>OZ038372.1:98534075-99134075 GCA_964036015.1 Leptarthrus brevirostris | reverse complement strand
TTTAAGATAACACCACAAACAAGAAATGCGCAGCTAATTTGCATCAATTGTAAAATTGATCGAGCGAATGGAACGCATTTACATCGGCATTGCACTTGTTGAACGACTGCTACATGAGCTAGCACAAACTCGTCTACTCTCTCTCTCTCTGCGAAATCATTGAATACTTATATCAATAAACTACTAAAATTAAATAAAGAAACTACGATTATCCCTTTATAAAATTTTATTCAAATCAAATTTAGAATAATTCACTTCCTGGCTGGGTTGTTCTGTCTAGCCATATCCTTAGGGAAAGTTCTTACTGGTGGTGTACGAATTCTCCGATCTGCTTTTGACCTGTTTCGCACAACTTTTGAATGAATTGCACACGAAACGCAGTAATGCAACTTTGCGTATAATTTGGGCAATACGTAAGCTGAAAAGAAACGAGTAAGTTATTAATGTTTTTAATGATGAAAGACATATGCGTAATTTAGTATTATGAAAGAATGGGTATCCAAATAAATATAATTTCAAAAGAATTTTATTTACTTTTATACATTTTGTTTACATTTATCTGTCATGGGCTATTACTTATTTGAACATTTATCTTATTATTTAACAGAAGATTCTTTTCTTTGTTATCTCATTTCCTTAAGAGAAATGATAGAATAATATTGAACATAAAAAAAATTTCCGTACCTAATAAATGCTAGTAACCAGTAAAGTCCTCCGCCCAGAAACCAATGGTGAACATTTTTTACAAAAATTATTTTTATATATGAACAACTAATGTATAAATCTTTAAAAATCTTTTATTGTTTTTCAAATAACAGGCCTACGAAATTTTGAACATTTTGTCCCCTGGACAGGGTTTGAAAGCAAACAGCAAGGGCAGCCAACTTATTTGCTATTGCTTTGCTTGAAATGCTGAACAAAACTGTGCTTCGAATTACTGGGCTTTGCTAGTTTTTGCTGACGGTTATGAAATGGAAAGTATTAAAAAATAAAAAAATTGTGCAAATTTAATGCAGAATATTTCGTTTTATTAAAATTATTGAACATAGGGTACACCGCCCCCATTAATGGCACATCTCAAAAAATCTAGTTTGATAAAATCAAGAAAGCACAGCAAGAAAAGCTACAGCAATAGCATATAGCAATTCCACCTTTAAAAAGCACAGCACTGTAAAGATGTTCTTCATTGAACTTTTCGCAGTACAGTCAAGCACAGCAGTCAAGACAAAATTCGTTTTGCAGCACAGCACAGTAAAAGCAATAGTATTAGAAAATGCTGCAGCATTTTTAACTCCGCCCCTGGACAATGAATAGTTTTTTCCGATGTAATTTTTCCCACTGAAACCGAATTCGGGCTCAGAATTGCTTTATCACATCAGGTTTTTGAGATATTCTGACCTAAAAGTGCAAAAAACACTGTTTTTGACATATTTGACTGCGATTTTTTTTTTTTCAAAAAACTGTGGGATCTAATAGTAAAAGTCTTCCTCTTTCAAATGCCGCATTTTGATATTTTTCTGTTCATAAATTTCTCGGCATACGAAAATTTTATGGTCACTTTATATCTAATATATTTAAAGCTTATATTACTTGCCAGGTCCAATGAAACGAGCTAAATGATATCATAATGTAAAACAAATCAATTTTCATCAGAGGTAAAAAAGTGCTCTCCGCGAACAAATTTGCAGAATGTGCTTTTAAAAAATTATTTATATTCTATAGGCATGTTCGTCTTAAGCACAGTTCTGCCCTTATTGCGACGTAATCGCTGGTCAAATCCAACGAATTAAAGAGTGTACCGTGATATTTAAAAAAAGAGCTTGCGGATCCAAAAGACAAACATACTATGGTGGTCAAAATTATTTGTGCATAAGCAACTTTGCATGAACGAGGAAACAAATTCCCTACTACTTGTATTATTATTATTTGAGCAAATAAAAATAGTATTACGGATTTAGAATTCTCATATTATACTTTTTATGTAGTAAAAAAATTAATTTCTCTTACGAATTCTAAATAACAGGAAGTTAAAATGTTCAAAATTATTTGTGCAGCGTATTACTGGTTCAAAATTATTTGTCCAGCTGTATTTTTCTTCTCAAAATTAACTGTACTTAAATATCTTTGGGATTTTTATTCTGGAATGAGAATTATCTCAAACTCACTAAATGTTCTCCGTGCTTTGCAAAAGGTTTGTGTTAAAAATACATAGAAATAGAGAACTGAGTAACGAAGACCGCACAGCAATTACAGCAGAGTATTATAACAGTATTCCGGTGCAAGATTTAGCAATAAAGTGTAAGTGTCATAGAAATACTGTGTATTATTAAGTAAAAAAACGCGAAGTAACCAAAAGTGTAAGAAACGTGCCCGGCAGAGGAAGAAATAGAGTGACCGCTGAAAGAGAGGATATGAAAATAGTAAGGAGCCATGAAAATGAATAGCCAGGCCGAGAAAGATCAGCAGGAGCACCGTTAGACAACGTCTTAAAGAAAAAGGAGGTAGAGGACACGTCATAGAAGCCTTACATTATCAGCAAAAAACAAACATTATGAACAGATAAGTCCACATTTTCACTAGATGGTTCCTGGGGCCGAAACTTGTTTATTCTAATAAGGCAGAAAAAGAAAAAAGAATTGTATAATTGTTTTTTCTAAATAAAAAGTATAATATGAGAATTCGAAATCTGAGGTATTGTTTTGATTTACTCGTCTACTCATACACGTTCATGCAAATTTGCTCATGCACAAACAATTTTTAACCTTAGATTAGCCTTTAATTTAACTAAAAATATTAATGAGGTTCAAATATTGTTATTGTTATTATCATAAGCTTAGTAATAAACAGTTTTATACTAAAAATTTGATGTTTAATATAAAACCTCAAGTTTTGTAGATTTAATGAGATGACTTATGTCACTTTCAAATTAAAAGGCTTTTATGTTGCAATATTGCTATTAAAGGGTTCTAGTCGAGCAATTTCAAAAAATTAACTTTTCTTTTTTTGCATATTTTAAGTCCTTATAGTGTCTTGAATAAGCCTCTTAAACGATTTGACGAAGTTGGGAAAAATGTAAAAGTTACAGCCGATTAAGTGCGAACGCGTACCAGCCGAAAATTATGCCTACGTTCGGACCACACGCGCGCTGTATTGTTTGCTCAGCAGTTATAAAAATTCTTTTATATGTTCTGTTTGGATAAAATAATGTTCCTTGAATATAGTAGTCAAAATCAATTTCACAAGGAAGAGAAAGGATTGCTTTATGGTCCAGGAAGAGCCGACTAGCTATAAGAAACAAAAATTATATTTTTCCCGTTTTTTCTTTGTCAAATTTTAAACGCGTTTTTCTCAAACCAATGTTTTAAGACACGCCGTGCAGAGTTGCAGTCGAACCGTTCAACCGATTGACTTCTTTTTTCTACTAAATAAAGATAATTTTTTTTAGGGGGCCATGGACCATTTTCACCAACAAATATAAATATTTACTATTTTTTTTACCACTATGAAGAACAACAAAAGGGCAAAAGATCTGATTTTCTCTTCAAACGTTCGCCATTTTATCAAAAATCACTGAATTTTTCTAATATGGTCCATGGCCCCGCGAATTTATTCTACTTTGCAATAACTTTGATTTTTGTGTTTCAGTTAAAGAGGAAGGCGGAATCCTGCACGGCGCAGCGCTTTGCACGCGCTACACGGCTCCAGAAGAGCATGGATATCTCGCAAATTTTACAATTTAAAGAATTAGGAAACATTTTTGTGTGAACTTAAGTAAATGTACTAATAGCTGAAAAAGTCGAATTATACATTATTTACCTTCTTCTGTGAGAAAAAATTCATAAACTTCAGTCATTTTTCAGGTCGCTCGACTAGAACCTACCCTTAACGTGATCTCCAATCGCCTGATTTACGAGTTCTCGATCTACCCGACATCAATTTCATATACCTATTAAATACGGCTTTCATCTTTTTATTTATTCCCGTTAGATATTAAATTAAAAAATTAGACAAATTTTTGATTTGTCATTAATTTACATATTAAAATATACAGTAAGTAGTTTATCAGACAATTTTGGTTGTTCAATTTTTTCAAGCACTCAATAAATTTGATTAACCAGAGGAATACAGTATAATTCCCTGTCTTGAACTATCATGTTTCATTTATTTTAGTTTATCTTGGGGAAGGTCAAATTGCAGAAAGTAGAACTATTGTCAACATTTCATGGTACAGAAAAATCCAGGTTATTTAAATATGTCTTAAGTGTGCAAGAGAATTGAAATAATAATTTAGTTCATTTCGTTGTAGGTATGTCAGTAATAGTGGTTGGTTTACGGTCAAATGGCTGTAAGTAAATCGAAAGGCAAATAGAACAATTGCATAGTTCCGCCGTGTTAAATCTTCAATAGGTCCGGTGACTTTATTTGCAAATGAGCAACTACACTACATTTTATTTTGTACTGGAACCGATCGATTTTGCTATCGATTTATACAACGGGTCTGGGTCCAGTACCTGCACGGTAAACCTTGTCGTACCATTAGAGCATATAATAGTATATGCTATATAAATAATAATTAATAAAGCCCGAAGCGGCTATCAGTTAATGTTTAAATTTCAAAGCCGAAGCGTAGCAAAGAAGGTAAATAAAAATGTCGTTAGAGGAAAATTTTATAGTTTGTTCGAGTGCATCCTTGTTTATACAAAAAAAGAGACAGGAATTACAAAAAGGATAAAATATGGAAGAATATTAGCGAATATTTTTACAGGTATTTATGCATATTTTAATAGAAAAAAATCTTTTATTTTGTGATTTGTTATGGTGATTACTTAGTGAAATAGATATATTCATTTTTAATTATTTTGTGATTTAGATTTAGCAATTTCTAACTATTTTGTGATTAATTAATAGTAATATTCAAATATTTGTTATAACAATTATAGTAATCTTTAATTTGGGAGAGTATTAACGAATGAAGAAAAATTGATATTGCAGCAGTTTCAGACCTTAGAACAGAAAACGAAAGGAAGTGCAATACCGTATGCGTTTTTGCCGATTTATTCGTGCGCAAGGCGTGGGGAGGGGGAAATGAAATACGCCTTCGAAATGTCAATTTGACGTGGGCTTTCTTAAGATTGCCGTTTCAAGTGTTTATTGAATAATTTTCAGTGTTCAGTTGTTTAAAGTGGTAATTTTACAAAAAAAAAGACAATTAACATTTAAGACTGTTTTGGTTTAGTTTACTAAAAATCTGACTTGCTTAATTTGAACATTTTTCATGATGAAGTGCGCAGTATTTTGTTGTAAAAATAATCGACGCATTGTGTGGAAAATCATTTTTCAGCGAAGTTAAATAATATAAGAAGTAATTATACAGCATCTCCTTTGAAATATGTGCAAAAACTTCTAAATTACCAAAAAATATAAACATTTCTCTTGATGGTGCTTGTTTATTTACATTTGTTATTCATCAGAGCTTTGGTTCGCCTTGGTGGTTTCAGCGACAGCTGACGGGAGTTTTTGATTGGGAGGGGGGTTCCAACTACGAGTAAGAAACTAAATGGAGTGGCCCTAGCGTGTAAAATTCGTGTACATGAGTGTGCCGATTTCTGTTTTTTTGCTCTCATATTTCTTCTCGTGTTGTCACTTGTTTGACATTTTTCTTTAACCGAGCGTTGTGATTGAAAAAGTGCTAATTTTATCGTCCTGTTATGTTGAAGTAAGGATTAAATTGATTGCGAAGTACAAAAATATAAAATTATTGCGTGTTGTGTCAAAACTATGTGAAAAAAGTTCAAGTTTTAAACGATTAGTGATAATAAAGTGTGTAGTGCAATTTTGAAAAAATTCAAGTTATTTAAAACACCCCGGGATTTCATTTCACAGATAAAGTAGAGAAAATAACTTTCTTTTGTGATAAGAATATTTCAGGCGGTGTTAAATACACTATTAACTTATAAAATACCCACTTTTTGCGTTAAGGTAGACTTTTTTTACCTTTGGCTCAGCAGCTATATTTTCTTTAGTTACCACTTACAAAGGCGGTGGTGTAATTAAATTTTGAAAGGAGTTAGTAAATGAAAACTTTATTATTGAAGTGTTTACTGATTTGCAAATTAATTAGTTAAATTTCTTGTGATGAAAAGCCGTAATAAAAATTACAAATTTTAGTGAAAAAGCTGCTTTTAAATTGCAATTTTAAACAGATTTCTCCAGAAGTTTAAAAATTGCATCAAAGCACCCCCATATAAAGATTTTTTCTTCAGCCTGACCTGTACTGTTTTTCTTGTGCACGTGTAAACTCACACATTTTAGGCACAGGCTACGGAAATCTCTGCTGTTGGGCCACTCCATTTAGTTACTTACTCGTAGGGTTCCAATAAAATTTTAAAAATATTAAAATATTTTTCTACTTTTTGGTATTTTAGGTTTCCAATATACAAATACTTCAGAGAACTGTGGTTAATATCCATCGGTAGAACTGATTATTTTCAATAAACATAATTTAAATTAAAACACTGTCCCTTTCGAAAAGGCGCAAAGTCGCTGACTTGGTGTTTATTCATCAGCTATTGAACTCTAATATAGACTCAGGCTCGCTTGTTAGCAGGGTTTCCTTCAGACGGTCCCAACATAACCTTCGAAGACCGCCTTTGTTGCATGTTGAACCATCCAGATCAAATTATGGCATGCATGAACCAATTAATCGTTTATGTAGTAGAGATGGGCGATACTGATCGATATACCGGAGTATCGATACTTTGCTTTCAATACTTCGAGGTTTTGTAGTCGGTACTACCAGCCCCCGATACTACCGATCCTCGATACTTTTCTTTCAATACTCGAAGTATTGACAGCCCAGCACACACCGTCTCATTATTTGGTGTATGGGTCCAATCTCTAGTCGTGTCTAGTATGCAAAAGCTAAAAATAGATTTCTATTGAAATAAAAATTTATTGTTCTTTATTTCATCTGCTATTTTAGTTGTTCTTACGAAATTTCAAATTATTTATTTGCTAAAAAGATATATGAAATCACCCGCAGAGATCCGTTTTCATTTGAAAAAAATTATCAATCAAATGCATATATCTTTTGAGCAAATCGATATTTTGATATTTCTCAACGATAAAGTTGTTGCAAAATGTTTTGCAACAACAACAAAAAACCAATAAGATAATAATTGTAATTTCGATGCAATTTCTACACCATATATAATTTTTTTAATTTTTTATCCATATGGTTCCAATACTTTTGAGTATCGATATTTCTTCAACGGTATATTTGTATCTAAGTACCGAAAGATGCGGATATATTGCAATGCCAAGTATCGATACTTTTCGATACGGTTCCCATCTCTATTATGTAGGGCTGTTAATTCTTGTCCCAATTTTGATTTAACTCTTAGTAAGGTGATGTTTAAGGGCTATCTATTTTCTGTGCTCCCGTGACTCTCTGTTTGTATGGTGTGTTGCTGAGTTTTATTCCTTGTTTTATTTGTTGCTTTGTTTTTTTTTTTGTTGTTTGTTTGTTTTTGTTTTCCTCTGCATGCTGGTGTGGGAGCCTCATTTCATCTTTTTGATGGAATAGGTGAAGTGTTTCTTGGCTCCTTGCCGAAGAAGTGCGCCTTCTGTGTTAGAAGGGTTAATTCTATTTAGAATGAGTCACAAATTTACTACTTCCATGGTGGAAACTAACACCTTCACACATTTCAAACACAAGGAAAATTCGGAAACTTTTTGGGCATGGTGCACTTCCTTTCGTTTTCTATTTGACTTCAGTGCGAAACGAGTTTCGATTTTTTCTAGCAGTGTCGCTGTCAAAACATGTTCGATCGGACTTTTGACAGCAAAACTGCTAGACTCAGTGGTCCACTGATTTCCCCTTCTGCGGTTTGCTTTCAGTGGAGCCAGTTTTACAACTACAAAGGTAAAATGTTTGGACAGTTCGAATTGTCAGACGGTTTTTTAGTGTTTTACAAATTGGTTGGTTGACCAGCTCTGCCTAAAACGTTTTCCAAGCGATATAACTTCATATAACAATATTTTAAAATGTTTTATAATACATTTTCGCTGTCGTTTTATTGAAAATTGTTTTATTGGTGCGCACACATTGACAAAGTCGGAAAGAAATGTTTCATTGATCAGTGGGCCACTACAAGAAAATATCAAAAACTGGGTAGGAATTCTCACGAAATTTGTTGTTTCGTTGCCTTGTAATTACGCAAAATTGTAAAAATGTGTAGAGCTTGAATTTAACAAGTGTGTGTTCAATCGGTTGAAGGAAATGCAAACCGTTTTACAAAATTTTTACTCATGGCAGTCCAAACGCTATGAAGTGTCAAAATCACACGCCAGCTCCCAGCCAGGCGACTGAGTATTAGATGCAAGCTCCGGGGAACGGCATGGGAGAATTACAGATCATGCGCACAAACTTGACATATTTATTCGTTGCTATGAAATATTTTTCTGTTGCCACAACATTTTTTTGGCATGCGCTTAATTTATTGAAACGGTTAGGCAACCAAATTGTGTGAGAATCGCTACCCTGTGCGCCACGGAAACCGTGCTGAAAGTCTCATCGAAAACGCTATAAGCTTCAGACTCACTGTCACTGTGTTATGATCGGCTTCGAATCATGTTTTGGCATTAGGTGACTTTGGCTTTAAATTCGAAGTAAAAGCTGAGTAGGAATTCTCACGAAATTGGTTGTTTCAGACAAACTGGTTGCCTTGTAAGTACGCAAAATTGTAAAAATGTGTAGAGCTTGAATGTAACAAGTGTGTGTTCAATCGGTTGAAGGGGAATGCCAACCGTTTTACAAAATTTTTACTCATGGCAGTCGAAGCGCTGTGAAGTGTCAAAATCACACGCCAGCTCCCAGCCAGGCGATTGACTATTTAGATGCAAGCTCCAATTCTCCTTGATATACCTTTCTTTTAAATGACACTGATAAGCGAGTTTTTCAGATGATAAAGGCATCTTCCTCTGTTGGTAATGGGTCCTGGACTTAAGAAACGCGTTTAGGCTATTAAAAACAAAAAAAAAACCTCGTTGTGCATGAGGTTGGCCGAAGAAAAATATTGGACTAACATTTGCTTATAATGATAATCATAAATTTTCGCACAATTTCTTATTAAGGAACAGACCTACCATGTAGGGTGTGAATGAAACTTGGATAGATTTATTTTGTAGTTTAAATCTCCAAACTGATTACCTAAAAAGTGTCTGGTAACTTTTCTTAAGCTAATACACAGAAAATCTGATTTTAAGAAAACTAATTCTGATAGGACATCACAAGCACAAAATGCTTAACGCCACTTACTGTCAGATTTTTATGCGGCATAGGCGCATAAAAGTTTGACGGTAACTAAGTTCGGCAATTCAATAATTAATAGGTATATCGCAAGGTATTTTAAAATTTATATTTAATATCTACAGAAAAAATACGTTGACGTATTATCTACCTTCCCCAGTTAAAAATTTATAGGAAGTTCGGGAATTGAGCGGCTGTAAATAAATTTGCATAGCCATAAAAGTACACCGCCGTAGTGCAGGGAAGTTAGCGAAGAAGTCTCCAATCTGCCGTAGCCGATTTAATTCTGTAAGGTGCCCATACTAAGTTAACTAGGATGGCCATATATTATTTTGAACTAATGCACGAAAATTGAGCTAATAATTCTAATTTGACTACTTACCGTTGTACATAGAAGCCTCAGTAATATCCCGGACTGCGGCTGCCTCAACAATATTTCGAATTACAAATTTCTTAATCGCTTTGTCTTTTGGAACACACCGGGCACAATTTGTGCATCGGACAGGTTTAACATGCCCGCGATTGTGTTTGCAACGTCCTCCATTACGGCGTTTTTTAGTCTATAAGAAAAACAATAATTTAATTCTGCCTTTAAACAAATTTTATATCAAAATCATGACAACTGTCAACTATAAGCAAAAACGTGGTTTTCTCAATTCCTTTAACTAGATTTTAATCCTATTGCTTGATAAATTCTTCAGCATGGAAAACCTAATATTTTTACGCAAACAAGATCAAAATCACATTTAAACTACAAATAAAAGCGATTTAATTTGGTAGAGCGAAATCATTTACGTACCATCCTGCTAATATACACAGCACAAAAGAACGGAACGGAAGTATTGCAGAACAAAGAAAAATGGCGCATGTCCACGGTTTGACGTTAGCTACAATCCACCCTGTGAATTCAACCCACCAAAGCCTGTTCACATTGGAATTTTGACCAGGAGCGCGGGCATCGTTTAAAGAGCGTTAAACGCGTTTAAGAACTATACCTCTAAACATGACGAGTCGTAAACGTACCGCCGGCGAAGTCTAATTTTCATAGAACTCTTCGCCAACGTTACG
The DNA here is from genome assembly GCA_964036015.1 of Leptarthrus brevirostris. Taxonomy (NCBI): domain Eukaryota; kingdom Metazoa; phylum Arthropoda; class Insecta; order Diptera; family Asilidae; genus Leptarthrus; species Leptarthrus brevirostris. Next base: position 99,123,697 of record OZ038372.1, on the reverse strand, counting down.
CCACCGGCGTAACAGAAACGAGTCGGTAACGTTTCACTTGGCCAAAGAGAAGTGAAACAAAACGGAGAAGAGTTTTTTATGTGTTGGTAATTCGCTAACTCTACGCCGGAGGCGTACCGTTTGCGTAATACTTTAGTGTGTCGTTTACGAAATGCCTAGAACGTGTCTTTAACGAAATGCTTTCAGCGTAATGTAAACGAAGTAATTTTAGCCGCTGATAAATCCTTTTCATAAAGTTCACTTTGAGACTTTTCACTATAAAATTTTTGCACAAGATGTATGTTGAAGTTTAACGGTTGAACTCCACTTCATCTTTGGCGCAAAAGTTCTGACAGTGAAGGGTCCCGTAGCGAACTGTAACTGTAAAATAAATTAATAATTTAAATCGTTTTTGAAAAATTTGGAGAGGAGAATAGAAAACTAATTCATTCATTCTTTTATTTTTATATTTCAAATATTTTCATTAAGTTATATATGTACATTTATTTGTAGACAATTTTAACCTAATTCTCTATTGTCTATATTGTCCACTAATCGCAATTCACTAATTGTCTTATATCAACATCAACTAGGAGTTCCATCATGGACGCCATACTGACTGCATGTGTTTGGACAGCCCGCTCTGCAGATTAAATAATGTTTAATCTGCTAGAGTGGCGTTAGTACTGAATGCGTGGGGTCTTTGTGGGGTGACATTGGAACTCATTCAGAACAAGTCATACTTCAATATATAAACTCATAAGTTCCTTTAAATCGTTCAAGAAGTGAAATTTCTAATTACAAGTGATCGAAATCTACCGTTATCTATAAACACGCGGTCATAAAGCCGCGTTAATATCTAAAATTCTTAAATAATCGCTACTCGCACGAGTTCTTCCCTGGTTTTGTCCTGTTGCAGGGGGAACCGTTCTTTAATGTGGCCGGTAATACAGTTTATTCTAAGGCTGGCCAGGTGTAAATCGTCATTAAGTGTTTAATGTAACGGGATTTGCTGTGCATTTACCGTTCTGGGAAGAAGAAGAAGAAGAACATCAACTATCGAATTAATAAAACTATTTTAATCACTTTATAATTAAAATAACACTGCAAAATTTTTCTAAACACTTTGAACACAAACTCAAGATGGCCACAAACTGTGAGTAAACATGACAGGTTTATTTTTATTTGGCACGCTTCGATACATTAGTGTTGGTGTCAGAGCGACTCGTAAACATTACGTTCACGTTTCGCCTAGAGCGAATTCGCCAAAATGCTTAGAGGGATCTTTCTTTTTGGCTAATCTATATCACAAAATTAAATAAAAACTTTTAAACATTTTAATCACGAATTTAGAAAACTTCACTTTTCTTTTGGTCCGTTGCTGTTCTTAGCGTGTCAATGCACTTATATCAAGCTTAAGAACTAACAAAACATTATTTTAATCAAAAACTTCCCTCAAAAACGATATTTCACGTGTACAACGCCGATTCTTTGCACAACAAAAAACCGTGCACTTCATTTCAACAATTTCACTATTAAAGTACACTGTCTAAACTTCAAAAAGTTGAAAGCTATTAGCAAAGATTACACTACTAGATAAATGGCTTCGAACAAAGTACTGAACATTTTTCGGTTGCTTTTATATATTTCCCGCATCGGGCAACCCTGCAGTCAGAATTAAAAATTTGTTTTCCGGGAGAGTTTGTGGATAAGAGCACGTATACTTTTCATATATGCATTTACAAATATCAAATGTACTTCGCTCATTAAAAGATCAGATGCATCTACAGTTTACGCACATATGTAAGTAACTAACTCAGTCATGTGATTCACATGAATTCTTTTTATTGGTCATACTTTTTGGTACATTTTTCTCTTCGACAAGATTTGGCGGTACTTTTTTGACAGGAGTATATGATTCTCTCCGGATGAGGACAAAATTTTGACAGCAGCAAGTGATTCTCTCAAATAATTTTGACAGAAGTAAATGACTGCACACTACCTGTACTCTTTATTTGCATGAATATTCTTATGACTGTAAAATCTGGATATATTTCGTTTTACTGTGGTGCCAGTGTTACTTTTTCAAGACTGGCTGGGTATTTTAGAGAGCCGGTTATCTAGTAGTAAGTAATCTTTGGCTATTAGCTTTAAAGTTTTCTAATATATTGCATTAAAATAAAGAGTAAGAAACACTCGGAACTTTATACGGAATTACAAAACAAAATTGTTAAATCATCGGACAATTCACGGTAGTCACTTTGACAGTTCGCAAACTAAGGAGAAGAGCTCTCCGTCCTCACCTCGCCCTAAAGCCAAATGCCGATTACACGTACACGGTTTGACAGAAACCTGGTTATATATTCGAGCTGTCAAAAGTCGGCAAAGTTCTAAGTTGTCAAAGTTACCATTGTGTTTCCCGCTTAATAACTTTGCCGACTTTTGATATTTATTTTCAGTGTTTAATTTATTTCGATGAGGCTTGGTATTTTAAGGAGTTTAATAATTAAAAATGTCTTTTAAGGGAACTTTATGAATAATGAATGAATAAAGAAATGCACCCTTTATGGAACTTGCATTCAAGGTTTTTCAATTTTCGAATACACCAGGCAGTTTCTCCGTGTAATTTTAATCTAGTGTAAAATTCAGCGAACGTGTGTAAACTAATGGAAGGCAAGTGTAAAATTGTCAATGTCAGTTAAAGTAGTTTCGGCATTGTCAAAAATTGAGTGGAAATATAAGTTTTGGTTTCAGTTGAATGATTTAGCAACAGAATTATTAAAACAAGGAACTGGTCGGAGAATATGAGTCTGGAAATGTAAGTAGTTATGAAATAAATTATCAGAAAGCAGAGTTACAATCTTGTGTTCTTTGGGTTCTTGTTAAATACAGGAGTTAGTAGTCTTAAGAGATTTAAAAATATATGCCTTCCAAACCAAATTTTATTACAGCCAAGCAGCGGTAAATAAATGGCTTAAGAAAATAAACTGTTATTTTGTTAGACCATGTGATATAACGAAATTAAAAAAAAAATTTTACTTCAAACAGAACAATTGGTTTGATGAAATCTGCGAATCCCTTGTCTGGCGAATTTTTGTAACTTGAAATATATGTACATCCTCTTCACTCAATTTTTAAAAATAAAATACGAGATAGCAGAATGAGAACGCTAGCTATCATACTGAGCGATATGTGTCAACTCTAGCTAATCGCTGTAATTTTTCGTTCGGTTTAGATGGAAGTGGATCGTAGATAAAGTTGTCGCGTTTCTTGAGTTTATTTCGAAGTTCGGTTTAAAGTGTGTTTATTATACAAAATATAAAAAAGTTTATTCTGAAAAATGGCTTCGGCGCTGAGAACGTTTGCTCGCAAAATGTCGACTTCACAAGAAATTAAACACATTACCGTTATAGGAGGTGGACTTATGGGATCTGGAATTGCTCAGGTAAATAAATAATCAGAATTAATGTTATGGTTTCATATTTTCACAAAGTAGTTATATTTATGGTATGAACTAGCTATATGTGTTGTGTAAAATATTTTTGTCTTTATAATCGGGATCATCGATCAGTTTAAGAGGTCAAAGTACGTCAAGTATAAGCATACTTCCAATTTAAAGTTTAATCAAAGTTTTAAGAGTACAACATTATGTAAAAAAATTACCATTGATCAATTATTAGAGTGATAAATGCAACCCATATAAAAACTTGCGCATTTATCAGTTATAATATTTTCCAAACCCCACACGATTTCAATCTATATTTCGTTATCATTAGAAGCGTCATATTGTCAAATATAAACTTTTGCAAACTCTATTTTCTAGTAAAGGGGGTTTTTAAGACGTTTCAAGATCGTTTATTTGTATTTTAATTTGCACTTTGGTTTTATAGAAGTGCAAAAGTTGGCAACAATTTCCTATTTATAATTCACGATGGTCTCGTGGTAATGATTCTTTTCTTTTTATTCTCCTTCCTTGGGAAAAGTCGTGATGCACATAATTTACATATGAAGGTGATATTTATGTCTACTTTAGATATATTTCAATTAAATTGTTGTGTATGGAAACAATTTATTAATAATCTGATCCTGAAATAATTGTTATCGGTTTTTTTTTATATAAGTATTAATTAGGTATTCTTAGATTAATTCTACAAGCTTTTCCTCCAAATTCATTTTATTTTCAAAAAATCCCTCTTTGATTTGACAACTGACAGCACCGGGCATAAAATTCAAACTATTTTCGATTTCAACGAGAGGATCAATCCTGTTGCTGACATCGGGCCATTCCACACGAGTCTTCTTGCAGCTGTTGTCAAACCAGTTCGACAACAGGCAGCGTTTTCCCTTAGAACAGAAAACGAAAGGAAGTGCACCATGCTCAAAAAGTTTCCGAATTTTCCTTATGTGTTTGAAAGGTGTGAATGTGTTAGTTTTCACCATGGAAGTAGTAAATTTGTGACTTATTCTAAGTGGTCCTCGCAAACATTACTACCATCGGATGGTATATAATCAGTTCTACCGATGGATTTTTACCATAGTTCTCTGAAGTCTTTATCTTTTGGAAACCTAAAATACCAAAAGGTAGAAAAATATTTTAATTTCTTTAAAGTTTTATTCGAGCCCTCAAGCAAAAACTTCCGTCAGCTGTCACTGAAACCAATAAGGAGAACCAAAGCTCCTGATGAATCTCAAATGTAAACAAACGAGCACCATCAAGAGAAATGGTTATATTTGTTGCTAATTTAGCTTTTATTTATACAGCTTTTGCACATATTTCAAAGAAAATGCTGTATAATTGCTTATTATATTATTTAACTTCCCTGAAAAATGATTTTCCACACGCAATGCGTCGATTATTTTTACAAAATATCGCACACTTCATCACGAAAAATGTCCAAATTAAGCACGTGAGATTTTTAGTAAACTAAACCAAAACAGTCTTTTAAATGTTAATTGTCTTTATTTGTAAAATTACACAACTTTTAACAACTAAACACTGAAAATTATTCAATAAACTCTTGGATCCGCACTCTTCAGAAAGTCTACGTCAAATTGACATTTCGTTATGGCGAAGTTGAAGCTCCCTTCCCACACCTTTCCAACGAACAAAAAATCGGAAAACCCGTACACGGTTTATACACGGTATTGCACTTCCTTTCGTTTTCTGTTCTAAGCGTTTTCCAAACAATTCCACACGGGTATTCTTGCTGCAGTTGTCAAATTTACTTGCGAATAATAGGCTATACATGCGTGTGTGCATTGCTTTTCATTTTAATAGCGTTTTCGATCGGACTCTTGCAGCACGGTTTCCGTGGCGCACTGTTTCAGAAGAGTTGTCGTGGTGAAAAAAAAGTTTTTTGCTAATTTCACGAATTCGATTTTTTAAGTTCAGTCGCTTATAATTTTAATATTTTAATTTCCTTAAGTTTGTAAACTAAATATTTTTCATCTACATTAACTACTAATTTAGAAAACATGTCACTTTTTTTCTTTTTAGGGCTTAATAATTTTAAGCAAAATTTTAATTAAAAGTCAATTGCTCGGTTCAAATTTTATTTCCCCGACTGTTGTTCTAATATTCTTAGAGCTTAGGTGTTTTTTAAAGAAATTTTCGACTGGACGAACTATTTTGCGTCGGGGTAGTAGCTTATAAGTCACTCCATTTTAATACATCTCAGTGGTAAAATCACTGAGATCTATTAAAATGGAGTGACTTATAAGCTATCTTATATGGGTACAATTTTACTTTCAGTGGAGGAAACCCATTTTTAATTTCCAATGTTTACTGTGAATTTGCAGCTGTTGCGAGCAGAATAAAATAACCATATACTATATATCCGAAATAGCATACTTAATTTTAATCTTTTATATTGTTGTAAGGAAAATGTAAAAATCATTGGAATTACTGATATAAAAATGACAAAAAAAGGTTGTTCTAATCTGGAAAATGCTTACCCAGAAAGAGATATAAAATGATTGTGATTATTGTCATCTATTTCTAACGCCAGCATTTAATAGGCGACATGACGTTGGCAATCAAAAAAACAATGTTGAAAAAAAAGATGCTTACCCAGAAAGGGACCACTAGCGAAAAGTGATACCATTTTCTTGAAGAAATTTCATGGCGACAGTCACTCCAGTATTATATATCTCAGTGGGTAAAATCCGTGTACATGAGTGTGCCGATTTCTACGATTTTTTTGCTCTCTTTTATCCTCTCGTGCTGTCACTTGTTTGACATTTTTCTTAAACCGAATGTCGTAGGGGAAAAAGTGCTAATTTTTTCGTCCTGTAATGTTGAAATAAGAATTAAATTAATTGCGAAGGTCAAAAATATATAATACTATTACGTGTTGTGTCAAAACTATTTGAGGAAGGTTCAAGTTTTAAACGATTAGTGACAATGAAGTGTGTAGTGCAATTTTGCAAAAATTCAAGTTATTCAAAGCACCCCGGGATTTCATTTCACAGATAAAGTGTAGAGAAAATAACTTTCTTTTGTGATAAGAATACTTCAGGCGCTGTTAAACACACTATTAACTTGTAAAATACCCACTTTTTGCGTAAAGGTAGACTTTATTTACCTTTGGTCCAGCAGCCATATTTTCTTGAGTTACCACTACCAAAAGCGGTGGTGTAATTAAATTTTGCAAGGAGTTAGTAGATGAAAACGTTATTATTGAAGTGTTTACTGATTTTCAAATTAATTATTTAAATTTCTTGTTTTAACAATATATTAATGTGATGAGACAAATTTTAGTGAAAAAGCTGCTTTTAAGTTGCAATTTTAAACAGATTTCTCCAGAAGTGTAAAAATTGCACCAAAGCACTCCCATATAAAGATTTTTTCTTCAGCCTGTCCTGTACTGTTTTTCTTGTGTGCGTGTAAACTCACACATTTTAGAATAGGCTACAGCTTAGAATAAAGAACTGAAATCCATGCCATTGAAACCTGCGAAATTCTCAACCTCAATAAAGGACTGAAAGGTGCGGACATTACTATCTTCTCTGATAGCCAAGCGGCCCTTAAGGCCCTATCCTCATGGAGTTTCTCCTCGAGGATTACTAAGGAGTGCTTCGACACCCTCCAGCTACTGGCCACCCACAACAGGGTCACGCTCTGTTGGATACCAGGCCACTCTGGTATCGAGGGCAACGAGATCGCTGATGAACTTTCCAGGAAAGGCTCATCCTCTCGCTGCCTAGGTCCCGAACCCTACTGCGGCCTCAGTTGGGCTTCGACGAGAGCTGTTGTAGAAAATTGGGGTAGGAGTCAACAGCTGCTATACTGGAGGAACGTCTCTGGGCTTCGCCAGGCCAAGGCACTTGTCAGACCCTACGCTTATAATGATATCACCGCCCTAAGGAAGGCGGATCTCAAACGGCTTTCAGGCTACCTATCTGGCCACTATGGGCTTAGGTATCATCTACACCGAATAGGTCTGTCTAGCGTGACGGAATGTCGGCTTTGTTTGGAAGACGACGAAACCACATTGCACATTTTGTGCTTCTGTCCTGCATTAGCATGGCTTAGAAGGAGGTCCTTCAGTCGTGAATTTCTGAACCCGGCTGACGTTAGATCCTCCCCTGTTAAAGACCTCCTCGCTTACCTCAGGGTGGCTGAGGGTCTTTTGCAGTAATGGGGCTCCGGCACAAAATACCTCCATGGTCGTAGTGCCCACCATATGGGTAACCCCTTATATAATAATATAATAATACAGGAGGGGCCAACTCATTCTGATCATATTTTAAATTAGGTGTTTTTAAAATATATTCGTATAACACTTTTAGTATAATATAACTTTTTCCGACGATATTTTATTAATTTACTTAATTTTACTATTTTAACACTTTGCTTATGCCCCCAAATATTTCAGTACTACGAAGACGACTTTGATTTCAAGGCGACATAAACAAGATGCAAAAATTGAAAAGTACAACTTGGGCAAACCATTCTGTCCAATTTGACATTTCAGGCGACATTCCCCCTTAACCCACTCGCCACTTGGCCAAGATCGTACAGGGTTTTTACTTAAGATAGCCTTTCCTCTCGTTCTTTATTCTAAGGGCTACGGAAATCTCTGCTGTTGGGCCACTCCATTTAGTTACTTATAGCCGTATCGGATTTCATATCAGCCGACAGCATCAGTAAAAAAATTTCGCTGCAGACCGTATCATGTTGCACATACACGATAGCATACTTCTACCGAACAAATGGCACTGCAAGAAAAACGTCAATTCGGAGTTAAAAGTAACAAGTAAATCGTGCTGCCCGCGAAATGGCACCACAATTTTAGGATTAGAGATGACTAGGCAGCAAAAATTTTTTTGCTGACCGGTCGGGTCACGTGATTCGTGCTTTCCGACCACCTGTTCCTGCTGTCACGGAATAAAAATGAGTCTTCTTTTTGTTGGACAAGGCACATCCGTTCCGTGAGCAGCAAGAACAGTGGTGACAAGCACCGAGTCTCGACCAACGCCATCTTGATAACTACAGGCCGTAAGGTAGAAACGATGACGTCAATTTATGTGGGCAGACAACCAGTGCCATCTATTATACGAGCAAATGAAAAGTTATTCTCAGCTGTTCAAGTGACAGCTTAGAAAAAATGTAATCCAACTTTTCAATTGCATAATTTATTAATATATGTATCCCCATTTGCCAACAAATTGTAAGAATTGCAAATCACTATTTTCACATATTCTCCCGAATAATTTTTTAAATGAGATCACTTCATATTTATCGTACAATTTGTTGTATAATGCCAGCAATTAGAGAAAAATCTAAGCCAACTCTTCAAATGTAAAAGTTGTTGTTGGAGATAATATCTGGCAACTCCACATCATACAACATCGTCTCTAGTATAACCGAACTAACTTTGCTTTCATATGTATATGCCTTTATACTTGTATTTATATCTACTGTTAAGTCATTAATTTGTACATGAAGTCAGTCGCTAATTAAAGTTCTGTTAAGTAAGACGTGAGGTCTTTTATTTAACACCCTAACAAAGGTTATGGGCCCAGGCGATTAAAACGGACTAAGATTTAAAATATTGGTGTAAAGGTGAGTTCTGCCTGTGTCAAATAGATAAGTTGGATGACGAAAACTACGAGGTATGGAAAGTTCAAATGAGGAGTATTTTAATCCATAACGACCTGTGGCAGTATGTTAGCGGCACATCCATAAAATCAGAAGGTCTAACTCTCGAGAAGAAAACCGAATGGGATAATAAGGATCAAAAGGCACTGGCAGCGATCTTTCTATGCATTAAAGCATCGCAGGTAAATTATATTAAAAATTGTAAAAATTCCAAAGACGCATGGGAAAAGCTACGGGACATACACCAACCTAGCGGTCCAGCGAGGAAAGTAACGCTTTTCAAAAAATTGCTGAGCTTAAAATTGGTCGATGAACAATCCATGATAAGCCACTTACACAGCTTTAGTGATGTAGTAGAAAAATTAAATGAAATAGGCCTCGACATCAAAGAAGATCTTTTGGTAATTATATTACTTTCAAGCTTATCGAGAGATTTTGAAACTTTCGTGGTTGCAATGGAATCAAGGGATATGTTGCCAACACTGCAAGCGTTAAAAACAAAATTGTTGGAAGAGGGACAGAGAAGAGACTCGATTGCAGCATGTGATTCAGGTGTGTGTGAACAAACGGCGTATTTTTCAAACGCAAAGAGTAAAAGTAGACAGCAACGGCAGCAGCAAACACAAGGAAAAGGTTTCCGTGGTAAGTGTTATATTTGTCATAAAAAGGGCCACTTAGCAGCCGCATGTCGCGAAAGAAGGACCACTATATCAAAACAAACGAATTCATTCGCAATGATGTACGCAGTAAATTCAAGTGCATTACCTTTGCAAGGATGGATTTTGGATAGCGGATCAACCAGTCACATGTGTTGTGACAGAAGCAGTTTTTCGGAATTATGCGAACACAAAGAGAAGATTGAACTTGCTGGAGATAAATTTATTTTTTCATCTGGAATCTGAAGATTCAATGAAAAGTATGCAGTAATTAAAAATTTGAAAGGAGAGACAATTTTACGAGCAGACAAAGTGGAAAGTTTATATATATTTCAAAGTGCCTGTAAACAGAAAGAGTTCTTGCATTTCTCAACTAATTCTCATAATAATTTGAGGAACTGGCATGAACGATATGGCCACTTAAATGCGAGAAGTCTAAAGCGGTTGGTTTGCAATGACATGGTGCGTGGTATGGGCAAGGTAATGACAGCTGATAACCTAGATTGTGAAGTTTGTTTACGTGCAAAAATTTGTGCACAACCTTTCCCAAAATCGACAAATGAAATACGTAGCACAAGTGTACTTGAAATAATTCATACTGATATATGTGGACCAATGAAGATTACCTCAATGGGTGGTGCCAACTATGTCATAAGCTTTATTGATGATTTCTCGAGAAAATTTTTTCTATATTTCCTCAAACGAAAAGATGAAACATTAACAGCTTTTAAAAGTTTTAAAAATTTAGTCGAAAAGGAAACTTCAAAGAAAATAAAAATTATAAGGAGTGACAATGGACGAGAATATCTAAGTAACGAGTTTTCCAAGTTTCTGAGTGAACACGGGATACGTCGACAGCTTTCGACAGAATACACACCCCAGCAAAATGGAATTGCTGAACGAGCTAACCGAAGCATCATAGAGATGGCAAGATGCATGCTTTTAGGATCAGGCGCACCTGAATTTTTATGGGCTGAAGCCGTGAATTGTGCTGCATATTTACGAAATAGATCACCGACGAAAATTTTAGGAGACAAAACCCCATATGAAATATGGAAGGGCATAAAACCTGCCGTGTCACATTTGAAGACTTTTGGATGTAAAGCTGTGATGCTAGACAAGCGACCAGGAAAACCAAAATTTTCTGCAAGAGGACTAAGCTGTTATATGGTTGGATATTCAAGTGAGTCAAAAGCCTACCGCTTATATGTGCCGGAATTGCGTAAAGTCTTTAAAAGTCGAGACGTCAGATTTATGAAAAACGAAGGCTTCAGAGTAACACAGCCAGCGAATACTATAGAAAACAAAACTGTATTGGATTTCCCCATAGTAGAAAGTACAGAGAAAGACAATTTGTTGGAGGATGAGAATAGTGAAGATCCAGTTAAAAGTGGTTCGCAGTATATTGAACTCGATACTTATGGTAAAGCAACCATTGATCAAGAGGAAAATGCTGCAGATTAGGAAGAATTAGCAACAAATTCGGCCGGAAGAATCACTCGTTCTAAGGCGAAACTTTTACGTCAGGAAAATGTAGAAATTTCGAATCAGCTTCTTAGTGCAGCAGTGCCAGGAAATCATGGAGACCTTATAGAAAACCCGATCTCACTTGAGGAAGCATTGAAATCGAAAGAGTCGGATAAGTGGATACAGGCCATGAAGATGGAATACAACGCTTTGCTTTCGAATAATACCTGGGATTTAGTAGATCGTCCTAAACATCAGCATATAATAAAATCAAAGTGGGTGTTCAACATAAAAAGACGTAAAGATGGCAGTATCGAGCGTTACAAGTCACGTCTAGTAGCCAAAGGATGTAATCAAAGACACGGGATTGATTATAAGGAAACCTTTTCACCCGTGACCCGATATTCAACAGTAAGGCTTATTCTTGCTTTGGATGCTGAATTTAATTTATTTGTTCATCAATTAGACGTAACTTCAGCATATCTAAACGGCGACCTACAAGAAGAAGTGTACATGGAACAGCCTGTATACTTCACTGATAAAGATCAACCCAATAAAGTGTGCAGATTAAAAAGGGCTCTGTATGGTTTAAAGCAAGCAGGCAGAGAATGGAATGGAAAATTAGATAGGGTTTTAAAAGATTTCGGCTTTCAACGTTGCAATGGGGATACATGTGTTTATATTATGGATGAAGCCAAGGAGATCAATATAGTAGTTGTATACGTTGATGACATTTTAGTAGTCTGTTCTCAGCGAAAGAAACTAGAGTATATAAAACGACAAATCAACTCGAAATTTACCACCGTTGATTTAGGACCAATTGATTACTTTCTTGGAATGGAAATTGAAAGAGATCAAAAACAAGGAACAATTAGAGTATCTCAAAGCCAATTTATTAGAAGTTTACTATGTAGTATGGATATGCAAAACACTAAAGAGGTGTCCACACCTTTAGATCCGGGGCAAAAGTTTAAAAAATGTAGGAATTGCTCTGAGTGTGTGAAAGTGGATCAAAAATGTATCAATCTCTAATTGGGTCATTAATGTATTTAGGAGTTGTTACTAGACCTGATATTATCCACTCTGTAAGCAAATTAGCACAATTCAATAATGATCCACATTACGAACATTTTACTGCGGTGAAGCATTTAATGAGATATTTAAATTCCACAGCCGACTATAAGTTGCATTATGAAAAAACAGGTAAGCAACTTGAAGGTTATTCAGATGCAGATTGGGCTAGCTGTTGTGATGATCGAAAATCTTACACAGGCTTTACGTTTTTTGTTGCTGGTGGTCCAATATCTTGGGAGTCGAGGAAACAATTAACCGTTGCCTTATCGAGTACTGAAGCCGAGTACATGGCGCTTTCAGCGGCATCCAAAGAAGCAGTATACCTGAGGAATTTAATTATGGAAGTAGGTTTTCCTGGGATGATAAAAGACCCTACTATAATTGGTTGTGATAATCTCAGCGCTCAGCAATTGGTGAAAAATCCAGTTTTTCACTCGCGCAGTAAGCACATAGACATTCGCTATCATTTTATTCGTGAAGTTTATCAAAAGAATTTAATTGAGTTGAAATATGTGCCAACGGAGGAAATGATGTTTTTACTAAAAACTTAAGTAAGAAGAAACATATGAACTTAACGCAAAGGTTGGGACTTAAATCTTAACAACATTTCATTATGTATCGTTGAGGGAAGGTGTTGGAGATAATATCTGGCAACTCCACATCATACAACATCGTCTCTAGTATAACCGAACTAACTTTGCTTTCATATGTATATGCCTTTATACTTGTATTTATATCTACTGTTAAGTCATTAATTTGTACATGAAGTCAGTCGCTAATTAAAGTTCTGTTAAGTAAGACGTGAGGTCTTTTATTTAACACCCTAACAGTTGTCAATAGATTTGTCCCCATTTACCAAAAAAACTCGAATCACTAGTACCACATATTCTCACAACATCACAAAACTATTATATTATTACTTATAATAAAGTTAAACGTAATTTCTTTCACTTTTTAATGCAATTAAGAGTTGTTTACATCCGCTAGGTTGAAGAGCGGACGTCGTAACTTCCCTCCATTTGACATTTCTTTTGCCAATATATTTTGACCGGCGATAACTCACCCATAATTAAATAGATCTAAACGAAACTTTTATCAAGACATTATCTCACAAGTTAATTTTATCATACACTAATTATTTCACTTCAATAATGTCTGAAACTCACACAATATTACTTTAAAGTCCAAGGCGAATTAGCTGAAATTTTCACTTTAACTAAAAAATATATCCACTTCGCCACTTGGATGTCACAAAACTATCAGTTTTTGGTTAGAACGATTTTAAAACTTAATCACACTTCTTATAATTAAACAAAACTTCGGGTGACAGAATTTCAACTTTTCCATGTTTTCCCTCATAGTTTGACGTCACGTTGCAAAACGGGCTCTACCTTACGGCCTGTAGTTATCAAGATGGCGTTGTCTCGACTAACAAAAATTTTAAGTCGTGGCTCACATTACACGAGCGAAACACAATAAGTAAAGTGACGTCTTTCTAAATCCAATATGGCGGAAGTCACAAAATGGCGATTTATAATTTCCATAGTAACCCCTATGATATGGGTATCAAATGAAAGGGCTTGATGAGCGAAAAGCAATAAGTAAAGTGACGTCATTCTAAATCCAATATGGCAGACTTCTAATATGACAATGCAATATTATTATGACATGGAGCAAATCTTCACCTTCACGAGGTGGAACCTATTAATCCGAAACATTCATTGGCAAGGAGACCAACGCAGAGTAAACCTAACAGATGTCATGAAATTGATAAGAATCAGATAAGGTTGCAAAAGTCTCAAGAAAGTATAAGACAATAATAAACAATACCTGATTTATGGATGCAATTTCTAATAAATAGTAAAATTTCTGTGAAAATGGTCGGAACAAATTTTAAACAACTTAAAAATAACTTAACTTAACTTTAAAATGTTGACAAATAAAAGATCTTATATTGATTGCAAGATTTCAAAAGACTAAAAAGTAAAAAATAAAATTACACATAAAAAAAATATTTAAAAAAAAGCTTTTATTTAACAATAAAATATAAAAATGTATTGTACTAAAAAGGAAAAAATATATATACACACATATATATATATATAGTGCCGTGCAAAACATTAGCAACGCATGGTATGGGACAATAAAAATGCAAGATAAAACATAAATCCATTAACTCCAGGAAAATGTTTGTATATATTTTTGTTGCTACTGGTAAGGTCAATCAAATAAATTCCAAAGGAAATTGTTTTTTTTTACATGTACCATAAATTTTTATAAATGAGTCCTTCATTTTGCACCCGTGCAAAACAATAGCAACGCTTTTGTCAAATTCCTTAAAATAACGGTGATTACGCAATTACTTCAAAAATTTTGACTTCACTACTACTACTTGGTGAGAGCTAACAAAACTAGTTCAGTTTGCAGTCGTCTCTTTGCAAGATCGATCATGTTTCTAATTGTAAAAAATATGGCTCCTACGAAATATAATAGTGAGTTCAAGTTAAGATTAGTGCAAGAAGTTAAAGCCGGAAATACGCAGTACAGTGTTGCAAAAAAATATGAAATTAACAGATCAGTTGTAAGTAGAATACTAGCGAAATTTAGGCAGGTAGGACAAACAAAGACAGTTCACTCAGGTGGTAGACCGAGGGCAACAACAGAAAGGGATGACCGGAAAATAATTTCTAAAATCAGAAGTAACCCTTTTATATTGGCACCGGAAATTATCAGGAAGCTTGATCTTAAAGTTGATCCCAGCACTGTCCGAAGGCGAGCTATACAGAACAATTTACGTAGTTATCGTCCTGCAAAAAAACCTTTATTGACAAAGCGACATGCCAAAAACAGGTAAAATTTCCAAGCCTGTTTAGTGAGATGTACTTTTTTGATATATTTTTTGTTTTTAGATTAAAATTTGCTTTAACTCACATCAACTGGCCAACTTCGAAGTGGAGAACAGTTCTGTTCAGTGATGAGAGTAAATTTAACCTCATTAGTAGCGATGGAAATAGCTTTGTTCGCAGACCCAAAGGAAAACGGACTGATCGTCGGAATTGTACACCTACAGTCAAGCACGGTGGTGGAAGCGTTATGGTGTGTTTTTCGGCCAGCGGAGTGGGTCCTCTACATGAAATAAAAGGTATAATGGATCGTTTCCAATATAGAAATATATTAGAAACGATAATGTTGCCGCACGCTGAAGAAGAAATGCCACTACGATTGGTGTTTCAACAGGACAATGATCCAAAACACACTTCAAAAGTGGTAAAAGAATGGCTTCAACTAAATAGGGTTCAAGTAATGGATTGGCCGGCCCAATCACCTGATTTGAACCCTATTGAAAATCTTTGGGGGATTTTAAAGCGAAAAATTAGTGGGAAGAGATTTCCTAACAGAACATATTTAATGCAGGCGTTAAAAAATGAATGGGAGAATATTTCTCCTAATACAATCAAATCAGTGATTAAATCTATGCCAAACCGTTGTGCCCAAGTCATCAAGCAGAACGGATACTTTACGAAATATTAAAAATACATTAAACGTTGCTAATGTTTTGCACGAATATAAAGTGAATCTATTAGTGAATTGTGAAAAAAAGTTTAGTTTTTGTAAAAAGAAAAACTTACTTTATAATTTTTTTCCTTAACCTTCTTGTACTTAAAAAAATAAAAAAAACAACGTTTCAGAAATTAACAAATTTGTATGGTTTTAATCACTTTTATTATTTTATTATGTCACACAATGCGTTGCTAATGTTTTGCATATATATATATATATATATATATATATATATATATATATATATATATATATATATATATATATATATATATATATATATATATATCTATATATATATATATATATATATATATATACATAGGTATATATATATAAATATAAAATAGTACTAGTGAAACTAAGTGTAGCGAAGCGAAATTATGCTCAATAATATAATTTCAATATCTAATGGGCGCCCAAGCTTTTATTTATAGTCATACGAATACAGAAATTTTGTGAATAAATACGTAAAAGGTATATTATGGTTGAAATATATTTTTGGCCTAAAATATATGTGCTTATATCCTTTGTAAACCCAACATTATCAAAGCTAAGTTACTATTTCAAACAAAATATTAATGTAAGTCAAAATTTATTTTACCCAAAATATTAATAATGCGGTACTATTTTATTAATTATTTTATGAAAATAAGTTTATTATTTTAGTACATTTTTATATTTTATTGTTAAATTAAAGCTTTTTTTTAAATATTTTTTATTGTGTAATTTTATTAAGAATAAAAAAAGAAAGAGTATAGCAAATTATCTTAACAAACAATTCCAAGAAATAACCGATATCGCCGAAATTTTAACTGGGGCAGCCTTGTTCATAACATTTCCTCTTTAATATTTTAAAGTTCTCCTTGTGCCGTTGGACAGTCGGAGTTTAAGTTGTGTGAATACACGAAAATAATGATGAAGTGCCCTTAACGATGATCACAACAAAACTATAGAAGAAGTGTGCCATAATACCCGACCGCACTGCCGTTGGACAGTCGGAGTTTAAGTTGTGAAAATAATGATGAAGTGCCCTAAACGATGATCACAACAAAACTATAGAAGAAGTGTGCCATAATACCCGACCGCATAGAAGTAACACATACGAAATATGACTTAATCATAATTAGTATTATGTACTACCCAACCACAAAAGTATTGGGACACTTGCATTTTTTTCACATTTTCAACTTTGTGGGTATATAAAAAAATGTATAATATTTATAAAAGAAAATTTCGTTATAGCAATAATTATTTTATTTGTTTTGTTGAAAATTCTTTTCACAGTTACAAAAATTCAAATAAATAACAACAAAATAACGAAAATAATACATATTCATTGGAAAAATAGGAAAAAATAAATTAAATTTACTGTAGATTACTTTATGTTCAGCATTTCGTTTCATTACGTTTTTGTTTTACAACCTCTTTAATATGGAGTGGCATTGATTTAACAAGTCTTAATCTCCTTCTTCACAATCCTCGGCGGTAAAAGAATTCCAAATTTCCTTTATTTTTTCACGAAGAACAGTTTTAGTCCTCCTGCATGGATCCGCCCCAAGTCTTTTCTTAATAACTCCCCGTAAATTCTCTATTATGGTACTATTAGCGGGCCACTCCATTGTTGGTACTCCATTGACCTGCAACCAGGCTTTACTGGATTTTGAAGTATGGCTTGGTGCTCCATCCTGTTGAAAAACGAACTCCCTTCAGGCGACTGAAGGAGAGGTATTGATGGCAGCACATTTTGGTATTTTTCGGACTTAATTGCACCATCACTAAAATGGAGAGACCCAACTCCATATCCGCACAGCCCCAAAACCATTATAGAAGTTACAAATTTGACAGGGTGCTTCAAGCATTTTGTCAGATATACTTCGGACTTTTTCCGTATAACATGACTACGGCTGTCTTTCTGCTATTGTGCATTATTTTCGTAATTTTTTTGTTATTTATTTAAATTTTTTGTAACTGTGAAAAGTATTTCGAACAAAACAAACAACGTCATTATTACCATAACGAAATTTACTTTTATAATTAAACACTTTTTTATATACCCACAAAGTTTAAAATGTAAAAAAAATGCAAGTGTCCCAATACTTTTGTGACTGGGTAGTATGTATATAGAAGAGGTAACCTAATTAGTATTATGTATATATATAGGAGAGGTAACCTAGATCTAATTGTACAAATAAACCCTATTTCCTTGCAATTTTCTTCTAAATGTATACAAATAGTTTCTTAGTGATCACAAAATTTTAGCTTATACTACCTAGGCACACGTGTATTCGTACCCCTGAAATTTTTAAGACGGGCCGTTGTCTTTTATGGATTGAAATATTATTCACACAATGAAATTTATGAAAAAAACTATTTTCTAACTAAAAGAATATATTTATCTAGGTAATTAAAAACAAAATTTAATATAGTTATGCACAGCTAGTATGGGGCCGTTCAAATATTACGTAACGCAGTTAGGGGGAAGGGGGTCTTGTGAAACGTTACGGTGCGTCATAGGGGGAGGGGGTCAAGCAACGTTTTACGTGACATTATACTCATGACTCACGGCTCAGTTTATATGGTATATCTACACTACAAATATTTTTTTTACATACAAAAAGAGTCGCGTTACTGAGTATGCAGAAGTATATATGTGGTAAATAACCACAATAAGCCGTGTACCACGAGCCCGTAGTTTGAATACTAAGAGTCATTAGGGCCAAAGTGAGCTGACATTTCGTTTAATTTACATAGCTTCTTATTCCGGTATTTTGCGCAACATAATTGACATTTTTAGGTAAAAATAATCATCTGAATCTTACGTAACGTTTAGGGGTGGGTTAGGTGGTGGGTTTAACCAGAAAACTTCAAAAACTGCGTTACGCAATACTTGAACGATATAAAAAATACAAAATAATGCTTTTGTACTCAAGAGTATTCGTACCCCATAGCAAATGTAACAAGTGTATTCGTACTTGGTAGCTTAAATCTCCTTTTCAGTGTTCTCCGGCTGTTGTTTAATTTCAAGATATTTTTGCAGAACCACTTATTCGAAATGAGCGCCATAGTGATCCAAGAAATTTTCTAATATATCCACCACAAGAGATTATTACCAATATTTTTTAATACCAAACTTAAAGCTCAAATTTTATGTTTGATGTTTTGTTTCGAATTGTAGTATATACTTTATTTTTTTTATGATTTATTTCAGTTAGTTTAATGAGTTGTTTTTCAGGTAGCTGCAGCTTCCGGATATGATGTTGCACTTGTGGAACTTGATTCTAAGGTTGTTGAAAAAGCCAGAGAAAATATTAAGAAAAATCTGGCTCGTGTAGCTCGTAAACAATTTAAGGAGAATGAGGACGCTCAATTAAATTTTGTTGAGCAGACAATTTCTCGCATTAAAGGTAGTTCTGATTTAAAGGCATCTGTTAAAGAGACGGATTTGGTCATCGAAGCTATCGTAGAAAATATGAAAGTTAAACATGAAGTATTTTCAACAATTGATCAGGTAAAAATTTTGTACATTTTTGATATTTTAAATCAGTAGTTAACATTTATTTAAAGATTGCTCCAGATCATACGATTTTGGCTAGCAATACGTCATCGTTGCCAATTACTGAAATTGCTTCCATTACGAAAAGAAAAGATCGATTTGCGGGGATGCATTTCTTTAACCCAGTTCCAGTTATGAAACTGCTTGAAGTTATAAGAACGACTGATACTTCAAATGAGACATATAAGAAGGTACTTGCAGTTGGAGAGTCTATGGGAAAAACATGTATCACGTGCAAAGATACACCTGGCTTTGTAGTTAACAGACTGCTGGTGCCGTACCTTGCGGAAGCTGTTCGAATGCTCGAACGTGGTGATGCGTCATCTCGTGATATTGATACTGCTATGAAACTAGGCGCAGGACATCCTATGGGACCAATTGAATTAGCTGATTACGTAGGGTTGGATACTACTCAAAGTATTCTTCAAGGATGGCATAAAAAATATCCTGATAATCCCCTGTTTAACCCAATTAAAAAATTAGATCAATTGGTTTCTGAAAAGAAATTTGGAATCAAATCAGGAGAAGGTTTCTACAAATATAATAAATGAAAATATGTTTTTTCATTAATGTGTACCTATATTAATATCCACATTAATATAAAATAATCATTTTTACAATGTAAAAATTATATATTTAACGATTATTGTGAATTTGATTGTTTACTAGATTAAAATGTAATTTTTAAAACAATCTGTGTAATCCTTTTTCTACAATTTTTGAACTATACACAAAAATTCATTTAGAAAAAACAAACAAATAGTCATAAAATTGTGTGCGAAAATTCAAAACTAAACTTTTTGAAACTAGAGCGGAGTAAGAAATATCAAAGTGTCTCAACATGATCGTCGTTTCTGATTAAGAAAAGTTAAATTCTCTTGGTTTTTCCCCAACAACATTACCAAAGGGTTAGCCTTTCTGTAGCCCCTGGAAGCTTTCCAAACAGTTTCGGGTTCGGTAAAACTAAACATTGATCTAGATTGCTGCATCAGATTATGATCACTTTCACTAACCAGAATAATGTCGGGTTTATTTTTCGGGAAGATCCTGCAAAAAATCTATTGTTCTTTCTTTATAACTTGGTCATCAATGGCAGGTTGTTAGCTCCTGCGTCTGATGTTCGTAGTGATGTCGCTGCTTTTTACAGGCTTCCTGCAGATTTTGTCTTACAATATTGTAGATATCGGTCAGTGTTGGATTTGACGGTGGTGTATTTAAATATGCTGAAGTATAACGTCAACGGTGGCGTAAGCGAGAACGCCTTAGCCTACCATCATGGGGGTCCCAGTTTCGAACTGGCTGCGACCAATGATTTTTTCCCGTCAGTTCCACTTGCAATCTTCCTGATGTCCTACAAGGGGTTACGGGAACTAGAGAAATACCTAGTTTAGTCATGTGCTGGTAGTTATGGCTAGCATTCACGCCAATTGTTGTAAACATTCTGAATACTATTCGAAACGTAATAAAATTTCGATCGAAATGCTTGATGCTTTAGTATAAACTCATCGGAATAAAAGGTCTGTTTGTTTCGCTCCGCTTTTTCTACTTTACCTCCACTGAGTGCAAAATTTACGTCAAACGGCGTTTGGTTCGCTCTTAGTGTAAACTTAGTGAAGAAATGTACAATGTTTGTTTCGCTGCAAAAAAGTGGAAATTTCTGCATTTGCATTGGATGAACTGCAATGACTGCAGGCAGGTACTTAGAATAAAGAACTAGATGAGCTAAAAGTCGATTTTAGTGAAGCAAATTTCTTTTGTGGTCGAATTTCGGGCTATGTAGTGGTAGTCGCAACAATATAGACGTCAACTAAGTCAGATTTAAAGTGGGGCCAAAAGTAAATTTAAAATCTCGATAATTCGTTAAAGAATAATTTGATTTTAACTTCTCTGAATAAAATATTTAAGCTACCTATTAATTTTGAGGTAATATTATAGGGTCAAACGAAGCATTAATTTTGCTTTTAATTGATTAAATCTTAGTTAAGATTTCTACGGAACAACCACGGAACATTAAATCAGTTTTCATGTTAATCTCAAACATTCATACGAAACTTTCACTTTTTCCGCAAAGTAAGGTATTAATAGAACATGACATGTTTACAGAATGAATTTAGAAGTAATTTATATAATGTATTTACCGGAAAAGCGATTTCACGTCATGCTATTTCTAATTATTTGGGCATAAAAAAATCTGACACTTCGTTATCACAAAATATTCTAATAATTTTATTACAATGATAAAATTTAACTTAATTCACTTGAGGAAAAATTTTCACGCACAAAAGTAAACAACCTTTGACAGTACGAAATATATTTGTCTCTGTTATGTATTATGCTTTTGTCTCTTTAATTAAACAACTACAGCTTTATAAGTTCCTGGAGCAGCTTCACTCACGGATAGGAATTTTATACAAGACAGCGCTTCGTCTAGTTCTTTATTCTAAGGGCACGAATTTGACATTTGTCATTCAATTATCAAACAAAGTCGGTCTTTATTATTATTATTAGGAGTGGATCAAGGACTCACATCATCCTTTAGTCACTTCGACTAAGATGATCTTTTGTGACTTGGATCAGGTTCAGATTTAAGCTACCCAGTCAAGCTTTAGTTTCTTAATTATACCTAAAATCTCTTTGGGGGCTGCATTAGCTATATCTGGTGGTGATGAGAAAGCCCCACCAAGATGTCTGAGCCTGATACGGCCAGGGCCTCACAGTGACAGAGGATGTGTGCCGCTGTCTCCTCCTCTTCCAAACAGAAGCGACAGGTCATCTTCAGCTAGCCCTAACTTTTTTAGGTGGTAGCCCAAGGGGCAATGACCAGTTAGCAGTCCTGTTACGAGCCTTAAATCTGGTCTGCTGAGTGAGAGCAGCGCTTCCGCTTTCTGTTTTGAGTAGGTTATAAACCTCTTTGCCTGTCTTAGCCCTGGAATATTTGTCCAGTGTAAGTGCTTTCGTGTGTCCTTCCATGACCAATAAACTGAGAATCCGCACCTTTTCTTGCCACGTGATCCGCCTTCTCATTGCCTTCAATGCTCTCGTACCCTATGACTCCTAGACATGCTGAACTCTGTCTTTTGTTCTGTTTTTGGCCACCACACAAGAGCTGCATAGGTGACCACGGGTCTTATAATTGTTTCATAAGCCCATAGGCAGTCATAGCCTTTCCTGTGACCCTATTGAGTTGAGGATTCCATGTGAGTCTTTGATCTAGAATCACTACTAGATATTTGACCTCACTTGTAAATTCTATCTTTGTTCACTCAAGAGTAGGAGCCTCTAACTTTAGCTTCCTTTTTCTTGTGAAAAGTACAATGGTTGTTTTCTAGGGTTGAATTTGAGCCGTTCCCTAATACACCAGGATTGTACCATATTGAGAGTATTTTACAGTCTTACTGAGAAAGTCCTGTCCTGCTAGCTCTCTATGGTAATAACCAGGTCATCTGCGTAGCCCTGGCATTCATAGCCAGCATCAGTTAGTTTAACCAGGAGATCATCGGTACCAAGTGACCACAGCAGAGGGGAAAGAATTCCCCCCTGAGGACATCCTCTGGTGGCCCTTACCGTTACCGATTTGCCCAAAGCCTCGCCGTGATGTTCCGGTTACTCAGCATTGCCCCAATCCATCGGGCCGTCGACAGATCAATACCTCTGTCAATGGCCGCTCCCTCAATGGATGAGAACGGCGTGTTGTCAAAAGCATGGTTGGCATGTAGCGGCGTGTCTTTGCGAGCACCGTACCTGATATGTTGGTCAATAATTTTCTCCAATGACTTAAGAAGGAAGGAGGATAGACTTATCGGACGATATGCCTTGGGTTGAGCCGCTGGTCGCCTCCCACTCTTAGGTATAAAGGCTACCCTTACCTCTCTCCACAGATTGGGGATATAGCTGAGTTGATAGCTGACCCTAAAGATTTTGATGAGTGTTGGCGACAGATCATCTAGGCCCTGCTGCAGGGGAGCTGGGAAGATGCCATCACCACCGGGAGATTTGTAGGCCTTAAGGAGTTAATGGCCCACCTTACTGTCCCAGCTGTGAAGATTTTAGCCGAGATACTCCTCAGTCGGCGTGTTGACCCACAGCGCACGTTGAGTGATTGAGTTCCTCTGTATTCATCTGGTACTGAACGCTCTGGGAAATGGGTCTCCAAGAGTAATTTCAATGTTTCCGCCGAGTCAGTGGTGTAGGATCCATCATTCCTCTGGAGGAGGCTTATGCTATTGGTGTGGTCTTTTAAGAGTAGAGTAGAGATCATCAATCTCCTCGCAGAACTTCCTTCAGGTTTTCCTCTTGGACCTCTTAATTCTCTGTTATACTAAGTGAGGGCCTGCTTGTATTTTTTCCAGGTACCTGAGCGCTTGACTTTACTGAAGAGTTTTCTTGATTTAGCTCTTAGGTTACTTAGTATCCTGCCTCTCTGTGTCTAATAGGATTACTATTTTCGTAGCTTTTGGTCTGGTAGCTGATTTGAGGTCCTTTCTAGGCCCTCCTGGGATTCTCGCGGGGCGTCATCGAGTTCTCGTATGTTCGTCCTGATGTGCTCCCGATAGATTTTCCAGTTAGTCAGCTTGGGAACCCTGACCGCTTCCGGCTGCTCGCGAGGGGCCTCCATGTCAAATCTTATGTGTTTATGATCTGATAGAGAGGGCTCATCTTACACGTGCCAGTTAGTAATGTTGTTCGCCAAGTTTGGACTGGCTATCCTAAGATCCAGAACTTCTTGGCGAACAATGTTAGTAAAGGTTGCCTTATTGCCTTTGTTTAATATTTCAATATTGTTTTCAATGAAATAATCTACTCACCTCGTCTGTTTATCCCTGTGCTTCCCCATATTGCATATTGTATGGTGGGCATTCGCATCGCATCCAATTATTAACTTCCTATTGTGCTTATTGCAGTAGCACAATAGTTGCGTGACTTCCCTTGGAATTGGTTGTTGGTCCGAGTCTCCAGGGAAATGAGCTGAGGCGATAACAATCCCCTGCTTTCTCCTGTGCGTCGGCATCCAATAAGGCAGCGACCAGATCCCTAATAATTAGCTGTGGAGTAGGAAGAAAGTTAATCTTTTGTTTAAAGAACAGGGCAGCTCCGTGCTCACCATCATAGACTAACTTACCTGTTTTGATGGAAGTCCCTTTGTAGGCCAAGGTTGGGCCCATTCATAAACGCAGCTGTATAATTCAGCAATACACTCTGTTCAGCTGAATTGTGCAAATGATGCGCAAACCTGCGTTTATCAATGGGCCCGTTCTTGTATAAGAGCCACATCCAGCCCCTTCAGCAAGAATCTCCTGCTAAGCACATCAGAGGCAGCTTTGGTATGATGGAGATTGATTTGGAGGAGCTTTAGAGTGGCTTTATCGGCTGCCCTTGGCAGAGTATGACGGGCCTTTTCTTTCCGATCCATTGGTCTTTCGGGATTTTGGACGGAATGTCGTCCCCTCTTTTACAGGGCCTTTTACTTTGTTGGTGGCTGATATACTTTTTCCTGCCTGCCTCCTTGGGTGTTGTGTGGACCAGATCAGCTCGGGTGTGTGCAGCCCCGTGCCTGTTGCGGCCGCAGGACATCCCACGTTTTGACCCCTCGAAGTGGAAGGAACCAGAGAGATTTTCACTAGCTGCGGTTTTGACCGCTACTGGAGTCGCTCCACCTCTCGCGGCCGTGAGACCTACATTAGTAGCCCGCTTCGTTGGGTTTTTAGCTCCTTTGGTCGGTCTTAATTAAAGTGATTTTAATTAATTATCAAAAGAATCACACGTGATTTTTTGCATTAAAGTCGGCAATATATTATTTTCCATTTTATTTGCGATATTAAAAAATTGTATTAACCAAAACGCGTTCTATTAAAAATATCTGACAGCAGATTACACTTGTTAGTGAAGGGTCAATTTCTACACTTTTGACGTCACATCGATTACACTCTACACTATTTCTGACCTGAAAAGAAGTTGCCACCTGTAGAACGATCGGATTTAAGAACAAATACTGGCTGTCTGTTTGAAATGTTTTGCTCAAAGAAATTATCAACATGGTGTGCGGAACGATTATCATCGAAAACTGTTACAACTACGGTTTGTACTTCACATCCTACAACCCTATCCTGCACTCTGTATCGCAATGAATTGTAGTTGTCATAGAATTTCCTGTCATGTTGAAATAATTTCAGATCTTTTGTTTTTCATACCAGTTTTTGTTAGTTAGTTCTTTGCTGTCGTAGAAGTCGGAGCAATAAAGTTGAATTAAAGGCAAACTGTAAATAGTTTTATTCAATTTCAATTTCAGTTTATAATTGTTCATTTGCGGTTGCGGTCTAAAATTCAGAAATCTTCGATTTTTTCACGGCATCCGCGTGCTACGCTTTACGGTTCAGGTCATGAGTTATTCGCAGGGCTTCCGGAAAAAAACTAATCGCAAACATCAGGGTAGGAATTCTCACGAAATTTGTTGTTTCAGACAACCTGGTTGCCTTGTAAATACGCAAAAATGTAAAAATGTGTAGAGCTTGAATTTAACAAGTGTGTGTTCAATCGGCTCAATTTTTACTCATAGCAGTCCAAGCGCTATGAAGTGTCAAAATCACACGCCAGCTCCCAGCCAGGCGACTGAGTATTAGATGCAAGCTCCGGGGAACGGCATGGGAGAATTACAGATCATGCGCACAAACTTGACATATTTATTCGTTGCTATGAAATATTTTTCTGTTGCCACAACATTTTTTGGGCATGCGCTTAATTTATTGAAACGGTTAGGCAACCAAATTGTGTGAGAATCGCTACCCCCTGTAAACATTTTCACGGAAAAAAAACTGACTCGAATTTATTAGAGTTCATTGCAGGGATAAACAGCGCTAAACCAGTAGTTTGCACACAGTGTTAAAAGGAAACAACTAAAGTAGGTTCTACTAAAGCACAAACAGAAGCAGCGCGTTTTGATTCAACATGAAATTCAATCCCAGAATTTTAAGGGGACTTTTCTTTTCATAATTGAAAAAAAAATCCAATTTTAAATTTTTTTTTGTGAAAAGACTTTTATTTATTGAACTGGGTAGGAATTCTCACCAAATTTGTTGTTTCAGACAACCTGGTTGCCTTGTAAGTACGCAAAATTGTAAAAATGTGTAGAGCTTGAATTTAACAAGTGTGTTCAATCGGTTGAAGGAAATGCCAACCGTTTTACAAAATTTTTAATCATGGCAGTCCAAGCGCTATGAAGTGCAAGCTCCGGGGAACGGCATGGGAGAATTACAGATCACAAACTTGACATATTTATTCGTTGCTATGAAATATTTTTCTGTTGCCACAACATTTTTTGGGCATGCGCTTAATTTATTGAAACGGTTAAGCAACCTAATTGTGTGAGAATCGCTACCCGGATTCCCTTTGGGCATTTTTATAAAACATTAAGGATATAAAAAAGTTTTTCTTGTTGCAGTTTTAGTACATTTTGGCCACTGCAGAGGGTGTCTTTTAAAAGATACTTTTTAAACGGCTTCACAGTTTTTGGGCTTCCTGTAACAAGTAAAAGTAAAAATTTAAACTGGATTTTATTCATGAGACTAAATATTAGTAACTTAACCTAAAAACATATCATTTTTAATATTTTTATCGCTTTATAAGCATTCAAAAAGTAATCCATATTTGGAGGGCAAACTACCCATAAAAAATAGGGGTGTGTAGCATAATATTTTTAAAAATTTTGTTACTAGTATTTTTTATAACGAATCGAATGGTTTTTGGATTATTAAAATCCGTTGAGTAGTTTTCGAAAAAAGTGTCGAGCCAATTCCAATAACGTGATTTGGAAGAAAACGCGTTTAAAGTTTTTGTAACATAATTTTTGCATATAAAACGCTGATAACTAACGTTACAAATATAAGTATAACTTTTTTTCTATACGAATTTCTTAAAACGGTTTTAGGACAGTATTTCTGTGATTTAAGGAACACTTTTACGTAAAAAAAACTAATATTTTGAACTTTTTGAAAAGAGAAGTCCCTTTGGTATTCACGTTAGACCCTTTATCTATTTATTTCAAGACACACTGCAATGAATACATTAACCAAGCGCCGAGGAGTTTTTAAGTCGACTTTAACTCGGTTCGAAAACTGCGCAGCCAAATGAACGACAAATTAAAATTAATGACATTCAGTGTCAAATTGAAGAAAGCATTAACGAGGAAGAATCATTGCAGGAAGAAGATGAAGAAATTTGAGGACAAATATTTCACAATTAAAAGTTGTTTACGTTGTTTTTTTGAAAAACTTAAAACTGCTGCTTATACTCATAATAGCAGCCAATCAGTTTCTCCCACCGCACCTAGAGAGTTTAGTGAATCAGCCAAGTTACTTAAAGCTCTATCGCAGAATCAAGCCACCTTAACTAACTTGGTATCAAGCCGGCTTTTATCAAATTCGAACAGGTGAAGACATAAAACCTTTATCCCAAATTAAGCTACCTCGTATTATAATCCCACAATTTAGCGGGGATTACAAGGATTGGATGTCCTTTAAAGATCTCTACGTCTCATTGGTGCACGAGAATAAAGCCCTATCACTCGAAGAAAAATTCCAGTTTTTAAAAATGCCACTTCTCGGTGAAGCAAGCTCGCAGTTAAAACAGTTCCCTGTAACTAAAGCAAATTATATGGAGGCTTGGAGACATCTAATGTCACGATATGATAAAAAACGATACGATGGGCCCATTCATAAACGCAGGTTCGCGGATGATATGCACAATTCAGCTGAATTATGCAGCTGCAGCGCAAACATGCGTTTATGAATATGCCCATTGTCGATACTTATCTTAAAAACATTATGTCACAATCAGCAATTACTCAAGTGTCACCTACTGAATTCAAGGCACCTTACAATAACATTATCGAATCTATTCGTGCTTTACATGCACTAGCCTTAGCTGCTGAACATTGGGAATGCTGGCTCATTTTTGTAGTATAAACAAACTAGATATCGAATCACGGAAACTTTGGGCAAGGCAAACATCTGAAGACGATTTACCATCTTACGAAGATGTTGTTTTCCCCAAAACAAGGTTATTCTAAACCATATGTCAGACAAGGTCAACATTCAAAAATGAAACGCGTACTTATCTACACTACCACCTAGTAATTGTCCAAGCTGTTCAGGCAATCATAAGCGCTTCAAATGTACTTCATTCAAGATCTCACTGCTTCTCAGCGTAAAGCGCTTGTTACAAAAAATTCCTTGTGCTACAACGGTTTGTCTCCGAATGACAGTGTAGCAAGCTGTTATCGGGGAACTTGTCGCATCTGCGGTCTTAAACATAATTCTCTTTTGCATATTGCAGAATATAGGAAAGGTCCAACGAGCAACCCCGACTTCAAATTAAGGCTTTCGATCTATAAACTCGATTCAAGTTCACAACATTGTAGAGTTTTACTAGACTCAGGTTCCATGATTACACTGGTAAGCAAAGCCTGTATTCAGTGCTTGGATTTATAATGGCAACATGCACGCATGCTGATCAATGGAGTGGTGCATCAGATTCACAGTTGAGTATGGGCAAAGTAACATTAACCATTATAAGCAGAATAAATGCGGAGGCTCTGCAAGTATCGGCCGTAATACTGAAAAAAGTGACCTGCAGTTTACCTGTACATAACATCAAATCGCTATTGACTAATTACATGAGAGACCTAGAGCTTGCGGATCCTAATTTCAATTCATCCGCCCCCGTCGTTATCTTATTAGGGTCTGACATCCTTTTCAGTGCAATGCGCGATGGTAAACTGGCAAGTCCGCTTGCCCAAAATACTATCTTTGGTTGCGTGATTACCGGGCGTTGTATTGAACAAGAATCACATTCAGAGGCAATGTGCCTTCACCTGAGCAACATCGACATTGACTGCCATCTAAGGAGATTCTGGGAGGTTGAAGAACTACCCCCAAGAAATCAGCTTGCTCACAGAGGAAGAGCAATAAGGTATGGATCATTTCGCTGCAACACATCGGCGTGGGAAAAATGGTCGACACGAAGTAAAATTACCATTTAAGAAGGGCTCGAGGGCTTGGTAATTCTAAGCGATCAGCCTTACAGCGCTTCCTATGAATGGAACGCAGGTTTTCAAGAAATCATGAACTTACAGAGCAATATGCTAAGTTCATGAAATAATACTTGGATCTATCACATATGTGCAGGATAACAGAAGCCGAGAAGCAATTACCAGTGGAAACTAGCCTCATATCTGACCCCAAGCGATTTTATAACTTTATTAATTCCAAGAAGAAATCCAATGGTTACCCCTCTACCCTAAAACTTGAGAATACCTCTTCGTCTGATCCTAAGGTTATCGCCAACCTCTTTGCACACTTCTTCAGTAAATCCTTCAGCGACAATTTCCTACAACCTGACCTTAACTACTTTTCATTCTTGGACAAATGCACTCAAACGTCGTTTAAGTCTTTCGACCCTGATCCCGAACTAATCGCCGCCAACATCAACGGGCTTGAGGACGACTTCAACCGAGGTTCTGACGGCATTCCGGCCATCGTTCTGAAAAAGTGTGCCATGCATCTAATTCAACCCCTTACCCTGCTTTTCCGCCTCTCGGTCACTCAAGGGGTTTTCCCTCATTTATGAAAAAACTCGTATATTATTACCATCTTCAAAAAAGGTTGCAAGAACGATGTGCCCAACTACAGACCCATCGCTAAATTATCATCCATACCTAAACTATTGGAAAAATTGGTCTATGATTCCATGTTCTTCCACTGTAAGTCTATCTTCTCCCTCTCCCAGCATGGCTTCCTCAAAGGAAGATCTACAACCACCAACCTTACTGACTTCGTCTCCAAAACACTATGTGCCCTGGAAAACGGTAAAGATGTTGATGTTATCGCCACCGATTTTAGTAAAGCCTTCGACAAGATCTCCCATAACGTTATCTTGTTCAAACTTGATCGCCTAGGCTTCCCCCCAGATTCATCTCCTGGATTCGATCCTACCTCAACAACCGTCGGTACAATGTTCTTTTCAGCTCATCCATTTCTAACCCTATTCTCGCTCGTTCCGGCGTCCCCCAGGGCAGCCACCTCGGTCCATTAATTTTCATCCTTACAATAAATGATGTTGAATGTGTCATCAATCACTCAGAGCTGTCCATTATGCTGATGACATGAAAATAATTAAACATATCTCCTCCACAACCGACTCTCTTCTCCTGCGAAAAGATCTCGATTCCTTCACCACATGGTGCATGAAAAATTTTCTTGAACTCAATGTCTCCAAATGCCAGTCCATCTCTTATTCCCGCAAGCGTCTTACACCCACCTCGAGAGTCTACATGCTAACCGACGTACCAGTCCCAATCGTTACCTCTTTGTTTGACCACAGAATAATCTGTGATAGTGAACTCAATTTCCGTTCCCACATTTACAGCATAATTAACAGAGCTAACTCCGCGCTAGCGTTTGTGAAGCGCTGGTCCAGAGAGTTCTCCAATCCTTATGTTTCCAAATCTCTCTATATTTCCTTTGTTGGACCTCTCCTTGAATATGCCAGCCAGGTATGGTCACCTACACAAACAACTCACATTAATAGGATTGAATCTGTTCAGCGTAGGTTCATTCGCTTCGCTCTACGTGATCTACCGTGAGTAGACAGATTCAACCTGCCACCTTATGAAAACCGTCTGAAACTGATAGACTTACAACCTTTAAGTAAACGTCGTGATGTTTCCGACATTCTCTTCATTCATCAGCTATTAAGTGGTGCCATAGACTGCCCTTCAATCCTGCAGTCTTTACCCATCTATACCAATCCCCGCAACCTTAGGTCCACTCCCCTTTTCCGACTCAACCGCCATCGCACAAACTACGGTCAAAGTGAGCCAATTACCAGGATGCTACGAAAAGTCAACGACCTTTCCTCCTTTGACTTCCATCTGAGTAAATCATCCCTTCACAAAGCCTTATATCTTTATCCCGCCCATCTTAATCGCCGTTCTTAATTCTTCTTCCTTCCAGCCCGTATCTACTTTAATTAGACCTCATATTGTAGATTTTACTATTTACTTATTATGTCATAATTTATTATAGCTTGTAGTATTAGTATTATGTTAAAGCTTGTAATTGTAGTATGTATTATTATGTAATAGCTTGTATTAAGCTTAAATAAATAAATGTACGAATGCTTTTGCTCTATGTCCGCTCCAATGACGATGTCAAGCAAACTTTTGAACGTTGCTGTTGTGGAATATAGTCTAAATAAAGTTTTAAGTCTTTCAGAATTTACAAATATTTATAATTTTTTAGTAAGAGTTCTAAGTAATTTTTTAATAAAACAATTTTTTTTATAAAAGGTATGTAACATCAAATATTAGGGCTGAAAGTTACATCCAGATTTTAGGAAGTTGGAATTCTCGAGTTTTCGGATATCAATCAATTCAAATATCATATAAATGAATGCTGCATATTCAGATTTGGTGGATTTACCAATAGTTCAGACTTTGCGTATTTACGGTTTAGAGCATTAAATATAGTATATAACAGTTTAATGTATAAATATCAGAGATATCATCAAACAAATTGTCTAGGGTAAATAATTAAACAAAAGTTGCTTATCATTACATAATGTTAAACGGAAAGGTGAATTAGAAAGGTACGGAGTGGGGAAGGAAAGCCTGCATCCGCGGTACCAGTTTAAAAAATGTCAATAGGGAAACTTTTAATTTCCAGCAGTAGTAGTGAGGAATTGGCAGGTGTGGGTAGGGGATGAAACAAATGGATTGAGTGATGAAATTTCCTGTCCTTCCGAGGAAAATTAATAAAAACACTGCTCGCACACACGATTTATTGACGATAGGGCTTCTCCTTCCGAAATTCTGCAGTCAGCTAAATGGTTATAGCCGTATCAGATTGCACATCAGCCGACAGCATCAGCAACAGTACGGACAACAGCAAAAATATTTCGCTGCCGGCTGTATCAGATTGCACATACGCGACTGCATACTTTTACCCTTAGAATATAGAACTAGAGGAAGTGCCCATGCCTATACGTGTACATGTACGTGTTTAAGCATTTTTCTTTTTAGGCACGGTGAGGAACGGGATGTCCGGGGTTGTCGCCTTAGCTTGACAGATGGCAAACTCAAATTGTAATCGCTAGTTCGGTCGGAATTATTCGCGATATTATTCGAAATAAAAACTGATTAGTGAAAAGTATAATAAAAATCAAGACTATATTAGTAGAGTGATTTGTTTTTAAAAACTTTGTTGCAAAAATAATCGACGACGGACTCGTGGAATATATTTTTTCAGGCGAGCAACTAGCATAAATATGTTTATTGACATGTTTAATTTTAGATTTAATCATTAAAATTCTTAAGACAAAAAATAGTTTTTAAAAAAAAAGTTGAACCAACTTCACAAAAAGCGCTAAAAAGCATGAAATAATTTTTAATTTTATATCTATTACGACATTTTGAAGTCGGTGCAAATCAAACAAACCAAACAACTACAACAAAAATATTTAATCGTCATTTCTTATAATCCCGTAAGCTGAATTGTTCAGGTAGTATTACGTATTATTTTCAATTGTGGTTATGTAGTTGTTTTATTTGTTTAATTTGCACCGACTTCAAAATGTCGTAATAGATATAAAATTAAAAATTATTTTATGCTTTTTAGCGCTTTTTGTGAAGTCGGTTCAACTTTTTTTTTAAAACTATTTTATTTTTCACTTTTTAGTGTCTTCTACTCTATACAACGAAGAAAGAACCATCCAAATCGGTCCACACGTTAGACGTTTGTTTTAACCCCCTACCCCACCCCCATTCCACTAAACTGTTTTTCTCATGGAATCAATCAAGGAACATACTCTACCGAACAGAAAAGGAATCATCGAAATCGGTTCACGCGTTACGAAGTTACTACCCCTCCCCCTCCCGCACCAACACCATAGGACCAAATTATTCTCCTATTAGCAATGGGGGATCACACAATATACAACAGCAAAAGAACCATCCAAATCGATTCAGGCGTTACAAAGTTAGGTTCCACCCCCCTTCTCCCACCCCCACCGCAGCAAAAGTTTTTTTCTCGTAGTATCAACCAAGGATCATATTCTACCCAATAGAAAAAGAATTATCCAAATCGGTCCACGCGTTACGAAGTTAGACTACCCCTCCCCCCACCCACACCTTTCAACATAGGATCACGTTATTCTCCTATTAGCAATACGGGATCATACTCTATACAACAGAAAAAGAACCATCGAAATCGGACCACGCGTTACAAAGTTAGGTTCCACCCCCACCCCCCAACCCCATCCCCCCACAATTGTTTTCGCCTGGTATCACCGACTGAACATACTCTACCCAACAGAAAAAGAATTATCCAAATCGGTCCACGCGTTACAAAGTTAGACTACCCCTCCCCCCTCCCCCCACCCTAGGCCAAATTTTTTTCTCCTGTTAGCAATGGGGGATCATACTCTGTACAACAAAAAAAGAACCATCCAAATCGGACCACGCGTTACAAAGTTAGGTTTCACCCCCACCCCCCACCCCCACCCTACCAAAAATTTTTTTGACATGGTATCAATCGGTGAACATACTCTACCCAATAAAAAAAGAATCATCAAAATCGGTCGACGCGTTACGAAGTTATGCCCGGTCAGACATAAAAAAAAAAAAAAAAAAAAAAAATACTCGTCGAACTTAGAACCTCTTTGTTTTTGGGAAGTCGGTTAAAAACGAAAGGAAGTGCACTATGCTCAAAAAGTTTCCGAATTTTCCTTTTGTGTTTGAAAGGTGTGAATGAGTTAGTTTCCCCATGGAAGTAGTAAATTTTTGACTCATTCGAAGTGGTCCTCGCAAACATTACTACCATTGGATGGTATATAATCAGTTATATCGATGGATTTTAACCACAGTTCTCTAAAGTCTTTATCTTTTGGAAATCAAAAAGTAGAAAAATATTTTAATATTTTTAAAATGTTATTAGAGTCCCTAGGCAAAAACTTCCGTCAGCTGTCGCTGAAACCACCAAGGCGATCTAAAACTCTGATGAAGCTGAAATGTAAACAAACGAGCGCCATCAAGAGATATGTTTATATTCTTTGGTAATTTAGCTTTTATTTATGCAGCTTTTGCACATATTTGAAAGAAAGTGCTGTATAATTGCTTATTATAATAATTAAGCACCTCAGATTCTTAGTAAACTAAACCAAAACAGTCTTTTAAATGTTAATTGTCTTTATTTGTAAAATAACACCACTTTTAATAATAGAACAGTGAAAATGATTCAATAAACACTCTATAAACGCTTTGAATGCGCACTCTTCAGAAAGTCCAAGTCAAATTGACATTTCGGAAGGCGTGCTTTGGGTTCCGTTCCCTCACCTTTCCCACGAACAAAAAATCGGAAAACACGTACACGGTTTATAGACGGTATTGCACTTCCTTTCGTTTTCTGTTCTAAGGTTAAGAGTTAAAAGTAAAAAGTTAATCGTGCTGCCCGCGAGATGACACCACAAAATTAGGATTAGAGATGACTCGGCAGGAAAAATTTTTCTACTGACGGGTCGGGTCACGTGATTCGGATTAGCCAATAAGAACACTTTGCTGCTGCTATTGCTGAAGGCAGTAGTACAATTTTTTAATACTTTTATTTTGGCTTGGCTCATAGGAAACTGCTTTAAAAGAAACTGTAAAATGTACCATAAACACTGGCATTGGTTTTATTTTCCTAACTTTAAAATTAACAAAGATATATCAGTTTGAAAAAAAGTCGTCTCCGGTCACATTTTTTCAAATTGCTCCTCAATTAACTAAGATATAGCGCTAATATCTACTCGATCAACTACTATTAGCACCCTCTACAATATAACATATGTTACGATATAGCTTTCTATCGGGGGCAGTTTCGCCATGGAAGTTCGGCTAGACCCTTTGTTAGCTGCAATATGTACTTGATCGATGCGGCTTTGTTATGTGAAGGATATTTACTATAATCCTTGGAGCGAGCGGTGGTGACACTGACTAGTTCAACAGTGTTGATGCGGTGCTGTAAGAAGGTACGTAACTCTTCGAAGTTAGGAAGCTTTATCGTGGACGTAAGGGAATTCTCCCAATCTTTTCTAGTCGTGGAATCTAACTTCTGAATTGTAATGAACACTAACCAATCATCCCACTGTTGAACTGGACGTTGAAGGGACTCTAAAGCTTTTACAGCTTCACTTGTGCCATCATACAATTTTCGAAGTTCATCGGCGCATTCATTCTTCATTGGAGATATAGATGTTAGTAACTTGAGAAATTAAGTAACAAGCAACCGCTCATTGTCGCATATGTCGCATAAGAGTTTCCATGCCGCAGCATAATTAGCATCAGTGGTAGCTTAATTTCGAAGAATTTGTTCTGTTGGGCCACAAAGACTCGTTTTGAGATAGGTCGCGTCGTAAGGTCGCGATCTGCATCGATTAGGCTTTTGAATAAATCGCGAACTACCGGGCATTCTTTGAGGTTTCCACCAAAGGGCTCAAGCTGGATTTTAGGAAGAGTGGACAACGAAGCCACTTTATTTAAATTGTCCGCTTCGTCTGTAGAGGATACCGATTTTGTAGATTTGACCTTTATTTAATTCAAAGACAGAGTTATTATTGCAAGCAAGTCTTACTGTCTCGAGATTACAAGCGTAACTAACAAAAACTCAAAAGATAAAGTTACGTTAAGATCAAGCGATTGTATATAAGCACAAAATGCAATAACTGCTTTAAAAAAATAGAATACGATGCAATATATAAATATGAAGAGAGAAATAATGAAAGCATATTATTGACAATAACAAATTAGTTTTACCAAGCTAGTTTGTGAGCATCTAATTTTGATTTAAATTGTTGACGATTTCGGTCACAAGTACCGAACAACGTGGAACTTGCACTTTCCACCACGGACATCCATGAATGAAGGCCAAAAACACAACTCCTATAAGTATTCAGTTTTAAATCTAAGTACGAATTATTTATGAAGAGGATTTTTAGTCCATCAATTTCATAAAATACCAATGCTGGTTAATTATTGTTTAATCAGAAAGCTTCCTTTCCTCTTCATAAATAATTTGTACTTAGATTGAAAACTGATTCTAGAGCATCTAGAGATCCCTAGAGCAAAATTTATCCTTATATTAGCAATGGCGGAATGTACTCTATATAACAAAAAGAATCATTCAAATCGGTCTACGCGTTAAGAAGTTGACATCCATCTCTTCCCCCACTACAACCCGACCATTTAAAATTCTCTCGCGGTACCAATGGGGACTCTATACATCAAAAAAAGAATCATCCAAATCGGTCCACGCTTTACGAAGTTAGATAAACTCTTCCTACCTCACTCTAGTACCCAATTTTTTTCATTATTAGCATTGGGGTTATACTCTATACAACAAAAAAAGAATCATCCAAATCGGTCTATGCATTACGAAGTTAGGTTCCATCCCAACCATTTTTTTGACATGGTACCAATCGGGGAACATACTCTACCTAACAAAAAAGAATCATCAAAATCGGTCCACGCATTACGAAATTATACCCGGCCATACATAAAAACAAATAAAAAAAATACATGTCGATTTAGAATCATGTTGTTTTTAGGAAGTTGATTAAGAAGATATAGATAGAGTCGAGCTATGTTTTCGAAGAAATTGTTGCTTATTTCATTGTATTCCGACCTCTGCATCTCAATTTAATTCTCTCAAAAAGTTTAATTTCAAACGAGAAATATAATAGAACGCGCTTTTGCCTAGACAAAAAAAAATTGTGTGGCAGGGGGGTGAACTCTCAACCGTTTGGGAGTTACAGGGTGATTCATAATTTTAAGTTTTTCATGGTATGCACATTACTCTTTTATTTTTATCTCTTCATCTACCCAACACAGCCACATGAAACAAACGCTAAAAAACAACTATCCTAATTACCTTTCCAAAAATGTCAACAATGTTGATCTCACTACTACCCCTGCAGGTACAGTCACGGCCAAAATTGAAAAACATGTTTTTAAATTACCAAAATTTCAGCATTTTCTCCGAAATTTATGTAATTAGTATACCTCTTTTTTATTTTTATTAGATTGCCCGTCTTATTACCTTTCCAAAAAGGTGTAACATGGCAAGGTAGACAAAGAAACGGTTGAGAGTTCACCCCCCCCCCCCCCCCTGCCATACAATTTGTTGTTTTCTAGGTGAGATCTATCACCTCACTCATTTTGGCACGTCAGATCTAAAACACCCTGTATAGTGAGACTATCAAAAAATATACTGGTTCTCGTCAAAAATGATATCGTTAGAGAATTCATAGTTTAACTTTGAGCCATAGTAATGCCGTGAATGGTAGGTATCTTTTCTTTTAGGATTATGTATTTTACCGACAATTTAAGCTTTGCATTCTTTAGTTTTTAACCGACTTCCCAAAAACAAAGAGGTTCAAGGTTGGACGTGTATTTTTTATTTTTGATTTGTTTTTATGTCTGACCGGGCATAACTTCGTAACACGTCGACCGATTTTGATGATTCTTTTTTTGTTGGGTAGAGTATGTTCACCGATTGGTACCATGTCAAAAAGGGTAGGGTCAAAAAGGGATGGTAGGGTGGTGGTAAAACCTAACTTTGTAAGGCGTGGACCGATTTTGAAGGTTCTTTTTTGTTGTACTGAGTATGATCCACATTGCTAATTGGAGAAAAAAAATTTGGCCCAAGGTGGGGGGAGGGGTAGTCTAACCTCGTAACGCGTAGACCGATTTGGATAATTCTTTTTCTGCTGGGTAGAGTATGGTCCCTGCTTGATACCACGAGAAAAAAATGTTGGTCTGGTGAGCGTGGGGGGGGGGGGAGGGGGTCGGCGGTGGAACCTAACTCTGTAACGCGTGAACTGATTTCGATGGTTCTTTTGCTGTTGTATAGAGTGTGATCCCCTATTGCTAATAGGAGAATAATTTGGTTCTAGGGTGGGGGTGGGGGAGGGATAGTCTAACTTAGTACCGGGTGGACCGATTTCGATGATTCTTTTTCTGTTCGGTAGAGTATGTTCCTTGATGAGAAAAATTTTAGTGGGATTGAGGTGAAATTGGGGTTAAACCTAACTGTGTAACGCGTGGACCGATTTGGATGGTTCTTTCTTCATTGTATAGAGTAGAAGACACTAAAAAGTCAAAAATAATATAGTTTTTAAAAAAAAAATTGAACCGACTTCACAAAAAGCGCTAAAAAGCATAAAATAATTTTTAATTTTATTTCTATTACGACATTTTGAAGTCGGTGCAAATTAAACAAATAAAACAACTACAGAACCACAATTGAAGATAATACATAATACTACCTGAACGTTTCAGCTCACGGGATCATAAAAAAGGACGATTAAATACTTTTGCTGTAGTTGTTTAGTTTGCACTGACTTCCAAATGTCGTAATAGAAATAAAATTAAAAATTATTTTATGCTTTTTAGCGCTTTTTGTGAAGTCGGTTCAACTTTTTTTTAAAAACTATTTTATATAAACAATTTTTAATTTTATATATATATATTATAAGCCTTTACTTGTTCGTTAAGTTTTATGAAGTGATTTTAGCTTCGCCAAAAGTTGTGATTATCTATTCGCAATTGACTATAGAAAAACACATAATATAGAAGGGGCATTTCCGAAAATTAACTTGTAAAGGTTTTTTCTCCGCGAGCTTTTCAGATTGCTTCCACTCGATCCCAAAAGTGACAGCGGCATGTTTTGAATAGCCAATGGTTTCTGTATCTCGAATTGGGAACGTATACATGTATACTGCTTTATATGGACTGCTTTTTGCAAAGCTTTCTGTTTTATATACGAAGAAGATAGTGACTTTTCAAGCACACACTCAATATTTTATAATCATATATATTTTTATAATCATTCTAGCGCAAGTTTAGCCTGTGCTGCTTAAATATTTCCTTAATCAATGGTCGATCTTATTTTTCGTGCATTGACTTCCCGGTGGGGCATACGTTAACAGCAAGCGTATTTCTCTCATTAGAATTTACTTAAACTAGGCGTAACGTGTGAGCAATTTTGAATAATTATTTTTTGCTGTATAGGTTATGATCCGTCAATGGTACAATGAACATTTTGTGCCTAGGGAAGGTCTTGAAGGAAGTGAGTTTCGCCTTGCACGGTATGGATCGATTTAGATGATTCCTTTTTTCTTCTATGTACTATAGTATGTTTTCCCAATGGTATCATGATAAAGATCTTATTTATAGGATGCCCCATGTAACTTCATAACATGTGGACAGATTTGGATTATTATTTTTCTGTTGGATAGAGTATATAGAGAAAAGGGCGTCGTCTTATTTTGTAACGCCCTGGCCGATTTGGAGAATTGTTTTTTAGTTTTATTGAGTATGTTTCTAGATTGGTAAAACATTGTACTTATGGTGAGGGGTAAAGGGACCGTAGACCAATTTGGGTCAGTCTCAGGGTGGGAGTGGGACTGGCTTCTTCGTAACGCTGGGCCGATTTAGATAATCATTTCTCTGTTAAAACATTTTGCCTATGGCAGAGAGAGATGAGGGCGGTGCCTAACTTGGGGATCGCTTTGGATGGTCCTTTTTCTGCTGTTGCATTCTCCTCGCTTAGTTTTATGTTTTAAACTTCCGAAGTAGGATATGGCGACATATATCAAACATATATCAGTTTTGATGGAGATTTAAAACGCTTTGTTCGTACAAACAAAAGTTTTGAACAGTATAGCCTAAAACTAAAACATAAAATGTTAAAAATTAAAGGCCTAAAAAACCGATTTCAAAAAAAGGGCTAACAGTTTAAAATAAAATTGTTATGCCTATTTCAATTTTTTGAAGTCGTTGGCAAATTATTAAAAGATACTTTCACTTGTCTAAAATTAAAGATAACATATGAAACTACCTAATATTTCAGGTCGCGAATTTATGTATGTTTCCGTTAAATAACTTTTATTTTAGGTAATTAGTTATTGTAATAATTTGGCACCTAAATACTTCAAAATGACGTTATAGGCATACAGTTAAATATGAATTTATGCAGTTCCGACTTGGGTCATTTGTTGACCTTGGTGGGACATGAAAAACCAGTAAAAGGATTTTTGGCTCAAATAAACCATAAAATTTTTATGGAAGATTATTAATAGACATTGAGAATAAAAGAGGACCGAGTATAGATCCCTGAGGTACTCCGCTTAAGATAGGAAGATAATCAGATGCCTTATCATTGCAGATAACCGTTTTTTTGCGTACCCTTAAATACGACAATATCAAAATACATGCGGCATTACAAAAGTTAAATAACGAACAAAGTTTCCAATACAAAAACCTGTGATTAACTTTGTCGAAGGCCTTCGAGAAGTCAAGTAGAACCAGTGCTGTAAAATCATCATTGTCACAGGAAATTCGTATGTCATTACTGATGTTGAGCAAGGCCGTGATACAACTGTGTTTAGTTTGGAAGCCTGATTGAAAATCTGACAATAGGTTGTTGCTATCAATATAGAGTATAATCTGTGCATGAAGTACTTTTTCAAAAGCCTTAGAAAGGAATGGTAGGATAGATATCGGAAGATATTCCACAGGATTTGTAGACTTCTTAGAGATAGGCCCTATTTTGGAAATCTTCCATATCTTTAGGAAAGTTAATCTAACTATAATGTTAAATAGATGTGTGAGACTGGAGAGAATGATTGCAAGCAGTATTTTTATAAACCTTAGATGCAGGTAATCCAGTCCAATTGCATTAGATTTTATAGACATCACTGCAGGACAGACATCCAAATCAATAACTGCATTAAACGAGAAGCCTTCGGAAGGGTCACGACCATCAAACACATTATCAAGATTTGTATATGAACTTATACAGAAGTTTTCGCAGAACTGAGCAATTCGGAACCGCTTCCATCTCCGATATGCTTTATTTCGCTCCGTAATAAGCTCTATAATCCTTTTGGTAAACCATGGGCATTGTCATATAGGTAAGATATTAACTCCCTAATATGGTTAATCTGATCGTCAACTGATGTCATTGACCAAGTCAAGTCCCAGTTTATTCGTTCAGCCTCGGCAAGGAAGTCCTCATAATTGATGCCATTAAAATCGCGATATGTGAAGATTTGCTGCAGGACTGCATTGTATATACCAAAGATTAAATCATGTTTAGGGAAACCAGGTAAAGATATCTGAATAGATAACAACAATTTAACAGGGTCATCAACTGTTAGCAAATCCAGTAAAGTAGAAGAAGTTGAGGTAAAGTGCATTGGATCCGAATTTACCACTGCCAAGCCATACGTACTTAACAAATCAAGAAATGAAATGGCAGAGGCACTGCAATTAAGAAGATTGATATTGAAGTCACCCATAATAATTATATTTGGATAATTGTGGCTCAGCTCCGAAAATAATGCTTCAAGAGGGCCAGCATCACAGAGAGATTCGGTGGTTTGTACACACTACCCAGCATGTATTTTTCGGAATTAATATCCAACTCAAGTATTCAATTAAGCAGTCATCAGATTGAGCTATAACGCGTGGACTGAAAGTGGAATGAACATACACAGCAACACCTCCACCAACCCGTTCGATTCGATCATTACGAAGCATCCTATAGTTGTTTAACGCTACCAGATTTGTATTAATGTGGGGCTTTACCCAGGTTTCAGATATACAGATAATATCCATGTATGATTGAAGATGTCACGAAATTCGTCAATTTTAGGATGGAGACTTTGAGCATTCAAGTGACAAACCTTAAGACCCTCAGTCTGCTTGCACATGATTTTTAATAAAATTCGGGGAAAGTTCACACCATTAGACACGGAATCATCATCATTCAAAAATATATAAAATCGTTAAAAATAGAGAAAATATAGAGCAGCAAGAGCATCAGGCGTAAGCATAATAATATCAATTCACATATTTCTAAAAAGACTAAGTTAACATTCATCTTATAATATTCACAATAGTAAATAGTCAGTATAAATAGCTCGAGAAAAAACTGAAAAAATATCAAATAAAAACAGATGAAAATGAAAAATAGTAAACTAAAATCACAAGTCAGTAATAGTAGTTCAAGAAAATATTGAAAT
The DNA here is from genome assembly GCA_964036015.1 of Leptarthrus brevirostris. Classification (NCBI taxonomy): domain Eukaryota; kingdom Metazoa; phylum Arthropoda; class Insecta; order Diptera; family Asilidae; genus Leptarthrus; species Leptarthrus brevirostris. The sequence goes on along the minus strand of OZ038372.1, from coordinate 99,081,189 downwards.
ATGATAAAATAAACACAAGCGCAAATGAGAGATAGTAAGCCATAATCAGAAGAAGCATTAACTAAGTAAAGAAACACAACCCAATATCCAAAACAACCATTACAGCACTTAAAAATCATTTGAGAAAAATTAATTAAATATTTACAAGCGTCGCACATTTAATCAGGGTTCAATGCGTTTGGTATTTTAGCATTTAATTCAGATGTTTTCACCCGGGCTGATTTCATTCAAGCTGAAATCAGTGGTAAAAATTAAAGTGCAACCGAAACCGAAACTGTCAAATGTCTATTGAATGCCGGAATGTTGATGTTGATGAGGAGCCAGGAGCTGCCGAAGAAGTTCTTAAATTGCCAGCACATCCGGTATGGCCAGGACATCGATTGCATTTTTTGATGATTCGTTGAATGAATTTGGGCCGTTATCTTCCAGTTCGCCAAAGAAAACCAAACCAGTCGCAGGCCGGAAGCGGAATCAAGCATTTTGATATCAGCTGAAAAGTGCAAAAGCCTCGAAACTTTGGCAAAAAAAAACTTGCTCAAAATAAACGGCAAATGACACTTTTTAACTGCAGTTCCACTGACGGTAACTCCTACTTGTCTACTTAACATCTGCATTTTAGGTAAGAAGGACCGCCAGTTGCGATCTGACACCATTGGGCATTTGTATGGGAAACTTTAAAGAACGTTAGTACAACGATTCACAGGCAGTTGACGCACTTAAGGAAAAAAGTTATCGAACTATTCGAGAAATAGAGACGCCGGTTATTTGGCAATTCATAGTACTACAAAATTGGTTTGACAGGATGGACTGCCAGCTGCGGCAGCGTTGTGAATGATAATTGGCAGTTGGACTCTTTTTATTAAAACAACAATTATTGAAAAGTATTCTTATTTTAATAGCTTCAGTACCTTAAAAAGGGGCGAATAGAAATAAAACTTTCAATTATTTTTATAATTGACTAAGGAAAAAAATCTAATTACTTAAGTGATAAATACAGCAATTAAATTTTACTCTTAAATAAATTTTTTAATAATTGTGGCATTCGATTTTTTTTATATACAACCCTTTTTTGTGATTAATTTATGCCAAAATTAACGAAATCAAACAAACTAAACTGTACTCGAACGAATTGCATTGTTAGTTTTCGATAAGGAATTAGTACTTTGAGTACCAACTTCTTTGTCATTTTGCAAGAGTTCAAGTAGAAGGTACGTTCAAAACCAATCACATCTGATCTCTGCTCAATCGAAAACACAAAACAATGTACTTAGTAACAAAGATCACAATTGCAGTCTCAACACCATGCATTTGCAGAGGAGATAATATACCTCTTCATTCCTTATCACCACGGATAGTAATTATAACGACAAGGAACTCTTCCTTATAATCTTTAAAAATGTAAACATGAGTAATATAAGGTTTTTAGACAATTTTTGATTAATGAACAATTTAATAACTCTCACACATTTTTATTTATATTTGCATAACAAACGCATTTATACTCTGAGATAAGAGTTCAAATTTGAACTAGAAAATTGTAAACAAATTTAGATGTTCTTGATAAGTTCGCACTTCTTAATATATTGAAAGTACTTTAAGTGCACATAAACTAAACTTTCAAGTGTACTTGCCCGTAAAACGGCTGGCTAAACTAATAACAACATATCGTCTTATCTTTGGAAGAAAATAGCTTATAAAATCTCTTCTTAAACATCATGCGAGTATGTAAATTGAAACCTAAAATAGACAACAGACGTCATGCGTTTAGTGGGAAAAGTTGCAGCATGAATTTAGAATGATGATGGGGAGATAATCTGAATGAATTGTTTACAAATTTTTTATCTAGCCTAAATTTCTGCCATAAAAAAGCGATTTCGAGTCTTAGTTGTTTTTATTACAGCAGATTAATAAAATAAAATAAATACATTTTTATACGAATGCACTTCGACTTAGATATTGCTTCTTTTGGTATCTCTTCGTTTTATTTGCTTATGCTCTTATCTCTTACCTATTAACTCTTCTTTGCATAAAAGCATAGGATAAATGATTAAGAATATCGATAAATTTCAAAATTATGGTAAATATAGCAATCATAATAGTTTGTTATAAACTTGTACTTGGATTCAGCAGTAACTATAAATGTATTATTAACACAAATTTGTTAAATCACCGGATCGGTATGAAATTTAAAATTGAATTCCTATGCACTACTTTCCACTACGCCCATTTCGTCTACACATACACATTGTGTCACAACACAAAAAATGTAGTTTTTGGGAAATCGTAAAAGGTTAGACAACTGGCTCCATAAAAAGGGTATTTTGCACCATCTCTAATCTGTTAATGTCTAATAGATAATTATCATTAATTCTGATAATTATGAGTTTTTTTAGCAGTTAAAGTTCGCAACTGCCGATCTTTTGGGACACTTATGTCAGTTTCGTATTTTTTTGTGCTGTGACCACTGAGACGTAAAATGGAGTGACTTATAAGCTATCTCATATGGGTATAACTCTTAGAACAAAAAGCGAAAGGAAGTGTACCATGCTCAAAAAGTTTCCGAATTTTCCTTATGTGTTTGAAAGATGTGAATATGTTAGTTTTCACCATGGAAGTAGTAAATTTTTGACTCATTCGAAGTGGTCCTCGCAAACATTACTACCATTGGATGGTATATAATCAGATCTACCGATGGATTTTACCCACAGTTCTCTAAAGTCTTTATCTTTTGGAAATCTAAAATACCAAAAGGTAGAAAAATATTTTAATACTTTTAAAGTTTTATTAGAGCCCCTAGGCAAAAACTTCCGTCAGCTGTCGCTGAAACCACAAAGGCGATCCAAAACTCTGATGAAGCTCAAATGTAAACAAACGAGCACCATCAAGAGAAATCTTTATATTCTTTGGTAATTTAGCTTTTATTTATACAGCTTTTGCACATATTTCAAAGAAAATGCTGTATAATTGCTTATTACAAAAAAATACCGCACCTCAGATTCTTAGTAAACTAAACCAAAACAGTCTTTGAAATGTTAATTGTCTTGATATGTTAAATTACACCTTTCCCGGAAAACACGTACACGGTTTATAGACGTTATTGCACTTCCTCTCGTTTTCTGTTCTAAGGTATAACTTTACTTAATTTTCAATGTTGAAGAATGTCATAAACTTAAATGCTGTCAACATTCTGCTGCTGTTGCGAGCAGAATAAAATAACCAAATATATACGAAATGACATATTTAATTTTAATCTTTTATATTATTCAAAGGAAAATGTAAAAATCATTGGAATTACTGAAATAAAAATTACAGAAAAAGTTTGTTCTAATCTGTAAAATACTTACCCAGAAAGAGCTATAAAATGATTGTGAATATTGTCATATATTTCTATCGCCTGCATTTAGTAGGTAGGGTTGAAAAAAAGATGCTTACACAGAAAGGGAAAACTAACGCAAAGTGATCCCATGCTCTTAAAACATTCCAGAGATCCAGTCACTCCAGTATGTACATATATCTCAGTGGTTGTGACACATTGGTACCCCCTCCGCCCACCGATCATTAGATTTTAAGTTATCGATAGAGAAATGAAACCAAAGAGAAGTGAAACAAAACGGCCAAGAGTTGTTAATAGGTCGGTACTTCGTTAGTTTACGTAGGCGTGCCATATCGTAAATCTAATGCTATGAGCGTTTCGTTCCCGTTATGCTTTTAGCCGCATATAAGACGTCTTTTAATTATTGCCATTTTGTTTATTTTGGGAATTCTCGTTGTTAAAACTTTAAAAAAATTTAAGTTTGGATTCGCCTCCACTTCATCGCCAGACCAGAAATTTTGGTAGTAAGGCGCCGCCAAGCGAACCGTGTCTATAAAAGAAATTAAGAGCAAAAAATACGCCTAGACATTTATTTTATTTTGTGCCTCTATTTTGGATTTTTTGGCACGAGTTCTTGATTCAGAATTCAAAACAATGTCAACACGGACTAACCCACCTATTCCCGCGTGAGTTCGGAGTACACGACCCAAGATCCATTTTAGTGGGGGCCGTCGATCGTATTTTATTAATAGCAAATCTCTGACTTCTACATTACTCTGAAATCAATTTCACCCAAAACTCTTCTCTAACCTTTTGAATGATTTGCCAACCGTCTAAAACGTGTGTATTCAAACCACTTATGCATTCTTCTGGAATTGCTAAAAGAGAATTTTCTATCAGGAAATGCCTGGGCATAAGGATCCCGAGGTCAATGGGGTCATCAAACAGTGTACAAAGGGATCGGGAATTTAAACAACTCTTGATTTACATATTATTATTATTATTATTAAAGAATGGATCAAGGACTATCCGCATCCTTTAGTCACTTCGACCAAGTTGATCTTTTGTGACCTGATCCAGGTTCTGTATTAAGCCACCCCGCCAATCTTTAGTTCCTTTATCAGACCTAAAATTTCTTTGGGGGCTGCCTTAGCTATATCACCAAGATGTCTGAGCCTGATGGGGCCGAGGGCCTCACAGTGATAGAGAATGTGTTCCGCTGTCTCTTCCTCTTCCAAACAGAAGCGACAGGTGTCATCATCAGCTAGGCCCAACTTTTTTTTAGGTGGTAGCCCAAGGGGCAGTGACCAGTTAGAAGTCCTGTTATCAGCCTTAAATCTGGTCTGCTGAGTGAGATCAGCTCTTTCGTTTTCTGTTTTGAGTAGGTTATAAACCTTTTTTTTTTTTGGTGCAGGCGTACTTTTCCCTGCCACTTCCTCTTTCTTGTCTGGTTCGATGTGGGCCTTGGATGGCCCTGGTACCGCAAATGTCACCTTGGGTGTTGCGTGAATCAGATCAGTTCGGGTTGAGTGCAGCCCTGTGCCGCAGAACATCCCACTTTTTGGCCTCTTGAGGTTGAGGAAACCAGAGCCGTCTGCCCCGCTGGTTGCTTTGGACCAGCTACGGTTTTGATCGGTGCTGGAGTCGCTCCACCTCTCGAGACCGCGAGACTTGCTTTTGTAGCCCGCCTTGTCGGGTTGTTAGCTTCTTTGGAGCTAGACCCTGCCGAAGATTGGGCCTTAGCAAAACCACTTTTGGGCCTGAGCTGCACCTGCCCGGACGATCTTGAATGAGGTCTTCTTGAGAGCTTCAGCCGAGAAGTCATCTACTGAGAGTACTGTTACAGTGGCTGTTCCCTCTGTCTCCCTCTTTAGTATCCTCCAGGCCGATACCCTCAATTGATGATTCTGACCCTTAACTTGGTCAAGGATCTCCTCATTTTTCAGTTCTTGGCTATCCGGGAAAATAGCCTACCAGGACTTTGGAACGAGGAAGCTACTCCTCCTCGACCGCCCTTAGCTTTGCCCCTTCCCATGGCTGAAGCATAACCACAGACTGTTTAAGCCACTCTGAGGTGGCCTTATCAGCGCAGTTGATCATCAAACAGTTTGGCCTGTGTCCAGTGCCATGGAATGAAGGTTTGACCCTGCTATTCTTGTTGTCCCGAATTTTTCTGAGGATCGCCATTTGCAAGAGCACAAGCTGCTCGGTCGAGAGCACTGCCTCAGGGAATTTATCCGGTAGGATGTCCATGCGCATGACGTGCCGCGTCATTCTGAGCACTTTGTATACACTTCTTCAAATCTTTATCTAACTGAGCCTTTGTCCATATAAAATTTGTTCCGCATTTCGGAAATACCCTTTTGCAATTACCGCGGCGCGAGATAAAATGCCTGAAGGCTGCTGGGAAAGTTGAAGTAGTAAGATCTCCTACCATTTCAAGATGTACCGACTTTGTGTAAAGCCAGACAAAAATGACAAAATACTGTTATCGGCCTTTTGAAGTTCGGATATTGAGACATCCCCTTTTAATGGTGCAACTTGAGTTTTCGATGATATCCAAAATACCTGAATACCTTCATCACTTTAAATACCTGAATTCCTGCAATCACTGCTGCCGCGCATGCTCCTTAAAAGGAGTCTCAAAAGCCATGTATTTAATTATTGGCTTCCGTGAAATGTCGAATTCAACGGGGTGTGGTAATGCTTTCTAATTTGGAGAAGGCTTCCGTAAATTTTTGACAATCACTCGCTAGTTCGGGGGAAGAGTTTCATCCCAAATAGTACCTGACTGAATGGATAAATTCTTCGGCCTTAGTGTCACCAATTTGACGGTAGATTTGTTGGATGTCCGCCGCAAATACATACCTCTTTAGTCATCAATCTAAAAGCAGAGAAACAATATCTTCTTGTAAATGAGTAGCCTATCTTTCAACGAAAATGCATTAGTTGGTTTGTATGATGCATCAGCTGGAGTATCTAATTCATGCCGAGGAATTCTTTCCATATGACCCAGACTGAAGTATTTGCCAATCCCAGTAACCTTGGGAAAATAGAGAATTTTTTTGCATCTTAACTTCTAAAGCTTTGAAACGTTTCATCGCACTGTCTCGGGAAGCTTCCAAATAATCTTATAGGCCAAATTTTTTTAAGTTCGTCGTGAAGTGTGAACTTATTGAATCAATTTATAACCTACTTTCTGAAAACTGATATGATATCTAAAGTATTAGTTAACGTCTTATCACTGGAAATTGAACCCATTAAAATTTCTTCGAAAACCGTTTTATGAGTTATAGGGTCTTCGATATTTCCTCGTCTTAAATTATTTGATACAAATTCTGAGTGAACATCGGCCCCCTAGTACTACATCCATAGCCCCCGGGTCATTAAACATGGGATCGGCTGAGCTTAGTCTATCAATATGAGGCCACGGGATGCTGGGGTTCCGATCAATACTTGCGGAGTTATTAAGGTTCCAAGACGTCCAATATTTGTAAAAAAATTATAACTTAGAGTGGAGATCTCCGTTTGAAGTGAAATGAAAAATTTTATTTCATTTTATGATCTCATTGATCCAAAAACTTAAAAAAGCGAAATTTATATATTATATACTAATATGTATAAAATAACATTTTACGGATTTATATTATTTCTTGAAAACTAATCTAATTATGTCGATTGAAGTTTTAGAAAAGCAGTTTCCGAATACGATAAATAAACTTATTTATACGTGTGTATGAAAAATGTTATTTTTATCATTTTGCAATTAAATAACACTTGTTTTATGTTCTTCAAATTATTTTTATTTTTTATACGAGCTGCGACATAAAACAAGTGTTATTTAATTTCAAAGTGGTGAAAAAGTTGTTTTACCAAGTGCCCTCAAAATATTCAATCGAATTTATTTCACTGTTATCATACTAAATATTTTTATAAATTGATAAATAATTAAAAATGTAATTTTTAGATATTGAATGATATAAGCTTCTTGAAAGGATTATCTAATGATAAGCAATCTTCCCACTGTTTATCAAATGCAATAGGAAATTCAACATTATATAAAACAATAAATAATAATTAAATAATATCTTAAATTTAACAAATATTAAAAAATCCAAAATCTTAAGTTTTCGAAAAAAGTTTAAAACTAAACTCTAAAAAATAATAATGCAAAATTCAGTCAATTTATTAAATCGTGTATAACTATCATGCCCAAAATTTTGTTGATCCCCACAGGCTTCTGTCGATATGGAAAATTAAAGACACTATTAAAGAACGAAAAAATGCGATTTACAGCGTCTAATTTTTTATTTCAAAATCTGCCCGGCATTTTTCTAGATATAGAATTTACAAGATTTCACAAGTTCTTTTAGGGCAAACTCACTTTATCATGTTGGCATTTTAGAAATAAAAACAAACCTTTAGTTTTCGGAAGATTTGGCATTATCAAACATAATCAAACAATCGTACATTTTTGTACATTATTAAAAATTAAATTGAACTGTACTTGAATGAAGTGCATTTGAAGAACTTTTTGCGAGGAGTTTCTTTAGGAACCAATTAATTTTTTTCATTCGACGAAAAAGCAAGGAGCATGAATCTTCAAAAGCAGTCTGATCTCTGCTCAGTTCAAAGTGACAAATTGTAAATAAATTTAGATGTAATTGTTAAATTTGTATTTTTTTATAAAAGTATTGCAGGTGCACCTAAACTAAACTTTTAAGTGCACTTGCCCGTTGAACGGCTGACTAAATTAATATCAACTTATTGTCTTATCTCAAAGTACTGTTAGTAAGCTTTACTAAGTCTTTTATGGCGAGGAAATTGGCGATTAACAATGTCATAATGTGGTAATTTAATTTACTTACGAAGAAATATACATAGATACATATTAGGCTACAATTTGGAATTTGAACTTAGATCACTTAGTGAGAAATATTGCAATAATTCATGTGATGAGGAAATAATGTGAGTGAATGTTTTATAAATTTGTTATCTAATCTGCATTTTTGCCTCGAATATGCATTTTAAGAGAATAAGATGTTTTTTTTATTCAAGCAAATTAATCAAATAAAGAAATTATTATCATACGATAGCATTTAAAAAAATAATAAAGCTTCCGCAATGATTTCATATGATACGATTCTTTTGATTCATAAATTTTAGTTTTCCATGGTATGCACATTACTCTTTTATTTTTATATTTTGATCTACTCAACATAGCGACACCAAACAAACGCTGAAAAACTACTATTCCAATGACCTTTCGGAAATTGTCAACAATATTGATCTAACTCCTACTATTGCAGGTATAATTACTTCCAAAAGTGAAAAAGATGGTTGACGATTACCTAAAGTTCAGAATTTTCCCAAATTTTCTCCGAAATTCATGTAATCAGTACAGATCTTTTTTATTTTTATTGGATTGCGCATCTTACAACCTTTCCAAAAAGGTGCAACATGGCAAGGTAGACAAAGAATTAGAAAAACCGCATTTTTAGAAATCTCTGACTACCTTATTATTTTATTGCACTTTAGGTAGCAAATTCTTTAAGTAAAAAAATTTTTTATGATAAAGGGTCGAAAATGTTGGTTTTGCCTTAACAGGTAATTACTGGTAGTTTTAATTATTGCTGCAAAAAAGTTATAAAAATGTTAGTGTAATTTTGTTTTATTGCCGATATTAGCTTATGGTAGCCATAATTCACACCCTTGTATCCTGGCGTTCTGTTACTCGTAACTGATGGAAATTTCGCTATAAAAATGGGTCAGTCAGCAAGAATACCTATCATAGTTGAAAAAAAATCAATAAGTATGGGTGTTTTTAAGAAATTATTAAAAAATTTATATCGTATGCATTTGCATTGGGCATATGTCCTCTTTTCATATCACGACGAATTAAGGTTAGGTTAAGTTAGAGTGGCAACCATCCTAGCGGGATGGTATACTTAGGCCAAAGTGACCCATTGTGATACCAGTGTGGGGATAGTTCTCAGCTCTATCACATACCTGAAAACCATTTGGAGCTCTTGGGGAACCGAACTTAGTTTCGGACATCAGTAGAACCTCGTTGACACCTTCTTAAAAAAGGTTAATTCCTTAACCTTTTTACAATAATTTTAAATTTAGAGATTTATACCAATAACACAACATCTGGTATATTAGATGTGAATAAAGAATCTTATACTCTTAAAGCTATTTTGTAATATAGTGACGCTATTTGCGTTTAGTTCTTGTTAGTACTGTAATAAAAATACCTTACATTTTTTGAGAAATATAGTTGCAGCAAATAAAGCTCCTCTCACCGAATTGTTCCTTTTCTCATAATTTATTATCATCAAAATCAAGTTTGTAAAACTTTGTGAGTACTAAGAAACATAGGCATGTTGGTTTTACCACTAGTATACATATAATTTTAAGATCAAAGTCCGCTATTTTAACGTGGTCGAGTTTCAAGTCAGTAAAGACTCGCGTTTAATTTCAAGTAGTCTATTTTAATTTTAATTTTAATTTTTTAAATTGTAAACTCAAGCAATTCTAAGTTGTTAACTTCATCTGAAATGAGTATGAATGCTAAGTATATTGGAAGAAATTTTTCGAACTACTCTGTTTTACATATTTTTCTTTACTATGATAAAAAATTTAATTCTGACCACCTATATTGAAGGTGTTAAACTCGATTGAAAACGTATTTTTAATTAAATACATGTCGGAAAGGTTTTTGTTGACCAAATTACAATTTATCGCCGGTGGTACATAACGGAAATAGAATTATAAACAATATGTCTTTAAATATTATCTATGTCTTTAAATATTACAAAAATAAATATTTCAAATAGGGTATCAAAACTCTACAGTCGTCGGTGAAGCAAGTGATAACGTGTCGGCCTACCAGTCCGGAAGTCCCATGGTTGTTTTCTGCTGACACATCACTATAAAAAGGCCAGTGAGGTTGCAAAGGAAGATCAGTGGTTCAGAATTCACTTTAAATTGTGGGTTCACTGGCAACCGCTGTCTTTTCCCACCCCATGCCCACAAGGGGTTAAGGGAACTAGAGGGAGAGAGAGAGAGAGATCAAAACTCTTACTAGGTGGTTCTTGGAAGTCATATCTTAAGTCGACTGTAACATTGTTATAAATATATCACAGCTTTATATATAAACACAGGTTTAGACAATGTTCACTGAATTTTGATAGAAAGGAAAGATGAAAAAAAGTTAGTTTTTAGATTGTTAGTTTGTTCATTAACTTTTTTTTATGATTAAGTCAAAGCCCAGGGCAACCCAGTATAACAATATCTGGAAGGTGTTAGGGTAAGCATATGAGGGAAATTGATTGTCTAATTTTTGCATTGCTGTGAGCTAGACAACGCAGCCCAGAGACGGCGTGGATTTTTTCTTTATTGCAGCTGCAAATGGAAAACTAATAGGCAGGCCGATGCTCGAACCTGCATCCATGGTGTTGTCACTCATCCATTGATCCAGCTCCGTGCCTAGTAAATAAATAAAAATTTCTGGATTGAGATTAATATTTCATAAGGCCACACTCTGAACTAATAACAGCTCTTATTCTATCTCGTATGCTTTCTATACACTTTTGAATCATTATCTTAATCTTTTCAGTATTTTCTCATACTTGCGTAATATTTTCTTTCAAAACATTTAGGAGACTCCAAACATTCTGGATTAAAGTCGGGAGAATCACCTGGCCACGGAGAGTTATTGATTTCGCGTAATCCATATATTTTTTATTAATTCTTCACGATAGTAAGGTGCGCCGCCTTCTATACAGGTATTAGAAATTCCACAAGACTAAATAATTAAAATAAGGAATTAAGACTTTCATCACGTTGTAGTAGACGATGATGTCCATTGTTTCGTCGACGAAAATGATCAGTCCACGTCTGCGAAGATGCAGGAACGTATGATAAAATTTTTCTTTTCTCGCAATTTTTCTAAAGGAAAGCATTTTTGTCTTTAATACGAGTACTTAGTACGAGGATAACAGACTTTTTCTCTTTGCTTATGTTTTTATACTTTCCCATTTTTAATTTCTTCAAAAAAACTGTTTAAATATTTCCACAGCAGTTTTCGAACTCAAAAACATTTATTAATTAAGCTCGGTATTATTTTAAAAAATACGTTAACCACACAGACGCGGATTTAGTACAACCGACATTTCATCGGTGCCCAAGACTGGCAATCCTGTTAGAGATCGTTAGAGGAGGTCGTTAATAAGTTGCACAGCCTTTCTTTAAACTTTGTCTAACGCGGAGAATGCGATGTGCCCGGCTGCTGTTCAAATAAGAGAGTTGTATTCGAGTATAGGTCTAATATGGGATTAGTAGATCAGCGCCAAGTCAAATGAAGTGAAGTATATCTTTCATCTTTGTAGAAAACCCAAAAATTTCTAATCTAAAAACAATCCGATCAGTTATTTAATATTATAAATCTCAACCGTTTGGGAGTTACATAGTGATTCATAAATTAAAGTTTTTCTTGGTATGCACATCATTCTTTTATTTTTATCTTTTGATCTAAAAAATGTTTTGCGATTACCTAAAATTTAGCATTTTCGCAAATTTTCTTCGAAATTCATGTAATTAGTACACCTCTGTTTTATTTTTTTAGATTGCCCATTTTATTACCTTTCCCAAAAGGTACAACATGCCGAGGTAGAGAAAGGATTAAAAAAACCGCATCCTTAGAGATCTCAGACTACCTAATTATTTTATTACACTTTATGTAGGAAATTCTTTAAATACAAAAATTTTTAAGATAAAGAAAATGTTTGTTTAGGGTACACAGGTAATTAGTTTTAATTATTGCTGCAAAAAAGTTATAAAAATGTTAGAGTGGTTTTGTTTCATTGCCGATATTAGCTTGTATTAGCCAGAGTTCACACCCTATAATCCTGACGTTCTGTTAATAATACCTGATGAAAATTTTGCTATTAAATAGGGTCACACAGCAAGAATATCGATCATAATTGAAAAACAATTTCATAGCTATGGGTGTTTTTAAGCTAAAATTATTAAAAATTGACAGAAATTTACTTTTGAGGAATACGCGGATGTAATTTACATTTATTGTGCAGTAGGCAAACGAAAAAGCGGCTGTACTGGAATATGTAAGGAGATTCCCTAATCGACGTGCATCCCAAAGAAGGGTATCTTAGTGGACTTTGCGAAAGTTAAGAGAAATCGGAATTATAACTTCAAACAGCACGGAATTGCGATCTGAAACATCGAAAGAATTTGCCGACGTGGAGTAGCAAATAATCACTCTCGTCAGGTAAGAGCGTTAAAAGAACTCTAGAAGAGTCGCAAAGCGATAAGGAGCATCTTCAGTTCAAGCTTGGAGGGTTATTCATCCAGCAGGGTGACGTTCATATCATCATATCCTAGTCCAAGGACTACTGGAAGGAGATTACTTGAGAAGATTAAAACTTTTCATTTCGGTTCTAGAATGCGACATTGAGAACGGGGTGTTTCTGTGCCAAATTCTGTGAACGGATGAATCGCACTTCAGAGGGGATGGTATCAAAAACTTCCACAAGCTCCATACCTGGTCGGTTATTAAGTCACATAGGGCAAGCGGACCTCCCTCCAGCCCAAATTCTGAGCCAATGTAGGAAGGAATTTCCATGAGAAGATTAATATTTTTCATTTGGGTCTTGCAATGCGACATTGATAACGGGACTTTTCTTGGCCAAATTCTGTGGACGGATGAATCTCAGTTCACAGGGGATGGTTTCACAAACTTCCATGACCTCCATACCTGTTCGGATACTACGACACATAGGGCAAGCGGACCTCCTTCCAGTTCAAATTCTGAGCCAATGTTTGGGCTGGTATCATCGTTTAAAAGTACCATTTATTTGTCCGCATATGCTTAAAAATTAAGTTTATGCGGACTTTTTGGGAAATATACTACTAAATCTATTAGAGGACATCCCTCTGCATAATCTTACGACAAATTTTTACCAAAACGTGGAGTTCCATACTGCCAACGTTGCGAGGAAATATTATATGAAACCTTTCCTATCGGCTGGATTAGACGAGGTATACCGATTCTTTGGCCTGCTAGAGCTCCAGAACTTACTGAATTGAGCTTTTCTTTATGGTAAACAATGAGGGTTGAAGTTTTTTCAAGGTTTGTTAATAATAGAGACGAATTAATTAGCAGAATTGGGACACAGCGGTGAAAATGTGGATGAGATTGGAATTGGAAGATGGTATGCATCACAAGTGGCGGAAGACATTTTGAACAGCTTTTGTATCAAAATATCATTAATTGTAATAATTTTCGAATTCAATAAAATGCATTTTAGGATTAATTTGTGTTGTACCTTTTCAGAAAGGTTATAAGATAGGCAATTTAATAACAATAAAAAACAGGTGTGTTAATTAGATTAATTTGGGAGAAAAGTTGGAAGAATTCTGAATTATTTGGAATGTCAAAAAATTGTTTTGACTTTTGGAAGTGACTGTTCCTGCAAGAGTAGATGTTCAATGTTTTGAAAAGGTCATTGAGTTAGTAGTTTTGTAGCGTTTGTTTCATGTCGCTGCGTTTGGTAGACCAAATAAAAGAGTGCATATCATGAAAAACTGAAATTTATCAATATAAAGTGGAAAAAAAATTGTTAAAAAAAATTTAAACGGATTTCACAAAAAGCGCTAAAAAGCATAAACTAATATTTAATTTGATATCTACTACGACATTTTGATTTCCAAATTAAACTAACAAAATTACTACCTAACGACAATCGAAGATACTATATATGTATCTAAAATTACCTAAACATTTCAGCTCACGAGATCATAAGGAAGAAGGATTGAATGCTTTCGTTAAATTTGCACCGACTTCAAAATGTCGTAACAGATCTAAAATTAATTAAAAAATGTATATATATATATATATATATATATATATATATATATATACAGGGCGTAACGTTTCTAGAGGTCGAGTAAAAATGATAGCTCTCACCTAGATAAAAAAAATTTTAGAGCAGGGGTGGGGGGCAATCTCGACCGTTTGGGAGTTACAGGGTGATTCATAAATTTCACTTTTTCATGGTATGCACATTACTCTTTTTTATCTTTTGATCTACCCAACACAGCGACATCAGACAAATGCTAACAAACTACTAACCCAATGACCTTTCCAAAATTGTCAACAATGTTGATCAAACTAACTCGTACCACTGCAGGTACAGTCACTTCCAAAAGTGAAAAAATGGTTTGCGATTACCTAAAATTCAGAATTTTCCCAAAATTTCTTCGAAATTCATGGAATTAGATACCCCATTTTTATTTTTATTGGATTGCCATCATATTACCTTTCCAAAAAGGTGCAACATGGCAAGATAGACAAGGGATTAGAAAAACCATATCCTTAGAAATCCTTGACTACCTAATTATTTTATTGCATTTTAGGTAGGAAATTCTTTAAATAAACAAACATTTTAAGATAAAGGGTAAAAAATGTTTGTTTTGCGTGAATAGTTAATTAATTATTGCCGCAAAAAAGTTATAAAAATGTTAGTGTAATTTTGTTTTATTGCTGATATTAGCTAGTGTAAGCCAGAATTCACACCCATGTATCCTGGCGGACAATTATGGCGTAGTAGACGGAAACGAGTGCTGGAATATCAATGGAGATTCCCTTATCGGCGAGCACCCAAAAGAGGAGTATATACACGCACGACAGGGAGACACGACCCGAAACTTGGGAAACTTCTGCCGACGTCGAGCAGCAAATAATCACCATCGTAAGACATGACCCTGAGACGAGCATGAGACCAGTCGCAAGACGATTAGGAGTGTATTCATCTAAGGTTTGGAATGTTATTTATCAAGGAGGATCACGTCCATATCACCATCACGCAGTCCATGGTCTCGGAAGGAGATTCCGAGAGAAGACTGGAATTTAGCACTTGGCTTCTGGAACGGGACATTGACAACAGGGCGTTTCTGGACCGAATTCTGTGGACAGATGAATGTAAAAACACCAAGAATGATATCATGAACTTCCATAATCTTCATACCTGATCGAACAATAGCCCACACAGGGCAAGATTGACCTCATTTCAGCAGAGATTTAGTGTCAATGTTTGGGTAGGATAGGGTTTGGTAGGACCATTCATTTTGCCGCAAGTGATTTATAGTGAATTTTATGCGGACTTTTTTGACAATACACTGCCAGATCTAATAGAGAAGAACCCTATGGATAATCTTAGGAGAATACATATATCACCAACACGATGGAGTACCAGCGCATACGGCTAACAGTGTGAAGGTAATACTAAGTGAAAAATTTCCTAACCGCTGGATTGGAGGAGGTGCACCGATTCCTTGGCATGCTAGATTTTCAGAACTTACCCTATTGGACTTTTGCTTATGGGGAACGTTGAAGTATGAAGTTAATTGATGCCCTGTTAACATTGGGGGGACTTAGTTAGTAGAATTGGGAATGCAGCGACGAAAATACGGTAGAGGCTGGCTGCGATATGCCTTAAACAGGGATTTTGAAGGAGATTGTTGGCATGTACCCAAAGTGGCGGTGGACATTTTTAACGGCTTTTGTTACTTATCAAGATTTATTGTAATTATTTTTAAATCCAAAAAGCATTTTAGAATTGATTCGAGTTTAATTTCTTTAAATTGTTGATTTTTATAATATTCTCCGATAGGATATCTACGTATAAATTTCTACATACTTTCTCTACATGGGCATGTTGTACGTTTGTGGAAAGGTAATATGATGGACAATGCAATAGAAATAAAAAAGAAGTGTACTAATTACATGAATTACATGGGAAAATGCTGAATTTTAGGTAATCGCAAATATATATATATATATATATATATATATATATATATATATATATATATATATATATATATATATATATATATATATATATATATATATATATATATATATATATATGTATGTATATATATTAGACTGATTCCAAATTTTTTTCTGTCCGGCATCAGTCGATTCTGAAAGTTTGCTTCGAGAGATGAAATTAAAAGAAGAAAAAAACAACATTTGTGTGTCTAATCGGTTTGAGGAGTTACATACCTTTGAAATTTTCAAAAATATTTTTCCTTTTTTTTGCTGATTTTTATTCTCTATACTTTTAAGAATTATTCAAAACAAGAAAATTAAAAAATTCCATTCCATTGCAAAGTTATAGCACTAGTTGCGACTGCCCCTCGTTTATATTTTCATTTTTCCCTTCCAAAAATAAATTCGTAAGGTTTTGCGTACATATGTGTAATTTACGGTTCTAATTTTAGTTTACTTTCGACTTTCGAAGATTAAAATTGTGTGTTTTCTTATAAATTTTGAAAATAATAAGCTTAATCTGGCATATGAGACTAACCGTAAGTTCACATTTCACCTGCCTAAAACTTTAAATGTATTTTTCTCAAAATTATGTTTTTAGACAGGGGCATGAAGATTGATTTTTCTTTTTAAATGTAGATAATTGTTTTCTCTATTGAATGAGAGATGTTTTTTAAATTTGTTGATTAGACAATTATTTATAAATAATTAAACAAATTTTTTGTTCAAAAATTGCACACTAAAGTTTAAAACGCCGTACTTTTGAAAAAAAAAACCCTCCTTCAAACGATAACAACTACATTATTTTACAAGATAATTTTTTATTTTTGCGGACTGGAGGATTTTTGGCGAAGTTATCATGCCCCAGAGCGTCGTTATTTTAATCACTGGCCCGCTTGACCCAATATAACAGTGTTAATTTCGAAAAAGAATTTTTTATATATATTTTTTTATTATTTAAAGTTCAATAAAGACAACGTATAATCGATATTTTTTTATATTTTTCATTTAATTACCGTTTATATAATTTTATAAATGCACAGCGCTCAAAGGTATGTATTATGTAACCCCTTAATTAAGGGTTAGTTTATAACGATTCTTGTAAAAAGGTGGGTTGCACCCATTGAGTAGTAAATGGTGATCATTTCTGTGAGTTTTATGACTAAATTAAGTACTTAAAGACGTGTGAAGGGAAATAACTTAAAGTTAATTAAATAAAGATAGTTTCCAATACCCGACACGGTGTATGGGCATAAAAGAAGTAACGGGTAAGGGTAACGTACAGCCAAATTTCAAGTGTAAAATGTATTTCATTGAATGATCTAAGGTGATACAGGGATACCAATCTGTTGAACTGTAATGACATACATACATTTATCTTCAGCCTCATAACAGTAGTATAGTTTTTGAGTAGAAATCTTAAGTTAATTTTAATTGAATTCTGAAGCTCATTAGCTGAAACATATTCTTTTTGCAATCTGTTATAGGATTTATAATATAGGATGCATAATAATGGTCAACAATGTACAAGTTAGAATGGCAAACGCTAAATAATATGTATTACTTTAGTTATTTATAATGTTTTGAAATGTCGTAATCTCTATATAAAAATTAAAACCAGAGCAATTGCTTTGAACAGCTTAAGTTTTTCTAAATTTCGGTAAATTAGATTCAAAATTATTGCCATTACAGTATTCAGTAAACTGTAAATTTTTCGCCAAGACAAAAATGCTTACTACTGATTTAATAAAGTTGATCAAGATCATGTTAAAAATTGAATTGTATCTTCATTCTTATAGAAACGGAAGTGTAATTCATTTAATAAATAATAAACTTTATTTTTAGTGTATTGCAGCTCCAGTGTGACCGATGAGAGATTTCGTTCTGATTTACTGCATCTTGTCAGTACTTTCATTTTAAAAATGACTACACAATCATCTCAAGCATCACGCTATATTTTTCCCATTGGCACATCACCTTTAGAGTCTCAAGTAGCAGGTCATACATTTGAATCTAGTACAAATTCGGTTGGTATCTTGAAAAATGCATGTGATGCGACTGTATTGAAACCATTAGGAAAGCCCGAATGTGGAGCCAGAGAAATAATTTTTTATGAATCAATAAAAAATGCAGATGTATCTGATTTGTTGGCAGTCCGTAAATTAGTTCCTAAATACTTTGGAACGGTAAGAATGATATTGAACGATAAAGAGGTATATAATGTAATATTGCTTTGTTCAATTAAATATTTTTAGAACTACTTTAGGTAGATTTTATAAAATTAGCAGATCTTACTTTTGGAATTTATGAACCATGTATCATGGACATAAAAGTGGGTAAACGTACTTGGGATCCATTAGCCACTCCGGAAAAAAGAGCAGCCGAAGAGGAAAAATACGCTGCTTGTAAACAAAGCTTAGGATTATGTATTCCAGGTTTTCAAGTATACAATTTATTAACTAATAAACTTCAGCGTTTCGGAAAAGATTACGGCAAAGCTTTAAATGACCAAACCTTTAAAAGTACCATCAAAATGTACTTGAATGGTGAAGTTGGTATTTGTCATTCGTTAATTTCACAAATTCTTTGCCAACTTCGGGCTATACAAAAATGGTCTCAAACACAAACTTCAATAAAACTATTCTCCAGTTCAATTTTACTTGTATATGATGCCAGAAGACTGAAAGTTCAACTTCAAGAAAAAACAAACATTTTAAATAAGTATATAATTGTAATTCTTGTTATTTAATGAATATGAATTTTATTATTTTATCCAGCTCCAATGGTTCTATATCTTTCAAAATAGATAATACTCCGTCCGATGTTAATAAGAAGGTAGATAATAATTGGGCTTCTGATTTAATACCTTCATATAATGATTTACCAATAGATGATGCGGCGCTAAAGAATACAAATGCGGTAAGTATTTAAATTTCAATTACAAAAATATGTGTAGGCCAATGATCGAATCGAAAGGCTTGTACGTTGTCAACATCTTTTAATTAAATTCCCCATTATGTGATATTTACAAATTCTCGTACATATATTGCTATCGGTGGAGTAAGTGATAACTTGTCGGACTTCCATCCCGGGGGTCCCAGGTTCGAACCCCACCGGCGGCGACTTGTGGTTGTTTTCTGTTGACATCAGATTGCGATAAAAATGCCATTGTGGGTTAATGTCGGTAGTTCGGAATCCACCTTAAATTGTAGGTCCACCTTCATTAAGTTAATTTTGAGTATTTCGTTTTGAAAACTATTGAAAATCGCTTTCTTTTCCTTTTGATTTGGTCAGCTTTAGCGTTTGAGGATTACTAGTAGTTAGTAAAAGTCTTTATTTTATAAAATTCTATTTCGGCAGAACTTTAAACATGTGACAATAGTAGCGTACTCTTATTGAATGATTGTTTTTAATTCAATTATTTCGTGCACCTTGTTATAGCGTTCTATAAATCGAATAAAACATTCTATATGCATAGTCATTTTTATGCAATGCTCATTTCTGTCTTAACTAACACTTCCCTGTACGAATATAAAGTAGTTATATTCTAACCCACAGAACTGAAAATTCTCTACTACTCTATAAGTAGGTGTAATAAAACAAAGTAAAACTACCAAATTCTTAAATAATTCAATGCTATACCTGTCACAATTCCGTATTGTCATGCTTTTATTGAAGGTACCGATTTTAAAAAACTTGATCTTGCACAATTTTGCTGTTTAAATTTGAGCACAGTTTCACTTTCATTTCTATTTATATAGAATTGGGGTATCTCAGTGCGATTACATATTAAACCAAAAATACAATATAAAGAAAAGAAGGTATTTGCAAATTTTCTGACTACAAATCATGAGATAATAAATTTTTCTAAAAATGAACACCATTTAAATCTAATCTAAATTTTACTGTTTTCATAAATTATATATTGATGATAAGAAAATACTTTTATAATAAGCACTTCATAATCTTCTGTTGTTGATTAATATAGTAATTTTTATTTCAGGAAAGTAAAGCAGTGCGTGATAATTGCGTCTTTAAAGGAATTGCGTCATTAATGGAATTTTCTAACTCAGACGTTAGAGATTGGGTTCGCGTGAAGATGATCGATTTTGCGCATGCTTTTCCTTCAGATGATAATTCCAATGACACAAACTATTTATTTGGAATTGACAACTTAGTTAAGATATTTGAGAGCTTCCTTAAAGAAAGTTACTAAACATAAATATCAAACGTAAAAAGTTTGTATGTACTTACTTTCGAATACTTTGGTTATGTTTATTTAGTATTAAGATGTCAAAATTCCGCGCCAATTATCCCTACAATTATTTATATAAGAGGCCTGATCAACATTATAGTATCTTTCGTGGATAAACACGTTGTTTTTAAATATTTGCTACCTGTCACAACAACACAAAGTAAGCTAAAAGTATTTTGTTAAAGATATTTTTCCCATTTTTATACATAAAGAAGCTTGAAACTTAAAAAAAGTGAATAATATATTAATAATGCTATGTAAATTTCGTATACATTTGAATAGTATCTGTATGAATGTAAAATATATTATACCATAGATACTTGTGTTTTGCTTTTTTATTAATCGTTTTTTAGCTAACTAATATTCAACAAAGTCACTTTTACGTAATAAAGTAATAACTGTGGGAACAATAATTCGTATCGCTGTAATCTGCATGGCTGCTTTTGGTGGCAGAGATAGCACAGTGCCTTTGTTTTCAGACATGATATAAAAGTACTTTTTATTGTATTCTGTGGGAACGGCATATGTCTTAAAAAGCTGGAAGATTCCTGTATCAAACAGGGGAACTTGAATTTTGAAAATTATCATGGAATCTGCTACTCGACTCTGGACAGTTACAACTCTGTATAGTTCTAACATATCATCAAGATTTGTTTATTTGGGTATGATCAAATTCGTGGAAGTATGTTGTCGAATGTGTTTTATTGGTTCGTTGGCATAAGTAATAGGGGATTTATCTGTACATGATGAGTCTCGGTTATTAGATCTATCAACTCCTTTTGAATTTTCTCATAGTTATTCATAATAATGCTGAGATATGATGTAATAGCACTGAAAATTTGTGCTAAACGATTTTCTTCTCTCCCTGATCGTAAAGCCTGTATATTAGAGGTGATATGATTCTATAATATCTCGAATTGCGCTTGTATGTCTCGGGTGTTTTTCCGTAGTACCTTCGCTTTAACTTCGGCGACAGATGTTTGGTTTTTTACTAAAGTAAGTAGATAATATGTCAGTTCACGTACTTTTTAATCAGAAATATTCTGAGTAAAAATGTTAAATAGGAGAAGTTACAAAATACCAAGAGTACGTGAACAAGTTTGAGTAGTCTTGAACAAAAACTAAAGCATTAACTGTCAAAGTGACAATTTGTGGCTTTATAACAAAGCTTAACAAAAGTACTCAACTTATTTCTTCGGGTAAATTTGTACTAACATTTTTAAGTAGGGGAAATGTTACGTCAGCAAATGTTCCCCCATTTCATGAGTACGTGAACGCGTTTGGATTAAAATATCATAATTCATTTACCCAAAACTGAGTACGTGAACAGACCTAATGTTCGTTTTCTTGTAGTTTCTGTATCTCTTCTTCCATGTACTCTGCGTAGCTTCGATATAATACTCCAAATAGAGAGTGCTGAATTGATGCGATTATTTCTACTGGAGCTCGTTTCTCTCTCATTTTTATATGGTGATTTCCATTCCCTTTGTGGAGAATAAGATTGTTTTAATGCATGCATGCATGGTCAAACTCATGAAGTTTTTGATAGTAGATCATTAAATCATAACACAAAACAAGATTCCACACATTGTTTACCATATGCAACGGGGAGATGTTTTCCATGTAGATACCAGGGCAGTATCTTAAGGGTGTAATTTCCACTAGCTACCTTACTGGTTGTCGTTTTTGGTCAAGAACGGATGGTTCTTTAAACACGGCTAAAACGGCTTTTTTCGGGTGTCGTGCTGCCAGAGACGTTCTTTTCAGTTCTTCAATTGATGGTCGAATGGGAATATTCGTCGGATATATCGCAATTCCTGTTGATCACCTTCTAGAACTGGAGTCTTCGGGTTGACGTTACCTGTTTTTACTGGGTCATGTGACAGCTGCCTGAAATGTATGGTGACCGTAGTTGTGTTCACAGCTGGGGTGGCTGTAGTTTCGGTTTGTAATTCGGTTGTAAGCAATTCGTTCGCTTCAAAATTGAGTCGACAAATCTTTGATATTGGCCTTTTCAACATGTTGTTCGCACTTTTGATCGTGGCTGCTCGTACAAGGCCATCTGATGAACTACGTGAATTCTTCCTAACGCCCAGCGACCGGACGGAATAATATCCTTGACGAAATCGCCTGTTTTAACATTTTCAGCTTGATCATACCATTTAGTTCGTTGCTGAAGTCGTGATAAATATTCAGACGACCAGATTTTCCAAAAGTCATTCTGTGACTTATTGATAAATCTCCAATGGGTCAGATGATTAGTGGACCGTTCCTCATGATATACTTAATACTTCTGGTGTGGTCAGCAGGGGTCGTCCAATTAGGAAGTGTCCAGGTGTCAAAACTGCTAGATCCTCTGGGTCGCCATGCCCCTATTTGAGCCAATAGCGTGGTGAATTCTTCGAAGGTCCAGTTGGTTTCTCCGGATATTCGCTTCAAGTGGTATTTTGTTGATTTCACACCGGCTTCCCACAACCTCCAAGTGTGCGGAGGGTGGAATGAAATGCCATTTTGTACCATAATTGGCTAGCTGTTCTGATGCCGTTTCGTAGCTGCACTATTAGCGTCAATTATCCAGTATCGTTGTCGGAGTACGTAAGGGTTGTCTGGTTACCTCTTCGTAATACTGTCTTGTGTGCATTCAGGATAAGAAGTGACGTAACGTGGTTACTGTGTGGTAAAATGATCGAATGCCTCTGGTCATAGGATAGGTGGGAGCGATTCAGTCAACCTCCTAGGCGAAGAAGTCCCTCAGTATCCAGAAATGGTGATAGGGATAGAAGTTTGCTTGAACGAGGTATTTGCTTACCCAGTTTTATAGCGTGGATTTCCTGTTAAAAAAATTGCTTTTGAACAATCTTAATACAACTTACAAGTGTTGGTTGAAGTTCATCTGCTTGTAGATATTCGGTTTTATGTCCAGGTGAGTTACGTGCGGCATTCACAAATCTTTAGCAATATGTCAGTACTCGTAATATTTTGGCAAGCGTAGAAAATCTTTCAAGAACATTGATGTCAATGTTAGTTCAAAAGGTAGCAATAGTGTAGCTGATGGTTATGGCACGGGTATCTTCTTTTTCACGGATTGATTGAACAATAGGCCACTCTTCTTTGGATCGTACTAACCATGCGGGACCAGTCCACCATAATGGTTGCGTGTTGAGATGGGTGGGCGCGATTCCCCTAGAAGCGCAGTCCGCAGGGTTCTGATCAGATTTCGCGTAATGCCATGTCGCGGCTTTCTCGTATTTCTTTGACTCGGTATTGAACAAAGTTATCCCACTTTTTTCCCATGCTTTGGATCCATGCTAGCGTGATTTAAGGCATATTTGGAAACAAGCTAAAAGTCAAATGTCTTCGTTACCCTGGTCATTAATTTTGTTAATAGTACTGCCACACAGTTCTAGTCTTGGCAATTCGATCTGTTTTTTAATAGATGCCCCCTTGCTTTTGCCGCTATCATCGTTATTACCAAATCGCCTTGTTCCGTTATTATTTTTGTATAGACTACTGCAGCGAATACTTTCTCAGACGCATCACATAATCAATCCATGAATTTCATTGCCTTGGTGGTTTTTGGTATATTTAATCCACCTAGTGGAAGTTTGTGTTTAAACTGAACCCATTTTCTTTGAAGGTCGTTTGTTAAAGGTGTATCCTGATCTAAATTTTCAGGCCACAACTTTTGCATAAAGATTTTAGAAGCTTTGTGTCCATAATGCTTGAGTTAAGCTGGCTTACTCGAAATTGGAAAGTATCGTTTAAAGGCAACCAATGCAAGCATACAGTTTTGACCGACTCTCTCCCAGTTAACTCCAACGGCTGCTTTTCTCGGAGATCATCTGCAAGGTTTAGATGTAGTGCTGGTTGTTCACTTGTCGACTTCCGTAACTAAAATCCCCTGAGGATAAAGGTGAGATTAGTTCCCTTTGTAATGCGTTTGCTTCTCGTGGAGAGAGAATCTGCTCTACTCAGGAGGTCGTCTAGGTAAATGTCGGTTTTTAATACAACAGATACTTGAGGATATACCGCTTTCTCATCCTGGGCTAGTTGATGACGAGTTCTTATCGCTAAATGCGGTGCCGCATGCCGTGCCATAGGTCACAGTTGCTAGTTGAAATTCCTGTGTGGGCTCTTGCTCCATAGAATTTTTAGATATTTTTGGATGAATTTTTATCTGCCGATACATCTTCTCTATATCGGCTGTAAAAACATAGCGGTGTTTTCTCCGACGGATTATGATGTCTGTTAAGTCGTTTTGTAAATTTGTTTTTATGTGCACGGTTATATTAAGGCTTAAACCCGTTGAAGTTTTTCATTAGGGATCGAATACGACACGGAGCTTGGTAGTTGAACTGTTTCCTTTTATGATGGCATGGTGTGGCAAACAGTATCCATCTTGTGGGAGCAGTGCCGGATTTACATTTTTGAGAACGATAGCAAAGATTACTATTACTAGATAAGCGGCTTCGGACAAAGTAGTGAAAATTTTTTGGTTGCTTTTATATATTTCCCGCATATCATATATTTCCCTGCAGTCAGAACTAAAAATTTGTTTTCCGGGAAAGTTTGTGGGTAAGCGACAAGTATAACTTTCATATATCATTTACAAATATCAAATGTACTTCGCTCATTAAAAGATCAGAACACATCGACAGTTTACCCAACAAGTAACTAACTCATTCTTTTTATTGGTCGTACTTTTTGGGTACATTTCGCTGTTCGACAAGATTTAGCGGTACTTTTTTGACAGGAGTCTGTGATTCTCTCCGGATTAGAACAGAATTTTGACAGGAGTAAGTGATTCTCTCAAATAATTGAGACAGGAGAAAATGATTGCACACTTCCTGCACTCTTTATCTGCATGTTTATTCTTATGACTTTAAAAGCTGGATATATTTCGTTTTACTGTGGTGCCAGTGTTACTTTTTCAAGACTAGCTGGGTAATTTAGGGAGCCGGTTATCTAGTAGTAAGTAATCTTAGCCGATAGCATGGAAATTGGTGGCGGCCCCTTTAAGGAAACGAAAATTCCTCTTTTTAACTTTTAAACTTTAAACCTTAAACAAGTAAGGGGCCGTTCAAATATTACGTATCGCAGATTTTGAAGATTTCTGACCCCCTCCCCTACGTAACACACATGATTATTTTTACTAAAAATGTCAATTATGTGTGTGTGCGTCAAATTCGTAAGTTCATGGTTTGTAATTTAGGTGGTTTTGCTTCACCGCAACGGTTGAACTCTAAGAGTCCAAAATATGGACTCGTGCTATACGGTTTATTGTGGGTACGTGCCATATATATACTTCTGTATACTCAGTGACGCGACTCTTTTCGTATATATAAAGTATGTGTAGTGTAGATATACCATATAAACTGAGTCACAAGTTAAGAGTTAGAACTTTTAATTTTAACAAAAACTTAATGTTACATAACGCGTTGCTTCAACCAACCCCTATAACGCACCGTAACGTGTTCCACAAGACCCCCCTCCCCGCTAACTGCGTTACGCAATACTTGAACGGCTCCTAATCTGTAATCTAATAATCCGGGGAAAATTAATTTTAACTTATAAACGGGTGGAAAATTATTTCTTTAACCTTGAGTCCTAATCAGGTGACCTATAATTTAATAAGCCAGGGTAAACTAAGTTCTATAACCTTAAACCTTAGGCAAGAAACCTGATAAATTGTAGTGACAATTTAGTTCTATAACCGAGAAAAGTGTGGTTCTTTAATCTAGGAAAAATTAGTTATATGACCTTAAATAGTAAAAAATTTGTTTTATAAAACAATGAACTTTTGTGCAAATAAAATGTATAAATTTCAAAGATACCACCTTCTGATCCAATCATTAAATAAAGAAAAGTAGTAATTGCACCACGAGAGGAAACTGAAAAGACTACATCGCCTTCAGCTCGGGTAACAAAAAAAATTTATAAATTAATTTAAATTTTTTGTTAGAGTACTTAAATAAATAAATTTCATTTTTTTACGAAAAAAATTTTATTTACTGTGGTGGAGTCCCTAATTGATGGAGGTCTATAGGCTGCAGCCTACACCAGCCTATTGGTTAATCTGGCACTGTGTTGGAGTGTGCTTTGTTTTACTGGTGCCATGTGCCCTACTTTTAAGTATTCCAGCATGAAGGCCTTGTAATCCTCCAATGACTTGTTAATTTTAAAATTTTTCTCATTCTGAATAAATCTTGCCGTTGCGGTCCCTTTTGATTCTCCCAATTGTTTTCTGTTGAGCTTGAATGGTATTAGGACCATATAGCGCCCATCTGGGTTACGAGTGTACGTTTGTGCAAAATGTTCTTCACAAATTGTATCGTCACTGGATGACGTATTGTCTGATACTTCAACATGTTTTAATTCCCATAATTTTCTCAAGATTCGGTCTAGATCTGTATATGAAATCATACATGTGAATTTATTAGTACTTGTAGTACTATTAAGCACCGTTCCGGAGGTGATTGATATTTTTTGATTTGTTAGATGCCTGAGATGTGGAAGTACTAGTGTTTCTATTGTTGTGGAGAATTGAGATGGGAATTGGTGTGATAATTCTACTATGACATTATGATGAACGCGTCCCGTCTTCTTCATTCCCAGAACAGATACTTCTTCTATCCTTGGGCATGTACTAGTGCAGTGGCCAGTACTACTTGTTAAGTCTGCTTGACGTTTAACAATTTAGTTTGTGTTTCGGGTGTTGGCTTTGTTGTAGATAGGTGTACTGTATTGTATTAGTATTAGTATTGTGCATCAGACAATTAACGCACAGGTTTTTGTTCTGGACAAATTGTTTCAGTAATCGATAGTCGGGTGGATCTCGGACATTGGTATAATTTTTGGGAATGTTGACAATAACAGCAGTTCTGTTGTTTATTCGCAGTGGTATGATATTACTTATATCTGTGTTGATCATTAAATTGTATTTAATTTTTACTCCCAGCTTCATTAATATCTTTCTTTTTTCTGCCCCGTAATGACTCTAGTGATTGGAATCGGTCCTCCAGAAAGTGGAACAGTCTTTCATAACTCGGTAAGTTTCGGGGTTTCTCTAGGCCTTGCTCATAAAGCCTGTGACTTTCATTGTCCAGTTTATGTATTACTATATGGCAAATGATTGGGGTCCAATTATCGGTGTATATATCCAGACTGGACAGAGCATGAAGGCACTTCTTTGTGGTCTCATGAAGTGTTCGTATCTCGTGTGTGAGTAGAGCAACACTTTTGGTTACAATAGTAACCGTTGAAATAGTAACCGTCTCATAGTTTGCGTCTGATATCGTCAGATGTTGAAGAAGGCTGCTTGCTTCCTTGGTTAGGTGTGTTTTCAGGTACTGCATTTTCTCTTATCCAGAGTAGCTTCGGTTCCGCCTATAATGGTCAACCAAGGGGCTGGGATATTTGGATAAGTATATTCCAGTACTCCAGAAACGTCTCCTTAGCAGGTTAAACCAGCTAGGTGAAGCTGAGTTCTTGCGCTCGAAGGACCAAATGTACAAATTATTATGATAATCTCTTACCGCTGATAGGGAAAATTACTTATTGTACAGCTATTACTGGAACCCTTACCACTGGGGGGGGGGGATTCGCAACAATAAAACTAACTCTTGAAGGAATAAAGAATAGTGACCAAAGTCAATTTTATTTCTCATTTTTATATACAAATATTGCTTACTTTGCTTTAATAAAGTCCATAATTGATAATTACATACATTTTGTACATATAAATCCATGATTGCTAAATAGACAATTGAAATGACTTTTACTTTAACATAAAAAAAGTTCAATTCACGCGATCAGCATTCCGTAGCCGGGTTCGTGAACGCCTGTAGTGTTTTGAAATTTTACGCCGCTTTGAATGCTTTTGGTTTCAGGTAATCTGAATGAAATTTGTGACGGCATGATTATTCTGATCAATTCGAATCGATCCAATCGAATTGTCCGGTAGGGCTGAATAAATAATAAATTAAGTTCGTCATAATGTTTTCTCAATTGAGCTCTGAAGCCCTCTTCGAGCTCTTGGAGCTTCTTCAAACTTAGTTTAACCCAAATTTATTTTTAACCGACTTCCCAAAAACAAAGAGGTTCTAAGTTCGACGCGTTTTTTTTTTTTTTTTATTTATTTATTTTTATTTTATTTTTTTTTTATATCTGACCGGGCATAACTTCGTAACGCGTCGACCGATTTTGATGATTCTTTTTTTGTTGGATAGAGTATGTTCCCCGATTGGTACCATGTTAAAAAAATTTTTGGTAGGGAGGGGGTGGGGGGTGGGGGTGAAACCCAACTTTGTAACGCGTGGTCCGATTTGGATGGTTCTTTTTTGTTGTACAGAGTATGATCCCCCATTGCTAATAGGAGAAAAAAATTTTGGCCTAGGGTGTGGGGAGGGGGGAGGGGTAGTCTAACTTTGTAACGCGTGGACCGATTTGGATAATTCTTTTTCTGTTCGATAGAGTATGTTCCGTAGTTGATACCAGGAGAAAAAAATTTTGGGGCGGAGTGGGGTGGGGGTGGGGGTGGAACCTAACTTTGTAACGCGTGGTCCGATTTCGATGGTGCTTTTTCTGTTGTATAGAGTATGATCCCCCATTGCTAATAGGAAAATAATTTGGTCCCATGGTGAAAGGTGTGGGTGGGGGTGGAGGGGTAGTCTAACTTCGTAACGCGTGGACCGATTTGGATAATTCTTTTTCTATTGAGTAGAATATGATCCTAGATTCTACGAGAAAACAAATGTTGCTGGGGTGGGGGAGGGGGAGGGGGAGGATGGAACCTAACTTTGTAACGCGTGGATTGATTTGTACGGTTCTTTTGCTGTTGTATAGAGTGTGATCCCCCATTGCTAATAGGAGAATAATTTGGTCCTATGGTGAAGGTGGGGGAGGGTAGTAACTTCGTAACGCGTGGACCGATTTCGATGATTCCTTTTCTGTTCGGTAGAGTATGTTTCTTGATTGATGCCATGAGAAAAAAAGTTTAGTGGAATGGTGGTGGGGTAGGGGGTTAAAACTAACTTTTAACGCGTGGACCGATTTGGATGGTCCTTTCTTCGTTGTATAGAGTCGGAGACACTAAAAAGTGAAAAATAAAATAGTTTTTGAAAAAAAAGTTGAACCGACTTCACAAAAAGCGCTAAAAAGCATAAAATAATTTTTAATTTTATATCTATTACGACATTTTGAAGTCGGTGCAAATTAAACAAATAAAACAACTACAGAACCACAATTGAAAATAATACATAATACTACCTGAACGTTTCAGCTTACGGGATCATAAGAAATGACGATTAAATATTTGTGTTGTTGTTTGGTTTGTTTGATTTGCACCGACTTCAAAATGTCGTAATAGATATAAAATTAAAAATTATTTTATGCTTTTTAGCGCTTTTTGTGAAGTCGGTTCAACTTTTTTTTTAAAAACTATTTTATTTATTTATTTCTAGTCAATTTGCAATCGCGACATTTGGAAAATTTATTGGGAATCTGATCCTGCAGTCCTTGGAATTCGTACATGGTCCTTCAAGCCGGATAACGGTAATTATTTAACTCTAATAAAAGGTGACTAAGTGTTAAATTAAAAATTAAATTAAAAGAAGTAAACAGCTTCGACAACAAAGCTCTAATTTGTTCCGAAATTAAAATTTATTGCTTTATATGCAAAGTTCCTGCCCAAATTGCTTAGAAATTTGGAAATACATACAACGATCTGGTGAGTCTGTTCCAATTTTAATTAGTTGAATTTTACTTGAATTTAATTTGTATCTATACATGAAAAATGTATTATTTATAGATAAATTGGTAAAATTGCAATACAATATTGCGAACGCTAAGACATTTGTAGATTATTTGTCATGGAGTTCATTTTACGACATGATTTTTTCTATAGTTCACAATAATGAGCATTTACCACCTGTGCAGAAGTTACCAGCAATATATATATATATATATATATATATATATGTTATATATTATATATATTGTGTGGGTAGGAAATGATTTCTATATATATATATATATGTTACGAAGGACTGGGTTGTAAAAGAAAATATAAAACGTCTGGATGACTGAAATAAAGTTTGATTTTATTATTTCGAAACTCGTTTACAATACGGGTGACCGATGCGGCTGATTGAAAGTCGAGTGAGAGGGATATAAAAAGGGAAGCAAACAAAAATTCCATTCACTATCCGATGAGGGACTGATGGTGTCTCCCCAAAAATCTTCGTTTAGGTTATTGCACTAAGGCTTCATATTATCTGAGGCGTAAATGGAATGAAATGGACGTTGAGATCTTGGTATTCCAGGGATATCCTCGAACACATATCTAAAGCTTCTGTAACCATGTAGGGTCTTTTGTATTTAGGGTCGAGCTTTCTCGAGCCCCCTGTTGAAATTGCTGGCCACTCAATCAAAACTAAGTCGCCGACGTATATGATATAGCATGTTGAATATCGAAGTGGTTTTTTTGTCTGAACTGAGATTTCTCTACTGCGACCAAGGCTTCATTGCGCAGAATTTCTAAATTGGTGTTTTGTCTTCGGTCGTCTTCGTCATTATGGGGTCTCTGTTTGGTGGTGTTGTTAATTGTAGAATTGATCCCTCACTGTTGTCCTGTTGCAGCGTTCAATCTGACCGTTGGCTCTAGGAGTTCTGGCGGCTGTCATGACATGTTTAATTTCGTTTTCGGTACAATATTGCTTAAAGGACTTAGCGCTGAATGCAGTTGCTCGATCTGTTATGAACCTTGATGGGAATCCAAAATATTTGAAATATCCTTGAGGATTTTGACAACAGGTTTCGTCGATGTGTTTTTAACTGCTCGAAGTATGATGTATTTTGTGAAACCATCCACGACTCCCAGTATGTGCGTGTTTCCCGATTCGGACTTTGGAAAGGGGCCTAAGTGGTCAGCATGTAGGTTATGGAATGGGATCGGTATTTTTTTCGATACAATGAAGCTCTCCTTCTGTTTTACCTGAAGTCCTATTGTGGTAGGCGGATTCGATGCAAGCTGCTATGTAGCTCTTCACTTTTCTTCGCATTTTTCGAAACCAGTAATCGCGTTGAAGACGTTATACAGTCCTGTCCAATCCATAGTGTTCAACGTCGTCATGGCATGACTTTATAATACTCCATACGGCTGCACCTGGCCCATAGTAAATCTTCCCCGATTTTCCTGTATAGGCGATGTCGTTGGAAAGAATAGTTTTTGTGAGCTTCTCTCTCTTCGAGTATGTTGGCTTCTCTTTTAACATTCTGATGATATTTTTCAATTTGGGATCCTGATGCTGCATCGTTTCCAGCCAGTCCTCGTCGTTGACTTCCACGGCAAGTATTTTTAGGTCGACCGGTTGCATTTCATTGTCAGACTCTCCTTGCAACAGTACGCCTGCTATTCCCAAAGAACTTGCGTAGGAGTCGTGTAACCTTTTTGGATCGTACAGTGTCAGCAAAGGTCGAGTGGTTAGAATATCCTTGGGTTTCTCGACTGAGTCCTGTTGAATTTGGGTCCAAACGAAGTCCATATCCTTCCTCGACAACACAGTTAACGGCTGAGCAATGAGAGCATAGCATGGCACGAACTTACGAAAGTAGCTCGTCAATCTTAAAAACTGCCGAAGATGGTGTATATTTTGCGGTCGAGAAAAACTTTTAACGGCTGCGGTCTTCTTTTAGTTTGGGCGTATTCCTTGAGGTGTTATATCGTTTTTCACGAAGCAAATAGAATTCTTAGGTTACGATATAACACCTCAAGGAATACGCCCCTCTTGTGATAATACACTTAGGAGTTTTCGAAGTGTGTTCATACACTGAAAACATTAAAATGGGCATATTAACTACTAGTAGTTGAGTGCCCATTCATATAAGTTTTCACTGAATTATATAAAAGGTGCAATACGCCATATAATTTGACTTAAAGGAGCCATATACTTTAAATTGAAAAACGTTCAACATTTAGGTAAAGTATTTAATTTGTTAGATAACTTTTTACTCTGGTTATACTAATCGAAAACATTCCTTTGTATGTTTACATGAATCATTTACTCCCATTTTTAACGGTACTATTAGATTACATGCACATATTTATTCACTTATATGAACCATCTACCTCCTTCTTTGCTTAGCGTATTTGATCATGCATACTTTTGTAACCACATTCGAACTTTCTTCTACACTTTATATGAAAGAAAAAGACATAAAGGCTTCTATTGCAAATCTCGACTGACGCAAAGGAGATAGCTATAGAAATCTTTTCTTACCCACACAATAATTGTCTTCCACACATGCGAGAATTAAGCGAGGTGGAACCAATGAAAAGCTTTTAAGCGAAATATGTGAAGAAATAAAAACGAACACATTGACATATTTAAACAGAGCTGTCAAAGCACAACTGCTCGAAAGTAGTAAAACTTTCAGGTACATGTGTGTGGAATTTGTGTTAAAATGCTATGACCTAGAATTCAGCTGAACAAACAGAAGTGAGGTGGAACCAATCAGAGTCGCTAAAAGCGAGGTGCAACCAATCCGGACCTAGCTTTGATATTCTTTGATTGAAATAAACGAACACATACTGATTGAATTGGCGCAAATTTTAAGTGACATTTCAGTTGCAAGACGGTTAAAGTTCGAATAATAAAATCAGAAAAAGTTTTTAGGAGAATATTAATTCAAATTAATATTAACAGAAGATAATTATTTAGAGTTTTATTCGTCTTTTTAAAGACGAATATAAAACGGCTTTAATATTTATGTGAAGTTTAAAATTCAAACAATTATAATTTATCTGTTTCGTATTTAAAAAAAGTGTTTAGTGCAATGGTAAATAAATATAAATGTGCAGTAGCAGGATGCATTGTGGAAAAAGGGGAAGTAAGTGTTTTAGTAGCATATTTCGAAAAATATTGTCTGTATTCGTTGATATGAACTATCTACTACTCTAGATGAACCACACACATACTTCTATCCTTGCCCGACCGACTTAAGGCTGAAACAGAACAGAGGCAGTGGCAGTGGTAGTGGCAGCGCTGACCCGTCGTCTCAAAATCTAAATGAGCTGCCGCTGACTCAGTACAGCCAACTGAATCAAGTGAATAAAAAGAAGGATTTCAGTTCAACCAATGTAATAAAATTAAAAAACTGAATTAAATGAATAACGACCCAACGCTCACCTGAATCAAAATTTCTTCCCTCGAGCCGGTTTGTGGATAGGAGCCCGACGTACACTTAAGATATTTTGCTACGACTTAATTTTATATCAGAATACGGGTTGAGTTAGATTGGTTTGATTGTTCAGACATTCTGTTACATTTCAAAAACCTGTGTTAAATATCCAATTATATATATGTTCTGCACGCGGGATATAGAAATAATTTCGGTGGAAAATTTTTAGGAACAAATTCTAGTTTCCTGCGGTCCTTCACCTGAAATATTTTCACTTGCAACTCAGTTTGATTTTCTGAGAACTAAAACAGTAATAAACCGATCGCATGAAGAAATATTTTGAGAACCCTCCAATCACAAAATATAAACTCTGTACTTGCAGTTATGTTTTGCACCCTAAAGGAAGAAATCATTACGGTGGAAAATTTGATGGTATAATTCCCCTTCCCTGCGATTCTTTACCATCACAAAACTGTTTGCGTAGACTCATAATAGAATCATTTATGTTATGATATGGAAGAAAAAATAATAGAATTTGTACGCAGTAATAGGATGATATATGACAAAAGTCTTCCTGCATATAAAAACACAAATGCAAAAGAAAATAAAATAGTTTTTAAAAAAAAAGTTGAACCGACTTCACAAAAAGCGCTAAAAAGCATAAAATAATTTTTAATTTAATATCTATTACGGTATTTTGAAGTCGGTGCAAATCAAACAAACCAAACAACTACAACAAAAATATTTAATCGTCATTTCTTATGATCCCGTAAGCTGAAACGTTCAGGTAGTATTACGAAAATTTTCTGTAGTTGTTTAATTTGTTAAATTTGCACCGACTTCAAAATATCGTAATAGATATTAAATTAAAAATTATTTTATGCTCTTTAGCGCTTTTTGTGAAGTCGGTTCAATTTTTTTTTTAAAACTATTTTATTTTTCACTTTTTAGTGTCTTCGACTCGATACAACGAAGAAAGAACCATCCAAATCGGTCCACGAGTTAAAAGTTAGTTATAAACCCCTACCCCACCCCCATTCCACTAAACTTTTTTTCTCATGGTATCAATCAAGGAACATACTCTACCGAACAGAAAAGGAATCATCGAAATCGGTCCACGCATTACGAAGTTACTGATAATCCCCCTCCCCCACCACCACCATATGACCAAATTATTCTCCTATTAGCAATGGAACCATCCAAATCGGTCCACGCGTTACAAAGATAGGTTCCAACCCCCTTCTCCCACCCCAACCACACCAACAATTTTTTTTCTCGTGGTATCAACCAGGGAGCATACTCTACCCAAAAGAAAAAGAAATATCCAAATCGGTCCACGCGTGACGAAGTTAGACTACTCCTCCTCTCGCCCAACCCTCTAACATGGGCCAAATTACTCTTCTATTAGCAATGGGTGATCACACTCTATACAACAGCAAAAGAACCATCCAAATCGGTCCACGTCTTACAAAGTTAGGTTCGACCCCCCCCCCCCCTCCCCCAGCCCAGCAACATTTGTTTTCTCGTAGTATCAACCAAGCATCATATTCTACCCAATAGAAAAAGAATTATCCAAATCGGTCCACGCGTTACGAAGTTAGACTACCCCTCCCCACCACCCACACCTTTCACCATAGGACCAAATTAGTCTCCTAATAGCAATCGGGGATAATACTCTATACAACAGAAAAAGAACCATCGAAATCGGACCACTCGTTACAAAGTTAGGTTCCACCCCCACCCCCCAACCCCATCCCTCCAAAAATTTTTTCTCCTGGTATCAACCACGGAACATACTCTACCCAACAGAAAAAGAATTATCCAAATCGGTCCACGCGTTACAAAGTAAGCCTATCCCTCCCCCCACCCTAGACCAAATTTTTTTCTCCTATTAGCAATGGGGGATCATACTCTGTACAACAAAAAAAGAACCATCCAAATCGGACCACGCGTTACAAAGTTAGGTTTCACCCCCACCCCCACCCTACCAAAATTTTTTTTGACATGGTACCAATCGGTGAACATACTCTACCCAACAAAAAAAGAATTATCAAAATCGGTCGACGCGTTACGAAGTTATGCCCGGTCAAAAAAAAAAAAATTTTAAAAAAATACGCGTCGAACTTAGAACCTCTTTGTTTTTGGGAAGTCGGTTAAAAAGTGGACGTCTTTGGCAGAGGAATTAAAAGTTTCAGGTAATGAGCAAACATTTTATTCATATTCTATTGTTAATAATAAACTGTTTCTCTCTTTTTAGTTGCTATTCGTTGTAAAATACAAATTTTATAACGAACTGTCCTTTCTAGTGGAATGTAACCGAGTAAATACAAGGATTGTATAAATTTCACATCAACTTTTAAATGAGTTATTAATTATTGTATTTTATAGAACTAGCGGAAACTTTGCAGAATCAGAGTCATTTTATGAGCAGTTCCGCGAAGTTCTTGCTGAGGATGAGATAATAGAATTCGAGGATGATGTCGATATCCCAGAACAAAGCGACAGTTCTGGATCAAGATTTTTTTTTCAGAACATACATCCAGTAGCAGGATATCAACTCCTGTCGAACAAACAAGTGGAACGAGTGCACGAGTACCTAAACGCAGAAAGCGGCTGAGGGAAGATGTCATGGAACAAAACGCTCATAATGAAATGCGTGACTTAATAAAAACATTTAAGGTATCAGTTGAACAACAGACGCCAGTGAAATGTTTTTTTGACAGCACAGCCATGCAGGTAGAAAATGCAAATCTAACTTCGGAGCGTTTTGCATCTTTGCAAATGAAGGTAATAAACGCGTTGCAAGAGGAAATTGCAGCGCAAAAAAGAGAAATGCCTTCGACATCATCAATGTCTTAATATATTTAATTAGCTAAGTTTTTAGAATAAATTTAGGTTAATGTATTATTAATGTAGTTTTCTAGTTTTTTATAATAAAATAAGTTATTTTAAAATAAGTCAATGTGGTTTAAAATTTCAAAAATAAAATAGTTTGTATGGAACTAATTATTTTTATTTGAAATTTACAAAATTGAGTTATTTACTTCCATAAATATTACAGGATAGGAAATCTTCTTACCACGGCGGCGTGAATATAAAACGTAATAGAAAACTCCATAAGGACAGTGGCTAAAAAAAGTAAACTTAGGTCTACTTATTAGGTATTATCAAATACTATAAATGATTTTATTTTAATATGTAACTGTTACGTTATTCTAATTGAGAAAAATAGATATTTATATTATGCTGTGCTATTATGATATATAGTTACAATTAGTTTTTATTATTTATAATAAAATCTTTTAATGTATCACGTAATTTAAATGCTGTTTTTGGAACGTTAAACCTCGTAAAAAGCTTACACTGTGTGAGAGACGTCATCTCCTTTCTCCATACGCAAAGTGCACGGAGGTTTGGCACATACGAGGAATGGGTAAGTCAACTAAAATATGAATGGAATATTGAATGGTGTGTAGATGAGGCATAAAGTTGTGTAGAAAAAAGGTAAAACCACTTGTTTTATTTCCACATAATCGGAGTGGCAAACATTTTTGGGATGGTGATCGTTCAAAAATATGAACGCTCAAAATTTTTTGATGGATGTTTCGACCCGAAAGTGTAAGCTGGTCATCATCAGCGTGGTACTTACACTTTCCAACTGATTTGGATGCACGAGGCTATGATGTAGCAGTTTGAATGCTACATCAGAGTCTCTGTAATTGGACGGATAACTGTTGACCACTCTGCTAGTCACCCCTCCGATTACTCCCAATTCTACCCCGAGATGTACGCTACATCTATTAATACCTGCAGGTATCACAACTGTGAAAAGATCGCGCAACCGAGATGATGTCAATGTACTGAATGGTGTGTGCGGCGGTTGATTCACCACGAAAACGTTCACCACCTCTGTGCCAGGCGTCCTGGTCTAAGTTGGCTGAAACGCTCTCGTACTGTATCCACCAATTCGTGTAACAATATCTGCGAGAACTTACACTTCGAGCGTTACTAAACACCGAATCCACTAATTCAGGATTTACCCTGATCGGCATAGCTGAAAAATCCCCGTACCCAATTTTATCCCATTGCAAATGGAATGCCGGTCTTATTCTGCCCCAAGTCGTGATCGTAGAGACCAGCCATGCGGATAGGGTGGGTGGACTGACAGCAGATATCAATGCTTTCCAACGCCAGCACTCCCCACGGAAATTACTCACAGCTGAGAAATCAAGCTGTCTTCACACCGGAACACTCGTTGGAATGCTCTGACCTGAAGGCAACGAGATTTAACGACCATGTCCGTAAGACCCAATCCACCCTCACCTACTGGTCGAAACAGGGTGCTTTCAGCGACCCATCGTCTCCCCCCCCCCAAAGGCGTCTCCGACTTTTGCCTGCAAAAGTTTAACAAAGCCTCTTCGAAGCACTCCGATTTAAGCAGATAAACGACGGACGAGATAATTAGGTAATTGACAACGACTGCACGTCCTTTCACTGAAGGAGGGAACAATCTAGTCCGCAACGAATTCACTGCTCCGGAAAGTTTCTACAGTGCCATGCGGCTATTACTTGTTTTAACGTCGAGCCCGATATACACACCTAAATACTTGAGGCAAGTATTTGTCCATTGCATTCCGATGGGATAATTTGAACGGTTCCGCCACCTCCCACACCATAGGCCTTGGCTTTTGCTTACGTTATTATGTATATTATATATATATATATATATATATATATATATATATATATATATTCTCGAAAACTCTACGAGCGACTGGAAATGCATCCTCTTTCGTGACGAAAATAGACAGGTCGTCAGCATACGCTAGGATAAGTGGCCTTATAGTAGTGTATGGTAAGTGAACTGAATATTGTCTCAACGATTGACGAAGATTTGCCAGCAGCTAAACCCCATCCTCAGCTCGCTACATCCGTGCAGGAGGATACACGACCGTCTCTCTGCCAGGTGCGGGTGGGAGCTCCGATTGCATAGCGATACCGATGGGTTCGGTGCCTTTATGCGGCAGTACCCGATTTGAGAGAAAGTTTTACCCCGACTACAATTAGCCAAAAACCACTGGCAGAGACAGGGCCATACCAGGAGTCTGTTACCAGCCGCCACCACGAGGAGGTTGTAGTCGGACTACCATCAGTGTACATAATTACGGCACGTATAGGCACGTGTTACATGTTATTCCCCTATGTACCTGATGGCTGACCAGACTGACGGCCGTTTGCCAAACCATGGGCTTCTAACTTCTGCAATAATGGGGCATACTGCTATAAAATTACCTAAATCCTCTTCTTCATTCCGGTTACATAAAGAACATAGTGAGTTGCCTGAGTTACGCCAGGACGAAGAATTAAACCAAAGGAGGGTGGCTAGAGTTAGGGGCTTGGCTCCACATGAGATCTCATAACTTGTTAATAGTGAAAGCGGTATGAGCTTGTGAGTCTTGGCAACCTTCTTTATATATATACATATATATATATATATGTTGTATTCTATAGAATAAAAATTCTTCCAAAATTGGAGTCTTCTTAAAAGGTCGCTCAAGACACCTGAAAAACTTAAGCACATCTATTGCTAAAATGGCGCAACCGAAAAATCTCAAATTTTGGATTTCTATATAATTTTAGTTGTAGAATTAAATTACTGGCGGCTTGACGACGGTTTCATCGCAAAAAAGACCACAAATAGTAATACTAATGCTCTGATCTACAACTAAAATTATATTATTATTATATAATCCCAAATTTCAGCTATTTTAACAACGGATATGAGACTATGAGACTACAATTTGGCAAGAATTTTTATTTTATAGAATACATACTAAGAAAAATTGTTTTTTGTTTTTTTGAAGGACCCTCATATATAGTATATACATATGTATATTGTAACGTGCACGAGGTAGGCCACGAAAAGGGAGATAGTCAACAGTGGTCGCGTTAGTTGCTCTTGAAGGACCAGCTCCTATTCCTGACTGCGGCACGTGCAGTGTAGCTCGGCTTGTAATCGGCTCGTGGTTACGATTCCTTCACTTTAAGAAATGCCTTCGCTCGCAAGGTAATATAATAAGGAAAAGGCGCGATTAACAATGAACAAAATTGACTTTATTAAATTCTCTTTGATTTTACAGCACGTTACTTGCACTCCGATCTTTATTGCTCGAGCTCTGGAAACAGAAGAGAAGCGAGAGTTTTTACAAGCTATAAACTCGGTAGTGTTCACGAAACTACTGCATGAAACTTGCTAAGGTGTTTGTGGCTATACCTTTGTGTTCGGCAAGAAAGATCAAAGTGTACAATCGGTACTAGGTACTATTGCAATATTAAATTCATTCTTACTACTACTACTATTTGCTAATATCAAGTTCATTTAACGTTACTTTACAGGGTGTACAAGAACAATTTTACAAAGTTATGAATTAGAAAATTTTATGATAGATTCATTTTACAATGGTGCAACGTGAGTAATGATGAAGAAAGCGCCTGACCATCCTCCCCCCGTTGAGACAGTAGTCTTAACTAACTGGTAGTTTGTACAGCTTATTTATGGGCCGTTTGCAGGTTCCTCGCTTAGTCCGAAGGGTGACAACACGAATTAGGTTATCTTCGCCAGGATGAGTAGAAATAACTCGGCCCATTAACCACTGTGACGGTGGAAGGTTTTCATCACTGATTAAAACTAGCTCTCCTTCCTTCAAGCAATCCCTTTCATGCCTCCATTTTGGTCTTGCTTGTAACGATGATAGGTATTCGACTCGCCATCTTTTCCAAAATCCCCTTACCATTGTGTGGATATTTTGATAGCGGCCCAATTTTGAAGTTTTTATGTCACAGAGGTCTGGTTCTGGTACGTTCGTTAATGGCTCTCCGATGAGAAAATGACTAGGAGTCAAAGCCTCTAGGTCGTTAGGATCTGAAGATATAGCGCTGTATGGACGAGAATTCAATAAGGCTTCAATTTGACAA
Organism: Leptarthrus brevirostris; assembly: GCA_964036015.1. Lineage (NCBI taxonomy): Eukaryota > Metazoa > Arthropoda > Insecta > Diptera > Asilidae > Leptarthrus > Leptarthrus brevirostris. Next base: position 99,040,608 of record OZ038372.1, on the reverse strand, counting down.
AGCAGTGTGGTCATCTCTTCGGCACTAAGTATCGTATCTCCTATCACTCTTTTCAGATGCCATTTTACTGACTTGACTGCTGATACCCAGATCCCGCCAAAATGTGGGGCTGCAGGAGGATTAAAGGTCCAAGTTATTCTGGATTGCGATAGGAAATCTGAAATGAGTTCGTTATTAGTACTGGAAAGAGCGAGCTCATGCATTTCGGTAAGATAACGTTTTCCACCTACAAAATTTGTTCCATTGTCTGAAAATATTTGTTTTGGAACACCGCGACGTGAGCAGAAGCGCTTAAGTGTTGCAATGAAGGCCTCTGCTGATAGACTTCCAACCAATTCTAGATGAATGGCTTTCGTGGAAAGGCAAACGAATAATGCAATATAGCCCTTTAGAATTTTAGAACCTCTGCCTATTTTAGAGCATAATGATAGTGGTCCAGCGTAATGAATACCCACTTTAAAGAATGGTCTTGAGATTGTCACCCGTGGTTCAGGAAGATTAGTTATTAATTGTGTTGTTCTTGTCGCCCGGTTCCTGAAACATGTGATACATTCTCTTGACAGTTTTCTTACTAATTGACGAATTCCCAAAATCCAGTATTATTGCCGCACAATAGCAGTAAGCAACGAAGGCCCTGGATGTAGGTATGTCTTATGCATTCCCGACAGCAACATTTTAGTCACAGGGTGTAGTTTCGGAAGTATTATTGGATGTTTGGCTGCGTATCTCGATGCCGACCGTTGGATTCTTCCCCCTACTCTCAAAATAGATTCTTTGTCTAGAAATGGGTTTAATTTTCCCAATGCACCTTTGACCGGAGCTTGTTTTTTCTCTTGCAGATATGCTATTTCGGTAGCGAATGAAGATTGTTGGACCAACCTGAAGCAAACAGTGGTTGCATTGTGTACCTCTTCTGCAGTCAGAAATTTAGACTTCCGTACTTCCATCCTTGTCTTGCAGGCCAATTTAAAACGTAGGCAATAGGCGAGCGTTCGTACTAACCTTGAAAAAGACGAAAATCGTGAACATAAAGTTAAAAACCAATCTTGCTCGGACATTTGAAGACATAGAAGCACATTTCTTCTCTTCTCGATTTCAACAATTTCAGATTGTTTAATATCAGTTCTGTTAGGCCAGCGATGTTCACCTTCTGTTAACCATTTGGGTCCATTCCACCAAAGGTTGCAATGAGGAAGTTCGCTTGGAGTTAAGCCACGCGTAGCAAAGTCAGCTGGATTGTCCTTTGATTGGACGTGTCTCCATCTTGTACGCGGTATTACCTCCAAAATTTCAGAAGTTCTGTTGCCAATGCCATCGTCTGGGGATATCGGATAGCCAAGATAGCACAATCATTGAATCTGTCCACGCATAAACTGGAATATCCGGTATTGTTAAGGATTCGCGAATTTTCTTTACGAGGCGAGCTAGTAGAACAGCTGCACACAACTCCAGGCGAGGAAGTGAGATTTGTTTTAGCGGAGATACCTTTGTTTTTGATGCGATGATGATGACTTTGACATTCTTGTTAACATCGGTGGAACGACAATAGACGACTGCTGCAAAGGCTGCTTCAGAGGCATCAGAAAAACCATGGAGTTGAACGCCTTCCTCTGTAAAGTAGATTTGTCTAGGAATTTGAATGGTAGATAGCAACGGAAATTGAGGCTTAATGGATTCCCACAGATTCTCTATTTCTTCTGGTTGCAGGTCATCCCAGTCGTATTTTAGAAGCCAGAGCCGTTGGAACAAAATCGTCAGTTGTATTGTTACCGGTGCGAGCCAACCGAAGGGATCGAATATCCTTGCAGACTCTGCGAGAATAACTCTTTTCGTCACTCCACATGACTCATAGTTGTTAATTTTAAGCATGAATACGTCGCTGCGTGAGTCCCACTGAATTCCTAATACCTTTGTTTGACCTAGTGATTCATATTCTCGCATAAATTTGACATACTGCTCCTTTAAGATTGGTTCGTTCGCAAATCTTCGCTCAATAGCTTGAAAGCGAGAAATAGCGCCTTGTTCGGATTCTCCCAGTGGAGAAGTATTTTCCTTGAAGGGAAGAGAAACTACGAAGCGTCCATCTTCGGCCCTTGAAAGATTTTCCTTAAAATGTGTTTCACAACGTTCTTCCTCTGTAGTCATCAACCTTGTTGGTGGTGTCACTTCTTCCACCTCCCAGAACATGCGTAGCGTTTTATCTATATCCACAAGTAATGAACATGTTTTTATTGTTGGCTTCTTGAAACTAGTGAAACTACCGATTAACACCCAGCCAAAAATTGTTTTTTGCGCGATTTGGATGTTGTTCTCATCTGTTATCCTTTCATCGCAAATTGTTTTAAAGAAATGATCACACCCAAGGATTATGTCGATGGAAGATGGCTTATTGAAGCTAGGATCAGCTAAGTGAAGTAAGTCATCACGAGGCCAGGTGATTGAGATGTGTTCAGATGGAATACGAGATGTGAGCTTCGGCATTATGAAGGCAGTTGCCAAAATTTTGTTGTCGTGATTTCACCTAGAATGTAAATGGAGTAATACCTTTCCTCTAGTAGCGTCTACTCCTGAAGGTTGTAGTCCAGTAACGGCAAGTTTTGCCTTTTCTCTGTTCAATCGCAGACGCTGCACGCATGCTTCAGAAACAAGGGTTATTTGTGATCCTGAATCCAGCAAGATTCTGCAGGTTTGAAACATGCCTTGATAATCTAAAACGTCTACGATGGCAGTGGGAAGTACAGAAATTCCGAGATCCCTTGAGCTAGTGTTGTTGACCTTGCTCATATATCTTTCCTTCTGAATACAGGTACTGAGAGTGGACAATGTGGCGATTTCCTTCAATTCACTATTACTTGCATACGCAGCTTGGTGGGTGGAAGGCAAACATTTGTCTGAAGACGACGTGTCGATTTGAATATTGTTGTCCGCTATGGTGAGACAAGTATTGCACTGTTGCGATTGAGAAGTGTGCGCCGTTGGGGATGAGCGAGGATTAGCCTCAAATCGAGGAGAGTCTGGAGGAGTATTGGTAATATTGATAACTGGGTTTCCCTGCGTTGAATTCAAATGCAACAACGGATGGTGATTACCCTTACAAGACACACATCGTATTTTGGAGCGACAACTGCGTACTGAATGGTTTGCGCCTAAGCATTTAAAACATAGTGATTTCGCAATGATGAATTCTCTCCGTCTATGTGGAACTTGGCCCTTAAAATCTTGACATTTGTATAATGAGTGGCTTGACGAGCAGCACGGGCATGTAACAATATCTGCAGAAGATGCATGTAATGATTTTATAGGTTGTGGCCGTTTTGACATTGTCAAAGCTGATTCTAAGACATCGCAGCGTTTTGCCAAAAATTTTAGAAAATTTTCAAAGGTTGGAAATTGTTGAGTAGCTACTTCTCTTGCCCACAACTCACGCGTTTCTAGGTCTACCTTATAAAGCGCTAAGTAAATTAACCAGGGATCTCTGCCTTCAGATCGTTCATCGAGTGCTTTCAGACCACGGATTACTCCGTCGAATGTGTCACAAAGGTTTCGCAAAGCCTTCATATTGGGTTGAGATAATGTGGGTTGCTCAAGAAACGTTTTTATGAATGCATTTGTCACGTGGTCACTTTTATCAAAACGTTCCTTTAATTTATTCCACGCCTCTACGTAATTGTTGTCACTGATTGTGAGGTGTTTGACAATGAATGCAGCGTTGCCCTTTAGCAGCCCCATTAGATATTGGAGCTTCTGTGCTCCTGAAAGCGAAGTGTTTGAACTTACTGACGCTTCAAAGAGATCCTTAAATTGCGGCACTTCTTTATAGTCTCCCGCAAATGACGGAACATTAAGTTTAGGTAGGCGAGAGACATTTGAATTATTTGTACGTTCCATAGATTGTAACATAGCCTGTTGCTGATTGACGAATTGATTCATGGTGGAATTAAATTGTTCGGACCATGAACTATCATTGGCAGTACGAGGGGACCTATTGTTCAAGATTCCAGTGAAAATAGCTCGCATTTCGAAGTATTTTTCTTCATATTCAGCGAGCTCTGAAGCCTGATCCTCATTTGTAAGTAGCTCATCTTCAATATCCTGAAATTCCTTATAAATTTCATCTAATCTTTTCAATCGGTTTGTAATCTCTTCTACAGATGCAGAATCCGTGACATTGTCTGCAAAAGTTGTTAACCTTGTGAGAATACCCTTAACTCTTCGGCGTTTTTGGATCAAGATGTTTTTATTAGACATTGTTTCAAACTACACTTAGCAATCTCACAAAATAGTTGTCCGAATAGGCGCAATAATGTTCAAATAAAACCTTCCCTAAGCACACCTAAGAGTCTAATTATAATTAATGTACAGGATTGAAAGAAAACTACAAAGTTCGTTGCGTATATTGCACTGAATGCCTATGATTTGCATTCACAAATGTTCATCAGGTTGAAATTTTAATTAAAGTTCATGATCAGCACGCCAGACCTTCCCGTGGTTCGTATGGGGTCCGGGGCCGGGGCGTGCGTCGTAGTCTCGGGCTATCTACCATACGATTCGCCGACCTCACCCCCGTGTAGGGAGATGGAGGCTCTGGTGGAATACTGCAGGGATAGAAATGTGGGACTACTACTAGGTTGCGATGCGAACGCCCACAATAGAGTGTTGGGCAGCACAGACGACAATCGGAGAGGCGAAGATTTGCTAGAATTCGCGGTAAGTAACAACTTGGCAATTCTAAACAGGGGGACAGAACCAACTTTCGTAGATGGAAGGCGTAAGGAGGTTATTGACGTCACCTTTAGCAATACTAAGTTGTTGGATAGAGTGCTCAACTGGAGAGTGGCAGATATGATGACGCTGTCAGATCATAGAGCCATAACTTTTGACATTCGATATGGGGTACACAAGAGGCAGAGTAGGAGGCTTATCAGGATACCTAAGAACACCAATAGCCAAAAATATATGGAGGTGTTATGGGAGAAACTGATAGCGTGGACGCCAAGAGTACCCAAAAACACACTGCATGTAGAGAAGCAGCTGTACACGCTACAAAAGGCTGTAATGGAGGCGTATCGTAAATCCTGCACTCCAACTGAAGTAGTGGACCAGGACACAACCCCTTGGTGGGACAGGGAACTGGAAGCACGGAAGAAGGTGTGCATGAAGGCTTTCAACCGGGCCATACGGACTCAGGATGGGGAAGCCTGGGGCAGATACAAATCCTTAAAGAAAGAGTTGAAGAAAGGAGAGAGAATCGTGGAGAGACTTCTGCTCGAACACGAGAAATATATCTGGGGTCTGCCGACTTCAGAATATGGTCTCAAATGACCCGGTCTCCAGACTTGGACTGGTTCGGGACAGAACGGGTAGGATGTCAGAGACCTGGGACGAAACAATTGAAATCCTGCTGGAAACTCACTTTCCGGGAAGCTACAAATCGGACCTGCCGTGGCATACGAGGAAGCAAGGTGCGAATGCCACGGATTGCTCCGAGGTGGAAAGGATTGTGACGCTTGAGAGGGTAAGGCGATCTATTAGATCGTTTGAACCATTCAAGGCAGCAGGTTTAGAGGGTATATTCCCAGCCCTGCTTCAGTGGGGCAGTGAGATTGTAGCACCAATACTTAGGGGAATATACACAACCTACCTCGCAACAGGATATGTCCCGGTTTCGTGGAGAGAGGCTAAGGCCATATTTCTACCGAAACCGGGGAGAAAAGACTATACGGAGCTGAAGTCCTTTTGACCCGTGAGCCTGACGTCTTTTCTATTGAAGGCAATGGAGAGGACCGTGGCTTATCACATCGAGGGAACTTCACTCACTAGTTATCCACTAAGTAGGAACCAGCACGCCTATTGTCCTGGGAGATCTACCGAAACGGCACTCCATCAGGTGGTGCGAGTGGCAGAAGAAGAGATTAATGGCAAGGGCATAGCGATGGCTGCAATAATGGACATTGAAAGAGCCTTTGACAACATAGACTTCGGAAGGCTGGAGGTTGCTCTTGCTGAATGTGGAACCAATTCTGCCTCTATGGTCTGGTGGCCAAGTGCTTCCAAGCCCACAGTAAAAAGGCAATTGAGTAAGGTTCAGAGGCTAGCGTGTGTGACGATAACAGGGGCCTTTCGAACCACGCGGACAATAGCGTTAGAGATGATACTGGGTTTGCTACCTTTGGATACATAAGCGAAGAGAACTGCTGCCTCAGCGGCTCTTCGCATGGATCAGGGTGCAAACTGGTGCAGATCTCGTGATAACCGAGGGCATAGGAAAATACTGAAACTTGTCAAGTTGAGATACCGGAATTGGAAATGCCTGTTGCTGGTATAAGCAAAGTAAGGGTAATTGAAAGGCACCACGAAACGCTTATAAGGGATGAAGATAGCGGGGGCACTCGATAAGCAGGCGGTGATCAGGTGTATGGATGGTACAAAGTTCAACACAGCGCTGTCATTGGAGTGTGTTTGCAAACTAAACGCGTGTGCCTCATCAAATGAGTTGACAATGGCGTGGGTCCGTGGACACGCGTTGATCGAAGGAAATGAGAAAGCAGACGTACTGGCAAAGCTAGGGGCTGAGATGACTGACGGCACTACTAACAGGACATGGTAACTTCAGATGTCATCTAAAGAGGATGAACATTCTCGAGGATGATATCTGCAGGCTGTGCCTGGAGGAGCAGGAGACGGCGGTACACATAGTGTGCCAGTGCCCTGCACTGGCAAAGAGAAGAAGGAAGCTGATGGGACACCACTGGATGGAAGAAGGAAGAATGGCAGAGGTGTCCTATAAGCAAATGCTTGCACTGACCCGAGGAATCGAGATGAGGGAAGAAAACTGGATTAGTCGGGATCTCTCTCGCTGAGATCACAGGGGGTAGAGAGGAAAAGGGACCCGGATAAAGTGGTCTGTCTCGGCTAATCCCTGGAGGGGTGTTTTTAGTGAGTAAAAATCTCACACTACCAGAGACAATCGGGTCTCCTGGTGTCTTTGGAAGATTTTCACCCCTCACACGAAAAAAAAAGATGGCGACTATCTCTCAATTTCAATCAAATTCATTATTTTTGTATATCTACTGTTTGAATTCAAACAATAAAATAGCCGCATGCACATGGGCTTTTCCTCTTTGGAGTCAATTATTCAGAGAATTTGGTGAGTTAAACTTTATTAATATCTTAAAAAAATATTCAAAACCTGGCTGGCTGAACAGTTTATTTTGTTTATGAAGGTTGCAATATTATCACAGCCTGGATGCTTGATTATATTTTTCTTGGATTAATTAACCCATTTGTATTCAGGCTGTTCGAATAAAATCCAGAAATTGTTGTGTTCCCACTAATATTTCCCCTTTACTTATTCAAAGCCTTAGCTTTTAAATTCCTCTAGCATTTGAGTATAAGCATATGAAGTGTTATATTAAGATCTTTAAACTGAAATGTAAGAAGTGCTTGATTAGTGAAAAAAAAACTTTTTTCCAATGCAGCATCCTTTTCAGTGTACAACTGAACATTGGTTCTTCGAGCCGGATACTGTTTACAAAAACGTCTTCTTTTACAAACAAAGGGATCATTCTGGTTTAGATGTTCAAAAAAAGGGCTATTGTTGTAATTTTTTTAAAGAATTTATTATTATAGATATTGATATAAAATTTATAGAATTAATCGACATTACACTTGGCACTTGGTGGAATTTGTTACTTTTCGGGAACATTTTTTATATAATTAAAAACGACACTTGCTAAATTCCACAGTTTAGTATATAAATTTACACGACTCGTTTCGCCCTACTTAGGCATTATCAAGTGAGTGGCTAAACTGCTACTGAATTCTTGCTTTAGTGGTAGATTCAACCAACCATGAAAACTTTGGAAAAGTAAAATAAAATGCAAGAAAATACCTTATGTTGGAAACATATCTAAAAATATTGAGAATATATTAAAAAAACGAAATATAAATCCAACTTACAATACAAAAAGAAATCTCCGTAAACTGATCATTAATAATAAATTAACCCCTAAAACAGATAAAATTGAAAAAAGTGGTGTTTACAGTATTAGTTGTTGTAATTGTGATACGATATATATAGGAAAAACCAAACGCTCAATTAAGACTAGATACTCGGAGCATGTTTCGGCTGCAAAATATAATCATCCCACTTCTGGTTTGTCCAAACATCTTACTGACACAGGCCATACCACGTCAATAAATAACGTTAAACTTATACATGGCTTCAATGGCGGAAGGATACTGGACAGATATGAGATCGTTGAAATAAAAAAGCAGAAGATAAAGGTTCATTCCTAGTAAACAATCAATTAGATTTCAATAATAATAGCCCTTTACTTGATCCTAAACTTCTGAACGTGTAAATACATAGATGATGTTATTAAACAAAAAACAGCTAATAGAATCTACCACTAAAGCAAGAATTCAGTAGCAGTTTAGCCAATGTTCCCGATATAAAATTTGTTGAGCTCAATAAAAACACTCTGGAATTACATAAAACAATTGTTTTTTTCATTCATTTTAAACACTTCTTATACACAAAAATAACTGGCAAACGTAACTGCTCGGAAAGAAGACATGTCGCTGGAGGCGTTGATATCTCGATAACGGCTTATCTAATACGAAAAGAATCAAAAATAATTAAATTCAGTATGATTTTGGCTCTCACGCATTCTATGGATGGTTAGGTTAGGTTAAAGTGGCTGCCTAAGAAGGTACACTCAGGCCAAAGAGGCTCATTGTGATACCACTAATTGAGTCTAAACAACCCCATAAAATACCTAAGAAGAAGAGGGTGAACCGGTTCCCCCCTCTGCACCGAGCTAGTTCCTGTCGCAATGGAATCAGATCACGGGGAGACAAAATAAATTTGGCTGGAATGGGAAGGGTGTTCAGCATTAACCTGTCATTTGGAACCATTTGGAAGTCCTGCTACATCGAGGCAGGTCTCTGACGTGAGCGGAGCCTAATTCGGTTAGCTCTTAAAAGAAGGGAGCGCCTAAAAACCGGTTCCTACGGTTGGCTTGGGCTATGTAGTTGCCGAGGCGGTGGAGTATGGTTTCCTCTTCCTTTTAGTCATGGCGACTCCTACAGAAGTCGTTCGAAGTTGCGCCTAATCTATCGGCGTGTCTACCTATGAGGCAGTGGCCAGTAATAACGGCTACGTTACTGCTCATTGCTTTGCGTTCGAGTAGGATGAGCTCTCTTCACCGTTTAGGGTCAAGTTTTCGACATATCTGTAGGGTAGTCAGGCAGGTGTGTTCCGCCTGCCAATTAATATTTGCAATCCTGAGAAATTCCTGTAAGAGTTCCAGTTTGCAAGTTGCCAGCGGTTTGCCCAACTGGTGGTTGATGTCTGAATCAGGACGAGTGGTACCAATTCTCGCTAGTTCGTGGGCTCTACAGTTACCCGGAATATTACTATATCCAAGCACTCAGATGAGCCGTACTTTCAGGTGTTTAGCTATGACAGTTTGGAGGTGATGTATACTCCCGTGAGGGATTTAATAGTGACCTGACTATCTGTGAAAATACATATATTGTCTCTAGGTAGCGTTAAATCACTCAGTCCGTCCACGGCAACCTTTATAATCATAATTTCCGCCTGAAACACGCTGCAGTAGTCAGGTAAGCGGAAAGAGAAATCGAGGTCCAAATGTTCTGAGAAGATACCTCCTACTTTACCTTTTAATCTGGAGCCGTCAGTGTATAGATGCACTGACTTCCCCCATTGGGGAGGACCTTCTTCCCATTCCGATCTGGTGGGAAAAAATTAGTCGAATTTAGTTCTAAAGAAAGGCTTGGGAGAAGTATAGTCGGTATTGATGGCAGTTCTTCTGTCGAGGATTTTGGAGTGACCGAAGTCAGTTCGTTTCCAGGTCTGGATTGAGTTAAGCCTATTGGCAGCTGAGGATGCGGTTTGCCTACCAAAGAGGTCTAGCGGTAGAAGCTGGAGAATGGTGTTCAGGGCTTAGGAAGGTGTAGTTCTCAGGGCACCTGTTATCAGCAGTGTTGCCATCCTCTCAACTTTATCCATCGCTTTGTGATGGGTTGATATTTTAGTGCCGGCCACCAGACAGTCACCCCATACATAAGTATAGGTCGTATGACACTTGTGTAGATCCAATGCACAATGGCCATATCCCATCTTTTCCTATTGCCTTCTTACACGAGTTCAGCGTTACTGTGGCCTTCCGTACTCTTTCCTGGAGTAGAAGTAGAAGAGTATTAATTCTGTTTTGTTCGGGTTTATGCCCAGACCACACCCGTGATGATATCTTGGAGAGGGTGTGTTGTAACACTTCATTCTATGGATATTAATAATTATTAATAAATAATAAATCGGCGGAGATAAATAAAACGAGGTGTTTCTTACTGTTTTAGGCAAAAAAAAATAGTAAAAATTATAATTTTAAAACGGTTATAGAATGCGCTGAAGCTATGGAATATGTGGTTAAAATTTCATAAGGATCGGTTCAGTGGCTCCGGAGAAATCACCAACGCCGACCGAAAAAAAGTTGTTTTGAGAAAAACGCGTTAAAAGTTTTCTTTAATGAAAAATTATGAAAAAATCTTACCTTAACTTAATCAGCGATGCCTGTTCATGCAAAATGCCACTTGGTCTCTTCGAAAATTTAATTTTCTTCCACTCTAGCCATCTTTGGCTTTGTTCTGGACTTTGTTCTGATTGAGGGCTGCAGCGAGTAGCTAAGCGCACACTTCCGAGTTTGATGCCCATTATCTTCATCACTGGATCAAATCCTTCATTGCAGGCTGCTATTTTTCACGCACTTACAACAATTTCGCTGGGTTTTTTTATTTTCAGCTTGCCCTAAGGCCTTATTCTTTTGAAGAAAAGCTAAAACACACTCTAACTTTTTAACAATAAAATCCTCACCATGCGGAAAGACATTGAGCAGCATTTTAAATGTTTTGGAATCTTCGTCGCCAATGTAAAACTCATACTTTACAGCAAATTTTTTCTAACGATCGAAGAAACATCGCAACAATACTGTAAGCTTCCATCTCTGCAGCACTACCTTCGTGATTTGCACTACAGTCTTTTTAAACTCTGCATACCAGGCCAGATAGTTCAATTCGTCTTCTTTTCCTTTCCACCACGCACATGCTTTGCAGTAACTTGAACTTACAGCAACGTCCACGATTTTTTAAGTGTGTTTGGAGATTAGAGAAACAATTCCTACTAGAGAAAAGAAGCCTCTTGTCGACCAAGAGCCAACACTAGAAACAGTTAAAATATCCTCTGGTTGTCCATTTTTCTTATTTCTGATATTTCTTCGGCAACAGGTTTGCGCGAAACTAAATCGAAAACAATATCGACAGCAACGATGATGTTATCAACGATTCCATAATAATCCTAATCTAGGCTACAAAACATTTTTATACCATAAGTAAACGCATCACAAACACTATGAGACGATTTATAACCAGTTCCAATCATCGGACACGATTCAATGTATTTTTCTCCGAAGACGCAACTCAAACACACTTTGAAACCTAATCCTCGCTGTCCTTATTAAGTGAACGAAACTTCTCCGTTGCATCCTTTACATTTAGATATTTTGACAAAATTGAGAAGACAAGTAAAAAACTTATAATACTGTAACCAGACGTTTGGTCGATGTGCAAGCTTTCGCTTTTTACCCATTCTATCTCGATGTTTTGTATTGCTTTTGATAGATTTTTTCTCCTTAGTGATAAATCACACACGCACCGATGAAATAAAATCAGACATACAATTATCGGGGATAAGTCTACCGAAATTTGATGAAAGTTTCCCAAACTGGAGGGCTTTTTGCGATTTATTCACATCACTTGTCCATCGAGGTGCAAGAATTCCAGCTGTACAGAGGCTCCATTATTGAAAGGCGAATCTATGCGACGAAGCAGAACGTCTGATCAACAAATTCACCAACATCACAGCAAATTATTAGCCAGTGTGGGAATTATTTCAAAGGCGCTACAACAACAAAAGAATTCTGGTCGACAATCATCTCAAGGAATTATGCAATCAACTTCCATTTCAAAACGACTGAATGAATTGGAAGCATTAGGTGCATCTACACGGGAATGGGTACTACCCCTTATCCGAACATGACCTAAGGGGTTGTCTTACCTTTGACGATGCCAACATCTGTAAACAACAACATCCTATACATAGCAAGGGTGATGTTGGCTCCCTTGTGCTTGCGAGCTAAGCGTACTTAGTCATGGACCGAAACAATGTGTCCCGCTACCGTTATTGATGACTCACCACGATGGATTCCATTGTTAAATCCAAATAAATAAGACCAAATTATGCCACAATTAACGTAGTCTGTAATGTTAAGGTCGAACAAAGGACGATACATGGCTCCGGAATCATTACGTTGCCACCGAATTGTGCAATGAGGACGAATATACAACCATCCACGCACATAATGTATTTTCCAATAATTTAAAGGATGGATGCACTCCATCAAGACGGCTGATCTACTTCATAAATGTTAATACTACAGTCAAGCCAATAACTTACCAGCCAGCCGCAGTCCAAAATATGAGCAACGAGAGCATATGAGACCTCAGAGCAAAAATCAAAAATTTCAACGAAAATGTTATGAAATCGTCGCACACAACAACGCATGACGTTCATCAATACACAATTGCGTATACCTGCTTAATTGCGATCATCATTGCCATCATATATTATTGGATCATGCGCATCAGACTCAGTCCTGCTGCCATTCCTGAAAACCAGCCACCACTACCAATCCCTAGGCCGAGGAACCTATTTACCGGTGGGATAGACAACGACCAATTATCCAGAACAATATCACAGCCAGCATTTGAATGTTTTGTACAGTTTAAATTAAGTTTTTTTCTTTTGTTTGTTAGTAGATAGATAGTTTTTAAATTTTGAGCCCAGCTCAAGGCGCGGAGAATGCCTAAACTCAAGGTACTTATCATAAGGTAGTCATATTGCATTTCATAACAATAATTTTCTCACAATTTTCTGCCGCAACCCGAAACGTCACAGGCAGCGAAAAGCTTTCAAGGCCTGTGAACGAGCTTGCGGTGCAAATTGTGTGAAAATTATCGTGAATCTAACGTGTGAACCAGCGAATAATTAAAGAGTTAGAAATATAGTATGTCAGTTGTTAATAAACCATTCGACATTTACCAGTGGATGCGAGTTGTTATTTTAATTAACCAGTTTTCTTTCAGATTAAAACGTACTCGGTACAAGAACCGAATACGCATCAACAATGTTGAAGTTTGTACTGCAGCCTACTGAACTTCCCCAAGCAAAAAACAGTTCTTGAGTTAACACCTGTATTAGAGCTATGTGCTACAGTCCTTTTGACCAAATTCTTCAATTCAGTTCGAAGGGACATGGACTTAAACAACATATCGAGCTACTACAAGGAACATCAATAGTCAGCAATGAATTATGATTTCACGGACCAGCCTAAGAGAAGGCCACTCTTCGTGGTCAGTAATTACATGGGAAGCTCTAAAGGAATATCTGGAAGAACATCTAATAACGAAGAGCCAACTTTGATTCACAAGAAAGCATCGCACGCTTTTCATCATATCATCGTCTTACTTGAGTGTTATCCTGGCTTCGATTTATTCAAAACTGCACGAAAAGAAGATAGGCTAGACCACTAACGTCAGAAGAAATTCAAGAAGTAGAGGCACGACTCATCAAGATAATACAATCAATCGAGTTCCATGATGATATCAAACACCTGTCCTGGGAAAAGGAAATTTCTAACTATAGCCGGATAAAGGGTTTGAATTCATATTTGTCTACATATGTGATTTTTCAATTTAGAGGTCGTAGAAATTACATTTATTCAACAACATTCTATTATTTTACCTAAATCTAATCATTTTTCCAACGTTTGAATAGATATGCATCTTCACATCTTCACGCAACAAATATTGAATCTTATTTATTGATGTAACCGAGAAGGTTTTGTGGAATATGATTATATAGTACAAATTGGGTAGCGAGTAAAACAAATACTTTTTTCCACAACGAAATAAGAAATTAAAATTTTATTAATGTATTAATGCTTACACGCGCTTCGATGCTACACTGCATTATCAGAGTGCTTATTCGCTACTAAAGTAGTGTCAATTGTGCATACCACACATATAAAAACCAAATACAAAGCAAGAGCAATACTAACTTATATGTATACTATCTAAAAAAGATATTTTCCTCACAAAAAGCAATTTAACAATGGCGAACTTATTAGGTCTGTCTGGTTGTCGAGAATAGCTTTATTTGAATTTAGTGCTTTCCTAATTTCAAATCATTCCATAATATCCCACTTATTACTTTTTTCTTCCATATGTAAAATTTTTAGGTTACTAATACTGCAATAATGTCCGAATTCATTTAAATGTCTTGCGAGAGCAGAATCCTGTTTGTTGTATTGAAAAGATCTGATATGTTCCGAAAATCTAGTCCGAAAATCTCTACGCGTTTGCCCAATATAACTGCAACCACAACCATTACTCAAATTGTTAAAATCATATACTCCCGATTTTAGCAATTTATCTGTCTTACATTTCGCGTTCAATACCATATTTTTTATTGTGTCTCTGTTATAAAAACCCACATTAACATTAAGCTTACCTTTTAAAATGTTTGCCACTTGTATGAAGTTCTACCAATGAAGGGTAATTTCACCCATTTCTCTGGACTACGCTCACTATTGTCTGGGAAATACTCTTTAAAAGTACAATTTTACGCTTTCTAATTTCTGTCTATAAATTAATCTATCTTTTCATTTTGGGTCAATGCCGTTATTTACTGCAATATTCCTAATTACGTTTAGTTATTTCTGACAGGCACAATTATCAAGCGGGACATTAAGTAACCTATTTATCATCGCATGAAAAGCTGATAATTTAACGCTGTTTGAATGTTTTGAATTTAATGTTATTATACATATTATCTGAAGAAGTTAATTTGCAATAAATTTCAAATTTGAACTTGAACTACATGACTAATTTTGGGTACTTTAAGATTTTTGATCTTTTGGATTTAATCTACACGAAGTAACCGGTCGGATTTGATTATTAGTCTTATGTAATTTAATGAGTGAATGAATTTATATATTGTCACCGATTATCATTTTACTTCATTTAAGACAATCTTTTAAATCGCGTTGAAACTTGTTTGATCTGTCCTAAGTTTCATGGCTCCACTTTTCACTATAAAATCTTGTACCTTTGATAGATAGTCGGACTTTCACAATACACACAGTTAGTTACCTTTGCCCGCTTTGCTAAACACAAAGTCATAATTTTTGATTTTTTGTTGAATTCCACGAATTATTTTCGTTGAATTTGATCTAGACATGAACAATTGGGATTGATGATAATCCTTCTTAATCACTTCGCTACATGTTACTTTAGTTGCGATATCTGCATTCTTCAAAACAACCTCCATGTCTATAGCCAAATTAAGAAAAACCCAATAATCACACCGAACGCACGTAAAGTCTAAATCATGTAACTAATCACTTAATTAAAAAAGACCGGACTTAGACAAATAAATAAATAGATCAATAAATAAACAAATTTGTCACGTAACGATCACGAACAGCCGTTTCGAAGCTGACTGTGCTTCATCTTCAGCGTGAGTCATACAACTGAAGAATTAAAAGTGCATTGCACTCTGCTGATGGTAAAGAGTGCATTTGTGCAGTCCGTAATATTGAACTGTAGTTAATTTGTCAATATTATTAAAATTAAGAGCTGCGTTAGTCTATTGGTTAAAAGTTGTCGAAGATCTCAAAGAGTAAAAGTCACATGGTCTCAAATCCAACGATGCGGGTTTGTAAGATATATTATATGAACAAGGGCATCCTAGAGACCGATAGCAAAGATTATTCTTACTAGATAAACGGCTTCGAACAAAGTAGTGAACATTTATTGGTTGCTTTTATATATTTCCCGCATCGGGTATCCCTGCAATCAGAATTAAAAATTTAGTTTCCGGGAGAGTTTGTGGATAAGAGACACGTATACTTTTCTTATGTGCACTTACAAATGTCAAACGCACTAATTCAGTCATGTGATTCACATGCATCCTTTTTATTGGTGGTACTTTTTGGTACATTTTTACTCTTACACAAGATTTTGCGCTGCTTTTTTGACAGGAGTCTGTGATTCTCTCCGGATGAGAACTGAATGTTGACAGGAGTAAGTGATTCTCTCAAATAATTTTGATAGGAGTAAATGACTGTTAACTACTACTAGACGGAAAGATAAATCCCCATGAATAACGTTCATGTGAGCATTTAAATTGTTGGGAGCTGTGTACCATTTACTTATTTCATTTTGAAGCCAGACTATGCTTTAACTGTATTCAAAATACATAAATCTCAAGTCTAGTAACAACTCAACAATAGCAGAAAGAGCCATTATGACAGCAAAATGAGTCAGAATACAAACTCAAAACAATTCTTGTAAAATTAAAATCAGAGACTGGACGATCTAGATTCAATCTCTTTAATGCTATATCAAAGAATTCTACCTGGTGGCAAAACTGAATTGCTGTTTCACCCTACTTAGCTCCTTCACCCCGCGATCAGAGGACGGGATTATGAGAGAATCCTCTAGCGAGAGAGTTAACAAATTCAAGTAACTTTCTTAGTGACACTCCAGAATCCCGGAGGATAATTATAATAACATTTTCTTTGAATGCGGTCGTGAATTTGGAAAAAATCGAATTTTTTTTTGCCTTTTCGGAATCTTCACGTATTGTAAAATTGTCCTCTAAAGGGATTTAAACAGATGAGGCTAAGTATTTGAGTTATGGAGACTTAAACCCACTCGGCGTTACATACGGTTTCAAACTTTAAACGAGTTTTTCTCGAAATCGCTGTGTTCAAATTTATCGCCACGATAACTAAAAAAAAATGAACCAATCAGTTTGAATTTTCTTGCAATTTTTCTTAGCACCTTTTTTCTGGATCATATACTAGGATTTTTACGATAAAACTAATAGTTTTTTTTTTCTATAACAATTTTAGTGCCACAAAAATTAGAGAACAACAAATATAAAATGCTCTAACATTTACAGTTTTCATTTTTAAAGCTGATTCTAGTACAAAATTTAATTTAGGGTATGCTTTGTCTAAAAAATTTTGTTCTCTGATTTCAGATAATATCCGTGGCCGGAATCGTGGCGCGAAAATGTGTTGGCTCGCCGAGCAGGGGTCTTTTATTTCGTATATAGAACTAGTAATAAATAAAACTAGGAATAAATAAATAAATATTAATTACTTCACCAGAAAAATAATATTGAAAAATTACCGCGAAATAGCGCCTTACTGAATAGAATTAACCCTTCTAACACAGAAGGCACACTTCTTAGGCAGGAGCCCAGAATTCATTCACCTATTCCATCAAAACGATGAAATGAGGCTCCCACATCAACATGCAAAGGAAAAAATAACAAGTAAAAGAAAGGAGTAGGAAGAAAACAAGTAAGGGAACCCAGCACACAACAATGCAAAACAACTTACGACCGCAAGACCCCATTAACAAGGGTCCCCTCGCACACTTTCACTATATTTACACACTTGTATTTTAATTTATGCTAACTATGATCGAACACTACCTCTTATTTTTTCTTTTTATCCTCGAATTAAGATCAAATCAGTTTAATGTCATCCAATTTCTTGGACTTTCATTCTCTTGATGACCCCTTGCCCTGAAGTCGAGTTGCGGAAATATAATATCCGCATTGGGCCAGTTTAGGAGAGTGCATTGGAAAAGTAACCAATAATGCCAGTAATAAGGAAAAATTAAATTATTTATTTACAATTAAGGTGTTTTTATCTTTATTAATACCGCCTTTTGATACTGGCGTAAAGGTCACAAATATAGGTACTTTCGCCTCCAAAGCTAATATAGGAACTTATCCATGATAGCCTCATGCCTTGAGGTACACACGCTGAAAATTAATTTCAGTATTAAACCCCTTTAGATAAAATCTACGCTTAGTAAATAAGAAAAAAATATTCTCGAAAACCCACATTAACCATATTCATTTCCCCAGATCTTATATATAACGTTATCATCCTCGGACTAATTATGTCCATTTTGGGAAGTTGTATTTCGGAGCCCAATACAGTGAAGCCACTCAACAACACAGGATTCCTTCTCGAGGATATAGGGAGCCTCATGGTTTACCACTCCACATGGAATATATTAAATGAATTTGACCTGACCGAGTTGGATAACTAAACAACGCTTGCGGAACAAGCATCAACTACTACGTGCATCAACTATGTAGAAACAATACAGAAGGAGACCTCTGCGAAATTCAGCTAAAACACATGCACGCGCTGATGGAAAACATCAAACAACGTACCAACGTAATTAAACAAGCTGTTCTCAAATTTCGAAAAACAAGATCCAGCTTTGATGGCATCGAAAACGCCATGCACTACCTATTCGGTACCATGGATAGCGCCAACGAACGCAAAGTCTACACTGAGTCGTCTGGATGAATTATAAACTAACCGTCAGATACTCGCTGATTTGGAAAAACAACAAATCAGCGTAGACAAAACTGTGCTAGTCAAAATTCAAAAACCCTTAAATTCTTTGGTCGAAAGACAACGACAAATAGCCTAACGGATGAATCATCTACATAATTTAACCGATAAACTCGTGGCCCGACAAATAATGCAAAAAATAGTTTCAAGTCTTCTGCTATGAATGGTAGAAATCGAATTTCGACAGCAGGCGCTACTGAATATAATAACAGCTAGCCCAAATAATCAAATTCATCCCCTGTTGATCGCTCCAGATTCCCTTCTCGAGATTTATCATAAAACTCACGCAACATGTTCGAACGCCAAGAATTGTCTATCAATTGCCATGTCCGAAATCGCCTTGAAGGAGGCAGTTCCAGAACCGAACGAACGCCCTGAACGGCCAGAAATACTGCCCAGGGCACGGTCCATTCAATTGGTCTAGGCAGAAGCTGCAGACCATTCTTAGCAATTTAATGGAAAATTTACTACCGACCCCTAGAAATTGTAAAACAAAGTTTTAGTAAATAATAAAAAACAAAATTAACGCTTCGTGGAGTACTATCACAACCTGCGGTCGAGAAAAGACCGTAGCGCAAGGCAAATACTAACAAGCAAAGGAAATAATAGTAAAAATGGGGAAATAATTAATAAAAATAAATTATAAGTCAAATACGCGCGTGTATGCATCGACATAATCGCGACCAAACAAAGGTCACTGCGCAACCCAGTAAAATATAATTAATAACCCCAACAAGGAACAATGTAAGAAGAGAAGAGAAAGAAACCCTGAAAAGTGATAAATCAAGGTAGACAAAATTACAAATAAGAATACCGTAGTTTTTAAAATTTGTAAAGTTTATTTTATTTTAAAATCAAGAAAATGGTGATTACAATTAGGACGAAATTTTTATTACAAAAAAAGGGATTAATATAAGAAATTTCTTTTACTTTCAAATTGTAAAAAGAAAAACAAGAGAAGAAAGACGAGATTTGGAAAGTGAAGAAAATTTAAAAGGCACACCCTAGGACGAGGAAAAGACGTAGGCTGCTAGCATAGCGGCGTCATCCTCGGCATCGTCAGCCGATGCAGGACCCCAGCTGCACCCCCGCCGCTCTGGTTCGATGACTCTTCAGCTGCTGTTGAGATATCCGACTGGCAATGTATACAATAATGTGTGTTGCCTGACAGCACCAATCCACCTCCTATAAAAGAAAGCAAGAACGCCTTTAACAAATGAATGCAAGTAAAAAGGTAAATTTTAACTTACCTGAGGTGTTGATTGATTCCCCATGATAGGTTAAGTAAAGGTCAAGGGAGTGCGAGGTATCCACGCCGGAGCGCGAGGCCCAAACATAGAATGATCGTCCGCCGGGCGGGTTCCACCACAGCTTCACTACCCCGTCCCCGTGGGATCTACCCAGACTATATTCCCAAGGCGAATAGTCCAAATAACGCAAAAAATCCCGGAATATAAAATCCCGCAACACAAAATCCCGGATCCCGGAAATGCCATATTTTGAATTTATGCATGTTTTTATGAAATCAAATGCGGCCGGCCGAGATCGAACAAATTTATATAAAAATGCAACTACTGATTTTATTCAAAAGATGAATTTGAAACTGTGATAAGAGACCAGTGTTTTGATGTATATAGGTACAGATATTAATTGAAACCCAACAAACAACAAATATTGCAAAGAGAATTACACTCCCTTTCCTTATGAAATTTTTCCTACAAGATTTGTTGTCTATCGCTGGAGTTTATACGTTAATTAACGACTTATCTAAGGAACTGACTATCTCATGAACAACTACTGAAAAATTGAAAACAGGTACACGTACTAAAATAAGAAAGTTTAACGCAATAAAATATAAGAAAATTAAAAGAATTTTAAGGAGAAAGGAAACTTATACAAAACTGGATTTCTTGAAATGTACGCTAGGAATATATGTTAGTCTTAAATTAATTACATTTTCTTTATCTTATACAAATTTGGACTTTTTTTCTCGAAAATATCATGTAATAAATTTTGGTATTTCTTTTACTATTATTATACTGCCTTTCTAATAATAATATGTACATATTAAAAAACAATTTTGAATTAAATTTTTTGAAACTCTAATTTTTACGCAATATATTTCCGGGATTTCTTTGTCCGGGATTTTGTATTCCGGGATTTTGTGTTCCAGGATTTTGTACTCCGGGATTTTGTGATCTTAAGACTCCGGGATATTGTATTGCGAGATTTTCAAATCCGGGATTTAGTTACCATCCCGCCCCCAGGTAGGGCGGTGGCGGCTCTGGTGAATACTGCAAAGATAGAAATGATGGACTACTATTAGGTTCTGATGCGAATGTCCACAATACAGTGTGGGGCAGCACAGACGACAATCGGAGATGCGCAGATTTGCTGGAATTAGTGGTAGGTAACAACTTATCAATTCTTAACAGGAGGACAGAACAAAATTTAGTGGATGGAAGGCGTAAGGAGTTTATTGACGTTACTGTTAGCAATACTAAGTTTTTGGATACAGTGCTCAACTGGAGAGTGGCTGATGTCATGACGCTGTCAGACCATAGAGCCATAACTTTTGACATTTAATGTGAGGTAAACAAAAGGCAAAGTAGGAGGCTGATCAGGTTCCCTAAGAACACCAAGAGTCAGGAGTATAAGAAGGTGTTAAGGGAGAAACTGTCGGCATAGACGCCCAGAGTACCCAAAAACACATTGCATGTAGAGAGGCAGTTGCACACTATACAGAAAGCTGTGGTGGAGGCGTATCGCAAATGCCACATTCCAACTGAAGCAGTGGAACAGGAGCCAACCCCTTGGTAGGATAGGGAACTGGAAGCAGGGAAGAATGAGTGCAGAAAGGCTTTCAACCAAGCCATACGGAGTCAGGATGTGGCAGCATGGGGCATATACAAGACCTTAAAAGCTCTACGAAGAAAGAAGGACTTCTGCTCGTACACGAGAAATATTTCTGAGGTCTGCCGACTTCAGAATAAGGTCTCAAATGACCCGCAATCCTCATTAGGACTGGTTCAGGACAAAAATCTTGCTGGAAACTCCTTTTACGGGTAGCTACAAATCGGTTATGCCTTGGCATATGAAAAAAGAGGGGGCGAATGCCATGGATCGCTCCGAGTCGGAAAGGATTGGGACGCTTGGGGGGGGGGGGGGGGGGGGGTAAGACGACCTATTAGATCGTTAGTGGTGGACCAATGATGTGTTATCGTTAGTTGTGGACCTATGATGTGTGGAACAGGGGCTCTTTATAAATGAAAGGAAGTCTGATCTAATCGTTTTCACTAGGAAAAGGAAGAATCTATAGACCAACAGAACTCTTTGGAGAAGAACTTACTGTTTCGGGTTCGGTCAAGTATCTGGGCGTATTTCTATATTCAAGACCTACCTGGAGAAAATCCAAAGAGCAAACAGAGCTCTACATCAATGTGGGAGGGTGTGTGGACGAAGGTGGGGCATCTTACTAAAGGCCGCATTCTGTATATACATTATGATGGTGAGACCCATTATATCATATACCTCAGTGGTCTAGTGGTGCTTTAAAGGCCACCGTAAAAAGACAATTGAGTAAGGTTCAGAGGCTAGAGTGTGTGGGGTTAACAAGGGTCTTTCAAACCACGCCAACAATGGCGTTAGAGAAAATACTTGAACTAGTTAAAAATAAGATACCAGAATTAGAAATGTCTGTTGATGGTATAAGCAAAGTAAGGATAAGAAAGGCTTATAAGGGAGATTCCTCCCTGAAACCCGTCGTTACAATTTTTATGAATGGACCCAAAATTGATGAGAGAGCAGGTGCAGGAATCTTCAATTAGGACCTGAATCTGAACACCCATCTAAATCTGGGACATACACTTCAGTCTTTAAGCCGGAGATTCTGGCTCTGGTCTATGCACTGGATTGCTGGAGAGTCGGATGAGGGGTAAGAAGATAGTGGTGGCATTCGACAATCAGGCGGTGATCAGGTGTATCAGTGCATCGCTGGCCTTGAGGTCTGTCCGTAAACTCATCGCGTGTGCCTCATCAAATGAGATGACACTGGGTCAGAGGAAACGCAGGAATCGAAGGAAACGAGAGACCATATATACTGGCTAAACTAAGAGCTGCTTCGCGGTCTGGAGCAGTTCACTGCGCTAGAAAGGGCAGGGAACAGTGGAACATCGGGGGCAGGTATAGATAGGCTAAGATGGTGATTGTAGCGACCAGAAGAGTTGAACAGAGGAAGGTTCTAAATATGGATTAGGGCTCTGAGATGTCTGACAGAACTACTGAACATGGTACCTTCAGGCGTAATTCTCGAGGATGATACCTGCAGCTATGCCTGGAGGATCAAGAGACGGCTGTGTGTTGTGCCAGTGTCCTGCACTAGCAAACAGAAGAAAAAAGCTGATGGGACACCACTGGATGGAAGAAAGAAGTGCGGCAGAGGCGTCTTATAGGAAAATGCTTGCCTTGACCCGAGGAATCGGGGTGAGGGAATAAAACTAGCTGAGATCGAAAGGGGTTGGGAAGAAAACGGACCCGCATAAAGTGGTCTGTTTCAACAAATCCCATGCTGTAAGAGCCAACTGGGTCTCCTGCTGTCTTTTTGGAATATTTTCATCCCTCACGAATAATGGGAACACTGTAAGCAAACAGTCAACTATGTGCTTATTAAAAATATTTCTCTTAACGATTAGTTTCGATTTCATTATTATTTCTTTTATTTCTTACGTTGCTCGAGTTAAACAAGTTTTGTTTTGATTTTTAGTTTAAAAATTCACTCGGGTCATGTGAATATTTCCTGCACATTTTGTGCATTTTTGAAAATATCTTACCGCAAGTTTAGTGGGACAGTGAAAGTGATCATAAATTGATACAGCTGTCTAGTTCAGTGTTAAATTTTGTTGGATTTTCATATAGTTTTCGTTTTGTCGCGAAGGCGTCCAGCAGCTGAAGGAAAGTTAACTCTTTGGTGCTGCTGTTGATAAGAAATTCTTTTCACTCGGGTCATATGAATATTTCCTGCACATTTTGTGCATTTTTGATAATAATATACGTCTATATATGTAGATATATAAAAATAAGAAAAGTTACCACACTTATCTCTTTATTTCCTTTTTTCTTCTTAAGTTCTGCCGACTCACCGATTCTCCAAGCAGAAATCTTCCTTCCTATGCCCTGCAACCGTTGTTTTCACCAACAATGACGAACACCTTTACTTTGAATATGATCAACTTGAACACCTTCACTTTTAATGGAATACTCGCTCTCACTTTTTAAGAAAACTGCCTGCTTCACCTACCAAAGCAGTTGACTTTATTTAATTTTGCCCCCAATTTGGAAATCCTTTCCATATTTTTCCAATCAGGACTATCTTCAGCGTTGAATTTTCCAATCAGTTTGATATTTAAAAAAAATATTATTTATGTTTTCAGTTTCTGTTATTCCTTTTCAAAATCAACATTAGCTTTGGGTTACAGGAGTTCTTCAGCATTGTTTCGTTTTATAGGAACTAGAAAGTTTCTGATGTAATTTCAGAATATCTTCTTTATAGGTTATCCTTGTGCATCACCTACCCGTGTTACAAAATCTTGAAAAATTTTTCATATATTTCAAAACTTGCAATGAATTGCCGTGATAAACGCAGTTCGATCCCATCCAGTATGGCTTTTATGTCGTTGAGTTTTAATTTCCTTCTTCGATGCGAGGTAAATTTAAATCGATCGAATGCGAATTTCGGATGTCGCTGTCTTCTTTGAAAATATTTTCAATTGAGCTATTTAAGGTGCTGTGAAAGTGAAGTTCATTTTTTTTGTTAAGTGTACATTTCTTAGTCCATTAAATCATTCGAATAGATTCTAACATCTAGTTAAGTGGTTCCATTTTAAATTAATTCTTCCTATTTAGCTATTGCCAATTTGTTTCAGGTTTTCTTCAGAAAAGGTTCCCACGAAGATGATGGTCGATTCTCCAGCCCTAGTACGACTAAACCACTTTCGGTATTACCTGGAATAGAGGATATTACCAGCATCAACAGTGAACAGAATGGACATCACAACAGGTAACACCTAATTTCTTTCTTTCTCATTCATTTATAACTATCTTATATTCTAGGTCCGAGAATACCGGAAGCATAAAACTGTAACCGCAACATTAGTAAAACTGTACAAGCTAAATATAGTTCTTTTCTAATAATTGATTATTTCGGCAACAAAACTGTAGATTCTATGTGCGTCACTTCTCTATAAATTTTAAAAGATAAGATAAGAAGTATTATTGCTTCCAAATAAATGGCAGTACATGTTGTTAAAATTCATTTGCAGGAAATGAAGACATTAACCGAGGTAAGCCGTCATTAAGACAACCCTCTGCGATTACGTGCAGTCTCGTAAAAAGACAAATAACTGATAACCATATCAACATACCAGTGGTTTAACTCAAAAATGTCAGAAAAATGAGTTATCCGCACAATACGATTTATTATGTAAATCCAAAACTTTTTCAATTTTTTCTTTCAATACATTAGTTTAAATAAGAAAATGAAAATTTTAATTTGGATTCAACATATTTTACCTCTTATGTGTTGACTCGATATAAGTTTATGCTTTATTAACGACTACTGCACCAGACTCGAGTTTTAACCATAGAAGTAATTATAAATCGGGTAATTTTACAAGTACATAATCAACTAAACTTTTGGAAAGAGATTTTTTTACCATTTTGTAATTGTAAATGTGCCTTTGAAAGAAACCATGCGTTTCTGCCAGTAGATTTGTACGTATGAGGATACGTTAGAGGTCATAAATCTTGACCGATTTTAGAGTTTCTTATTTCTATCGATTAGTTAACAGAATCGAACCCTATTGATTTTCGTAATGATTTGTGAAATAGTTTAATTTTTATGAAGAATTTTCTATAAGAATTCTTTTTGTCTTGCTGGGCGACAGTTTTTCAGCTTCCTTTTTGTGCCAATCTTCTTGTCGCTGTTTCGAAAATGGACTGTGCTGTACTTTCGATTTCTTTAATTTACATATGTTGTGTATATAACAGATTATAACAGATATCAGTAAGTGAAGATATGTGACGTTTGGACTGATATACCGCGGCTTAGCTGTGGTGTTCCTCAGGGCTCCATCTTAAATCCTCTCTTTATTTTGCTTGTACTCAGGTATGTATCAGATCAATTAAGATTGCTTTGTCCTTAAGTACGCTAACGACATTCAGCTCTGCCTGTATACCATTAGCATTCTCTGATCAGTTGAAAACTTTGCGGTTCCAAATAAATGCAATTTTATTTGGTGGAACTTTTTAATTGGAATCCTGTACATGGAGATTTGTGTGAGAAATTCTCTATTTGGGGATTTCGTATATGAAATTTTGCTTTTAAAAAAATTGGAATATACCCAATCCGTCTTTGTCTAACAGTGTTAGTCTTATTTAAAGCGTATTCAGTACACCTGTTGAGCGTACCGGTCAAAGGGACTTAACTATCTGGTTATAAGTAGTTTAAGTGCAGTTAACTGCTCGGCCACAGTACACACCTTGTACTGAACGATCAAAGGAACTTAGCTGCCAAGCTCTTGGTTGATTGCATAAGTTCCTGCACGATTTGGCCTGGTGGAATATAACGCCTTTTCGATTGGCCCAATCTTGAAGTTTTTCTTCACTAGCCGATCGAGTCTCGGAAACTGCTCACAGTACTTGCTCGACGCGTCTGAGTAACTCGTTTATCCCACCAAACACTCAGCAACACATTCATTGGATGTAAACAAGGTTTTACGAAGGATTCTGCAATTCCCCTGCCTTTTTTCAAGTCCTTTTTCGCTGTACGTTGTGCAGAATCCATTTTTCATCATCGCATGTTACAAGTTGATTCAAAAACGGCTGCAAGAAGAGAATCGGCCATATTCACGGTTCAGCTTGATTCGCGGGGTTGATCTTCCAATTTCAAATAAATATTCCGAAATCTGCCATACCTATATATAAACGTTCTGCTTGATTTTTGCACAGTCTCAACATTCACGTCTTTCTGAATTTTTCCATTTTTCTTATATGATTTACATATCCTTTTATTAGTCCTTATATAATACGCGCACTGGAATTGTGTTCCCTTTTTCTTGATTAACAATTATGTTTATGGCATTGAAACATTATGGCCTCGAGCGTTGTAGGCAGTCCCTTTTATAGCCGAAGAGTCGCAATTTTTCCTTTAATTCCACATCCATAATACGAATTTCTCGTAACATTTAATTTCTTCACTTGAAAAAATGTCACCAAGTAATAAAATATTTAATTGGTTTTGATTTTATTTCTTTAAGATCTAACTTTAAATAACGTTTTTTAAGATATACACAAATTATTAATTTATGCTATAACATGGCGGACTGGAAAATTTGCGGCCATATTTAAGCAAATTTTGCTCCGGAACGTATTTCTTTTCCGTCCTTGTACCACCTCACTTCTCTTTCACTCTCATTGCGTAAATGAGAAATTATCGCCAATAAAACGAAAATTACGCAATGTACCTTATTTCTGGAAAGACCGTTAAATTCCTCACGAGAAATTATCTTATTTTGACTGGCACTTGTCTTGGCTGAACCAACGCCATCTTGATAACTACAGGCCGTAAGGTAGAGCCAGTTTTGACCCGTGATATCACACTATGAGGAAAAACGTGAAAAACTCGAAATTCTGTCATCCGAAGTTTTGTTTAATTATAAGAAGTGTGATTAAGTTTTAAAATCGTTCTAACCAAAAACTAATAGTGAATCGTATAAAGAGTAATTTGCGGTAAAAGTTTTGTGACATTCAAGTGGCGAAGTGTATATATTTTTTAGTTAAAGTGAAAATTTCGGCTAATTCGCCTCGGACTTTAAAGTAATATTTTGTGAGTTTCAGACATTATTTAAGTGAAATAATTAGTGTATGATAAAATTAACTTGTGAGATAATGTCGTGATAAAAGTTTCGTTTAGATCTATTTAATTATGTGTGAGTTATCGCCGGTCAAAATATATTGGCAATATCCAAAAGAAATGTCAAATGGAGGGAAGTAATGACGTCTGCTCCTTAACCTAGCGGATGTAAACAACTCTCAATTGTATTAAAAAGTGAAAGAAATTACGTTTAACTTTATTATAAGTAATAATATAATAGTTGTGTGATGTTGTAAGAATATGTGGTACTAGTGATTCGAGTTTTGTTGGTAAATGGGTACAAATCTATTGACAACTTTTACATTTGAAGAGTTGGCTTAGATTTTTCTCTAATTATACAACATTATACAACAAATTGTACGATAAATATGAAGTGATCTGATTTAAAAATGTATTACGGAGAATATGTGAAAACAGTGATTTGAAATGGGGATACATATATTAATAAATTATGCCATTGAAAAGTTGGATAAGATTTTTTCTAAGCTGTCACTTGAACAGCTGATAACAACTTTTTATTTGGTCGTATAGATGGCGCTGGTTTTGTTTCCTCATGACGTCATCGTTTCTACCTTACGGCCTGTAGTTATCAAGATGGCATTGGCTGAACATAAAGTTTGACAGTTCGCGGTCTTCATGTTGCGAGTGTCCCGAAGTTGCGTTTTTGAGCGTTTTATTGCGTTATGAGTAATAATACAGGTAAGTCTTATCATCCCATAGTATAATTGTGTTGTAAATTGTTAATTTGATCGTTTAGTTCATTTAAATATGTTGCTATTCATAAATTATGAAAAAGTGCGGAAACTGTCACAGGTGAATGAATTTCGTGAATTTCACCTGTGATGCGTATAAGTTGGACAAATTTGTATCATAATTGTGTCCCTTACTATGTATTTGTTTCACTGATCTTTTGCCCGTATTGTTGTTGTTGGTTCGCCAAGGAATTTGTTTACAAATTCAAACAGTTTCTTATAAGAACCTTTTTAACGTGTTATGTATATTCATAAGATTTTAATTAATTCAATTTATCTTTTATTTCAGGAAACTATTACAACTCATTGGTACCAATAGAAATTCTAGGAACTGACGTAAGTATTTGTATCATTTTGATTTAGACTGCAATTTTTAATATTTTTTCTTTTCAGGTGATTTGGTTGAACATCCCCCCCCCTCCCCCCCCCCCCCCTTGTCCTTAAGTACGCTAACGACATTCAGCTCTGCCTGTATACCATTAGCATTCTCTGATCAGTTGAAAACTTTGCGGTTCCAAATAAATGCAATTTTATTTGGTGGAACTTTTTAATTGGAATCCTGTACATGGAGATTTGTGTGAGAAATTCTCTATTTGGGGATTACGTATATGAAATTTTGCTTTTAAAAAAATTGGAATATACCCAATCCGTCTTTGTCTAACAGTGTTAGTCTTATTTAAAGCGTATTCAGTACACCTGTTGAGCGTACCGGTCAAAGGGACTTAACTATCTGGTTATAAGTAGTTTAAGTGCAGTTAACTGCTCGGCCACAGTACACACCTTGTACTGAACGATCAAAGGAACTTAGCTGCCAAGCTCTTGGTTGATTGCATAAGTTCCTGCACGATTTGGCCTGGTGGAATATAACGCCTTTTCGATTGGCCCAATCTTGAAGTTTTTCTTCACTAGTCGATCGAGTCTCGGAAACTGCTCACAGTACTTGCTCGACGCGTCTGAGTAACTCGTTTATCCCACCAAACACTCAGCAACACATTCATTGGATGTAAACAAGGTTTTACGAAGGATTCTGCAATTCCCCTGCCTTTTTTCAAGTCCTTTTTCGCTGTACGTTGTGCAGAATCCATTTTTCATCATCGCATGTTACAAGTTGATTCAAAAACGGCTGCAAGAAGAGAATCGGCCGTATTCACGGTTCAGCTTGATTCGCGGGGTTGATCTTCCAATTTCAAATAAATATTCCGAAATCTGCCATACCTATATATAAACGTTCTGCTTGATTTTTGCACAGTCTCAACATTCACGTCTTTCTGAATTTTTCCATTTTTCTTATATGATTTACATATCCTTTTATTAGTCCTTATATAATACGCGCACTGGAATTGTGTTCCCTTTTTCTTGATTAACAATTATGTTTATGGCATTGAAACATTATGGCCTCGAGCGTTGTAGGCAGTCCCTTTTATAGCCGAAGAGTCGCAATTTTTCCTTTAATTCCACATCCATAATACGAATTTCTCGTAACATTTAATTTCTTCACTTGAAAAAATGTCACCAAGTAATAAAATATTTAATTGGTTTTGATTTTATTTCTTTAAGATCTAACTTTAAATAACGTTTTTTAAGATATACACAAATTATTAATTTATGCTATAACATGGCGGACTGGAAAATTTGCGGCCATATTTAAGCAAATTTTGCTCCGGAACGTATTTCTTTTCCGTCCTTGTACCACCTCACTTCTCTTTCACTCTCATTGCGTAAATGAGAAATTATCGCCAATAAAACGAAAATTACGCAATGTACCTTATTTCTGGAAAGACCGTTAAATTCCTCACGAGAAATTATCTTATTTTGACTGGCACTTGTCTTGGCTGAACCAACGCCATCTTGATAACTACAGGCCGTAAGGTAGAGCCAGTTTTGACCCGTGATATCACACTATGAGGAAAAACGTGAAAAACTCGAAATTCTGTCATCCGAAGTTTTGTTTAATTATAAGAAGTGTGATTAAGTTTTAAAATCGTTCTAACCAAAAACTAATAGTGAATCGTATAAAGAGTAATTTGCGGTAAAAGTTTTGTGACATTCAAGTGGCGAAGTGTATATATTTTTTAGTTAAAGTGAAAATTTCGGCTAATTCGCCTCGGACTTTAAAGTAATATTTTGTGAGTTTCAGACATTATTTAAGTGAAATAATTAGTGTATGATAAAATTAACTTGTGAGATAATGTCGTGATAAAAGTTTCGTTTAGATCTATTTAATTATGTGTGAGTTATCGCCGGTCAAAATATATTGGCAATATCCAAAAGAAATGTCAAATGGAGGGAAGTAATGACGTCTGCTCCTTAACCTAGCGGATGTAAACAACTCTCAATTGTATTAAAAAGTGAAAGAAATTACGTTTAACTTTATTATAAGTAATAATATAATAGTTGTGTGATGTTGTAAGAATATGTGGTACTAGTGATTCGAGTTTTGTTGGCAAATGGGGACAAATCTATTGACAACTTTTACATTTGAAGAGTTGGCTTAGATTTTTCTCTAATTATACAACATTATACAACAAATTGTACGATAAATATGAAGTGATCTGATTTAAAAATGTATTACGGAGAATATGTGAAAACAGTGATTTGAAATGGGGATACATATATTAATAAATTATGCCATTGAAAAGTTGGATAAGAGTTTTTCTAAGCTGTCACTTGAACAGCTGATAACAACTTTTCATTTGGTCGTATAGATGGCGCTGGTTTTGTTTCCTCATGACGTCATCGTTTCTACCTTACGGCCTGTAGTTATCAAGATGGCATTGGCTGAACATAAAGTTTGACAGTTCGCGGTCTTCATGTTGCGAGTGTCCCGAAGTTGCGTTTTTGAGCGTTTTATTGCGTTATGAGTAATAATACAGGTAAGTCTTATCATCCCATAGTATAATTGTGTTGTAAATTGTTAATTTGATCGTTTAGTTCATTTAAATATGTTGCTATTCATAAATTATGAAAAAGTGCGGAAACTGTCACAGGTGAATGAATTTCGTGAATTTCACCTGTGATGCGTATAAGTTGGACAAATTTGTATCATAATTGTGTCCCTTACTATGTATTTGTTTCACTGATCTTTTGCCCGTATTGTTGTTGTTGGTTCGCCAAGGAATTTGTTTACAAATTCAAACAGTTTCTTATAAGAACCTTTTTAACGTGTTATGTATATTCATAAGATTTTAATTAATTCAATTTATCTTTTATTTCAGGAAACTATTACAACTCATTGGTACCAATAGAAATTCTAGGAACTGACGTAAGTATTTGTATCATTTTGATTTAGACTGCAATTTTTAATATTTTTTCTTTTCAGGTGATTTGGTTGAACATCCCCCCCCCCCTCCCACTCAACAGTCTCGTTATGAGAGTGATGAAAGGCAATCCTTCCATCAGCCTTGACATTTAAACGAACTTTGTATCTGCAGGATAGATTTATTATTTGCTCCTTTCGCTTCTTAGTTCTTACCCCTTCAAAATTTATTCGATCTAGTACGTGTTATTCTAGAAAGAGATCTATTCCCTTTTTGGTGACAAAAGTTGATGACTGTTGCCTTCTCGCATTTTAAATTCTGCTAGGGTGTTGCGTTGCTCTCAGGAGTAAAAGCGATTCCAGCTTATTGCCGTTAATTAAAGCTGGCTGCTCTAATGTATATGAGGTATTAGGGCCTGATGGTGACGATGAAGGTTGAATACGTGCGATCTTTTGGAGCTATTTTCAGGAATACATGATGCATTGCATGATTGTAGGTTCGTTGTTTGATGAACTTACTGCAGATGTAGACCTTGCAGATGTTATTTTTCTTCGTATCCCAAATATTCATACACCGTTTCGAGAAATGTAGCCACTGGTGCCGGACTTCCCGGAGTGAAAGAAATTTTCTCTTCGATATTGAGTAGGTCATCATCATATCTGTGTGATTCATTCATCTAGAAATTGAATTAATAAGTGATCGTATTTGGATACATGCACGATCACAAATCAACACTGATTGACAAATACCACAAGTAGGTCAGGATAATACATGTTTAACAGTAAGTGAACACTTAAGTCAACGTTCTTCAGAACTTCAAATCTCATACTGGTAAACGATAAATTTTCCCCATCGGTCTCTGGAATGTGCTATACTGTGTTCTTACTTTAACGACTATTACTAATCCACCTTTGCCTGGATATACTTCTTGAATTATCCCTAAAGGCCAACTTGCTGGTGACATATGTTCATTTTTGATGACTATAACATCTCCAGTTTTGACATTTGGTTGTTTTATCGACCATTTTGGTGTTCGTTGCAATTGGTTTAAATAGTCTTTCGACCATTTATCCCAGAAATGTTTGAGCGTTTGTTGCAGTAGCTTCCACCTTTGAGATGGTAATATCTTGGTCGTAGAGTAGTCAGGTTCAACAATGGAATTCAAACGTGCAAATTTAATTCTCTAATGTTCTGCGTAAATGGTGGTTATTTGATTTTACACCAGCCTCCCATACACCTCCAAAATGTGGAGAAGCTGGTGGATTGAAGTGCCATGTGACTGACTTTGGCACGAGCTATTGAGCAGCTTCAGGTGTTGATCAGTTGAACAAGATCTTTATCAAGCATCGATTTTCCTCCTATAAAGTTGGTACCACAGTCAGAATAGATACTACTACACTACTAGATCGGATATCAACTCAATGTGAATAGCTTTAGCGGCTATACAAATAAATAAGCAAAGGTAGACTTTTTGTCGTTTGGCATTTCGATGTGATGGCACCTTCAATATTACGGGTCCAGCATAGTCAATAACAACCTTTGAGAATGGCTTGGTTATATTTTATATTATAGGTAAATTTCCCATCAGTTGAGTATTTGCAGTACCGCGTTGTTTAGCGCAGCTAACACATTTGTGTATTCTACTAGTAATAGTGCGTCTTGCGTTGAGAATCCAATATTCATCATGACTTGTACATAAAACTAAGGATGGTCTGCCATGTAACGTTTTACAATGCATTTTGTCAATCAATATTAGTGTGACGTGATGATGTTGCGGTAAAATGATCGGATGTCCTTCTGTATACAGAATCATGGCATTATCTAAACTTTCCCCTACCCGTATCAAGCCATTTGTTTCAAGAAAAGGATTACGTTTGAAAAGACTGCTGGTGCATTAAATGACTGTAATCTTCTTGAAAGGATGTTTGTTGTACTAATTTAAGAACTGTTATCTCAGCAGTATTCCTTTCAGTACTCTTTAATAAATTCGTGTGTTTATTTTTTCTATTTCTACAGTTATGAATGAATGGTTGAATTGTTGTTATAATTCGAATTAGTCGTGAAAAGGATGAGCATCTTAAAAGGATATCGTCCTCCAACTTACTAAAACAGTTATTAATAACGGGTTGCTTTGCTTCTAAGTCTGTTTGTTCCCAAATGCCATTCGATATAGGTCATTCCTCTTGCCATTGAGTCAACTATGGTGGTCCATGCCACCACAGGTTGTTGTTGATTAAACTTAACGTTGTCACGCCTCTGTATGCTAGATCTGAGGGATTGTGGGTAGTCACAATGTGTTGCCAACATTCATATTTTACAATGTGTTGTATTTCTACAACACGGTTTGCAACATAGGTTTTCCATTGAGATGGGTGTTCCTTAATCCATTGTAAAATTATCATTGCATCGGTCAAAGCAAAAATTGGTACATTTTGTAGTTGCATGCCCTGTATTGTTGTCTTTATCAACTTTGCAAGGATGACTGCTCCATTTAATTCCGGAAGCGGTATTGTGGTGGGCTTGGTAGGGGCCACTATTGTTTTCGTAGTAAGCAAAGTTGATGGCACGCTTCCATCTGCTCTTTCAACTCTTAAATATAATACGGCAGAATAGGCCTTTGCCGAAGCATCGCAAAACCATGTAGGTGCATATGTATATAAAATAAAATCATTATGAAATGTAACTAGTTGTTAAAAAATATGCACAAAATTTACACTTGACCCGAGTTAAATTTATAAACTCGAGCGGCGTGAGAAATATAACAAAATTTCTCAACACGATCAGCGTATCTGATAAAGAAAAACTAATCTCCTTTGGCTCTGCCTCAACAGCAGCATCAAAAAACCACCACAAAATTACGATAATTTTCCAGTAATATCTGTTTTGATTTGAGAGTTACGTTTTGCCGTCGATTTTAGATGTTTGATGAACATGAGTGTATGACGCGGCATAAACAAGAAAAAAACTGTAAGTCTTCTTTGTCCGAGAATATAAAATGGCGATTTGCCGCTTTAGCTAAGTATTTAGAAGACCCAGCCCTATAATACATATAAAACTGGAAGGAATCCGTGATTCACATGTTAGATACTTCCCGTGTAAGTGTTTTTAAACTTTGATTATACACTCTGTAGTGATCATAGCTTCACATATATATTTCACACTCCACAGGTAATAAAGTCAAAATTTGTAATTTTAAATAAAATTTTTAAAGTAATATCTGAGTCAGAACCAGTATGAATAACCAAAGTTCTCCTCAAATTGCAAGAAATGTTGTCAACTTCATAATTTAAAAAAATAGTACTATACATATATATATATATATACTTGGACTTTTAAAATTACAGTTGTACTTTTCTTTTTTGATAGTGCAAAAGTTCATTGCTATTGCCGTTAAGATATGTAGTCTGTAGGTCTGCCAGGGCGTCTGGCCGTCAAATGTTGGAGGATGAAAACTTTTATTCACAGTCACGTCTTTACATAGAGTCGCTGAATTCCGTTTTCCGACACTCTGTAGTTCATTCCAAATTTCTACCAAAATTTTCTTCTGCAACATTTCCATTTTACAGTCAGGTTCTCTTATTTTGAGCTATCCAGCGGCTTCTATCTTTTGTCAGTTTTTCCGGCTCAAAAAATTAAAAACAATTTTTTTCGCATATTTTCAAAGTCTAATAACTTCAGAATATATTCCGAAAGCCGCTTAACGGAATTCGCAAAAATGGCTTTGTTATAGCAGTTTTAAAATTAATTGCTTTCTCAATGGCGTAGCCAGGTTGTTATTTAGGGGGTTTTTATGTTCCGCGAATCTTCCCAAAATATTTTTAAATTAGTGTTTGTATTCGAGGGACCATTTTCTATGTACACTGAGCATATATGTAGATACCATTCACTGTTTTGAAGCGCCGCAACATAGATGAATATGCTCAAAGGATCTTTGCATTTTTAAATTCATTAAATATCATTTTTAACATTGAACCAGGGTGCAGTGTTCGTGTAGCTAGATAAGATGCACAAGAAACTTCAAATGTTAGAGTTAGCAGTCGATAACCTTCTACAGGCCCACCTCGTTCCGAACAGCATAAAATTATCTGATAATCCATATTGTCCGGATGTATCCATATTTGCTGATGCATTTTCTCGATATCGACAGTAAGCACGTATCGATGAAAACACAACTTCATTACGACGTTAATAATATCCTTTTGATGAGTGATGTTTTAATAAATCTGTACTAACGAGTGATTCAACTATTGGATTTTTCAAGAGTTTCTCTATAAGCTTTGTTAGGCAATAGTCAACAAGAACGTTGTTATATTCTTCTAAAACATCTGGATTCATATACATCAAGTTTTTGAAAGGTAATCGCACTACATAAAATCCTTCTACCTTTCTTTATTGTGTTTTCTTATAGAAGTTTTTACAAAATTCGTCTTTTTGGATAAAAACTTTATCTCTGGTGCATCTTGAAGTCCCCAGAACTTTTGTAGATCAAATGAGACCTCAACAGAATTTACGAGTGATACGACCTTACTCTTTATGGTGTTTCCAGTCATAACTTCTCCAGTCAGAATCCGCTCAAAAATGGTATTCTACGGTGAAGGTGGACCTCTTTTTACGCCTTCTTGAATAATCATTGGATAAATATCTGCTCCAATGAGAATATCCACTTGGTCTGGAATATGAAAAACTGGGTCAGCTAAGCACAACCCATTTAAATGATCCCAATTTTCCTTTAAAATAATTTTTGATGGTAATAGATCTGTTAATTTATCCAGAGTTAATATAATCAATTTGGTCATGCATTGAGATATAGCAGTATTCGATTTTCCTAAACCCGTAACAGTTACTAAAACATGGAGCTTTTTCGACGTACTACTGAATTAGTTATAAATGTGGCTTACGATCCCGGGTCTATTAAAGCACAAGCCAGACTACTTTCACCGGTCTTAATATAAACAATATAAAGTAGCCAGAAATACTTCTTTATCCCTGGCAATGAAATGTGTAGATGCGTAGCGATATGCGATACTAACGATCGTTGGTTAAGGATGTTAGGAAAAGTCAGCACATTGGGCTTAAAGCTTTTATTATTATCTGATTCTGAATTAGCTTTGTGTTTAGTCATTGCATTATGCAGAAGTGAATGGTGCTTGTCTACACACTCAATCCATCTAAATGAGCTGAGACATTTGCTGATAAAGTGATATTGTCACAGACATTTTAGTCAATAACCCATTGATTTCGCTAAACTAAGTCGATCGGGATTTGTTTTTAGAAATTTGGAGCATAACCGCAAAGAATGCTTTATATTGGTTTCGCAAAATGAAAAGGTTTTATTTGATGCATAAAAGCAGTGAACCTTTTGCTTACAACTACTTTTCCGTAGATCCAATGTTCGAAATTTCGGTTCTAAAAAAGCTTTTAGCTGATTCCGAGTGGGCGCACTTGTTCTGTCACCCAAAGATTCTTCCAATGCCTTATGAGATTCAAGTGGTAATTTATGCGTTACTAAATGCACTATCATGGGATCTCAGTCCAAAGTCTTAACTTCTAAATTGTTTAGTGACACGATGCATTCATTCATCAAGTAGGTTTTTAATAGAAATTGCTGATTTTTACACCAAGGATATCATATTTTTTCTTTCCTTAAGAGACTCTCAGGAAGCTCTTTACAACAAAAAAGGATTAACTCGATATCTGCAGCCATTCAAAAGTCCCCATCCTGCAGAACACACTTTTCTGCTCTCGAAATAAGAGACCTTTTGAAGGCATCTCCAAGTCTATGTTTATTTCTGATTTGTTCGCAAGCTATACAGATTTTTTGCCACAATTGCTCTACTGATCTTATTTCTGAACCATAGACAAGGTCTTTTAAATGACGCCATAGATAAAAGTCTAATGGATTCAGATCAGGAGATCTTCCTGGCCACACAGGGTCCATCTCGTTCCAGAAGCTTCGTGCAGGTACTGTCGCACCGAAAAATGGTCAGGAGCACCATCGTGCATAAACCACATATTTCTTTGCAAAACTGGAGATTATGGAAGTTGACAACCCCATCTTTTGTAAATGTTTGCCTCTTCGGAGAAAGAATTTTTGAGATAAATTTTCTATCACTTTCTTGTCGATTTAGCAACTATGCAAAGAGATTTCTACTTGCATAATGTCTTTGCTCAAGGCCCTGCACCGGTTGGAAATGGTATTTGTGATACTGGTGCCTTTGCAAAACATTATGAACTGTTCTGTTTGATACACCAATCCTAACGGCAATTCTTCTTGTGCTTATGAGGGGATTGTTAGCAACTAACCACAATACACGGTGTTTCACCGCAGGTATTTGCTGCCTGTCTCTGTCATAGGAACGGGCACGATAAGACCCAGTTTCTGCTAACATTCGGCAGACAGCCTCAAATGTTAAGCTATGTGAAACGCGTCTACCGGGTTATCTTTCTCGATAGAATGGTCGGGCTAAAGAAGTACTCCTCCCAGCCTCACCATAAATGAGCAGCATATCTACATTCTCTTCACTTGTTTGCCGTTATGTTAAATTCAAAATCGTAATCCGTATCCAAAATTCAAAATCGAAAACCAAATCCGTAATCCAATTGTCGTTACCGTAAATCTCAAAAACCAGAAAATTCAATAACCAAAACCAACAAAAACCCAAAAACAACAAGCGAAATTGAAAAACAAATCTTTAACAAATTCAAGCACAAGTCGTAACGAAGAAACAAAACAATCCAAAGAACGCATTATAAGCTCAGATATAAGTACCCTCAATGCCGTTCAACAAGAGAATGACCACAAAATTTCTGTTTGGACGCTTCAAGGCACTCTTGATATTCTCGTGCAGCATAAAAATGTTAATAACTTTTGAATGGCTGCAGATATCGAAAGAATCCTTTCTTTGTTGTAAAAAGCTTCCTGAGAGCCTCTTAAGGAAAGAAAAAAACATGAAATCCTTGGTGTAAAAATTTTACAGGATCAAGGATAGATAAAATACCAAAATTTTGTGCAAAATTTTCCCAATATTCACGTTTGAGGTCCAATAAATCGTTGTTCACTTTTGAAAAAGCTTTAAATGTTGGTCTTACGATGAATCAAAGAATCCATTGGTTTAGCGTTTCCCACACATTTTCCCAATACCCTGTATACATATATATATTATAACATGCACTATAGTTTGGCATAGGTTACGCTATGAAAACAAGTTGTTGAATGCGCATGTCCCGAATTTCGGAAACCAGAAATACGTTGGTTGCCGGATGAAGTCAAGGCCGACTGGAACCTGTGGTGACTTAGTGTGCTGAAAACGAATAACACCACACAACCCACCATATATATCACGACGATCGACCGAAAAAAAAGGTACATCCCATAAATTAGGGTATTTTTGACAAAAATAGGGCAACATTTGAACAAATGTCGAAATTTGTCACAAACACACAAAAAAACTTCTGCTGCCAGAATAAAACCTGTTTTACCAAAGATCAATTTTCAACCCGAGATGCTTTATTTTACGAGCTCAAGGGCGAGCTTGTAGATTTTCCCTTCCATGTCAACTTCGCGCGACGGCAAGGGGGAAAATATCTTAAGACAAACCAACCTTCCTCGCATATCATTACCAAAAATTTTCGGAGGTTATCACGATTGGATCAGTTTTCGTGATCTTTCGGTGATTAACCAAGATCCTAACTTAGGAAATATACAAAAATTTTATTATCTGAAAACAACTCTTACCGGTAAAGCCGGTAATATCATTAAACAACTCAGCATAACAAACGCAAATGTTTCCGCGGCATGGATGGCATTGACCCATTGACACAACGATATGACCATTAAAGTATTTTAGTACCTAACTGACTGAAACTACTGCAAAACTTACTGAAAATCAACTGACTGCCCCTCCGAAAATGGGTTTGCTTTATAGGAAAATGGCCCCTATTATGAAGATTTCCGAGTTTTGGCCATTTTTCGAAAATGTTTCGCCGGAAGTTCGGAATATGGAACAAAATTAAATAAAAATTTTCATTTTTGTTTATAAAAATATACCCGGGTAAATTATTGACGTTTTTGTGATACCCGAAAAATTATTTTGCCGTAGGAAAGTATTCAAATTTGAGTTTGAACTTTTGTGTGACAGGTGAGTTCACGTGTTTTTAATATTATTAATTAGTAAGTTTCTGCAACCATAATTATCGTAATCTTGTGCTTTATTTCATAAATAATTCCAGCGCGTTGATTGTTTATACCGGCGTATAAAGTTCCACGAAAAGCACCGCGATAAGTTCGCACAGAGGTTATGTACTTGTTTTTAGTGCGATTCTGATGATTTTAATTAACTGATTTGAGTATAAAGCTATACAGGTAAGTGTTTTATATACCCTCTTAGATTATTTACTGTCATACTAGTCTAGTTCATACTTTTATGAATCCGCAAGAGTGTGTGCGCAACAATTTAAAATGATTACAATTTATTTTTCGCTAAATTATGTAATTAAAATTTTCCTATGATTTCTAGGTTGCTCCTTTCGATGTATCGGACTCGTTCCGTTTTCTGCCAGGATTGATTCTGGTTCAGGATTTTCATCCAGATGTTATAATTTCTGTCTTATGTGTGAATAATGAAACTTTTTTTGTTATGTATTGCTAACTATCTTTAATACAATTGATATCGACCAAATTTGTTTCGTAACACCCGCGATTTTTGTGACCGAACCGCCAACGCCAAGTTTAAGACTCTCCGATTCTACTCGTATATTCATAGAATCGTTGGTAACCGATCTACAGAAGAAAAGAGCTTTTGATTATCGTATATTTTTCTACCGTGTGAAAAGAATGTCGACGGTAACCCGAGCGAGTTACATCGAAATTCTCCCACGAAACCAAGAAAACCTATCTAACTAAAAATCCCAGACAGCTGACTTCTGCTAAACGTGATTCCTGGCAAGAAATGATACATTCCTATAACGTACAACTTAGTTAAAATTCTATGAGAAAACTTTATCAAGAAGATACCATGAGCACCATGGGAAGCTTAGTAAGCAAAATACATTTTCTATACCTGAGAACTTAAGAAAAATAAAACGGAGTCCAGTGCAGTTAATTCGCGGTCACTCTGAAGAGTAGGCATAAGATAAAATTTGTGAAAATTAACAGTTAATAAATAGATTTGATAATTTTGGTAATTGTGGTTTACATTAAAACTTTAAATTTTAAATCTTTGTTTTTTTTTCTCTCTAAATAGTAGGAAAGATAAAACTGGCGCACTGGAGATAGGAAACGTTCAGCAGGATTCAAATATTTCAAACGAGCCTCATATTGTACCCTACCAATACCGGTGCTAACAGTTAGTAATCATAAAGTAAGATGTCTCATAGATACAGGTTCTGGCACCAGTATCATTAAACTAAGGCTTCACGGCACCGAGACAAGACCGAGACTTCGGCACATCTCGGTCTTGGTCTCGTCAAGGTGGAGACGATCTTGCTCTCGTCGCAATCTCGGCGAGATAAAGGCCAGTCTTGATCCGATCTCGCTCTCGACAAGATAAAAAAAGGGTATTTCGGTGGGATAACGGGTAGCGAGGACAAGTGATATATCTATGTATCAGCAAAGCAAAGGCTCTTGTTTGTTATTGGGGATAAAGCGCAAATATCTGAAGATGGAAATAATGTAGAAAGAAGCGATTGAGGAGAGCAGTGTATACTTATATACCCCATAAATCACACAATTGACATTTTTCGGAGCGACCTAAAAGCTGAAACAACTAAAAAAATTGTCCACAATAAAATGATAAAAAATAATATCTTGTTCACTCTCGTCACCTCAATCTCGCTCTCGGTATCGCACTGTTACCAATGATATTGGTCTCGCTGCCGGTCCCGGTATCGTGTCGAGACCGACACCGGCAGCGAGAATTATCTCGAGTATCGTGAAGCCCTACATTAAACCCAACGTTCTAGTTGATTTCCCTCACGAAAAACTAGACGCAGCCCTATATTACACCACGATAAATGGAACAAACGAAGTA
The DNA here is from genome assembly GCA_964036015.1 of Leptarthrus brevirostris. Taxonomy (NCBI): domain Eukaryota; kingdom Metazoa; phylum Arthropoda; class Insecta; order Diptera; family Asilidae; genus Leptarthrus; species Leptarthrus brevirostris. Next base: position 98,999,052 of record OZ038372.1, on the reverse strand, counting down.
AAATATGAACTTACCACCCCGTTACCCAAAGAATTTAAGACTCGTGGAACAGTATCCTGGAAAGTAATAGACTTAACCGGTCACAAATATGATGCGATCATAGGGCAAAATCTTTTAACCCCACTAAAAACAAAAATTGATTTAGAAGGCAAGTACATGCAAGTAAATGATAACAAAATTATGTTTCAAGACGGTAATTATCCATTCGATCTAAATAATATATGTGCTTAAGAAGTGGTTGAAGATAAAATAATCGATAAACTAAACCTCAGTCATTTAAATTATGAGGAAAAGAAAATATTGATAGACTTATTAAAGCAATATAAAGATTTATTTTTCAAGGAGGGTGACGTTCTTACGTCAACTCACGAAATACAGCACGAAATAGTGACTACTGTGAGTAACCCAATATATTCGAAGATTTATAGATATCCCCAAACTCATGAAAAAGAAATAAGAAGACAGATAAATGAAATGTTAAACACAGGCATTATAAAAGAAAGCAATTCTCCATACAACAGTCCCCTTTGGGTCGTCCCTAAGAAGCAGGACAACTCTGGTTGCCAGAAATGGCGTATTGTCATTGACTACCGTAAGTTGAACGAAGTCACAATAAATGACAAATTCCCAATGCCAAACATAGACGGCATACTAGACAAATTAGGGAAGGCACAGTACTTCACATTTTTAGATTTGGCGAAGGGATTTCACTAAATCTTAGTGAAGGAAGAAGATAGGAAAAAGACCGCATTTTCGACACCCTACGGTCATTATGAATACGTCAGAATGCCGTTTGGCTTAAAAAATGCCCCGGCGACATTTCAAAGATTAATGAATTCCGTCCTTCGAGAATTCATTAATAAAATATGCGTTGTCTATCTAGACGACATTTTAATATTTAGTACGACTTTAGACGAACATATCATTAACGTTAAAAAGATTTTCAGAAAACTGAGGGAATCCGGTTTAAAGTTACAAATTGACAAATGTAACTTTCTTACCAAAGAGACAGATTATTTGGGACACATATTGACCCCTGAAGGAGTCAAACCCAACCCAAGTAAAATAAAGATAATCCAGGACCTTAAAATACCAACCACTCAGAAACAAATAAAACCATTTTTGGGTATAACAGGCTATTATCGCAAATTTATCAAGGATTATGCCAAAATAGCTCACCGCATAACTAGATAATTGAAAAAGAATATAAAATCAATACAAATGATCCAAATTATATATCTGCATACGAGAAATTGAAGGGGATTATAACTAATTACGCCATTTTAAGATGTCCCGATTATAATAAGAAGTTCAAGCTATAAAGTCACCGACTTCCTTAGTAGAATTAATCCAGATACAAATGAGATAAACCTTGTAGGTAAAACTAATGTGAAAAAGTGCCTCAGTACCGAAAATTTGGTTACCCGTTTTCAACAAAATATATTAGACACTGAAAATTTGAGTGTCGACTTAAGTAATATGTTCATTAATAACTTCGAAAGTTGAGATAGTAATGAATCGAATCACACATCACTCGAAGTACAAACAATTCATTCACAGGAAGAGGACTTGAATGACCATATCCCAATATTGGATACCGTCGTAAATAGATCTAAAATCCAAATAATATTGTTAGAAATATCCTTATTTTCTAACAATATTATTTGGATTTTAAATCTATTTAGGAATACGAAAGGATACTTAATAACCATAACATTTATATAGATCAGAAAGATCAGAAAATCACGTTTCAAACATCTTGAGAAGATATATAAATAAAGGTAAGTTTGGAATATACTAGAAACTAGAAACAAAAATAATTGAACTTTTTTCTAACAATAGAAAAAAATTATCAGATGCAGCTATCTCGCTACAGATATAGTAGAAGAAGAAAATGTTGTTAGACAAATAGCTAAGTATCACGTGAACGAAGTAGGTCACACAGGAATAGATGCCACCTACGGAGGGCTGAAAAAACTCATTTACCACCCCAAACTAAAAACAATAATCCAAGTGAGTATAAACAACTGTGACCATTGCATAAGCACAAAATACGAAAGAAACCCCATAAAACCGACATTTAAGTTTACTGAAACTCCCAAAAAAAAACAGTAAACATTCTTTCATAAATTTCACAACGATTAAGGAATCCCCACTAGAAGTTCAAGAGGAAAAAGTTGATAATAATGTTATTACAGAAAGACGAAGTGAAAGTAAAAGAAAGATGCTCTTAAAACGAAATAGAGATCGCGAAAACTATATAGAAACTAGGAAAGAAGGTTTTATAAAAAATTACAGAAGTAACCGTCACAAAGAAGAATCTAAATTTAGAAAACAGCCTCTCGAAAATGTACATAATTCAAATATTAAAACTTTAAAATTTGCAGAGGAACCGACTGATTACATGGACATTCTTTACGATAATACTGATGCTGATAACACCCTCTCATCAGACGATGACACTAGAGAAGATTAGTTCAGACCTGGGATATGTAGAGATAAAAACAGACGAAATAAATATTGTAAATATGTTTAGCATAACTCTTCACATTATTAACCCGAGAGAAATACTAGAAGTAGTCAATAATTTAGAAAACTCCTTTAAATTACTAGAATTAGAAGAACACAAAGAATTGATTTGGGAAGAGTTAGACAACATTAAAAATAAAATAAGAACATTATTACCACATAAGCATAGACGAGGATTGATTGATTTTGGCGGCACAATAATGAAATGGCTATACGGTAATATGGATGATGACGATAGAGAAGACATAGAAAATCATTTTTCAGTAGTTGATAAGAACAACCACGAAATAACAAAAACTTTAAATCAACAGATTAAAATAAACTCCAGCTTTAATAAAACTTTTATCCAATTGAAAAGCAGATAGAACTAAAATATTAGAAGGATTTAACAACTTGAACAAAACAAATAGACGAATACTATCAGAAGGAATATTTTTAGAACAAATGTTTAAATTGTAAAATTAAAAGCAGAGTAGAGCACATCCAAGATAATATAGCCTCTGCAAGATTAGGCATTCTGCACCCTAATGTCTTAACAAGCGGGGAAATTAATCAATACGACATAGATTTTAACAAACTTATATAATATATATTATATAAGGTATCGAGATAATGAAATCATATTCGCCATCAAAATACCCTTTCAAACAATAAAAGCACATAAAATTCTTGTCATACCTATCTCAAATTCAAATAATAAACAGATCGACTCAAACCCTGAATATACAGGGTGTTTCAGATCTGACGTGCCAAAATGAGTGGGGTGATAGATCACACCTAGCCAAACAAAAAATTGTATGGCAGGGGGGGGGGGGGGATGAACTCTCAACCGTTTGGGAGTTACAGAGTGAATCATAAATTTAAGTTTTTCATGGTATGAACATTACTCTTTTATTTTTATCTCTTCATCTACCCAACACAGCCACGTGAAACAAACGCAAAAAAACAACTATCCTAATTACCTTTCCAAAAATGTCAACAATGTTGATCTCACTACTAACACTGCAGGTACAGTCACGGCCAAAATTGAAAATCACGGCCAAAATTGAAAAAAAGTTTTAAAATTACCAAATTTTCAGCATTTTCTCAAATTTCCTCCGAAATTTATGTAATTAGCATTTTTAGAAATCTCTGACTACCTAATTATTTTATTGCACTTTAGGTAGCAAATTTTTTAAGTAAACAAAATTTTTATGATTAAGGGTCGAAAGTGTTTCTTTTGGGTTAACAGGTAATTAATTTTAATTATTGCTGCAAAAAAGTTTTAAAAATATTAGTGTAATTTTGTTTAATTGCCGATATTAGCATGTGTTAGCCAGAATTCACATCCTTGTATCCTGGCGTTTTGTTACTCGTACCTCATGGAAATTTTGCTATAAAAAAGGATCAGTCAGCAAGAATACCTAGCATAGTTGAAAAACAAATCAATAAGTGCGGGTGTTTTTAAGCAAAAATTAGTAAAAAAATGGTAAAAGTTACATCTGAGGAATACGCGGATATTATTTACATTTATAGCTGTATGGGAATATCAAAGGAGATTCGCCAACCGGCAAGCACCACAAAGTAGGGTATTTACACGGACTTTGCGAAGGTTAAGAGAAACAGGAAGTGCGACTCCACACGACATGGAGACACGAGCCGAAACTTCGGGAACTTCTGCCGACGTCGAGCAGCAAATAATCACCATCGTGAGGCAGGACCCTGAGACGAGCACGAAACGAGTCGCAAGGCGATTAGGATTGTTCTCATTTAAGGCTAGGAGGGTTATTCATCGAGTTGGATTACGTCCATACCATCATGACCCTGCCCAAGGACTACTGGAAGGAGACTCCGAGAGGAAACTGAAATTTGGCACTTGGCTTCTTTAACGCGACATTGACGATAGGGCGTCAGATGAATGTCAATTCAGCAGAAATGATATCAGGAACTTCCATAACCTGCATAGCTGGACAAACACTAACCCACAGAGGGCATAGGTTACCTTATTCCAGTAGAGATTTAGTGTCAATGTTTGGGCTGGTATCATCGGCAACCATTTGGTAGGACCATTCATTTTTCCGTAAGTGCTTAATAGTGAAATTTATGACATTTTGGACAATACACAGCCAGATCTAATAGAGGAGAACCCTATGGATAATCTTAGGTGAACGTTTCACCAACAAGATGGAGTACCAGCGCATATATCTAACATTGTGAAGGTAATACTAAGTGAAAAATTTTCTAACCACTGGATTGGACGAGGTGCACCGATTCCTTGGCCTGCTGGATCTCCATACCTTACTCCATTGGACTTTTTCTTATGGGGAACAATGAAGTATGAAGTTTATTCAAGCCCACTTAACAATAGGGAGAATTTAGTTGGCCAAATTGGGAATGCAGCGACGAAAATACGGGAGAGCATCCCTCAACTTATCTAGCGTGGCGGATACATAGGCCAATGGATATGCGTCCTTCTTGGTTACCTTATTCAATTTCCTGTAATCAATGCGGAATCGTTATGATCCGTCTTTTTTCCGCACCATTACTACGGGCGATGATCAAGCACTACTGGATGGTTCCACGATACCTAGTTCCAGCATTACATTTAATTCCTCATTGATAGCCTTCTGGATTGCTGGCGATACCGGATAGTATCGTTGCTTTATTGTCGGAGACTGCGTATCGATTTGGTGTTGTACTCGGTTCGTACCTAAGCCTAGCTTCATCTATAATTCCTTTAAGTTCTTCTCGTTCCTGCAATGTTAAATTCTACTGGCATTGTAAAGCACTAAGATGATAATTCTCATTCGCCGAAACTCCATATATTCTCTTTAAAATTTGCGCGTATACACATCTCGCGCCGGAAATTACTCCCTATGATTATGACATGATTATGATGATGAATGTAATGTAATGATGATCTAGCGACCCCTATCTGCAGGCAGGGTCGCCGACAGGGGGGGGGCGAAGGGGGTAAACCCCCCGGGCCCGGGCTTTGAAAGGGGCCCCGTTATCTAAGTCATCAACAGAAATTTTTTTCCATTTTAATTATTTATATAAAAAAAATGCTTCACGATCGAAAAAGTGTACTATACTAGACAGATTTTAAACTGAAAGTCAATCATTCGATTGTATATGGGCCCGTAAACGCTAAGTGCCGAGCCAGAAATTCGTTTCGCGGGGGGCCCGTATGTGGTACCTCCCGGGCCCGAATTTTGTCTCTACGGGCCTGTCTGCAGGACCCAGGAGTAATTGGGTCGCAACTGGCGTCTCCTCAGGCACTTTTGTAGGAGTGGAGGTTGAGGGTATATTACACCCTTACAGATTGGCTATACCCGCGGTACCCACAGCACGGCGGCTATGGCTTGCGCCGGATGAAAGTGCTGTAGCAGTTCTGGAAGAAGGTGCCATTCGCAAAATAATAATTAGCACTTCCTCAGGTGCGGCGGTGGCAGAAATGGTAGACTCTTACGGGTTGGCTATCTCCGCGGTACACGAATCAGTAGAAGATGCAGACCTGCCTTCCGAAGGGTTAGCTGAGGTTAATCTGGAGGAGGTTAATCGTCCTGGCTCTGGACTTAAGACTCAATCTTTATAGTGGACATTGTGTGGTAAGCCATCATCAGTACACTCTGTACTGTACTGATGATGGCCGAAGGCTGAAACCGGTCTACACTCCGTGTTCGTTTACAAAAAAGTAAGTGTGGTAGACAATTTGTTATATGTTTATTTATTTTTGTTCGTCGTGTACTGATGATGGCCGAAGGCTGAAACCGGTCTACACTCCGTGTTCGTTTACAAAAAAGTAGGTGTGGTAGACAATATTGTTATATTTTTATTTATTTTTGTTCGTCTGGAGTTAAGCTTTATGGCCTGGAACCCTTCAATGCCGTGGACAGAGAATGGGTGAAGGTGTAATTAACGCATGGACCAAGAAGAAACACTGGAAACGGTGGGACAACATGGATTCCTGCAAATAGGGTAGGATTCTAGCAATAACCCAGGAAACCGAGGTTAGTAGCGACAGTGGGATAAGTGGATACTTAGTTGCCTCCACTAAGGATGACTGGGAGGGGACGAAAAGAGAGCCGATTTTATGTGAAATGTTTTGGCTAATCACAAGAGAGGTGTTTTTAGTGAGTAAGAATCTCACACAACCGGAGGGCACGGCCTATCTTGTTTTTTTTTGTAAGATTTTCACCTCTCCCGCTAAAAAAAATACGTCTAGAACAGACCAGGCAATTGTTTCCATCATTCTCCGCACTAGGTCTGGGAAAGACTAATTTATTGACACATCGTATAGACGTAAGAACCGCCGATTCAATCAAGCAACGACTTTATCCTGTATCACTTGCGGTACAGGACCTGATGGGTGCTGAGTTGCAGAGGCGTCATAGAGGAGAGTCAGAGACCGTATCACTCACTAGGAAACCGGGGGAAGTCAGGTTATGTTTCGATACAAGGAATGTCAATGTGGTGACAAAAAAGGATGCCTATCCGCTACCGCAAATTGATGGTTTCCTGAGTAGACTTCCGCCGGCTCGATTCATAACCATTCTGGATCTGAAAGACGCTTTTTGGCAAATCCCACTAGATGCTGACTCCAGGGAAAAAAACTGCTTTCATGGTTCCTGGCCAACCACTGTACCAATTGATTGTAATGCCTTTCGGATCATGCAATGCACCCAGACCAGGTGTCGCCTAATGGATAAAGTTATCCCGTATGATCTGCGTGAAAAAGTATTAGTCTATTTGGACGATCAGCTAGTGTTATCTGAAAACTTCGACGAACATCTCGCGCTTGTTATATGCTCCCTATTGAGCACATAGGTCACACCAGCTTGGTGGAGAAGGGGTGGGTGTGCAGGTATTAAGATGGGCGACACTTGGTTTTTGAGTCCAAGAACTCGAACTGTTGCAAGGAAAACATCGTGAATAAATTAAAATTGCGTGAATTAATTCAAAAGAAAAAGAGTTTATATAAGTCAATAAATTTAATTCAGACTATACACAACTTATTTCATTCCTTCATCAAAGAGATTTTCAAGTCGCAAAACGAAAAAAACAAAGTATGAAGGGAACACGAAGGTAGCCGTCGCAACACACTTGACACTTAGAGAATTTGATTAAAATGGTTATTATAAGAAAAAAAATATATATGTATATATTAAACCAAAAAGGGAAAGAAATCAAATATGGTTGTAAATATTATAAATAAACTAAAAAAAAAACTTGGCCCGATGCTCTAAATTCCTACCAAAATCTTCCCTTTACTTCTAAATAGTTCAACCAAACAAAAAATTACTGAAAAACTGACAAAAAAGATACTCAAAAAAACTACTGACAAAGTAGGGGAGGCCGGGTATGGTTGGCTGCTATCACCTTTATTTTTATTTATAGGAAACTAAGCTTAACTATTGTGCTTTACTATAACATTATCGCGAAACCCTTATTGGAGCAGTAATGTCTCTGGTTGGAATTTTAATAATGGTATGCAAATGTGCCAACAAACCCCGTAATGGTGATGCTTGGCACAGAAGCAAACGATGGTTGGCACTTAATTTAGCATCTAAGCTAATCAAAAACCAATTTAAAAAAATTACTATATATATATATATATATATATATATATATATATATATATATATATATATATATATATATATATATATATATATATATATTATAACGTACGTGGGGCTCTTCGGGCTCGACGGATTAATTAAGACAATTATTTCTAATCACAAATTTTCACAAGTTTATTCACTTCGCTTAAATAGTTCGTTTAACAATTTCCTTGACAATATTTCTTCAGAATATTACGTTTCACTTTAACAATTAAAAGTTATCACTTCACTGGTTAAAATACAACTAACTATTCGCATTATCACATGTAGGGTAAAAGAGGGTAATGGGAGTCACTTAAGCGAGAATTCAAATAAGAGCTTATTTTTAAATAAAATCTTTATTGCATCCACCTAGTTAACAAAATTTACTTATTCAGCTATTAGTTCAGATCACCTTTATTCATTTTGGCAATCAACTTTAAGAATAATGACAGTTTAAAAAAAAAACTAATTTGACCCCCATTGCACAAAGGTGGGGGCAATGGTGGTCACCCTGTGGGTAATCAGAGTCAAACAAAATTTAACACATATCGCAGACAAAACCTTTGGGTCTACTTGCTTCGATGTGCTAGGAATCGATCTTATATCTTGTACTGCATTAGTAGCAGCAGCTTGAACTGCAATAGACTCAGATTGGAGAATTTCAGCGGCAACAAAGTCTTCTTCTGAAAATACTTCGGGATTTATTGGAAAAATACCAGTTGCTCTAAATCCAGATTCTCCTTTGCTAATAGATGTAACATTATTAAATGCTTTCCTCACCAATGCTGCTACGTCGTAAGGGGTTATCTTTTCTGCGAGATGGCTCTTCATAAATAAATCACATTCTTTTTTGTAAGCTGTTTTTAGTGGCCCAAAGAAAGAAACATCCAGTGGCTGCATTCTATGAGACGTGTGTGGTGGCAAAGACAGCATATAGATATGGTTGTGCTTGCAATATTCGTAGATGGAAAGTGAAATGTGACTAGAGTGGTTAATTAGTATCAGCGGGACGGGTTCATCCGCAGACGGCTAAGCGTGCTGGTTAAAGTGTAAAAGCCATTCCAGAAAAAGATTATCATTGATCCAACCATTTTCCGAGCATTTGTAAAGAGCTCCTGTTGGGCCATTCTTCTCGAGTAATGGAGACAACCTCTTCCTAGGGAATATAAACATGGGCGGGATGAATCCGCCAGCAGAGCTCATTGCACACATTAAGTTAATGTTTTTTCCTCTCTCTCTTTTGTAGCTAGTATTTTTCCAGGGGTTTGTACAGTTGAAATCCCTGATTCATCGCAATTATAGATGTTTTTTGGAACAAATTTATACTTTTCCATCAGTTCTCCTAGCAGCTTATAGAACAACTGCACCTCCGTTTTATTGAAAGCTGTGATTCTGTTTATGTTTGTTGCTTCTGGCTTCCTAACAGAAATATTATTTCTCATCATAAATGCATTCAACCAATCACGTCCAGCCATTCTTGAAGACTTGTTGAAGTTGTGCTTCAAATTCAAAGTTTCAGCATATTCGAATGCCACTTTTCTTATCTATATTGCGGTACATCCATAGAAAATATTGGCCATCTTTTTGACCAAATTTGCTATATCGTCTTCAACTTTAGAACTGAAGATAGTATGTCGTCCAAGTCGTGGTCCCAAGTTAGATTTTTTTTATATCTCTTTTGTAGACTTGAAAATGGAATGTCCACAACTTTAGCTGCTTTTCATATGGAATAACCTTGTTGTTCCATAAGCTGTACAGCCTTTTTTAGACTATTAGAAGACCAGGTAGCCTTTCCAGTAATTCTGTCCGTACTTTCGGCATCTAGAAAAAAAAATATTGATATAAATCACTTTGCGGGCAATTGGAGTCACTTGACTCTCATTGCCCACAACTACATTAATGATAAAAAATTCAAAAATAAAAAAAAATAGAAGTTATTATCACAATATAAGTTGCACATCACTATTCTGAATGTCAGACGAAATACACATAAAAGTCTTATATATGTACATTATGATTTTCGAAACTTACCGCTTATTTTATTTCGAAAAATATTTACTTCAACGGGGCGTAAAAACAAAACACGGCATGCGCGGTGGCTACTGGCACGAGCCATTCGCAATAGTGGGGGGAGCACAGAGCGAGGCAGAGAGGTCGTTTACGCGACTCTCGGATGTGTAGTTTTGTTAATTTGTGTGTGACCACCATTGCCCGCTGACTCTCATTACCCGGTCTTCCCCTAAACACTTCGCAGTCTAAATCACGACTAAACTTCCTAGGCTACTGTTCAGCCCTATTTATATTGCTTAGCTTAAGTCTAGAAAGTTCAGTCACTTAGTTGTAGATATTTCCGTTAGGCATTTTCACCTCACATATTCACCATAGCTTCGAGTCGTCCTTGACTTTCCCCTTTTGACATTTCCTTTTCTTGATTTCTGGTCACCTGAGGCATGCGCATTACACGGTTGACTATTTCCCTTTTCGTAGCTTACCTCGTGCACGTTACAATATTCATACGACAATATATATACATAAGCCATGCATATACATATTGTTACCAACTACTTCGACTGAATTTATTCCCGATTCTTTTCTAGAATCGAAAAATATGCATATACATATGCATTTTTTATCTCACTTCTAAAGATGCCGTAATGAATAACTCATTAGTGTAATCTTTGAAATATGAAATGTCCTTGCAACTTTTTATTATTACGGAGACTACCCTGGATCCTGGCAAGCTTACCTAATTGGGTACATTTCGGTATTGTTTGTTTTCTCTAAGCATTCCGAATTTTCTTATTCTTAGAAATTTCCTAACTAACTATTTAAATCTTAAAAGGACCTGGCATATATTGTCGCCTATTTCATGATCACGCAATCCCAAGTAAACAATTCCTAGTCTGCGTGAAAAGGGTGGAATTGTTTCCAAATAATTTGACTGAATTTATTGCCGATTCTTTTTTTCATTTCGAATCCTCGTTTTATCGTAATTTCTTCCATTCCATTCCATTCTTCCGGCTTATCCTTAAAAGATACGTTATTCACTGGACCTACTCTTCAAACGGATATTATTAACATCGTAGTGAAGTTGTGTTATCATCGATACGTGCTTACTGCCGATATCGAGAAAATGCGTAAGCAAATATGGGTATATCCGGACGATATCGATTATCAGATAATTTTATGGCATTCTGAACGAGGTGGGCCTGAAAAAGGTTATCGACTGCTAACTTTAACATTTGGAGTTTGTTGTGCATCGTATCTAGCTACATGAACCCTGCACCCTGGTTCAATGTTAAAAATGATATTTAATGAATTTAAAAATGCAAAGACCATCCAAATCGGTACACGCCTTTAAAAGTTAGGTTCAACCCCCTGCCCCCACCCACATCAGGGGACATACTCTACTCAGCAGAAAAAGAATCATCGAAATCGGTCCACGCGTTACGAAGTTAGACTACTCCTCCCCCTCCCCCGCCCTCCAACTTAGGGTCAAATAATTCTCCGATTAGTAATGGGGGATCACATTTTATGCAACAGCAAAAAACCATCCAAATCAGTCCACGCATTACAAAGTTAAGTTCCACCCCCACCTTGAATTTAAATTTACTCGAAACTCAACTAGGGTTTTTGACTGATTTACTTCAGTTACTTCACTTCAAATTTTCTTGAAACGACATTTAAGATTTGACGTTTTCTGTTGAGAAATTGTGTTGTCTCTCTGCTATTTCATTTTAATAATTCTTCTTCATTTTATCTTTTATATTCTCCATTTTCAGCTTTGCATTTTCTCAAGTATTCAAATCCCGTTTACATGATTAATTTCAAGTCAACCAAACAAAATTTTGTGATTTACTTGAGTGAAGTAAACTTGAAGAAGCGTTTTCTTGATATTAAATTGGTTAAACGAAGTTTATTTGAAGTATGCTTGTAAACGTACTGAATGTTTTGATCAGCTCACATCAAGGATCACCTTGATCTAAATCATGCGTATATACATAAACTCTATAAAATCAACTATATTTTTTACAAATGCTTAATTAACTGAAAGACAGACTGTTTTGGGTTTCGGGGATTATATAGTTTACTTACCGAAAGTTATGAAGAATTTAATAATTGCATAAGTTACGAACTTTATTAAAAAATAAATAGGTCTTAAAATTGTGGCTTATCTTTTTAACATGAAAATCTCTCAAAATAATTTAACTAATTCTTGTTTACGAGTCGCTTTTTCAGCGCTTGTAAAAGTTTTTCAGCGGATTCTTTACTGTTCTTATCGTCTTCATTCCTGGAATTTTAAAGAGTAAAGTAAACACGGCGAAGAAAATCACATTAAGTTAAATACACTCACCTTACGCTAAGATTGTTAGCTAAGTGTTGTAAGTAACTTTCTGCTTCATCTACTTTATTCAGAGCAATTAAGCATTTAGCAATCATTAGCAAGTTTAGCGAACAAAAGCCCGGCTTAAGACTTTCAGCTTTTCTGAAATACTCCAAAGCGCTTTCATATGTTGCTACAGGTTTTGAACTTAGAGCTTTTAGGACTACTGTTCTCTGAACCCAAGGCAAATCCGCCAGGTTGTATGCATAATATGCTACGGTAAACCAAACCAGGGGATCATCAGGGGCTAGTTCAATTGCCCGTTGCATGTGGATGTGTGCTTTGTTCATATAGTGGAATGCGTTACCGGAAAAAGAATTTACTTCGACGTGCCTAAGCAGGAAGACGCTCATCCAGATATGAATCAGGTGACTTCGTTCTTCCAGTTGTACAGCGTTCTTTAACTTCTGAAGAGCTGTTGATATTATTTTTTGTTTCCTGACTTTGTCTACTGCTGCCACCATGTACCTGTACAGAACTCGACCTTCCCTCCATAAAATTTGAGCATTTTCACGATCCTATATTTTTTGACGAAATAAGAAATTATTTAAAAACAATCTGCAAAGAATAACATATTTTGCTGATTTAAAATAAATTGAAAGAATCTGATAATGAAATGTTGCAAATGAAAAGCAAATTTGAATAAAAAGCCAGATTTTATCTTGAAGCTTATTTAGGCTGTGAACTAAATGAATTTCAACAGAGTAATTGTATTATTGGGTGAATACATATATGGAAAAGAGCAAAGGAATTTTATTATTCTAAATTTTAGCTCCTTAAGTGCAAGTGTATTCACAATACATAACTACAAGTATTTTTCTCTACAGTTTTAGTTGTGAAATCGTTGTAAGCATAGGAGTGCTCTTTGATATGTTCGTAAAAATTTAATTTCTAATAAAAATTATTGTGTAAAATTTAAGCGATATTCATATCATTTTACAGAACAACGGTTAATGGTAAGATCACCGTGTATTGGTTTCATCTAAGTGGAATTCAAAAATATTTCCCATCCTGCCATTAAGAAAATTTACGCCGGCCTCGTCAGCTTCAGATTTTGTGCATACTTTTTCTGTTAAGCCTCATGTACCTACGAAGAAGCTATACAATGTCCCCATATGTATTTCCAATAAGGATGTTAAATTGATAACCAATTCTTACGTTTTAATATTCTTTCTTTGTCTTTTATTTTTAATTACGTATTCATGTCATAAAATCTGTCAATACCTATCACGGTCGGTGCAAATTAAACAAACCAAACAACCAAAACAAAAGTATTTAATCGTCCTTCCTTTTGATCCCATGAGCTGAAACGTTCAGGTAGTATTACGTAAATTTTCAATTGTGGTTCTATAGTTGTTTTATTTGTTAAATTTGCACCGACTTCAAAATGTCGTAATAGATATAAAATTAAAAATTATTTTATGCTTTTTAGCGCTTTTTGTGAAGTCGGTTCAACTTTTTTCTTAAAAACTATTTAATTTTTCACTTTTTAGTGTCTTCGACTCTATACAACGAAAAGAACCATCCAAATCGGTCCACGCGTTAAAAGTTAGCTATGACCCCCTACCCCACCCCCATTCCACTAAACTTTTTTTCTCATGGTATCAACCAAGGAACATACTCTACCGAACAGAAAAGGAATCATCGAAATCGGTCCACGCATTACGAAGTTACTACCCCTCCCCTCGGTCCACGTGTTACAAAGTTAGGTTCCATCCCCCCTCCCCCCCCCCACCCCCGCAACATTTGTTTTCTCGTAGTATCAACCAAGCATCATATTCTACCCAATAGAAAAAGAATTATCCAAAACGGTCCACGCGTTACGAAGTTAGACAACCCCTCCCCCACCCCCACCTTTCAACATAGGACAAAATTATTCACCTATTAGCAATGGGGGATCATACTCTATACAACAGAAAAAGAACCATAGAAATCAGACCACGCGTTACAAAGTTAGGTACCACCCCCACCCCCACCTTACCATAAATTTTTTCTCCTGGTATCAACCACGGAACATACTCTACCCAACAGAAAAGAATTATCCAAATCGGTTCACGCATTACAAAGTTAGCCTACCCCTCCCCCCCTCCCCCCACGCTAGGACAAATTTTTTTCTCCTATTAGCAATGGGGGATCATACTCTGTACAAAAAAAAAGAACCATCCAAATCGGACTACGCGTTACAAAGTTAGGTTAGGTAGAATTTTATTACCCTGCTATTTATAATTACACTTTGGCTGCTATGAAACAGAGTTGCCAAGTCGGGTTATTTCTCGCCAATTGGGCTACTTAAGTCGTCAGTTGGGCGAGAAAACTGTCCTCTCTGCGACTAGGCACTTTTTGGGCAATTCTTGCTGGGCGCTTTTGGGCGATTTTTTAATTCTTGCTGGGCGCTTTTGGGCTATACGCTGAATCAGAATGCAAGCCAGCCTACAGCAACAGTTCATGCTGGCTAATCGAAATCACATAACCCGACGTGACAGTAGAACAATTTTTGCTGTCGAGTCATCTCAAATTCTAATTTTGCTCGAATAACTTTTTACTGGAGCACGTTCGGTAACACAACTATAGTCGTAGCCGTAGTCAGCTCTAACTATTGCAATAGTTGTGTCAAAGTAAGCTATATACGTTCTCGTTTCCGAAAGATATATAGTTATCACATACTCAGAGCTATCACTTGCAAGTGTATTGAATTGCAGCTATTTTAAAGGATTACTCTTGAGTTTTTTTGTATTCTCTATACCGTGGTTCATTTACATACTGTTAAATATTAAATTAATTGTTTATTCATCATCCATATTTCATATATTTTATTTAAAACTATATACTTTCTCAATTTGTAAAAAACCCGTCAGAATTGTTTTATCTGTCACTTTCAAGGGAATTTACATGTGTTTTATATGTATGTGTGATAGCTACTATTAGCTCGTCGTTTAAAGAGAGTCAAGAATAGTTGACTATTTAGTCAACTATTGTGAGTTCCTGAACGGATCATAAAAAAGGACAATTAAATACTTTTGTTGTAGTTGTTTGGTTTGTTTGATTTGCACCAACTTCAAAATGTTGTAATAGATATAAAATTAAAAAAATTATGGTTTCCGTTTTAGCGCTTTTTGTGAAGTCGGTCCAACTTTTTTTTAAGAACTACTTTATTACGGTATGCACGTCACTACTTTATTTTTATCTCTTGATTCAATGATCCAATGAATTTCCAAAATTATTAACACTATTAGTCTAACTTCTACCATTGCAGGTACATTCACTTCCAAATTTGAAAAAAAAAAAATTCGAAATATACTCCACCACTTTCGATTCCTGCCAATAACCACCCTGTAATTCCCTCTTTAAGGTGTATTGCTGCAGTCATAATTCTGCTAACGAATTCGTCTCTTTTGTTAACTGAGATTGAGCAAACTTCATTTTTCATTGTTTCCCATAAGAGAAATTTCAATGTGGTATCTAGCAGGCCAAGGAATCGGTGCACCTCGTCCAAGCCAGCGGAAATTTATTTTATATATATATATATATATATTTTTATTTTCGTAACTTTTAATCATAATAACCTTTATTATGAACATAAAGATCTGACGCTTATTAATATTATTTTTTAATCTGAAGTCTCCAATTTGGCAAATTTTACAAGGTGACTTATGCCACTTTCAAAATAAACGGCCCATGTGTGAGAAATGAAAACATCGAAAAAGTCACCTATTGAGAGCTTTTAAAGCACAAAGCTACACCTATCTATGATCTAGTGTAGCTGAGCGTACTTGGATGTACGCCGGAGTACTCTGAATGGCCCAATAGAACGCAGCTAATGATACCAGATCATGTTGGTAAAACATTGCCCTCAGATTAGTTTAGATTAGGAATGTCCTCTAGTACATCTGGCAGTGTATTCTCCAAAAAGCTCGCATAAATTTGGCTATGAAGCACTTGCGGCAAAATTAATGGTCCTATTAAATGGGAGTCGAGGATACCAGCCCAAACATTGGCTCAGTATTTGGACTGCAAGGAGGTCCCCTTGTCCTATGCTTGTTAATATCTGACCAAGTATGGAGGTTGAAAAAGTTTATGATACCATCCCCGGTGAACTGCGATTCATCTGTCCACAGAATTCAGTACAGAAACGCCCCGTTCTCCATATCGCATTCCAGAAGTTAAATGCAAAATTTTAATCTCCTCTCGGAATCACCTTCTCGTAGTCCTTGGACTGAGATATGATGATATGAGCATCACCCTGCTGGATGAGTAACCCTCTAAACTTTAACTGAAGACACTCCTTATCGTCTTGTGGCTCGCGTCGTGCCTGTTTTAGGATCTTGCCGGATGAGAAAGTATTTGCCGCTCGACGTCGGCAGAATCTTCCCATGTTTCAGATACGTGCTGTTAAAAGTTACACTTCCGGTTTCTTTTTACCATCGGAAAGTCCGCGAAATACCCCTCTTTGGGGTGCGCCTCGATTAGAGAATCTCCTTTCATATTCCAGTACAGCCACTTTTTCGTTTCAGTCTACTACAAAATAAATGTAAATCCGCGTATTCCTCAAAAGTAAATTCTGCCAATTTTTCATAATTTTAGCTTGAGAACCCAGCAGATTTTTTTCTAACTATGATCGATGTTCTTGCTGACTGACCCCCTTTTATAGCAAAACCTACAGGTATTAGTAAAACGCCTAAAGGATGTTAGGGTGTAGGTACGCTAACATTTTTATAAATATTTTTAGCAATAAATTAAATTAATTACCAATGTTCCCTAAACTAACATTTTGGACCCTTGTTTTAAAAATATTGTTTCTTTAAAATATTTCCTACTTAAGGCGCAATAAGTAATTAGGTAGTCAGCAATTTCTTAGGATGTGGTTTTTGTAATCCTTTCTCTACCTTACCATGTTGTACCTTTTTGGAAAGGTAATAAGGTGAGCAATTTAATAAAAAAAAATCATCATTCACCTGTTTTGTGAATTTCGGAGAAAATCTGGTAAAGTTCTGAATTGTACCTGCAATTTAAGGAGTTAGATCAACATTGTTGACAATTTTGGAAAGGTCATTGGGATAGTAGTTTTTTTTGCGTTTGTTTATTGTAGTCGCGTTGAGTAGACCAAGAGTTAAAAATAAAATAATGGCGTGCATACCATGAAGATTGCAAATTTATGAAGCACCCTGTAATTCCCAAACGGTTGAGATTCACCCCCCCCCCCCCCCCCCCTCTTCCACACAATTTTTTACTTGGCTAGGTGTGATCTATCGAAATTCAACTAACATATTGAAGCTCCCACATTCGTCTGTTCTCCAAGGACTGCCAATTAGAGAAATATGACCCGATGTATATTTAGCCACTAGGCTTATTTTATTAATTGAATATTCATCATTAGAGATTCCTGGATCACACGTATAATCGAGTTTCTCATGCAGCCCGTGCCTTACCATATTCTTATCCCTATCTGTAGCCTTTTGAAATAGCAAATCATTCTCTTTATTCACTAAATTTGAAATTACATTTCTTAAGGAGGTATTGTATATCAGTCAGTGAATTTAAAAATCATGCTGCTGTGCTAATTCCAGTCAATTAAATACATTTTGATATAACTTTCCAAGCCAGACGACGCGGTAACCTTTTAGGAGCATATCGGTATAGTATTTATAGTAAATAATTAAAATGATTGTAGTGTAAGGTTGTAAATACTAGAAATAACACTCTCTAAAGTCAATATATAATTCTACTCTAAAATAATAATTTTTCTTTTAGAAAACATTTCAAGAAAAATGTTTGTTAAAGGAAATATTTGTACACCAAGATATTAACTTTAAGCCCAACTTCTAGAAAATTAAAATAAAAAGAAATGCTGATCCAACCCTATATTCAGTTGCTTATTTTAGAGTCTAAAAAATTCCCACTCGGCTGTACGCTAGGAGCCCCACGTCTAAAGAATTGCCAAAGTTTTATTATAACTTGCGCAATTAATGTCATTGAAATCCTTGTTGATTATATGGAGAGAATTCCTAATATAAAACTGAACTTAACCCTTAAAAGGTATCACCTAAAAAATCACTTCAATGGTGTAATTCCACTCCAGCAAATGAAAATTCAATAATTAATTTATTTAAAAAATTCAATAAAGTAATTGCAAATAATATTGCGGTGCCTTTTACAAATAAAATTGGTACACATTGTGAAATTCTCTAAGATTCACTTTGGCAGTACTATTACGTTGTACCGAGCCCCAATTTTATTATTTAGTGATCGTGACATTGTTCCGTTTTTGAAGGAAAAATAATGCCCGTGGTCATTATTGCCTATGTGAGTGGGAAATAATGTCCATGGACATTATTTCTCTGGACCTTACATCACTGCAACCATTTTGGTAAGTATAAAATAGTAACAAATTACCTTCAAAAAATTTTCACACAAGTTTCACATATTTCTGTGCAAACGCATAAGCGCTCTTTTAGGAAGGACAACAGGGTGACGACTATAAAAAATTTATTTTATTCTTTATACATATTTCGAAAGTATACACCTTTCTTCCGATGCACTCTTTAAAAAGTAAATTTCACACGCAACTACTTCACCGATTTTCTCGGTCAACTTTAACTGGATTGAATTTTAGTAAAAATTTCTTTTTCAGCAAAGTACTGATTTGTCAAACCTTTTTTAAACGTTTACCACTGGAAGAACACTAATATTGGTTAAAACAAAATTTTTATTTTACTTTAACAATCCTAAAAACTTTAAAAAACACATATTTTTTGTCGTCATCCTGCCCCCTCCCCCAAATAACGATTTTATTAATTTGAAGAATCTTCAAACTGATTTTTTTCACTAATATTATTATTATTCTTCTTAATATTCACTTACAATAACACTTACTGGGCACTCGTAAAGAAGTTTCAAAGATTCATCATATAATCCCCTTTCGTATAATGAATCTGATTTTTTCAGGATATCGTCAAGGCTACCTCGTTTTAGATGCTTGCCACAATTACTGAAACTTTGCGAACCAGACAATTTTAACGAACTCCGAATGTAAGATGAATTTTCAGAGTACCTGTCTAAAATATTATTTTCTTAATTTCTCCACCATTCTGAATTTATATATAAGTTACTTTTCAGCCTATTGCCAAACAATAATGTCTGATACGACACGACATAATTTAATCGCAATACAGTTTCAATAAACATTTGATCCGATTTGAACGCTTTTAAATATTTTAGCATACTGCGGCCGCGTAGCTACTTAAAGTTGCTTTATATTATGAATAAACGCTCAGCTAGCTAGCTTTCACCAAAAGCTTTTTTGTTACATAAGCAAAGAAAATTGATTATTAACTTTTTCTTCTAAAATCCTGCGTTATATTTACAAACTTTTCCAATTTTTCGACTATATTAAAAGCAGCTGTAAAAATTTTGTAGCGTACTGCATAACGTTTGACTAATTTTCGAAAGCTTTCCTTGAAAAGCAGGTTAAATACGGCGAGAAAGATTAAAAATCCAAGGTCTATGTGTGTTGAAAAATATAAACAATGGGTAAAATCCGAAAACTTATTTGATTAGAGCACAACACTAATTTTTACAAATGTATTATTTTTTAGTAAATTTTTATCACGTCAAATCGTTCGGCATGTTAAGTTAAACTTATCTGATATGACGATAAGCTAATTGACGATAATAATTGACGTCTGTACAGCATTTGATTTAAGTGAAGATTTTAATAAATGGTAGGATGAGAGAATTTATTAGAATATTAATTTAAGCAGTCATTTCTAAATTATTAACCCTACACACAGCCGCACTTAAGGGTAGGTTCTAGTCTAGCAATTTCAAAAAATTAATTTTTTGTTTGCATATTTTAAATCCTTATAGGGCCTAGAATAAGACTCTAAAACGATTTGACGAAGTTTGGAAAAATGTAAAAGTTACAGCCGTTTTGTGCGAACGCTTACCGGCCTAAAACAAAGGCAGATTTCCGCCGTATAGTTTGCTCGGAAGGTATAAAAATTGTTTTATGTGTTCTGTTTGGACAAAATAATGTTCCTTGAATATTCACGAGGAAAAGAAAGGATTGCTCTATGGTCCAGAAATTTTGTAAGAAACAAAAATTATATTTTTTTCCACTTTTTTTCTTTGTCAAACTTTAAACGCGGTTTCCTCAAAACCATGTTTTTAGTCACGCCGCCCGTGCAAAGTTGTAGTCGAACCGTTCAACCGATTGACTTCTTTTTTCTTTTGAAATAAAGATTACTAAATTTAGGAGGCCATGGACCATTTTCGACAAAAAATATTAAAGATATTAAAGATCGGCTATTTTTCAAACTATCGCCATTTTATCGAAAATCACTGAATTTTTCTAAAAATGGTCCATGGCCCCGCAAATTTATTCTACTTTGCAAAAGTACACAAAAATTTGTTTTTGTGTTTCATATAAAAGAGGAAGGCGGAATCCTGCACGGCTCAGCGCGTTGCATACGCTACACGGCTCCAGATATCTCACATTTAAAGAATTAAAAAACATTTCTTTGTGAACTAAAGTAAATATACTTACAGCTGAAAAAGTCAAATTATGCATTGTTTACCTTTTTCTGTGAGAAAAAAATTCATAAACTTGAGCCATTTTTAAGGCCGCTAGACTAGAACCTACCCTTAAAAATATTTGGCAACAATAGTGCTAAAGAAATAAAACGTAGCATATGGGTGCGATATATATCTGTAGTAATTTAATATGGATTCTCAGTAGTCTACAAAATTTCTTGATCAGCAAATCCAGAGAAAACTTTTATGAAAATAACAATAGTCAGGGCATTCTGTTCCTTCCCGAGATTGATTCGGGCAGAAAAACTTTTTCTCTTTATTGTATTATTTAGCTGTGCCCGCGACATTTTTATTTTTTACATTTCTTATACTTTTCATAAGATTATTTTTTGCTCCTTTGATTTTTTCTACAGGGATTTCTTTTATCGTAGGGCTTCTTTGTAAACAACATTTCTTGATTTTTTATTAGGCACT
The DNA here is from genome assembly GCA_964036015.1 of Leptarthrus brevirostris. Classification (NCBI taxonomy): domain Eukaryota; kingdom Metazoa; phylum Arthropoda; class Insecta; order Diptera; family Asilidae; genus Leptarthrus; species Leptarthrus brevirostris. Next base: position 98,977,548 of record OZ038372.1, on the reverse strand, counting down.
TACACGGGAACATGCGACACATAATTGCCTTTGTGAAAAAAAATGGCTGTCGGAGGTCAATTCCAGCACATTTGATGGTTTGGTCTTGTGGTTCATAGGATCGGAAATTAGAGACATTTAAATTGGAAAGGTAAATCCGTTGAAATTAAGTATTGTAGCGTAATTTGGACTCTTCGGGCTCTGGGGATTAATTAAGACACTGGTTTTCAATCGCACAATCCTTTACAAGCTTTCTTCACAATTTAACATTTAAATAGTTAAATCACAACTAACTCACCAGGCTGCTACTCAGCCCTATTTTTATTTTCTAAAAAGTTCAGCCACTTAGTTCTGGATATTTCCGCTATTCATCTTCACCACAGGTTCGTGTCGGCCTTGGCTTCATTCGTCATCTGACGTTTTTAACCGACTTCCCAAAAACAAAGAGGTTCTAAGTTCGACGCGTATGTTGTTTTTTTTATGTCTGACCGGGCATAACTTCGTAGCGCGTCGACCGATTTTTATGATTCTTTTTTTGTTGGGTAGAGTATGTTCACCGATCCGTACCATGTTAAGAAAATTTTTTGGTAGGGTGGGGGTGGGGGGTGGGGGTGAAACCTAACTTTGTAACGCGTGTTTCGATTTGGATGGTTCTTTTTTTGTTGTACAGAGTATGATCGGCCAATGCTAATAGCAGAAAACAATTTGGAATAGGGTGGGGGATGGGGGGAGGGGTAGTATTAATTTGTAACGCGTGGACCGATTTGGATAATTCTTTTTCTGTTGGGTAGAGTATGTTCCGTGGTTAACACCACGAGAAAAAAAATGTTGGGGTGATGGGGTTGGGAGGATGGGGGGAGTGGAACCTAACTTTGTAACGCGTGGTCCGATTTCGATGGTTCTTTTTCTGTTGTATAGAGTATGATCCCCCATTGCTAATAGGAGAATAATTTGGTCCTATGGTGAAAGGTGTGGGTGGGGGGGAGGGGTAGTCTAACTTCGTAACGCGTGGACCGATTTGGATAATTCTTTTTCTATTGGATGGAATATGATCCTTGGTTAATACTACGAGAAAACAAATGTTGCTGGGGTGGGGGTGGGAGAAGGGGGGTGGAACCTTACTTTGTAACGCGTGGATTGATTTGTACGGTTCTTTTGCTGTTGTATAGAGTGTGATCCCCCATTGCTAATAGGAGAATAATTTGGTCCTAGGGTGGAGGTGGGGGAGGGGGAGGGGTAGTAACTTCGTAACGCGTGGACCGATTTCGATGACCCCTTTTATGTTCGGTAGAGTATGTTCCTTGATTGATACCGTGAGAAAAAAAGTTTAGTGGAATGGGGGTGAGGTAGGGGTTTAAAACTAACTTTCAACGCGTGGACCGATTTGGATGGTTCTTTCTTCGTTGTATAGAGAAAAAGACACTAAAAAGTGAAAAATTAAATAGTTTTTAAAAAAAAAGTTGAACCGACTTCACAAAAAGCGCTAAAAAGCATAAAATAATTTTTAATTTTATATCTATTACGACATTTTGAAGTCGGTGCAAATTAAACAAATAAAACAACTACAGTACCACAATTGAAAATAATACCTAATACTACCTGAGCGTTTCAGTTTACGGGATCATAAGAAATGACGATTAAATACTTTTGTTGTAGTTGTTTGGTTTGTTTGATTTGCACCGACTTCAAAATGTCGTAATAGATATAAAATTAAAAATTATTTTATGCTTTTTAGCGCTTTTTGTGAAGTCGGTTCAACTTTTTTTTTTAAAACTATTTTATTTTTCTTTATTCCTGAAATCTGGGACATGCGTATTGCACAACTTCATTTAGTTTTTATACCGTAGTCTATGCCCAGTACAGTGCACGTTACCGTAACTATTCTGGGTATTAAGACTTATTCGCGAGTACCGTGCCACTCGTAGTAGATGCCTGAATAACATAACTCCTTAAACTGTTTACTTGTAGGCTAGCGCCCCTTTACACAGCTTTGGTTGGTTAATGTTTCGTGATAACATAATTTTTATACCAATTTTTGTAGTACCTGATGGATTTAGGGAATTCAAGAACTCTATCGAATAGTAGATTGCGTCTTCCTTATTGATAACACAGATGTCTACGTACGATAGGGTGATTAGAACATGTTCAGGATCGTTTTATTGATGCCTTTGACGATTTGGAACCATTTCAGAGCTTGGTTATAATACTTTTTAATAGTAACGAACGAAAGACAACGGACAAAATTCAACGACGCAAGCGCGCCTAACTCGCCTAAGCGTAATATTGTTAGAACAAACGTGGTAAAAAATATTATCCTACCAGTCTGACTGAATAGAAAAGGGATAAAACTAAAAAATCTCTAATTAACAATGATTGAAAAATTGAAAAATGTCCCATTAATATAAAAAATTTTAACGGGTCCGTATGAAATTTCTACTCCAATAAGCTACATATATGATGGGGGTGAACATTTTTTGAACAAATTTAACCTAATTAAGTTTTCAAGTTGGCGATAAAATATCTTAAGTACTTTTAATAACATCCTTAATTAATGGTTGAAAGAATTATTGATATTGGTTATCTGAGATAAAAGAAAATGATTTTTCGAGAGTACACAATTATAGCCGACTTTGGTCGTTTATACTTTTTCTTTGCGTAATTACTTGACAACGATAGATTCTTGATCTAGAATATGTGGGTGATTTTTTATCACAGTTTTCGAGTAAATAGTGATGGAATGGAAAAAAGGTAATTTTCGCGATATATCGAACTCGTTTAAGTGGTAGACTAAAATTTTTTGACATGATTTCATAACTTTTCAAGCTAATAATCGCCAATCGATTCCATTGAGTGTGTTATCCTCCACAACAATTTATTTTTTTACTTTTTCCAGGAGACTAAATAAGCGAAATTTTCAACGCCATTTACTCGAACTCGATCGAGTATTCAGTTCCACAAAATGAGAATTTTTCAAACAAGATGGATATCGATATATCTGCTGCACCAAAAATGTCACTGCTTATTTCTTATGTTACCTAGATTAATGAAATATATATTAAAACCTGACTACAAAACGTATTTGTAAGTATAAACTTAAAAAGAGGTAAATCGGATCAGTAGTACTGGAGTTATACATAGTCGCCGTAACGGAAAGACAAACATAGAGAAAGACGTTGCCTATTATAATATGCAGATGTTAGGTAATTAATTTAACTGACATATTCGGCTCTTAACCCCAACACCCGGAATAAGATCGCGATTGACCTGGAATAAGATTCGCAATCATACGGAAACTCAATTAAAAGTATCCAAAGCAAAGTATAAACACAAAATGCAGCTTTGGACGTGTTTTTGCAAACCATACGGAAATTACTGAAGATGTTTTCTTTCACGTGATTTCGCAATCATATGGAAATTGCTTCACTAAAGTAGATCAAGTAAACAAGACCTTAACTTTGTGCAAGCTTTTCCGATTGCGAAAGCGCATGAATGTGCTGAAGTCACTTTTGGCACGCGATCGATTTGTGGTCTTGGGGGGTCGTGTAGTGAAGTCAGAGTATGTAAAAAAGCAAGAAGAGTAAGAAGTAGTCGGACGTAAGAGAGTAAGAAGTGTTAGGACGATTAAATTAAGACTTAAGATCGACTCTATGAAAATTAGTTATAAAGAGAAATAAAATGTTGTTTTACTGTGAGAAGGTACCAGATCCACAAATCGTGACCACAGTTGAAGGCGCAAGACCCGGAAAAGGTGGAGAGTCAGTGTAGTAAACGCCTAATGCCCCACAAGGGGTTAACGCAGAGAGAGGGAGAGATCGGGGTTAGCATTCAACCCATCTATCAATAATCAAGCGCGAATCCACATGCTAAGGAAAATTCTCAGTATTTTAACACTACGCACCCCAGAGGTAAAAAGCTTTGCCAGAAGAAGACAAAGTTTTTGTACCAGAGTGCAAGCAACGTACATCACGCTCGAAGGAAGGACATCGACAGAAGGCTTCACCGCTCAGGAAGGACATCGACGAACAATTCGAGTACCATCCAACAAAGAAAAGTGTGCTGGTAAGCAATCGTCTTCTTAAAAACTAGGCATAGATAGTAAGAGACATTTACTAACGAAATTCTTATATATAAATACAATGGCTTTAGATTAGATATGTTAATTATGATCTTGAAAAGTGTACGAGTGTCTAGGGGTGATGAAGGAATTAAGGGGGTCTTCTACCTTACGACACCGTTTTTGAAACTGTTTTTCGAGGATGAGTCGTAGGGGCACCAGTATTGCGATTGAAATACGGTTTCTTGAATTCAACTCGTTTATTCTTATACTTTGAAAATAAATTGTTTGAAATTTTTGTTGTTTCTGGTTTATTCTAATTAGTCCTGGAAACATTTGTTGGCAAATTACTTCCAGCTGAAAATCACCTGACAAATTAACAACACAAAAAGTCACATACTCAGGTACATTCTGTTCAATATTTTCAAATTTAACATTTGAAAGGTTTAGGTAAATTTAAATTATACACATTTATTACATTCAATTGTCGTAAGACTTAATTCAGTGATTTATAATTAGTTACTTATAATTATTTACCTTTTATAACATATCATAACTTTTCGAAGTTTTTAGTACTCAAAATAAGTTTTTAACTTTAGTACAATACTGCCGACCTGGCAACATTTACCATTTTGTTGATGCCATTTGAGCTCTCATTGGTGCCGTGTGTTGTTTTCTATATAACCAGCGTCATGCTGCAGTTCGCACTCTTTCCTGTGCTGATCGTTGGTAAGTAAACATTTCCAATTATTAACAATTCCTCTGAGTATGGATCAGAGTTTATTTACATTCACCTGGGTAACGACCAATCCCTTTGTACTAATTTTTAATTTGGGTTTCGACCAAGTCAACAAAACTTAATTTGGGTACCGACCACATTAATATTACTAATCTTCTATTTTGGGTAGTGACCAAATTAGCTAAAATTAATTTGGGTATCGGCCAAATTAACATTACTAATTTATGTGTTCATAAAATGTTCTATCCGTCACGTAAAATATGAACACGAAACACAAGTGTGGGAAAAAGTAAGGTTCAAAAAATTAAAACAACTTCCCATCATCTTATTTCTAATTATTTGCGCACGAAATAATCGAACACTTCATGTTGATTAATTTAAACAAATTCTGGGTGTTAAGGCAAAGTCGTTTCACAAAAAATCACAAAATAGTATAATAACTTTATTGGAATGATTACAGAAAGTTTTAAAAGAAGCTATTTTAACAAATTGAACAAAATTTAACTTTATTCACTCAAGGAAACTTTGTCACGCACAAAAGTAAACAACATTTGACAGTACGAAATATATTTGTCCCATTTACTTATATGCTTTCGTCTCTGTTAGTCAACGACTCCAACTGATTTTAAATTCCTCGAGCAGCTTCACTCAGGTTTTATCACGTAAGCTATGCTACCCTTCCACACAAATCTGCAATTATATTTCTTCTGGGACAACGAAAATTCCTTAAGATGCATTCTGGATAAAGCTGGCATAATTGAAGCTAGAGAAAAGCAACTTTATCTGCAAAACTATCATTCCATTCTTTTCAACTTTAGTCAATAGCATAATTTTAACTATACTAAATTTAGCGAAAATACGCTAGCAAGTTTCATTGCGAAGAACAGTTTTTATTATCTGTCGGACTTTAATAGTACCCAATGGTCACAGGACTCTAACCAAATTTCTGCCACACAAACATAAAAACTCTGACTCTAAATAATTCCTTTTCTATACGATACCCTTCTTTTTCGGGTCAAATTCCTTAAGCAAAACTAGAGAAAATTATAATAGTAAAAAATTACAAAAGTTTAATACACCTTAAAAGGAATATTTAAATACAATCAAGTACAATTATTGTAACCGAATGGGCCATTCTACCTCAAAGTGCCGACTAAGAAAACACTCCTCCTTCTGTGCAAATTGTCGTGTTTACGGCCAAAATGTAGAAATTGTTCACCTGCAGGTGGATCAATGTCTAATCAGGTTCATTTTTAACCGACTTCCCAAAAACACCAAGGTTTTAAGTTCGACATGTATTTTGTTTTTGTATTTCTTTAATGTATGACTGGCCAGAATTTCGTATCGCGTGGACCGATTTTGATAATTTGTTGGGAAGAGTAGATTCCCTGATAGGTACCACGTCAGAAGAATTTTGGTGGGGTGGGGGGAAACCGGTAGACCGATTTAGATAATTCCTTTTTTGTTGTTTATAGTATGATCCCCCATTTCAAAAGATGAAGAAATGTGTTTCTTGAGTGGCGTGGGAAGAGGGAGGGGCATTCTATCTTCGTAACGCGTTGACAGAGGCAGATGATTCTTTTTCTGATGTATAGAGTATGTTTCCACATTGGTACCGCGACAAAATTTTAAATGGAGGGGTTGTAGTTGGGGAGGGGTGGATGTCAACTTATTAACGCGTAGACCGATTTGGATAATTCTTTTTATTTATTTAGGATTCATCAAATGTTGATTATATGAAAGGAACTTACAATCGAACTTAAGGCTGACCCATCAACAGGCGTTTGATTAAGGCCTACCACAAGTGAAAGTCCATATGATCGCATACAGAGTTGAAGATACGAGACATAGCTGCAACTGGCTCATTCAGTCCATAGCTAATATGGTGATGCGAAACATGGAGGAAGTCGTGACTCTTCACGGAACGTAATAGCACAGATATATTAAAACAGTTTAGCGATTCAGGAGAGTCAATAGCCCACTGAAGACGTTCGAGCATAAAAACAGCTCTAGCGTTATTTAGTCTAGTTTCTAGGGAGTCCAAGGATAACAAAGTCTGTCAGGGTAAGGAGGTAAAAGACGATCATTGTTCCATGGAAGGTTACGCAGAGCAAACCTTAAAAACCTTCGCTGACTTCGGACTCAATGCGCTTAAACATCACCGTAAAAAGGAGACTACTGAGAGAGAACTGTGCTCGTATATTCAAAAATTGGCCTAGCAAATGTGCAACATAGAATTCTATTGATATAGGCATTATTAAACTCCTTACACCATCTCTTTATGAAGTTCAACACTGCGTTAGCCTTATCAACAATAGCAACAGCTGAGGGTTTCTTTTACGGGAAAAGGACATGACAGTGCATTTGGACACGTTCAAAGGGAGGAAGTTGATGGAACACCAGTTGCAGAAGGCGTCCAAATCACAGTTCACGAAATGGCAGTCAAGATCATTCGAAATTGAACGAAATAGCTTGGCATCTGTTAACGAACTGTTTAATTAAACTCTACGAATAATCCATTTAAAAGTATGAACTCTACATGTAATTAATATAATTAATATTTAACACAAGAAAATTAAAATTTGAATATGCGCGCGTAAAACAAACTTCATGTACCGGATGTCGGCACAGTGGGTTTAGACAAGTTCGCATCCATACATCAATGGCAGATCGCTATTTCCGAGAGGCTTGAAAGGTCAGTCTTTTTCTGCGCGAGTTAATTATTTTATATATATTTATTCAAAGATAACCAATAACTTGACCGCCTCAATCACAATGCCTTAATACAGAAAAAACACAACCGTTCCTTTCACTTCAAATATTAATTTTATTTCTTTGAGTTATCGATATATAATTGATTACAAGACTTTTATTTTATTTGTCACAACACTTTTAACTTATTTAATTACTTTTACAACTTCTTATTTTTCCGTTCTTTTCAGGTAAAACTCTCGACGATAACTAACTATTTCTTGTTCTATACTCTTAAATCTTGATTTCGTTTTGTACTTTGCAAGGTAAGCATTCTATGGTTAGAGGGAAATTCATTTTTTATTGCATATTTAGTAAGATGAGCTTTTACTGAAAATTACTGCTTTATCTGTTAGACTGTGGGATCGTTACTTGAGAGCTTTTTAATGAAACTTGCTGAATATGTGTTTTATAATGTGGGAAAGTTAATTGAAGGTTTGTTATTACCATGCCATATGTTTCGGCTTGGTTTTTATTTTATATGAATTCGATAATTTTGAATTGTCATCTTGCTTCAAGTCACGTTGCACCTTAATGTGAGTATCGTCACGTTGCGTATCTATATACGTAACTCCTCCCCGCTTCGACTCAGAAGATTGTGCCTCTATTTTTATTATATTAATTTTATCTTTTTTATTTCTCCAGGATATGTATCCGATTATAATCAATACACTTAAAATCATTATCATAGTTATGCTTACACTTGTTCCATACATCACTTTCCTATGGTATTTGAGTTCTTCAATTTCTTTTATATTCTCTATATTTTTTAAAACAAGTTGATCAAAATTTAATGGTTTTACAAATTTTTTATTGATTTCTTTTGAAGGATAGTAGTATTTATCAAAAAACGAAATTTTTTTATTATAAAACTTGTTATCCCTAATGCCTAAAGTACAATTGCTGAAGTTAATTATATAATTACCAGTTAATATAAACTGTCTCCTATCACAAGTTTGTAAGAGACTATCGTTATAGGTATTTTTTACTAAAATGGTTTCCTCGTCTATTTCTTCAACACTTGTTACATTATTGTACACTAATTTACAATTATTTTGAACAACACAATTCTTGCTTAGTTTCAGTTTTCTTAAAAGCATTCCTTCTTCATAATGATATATTTTATTGTTTATTTCTACTATGAGTTCTTCCGATTCTTCTATTTCTAATTTTTCTGAATTTTGTAGTGGGCAAATTAGTTGTATATCTTTTTGGATATAATTTTTTGGTATTTTTATTGCAAAACTCAAAAGATTATTTCTATATCTCATGACACCTGCCTTTAATAGTTTTATTTTATGGAAGTCTATATTGTAAGTGTCAAGCTCTTCTAAGGTCAACATGCTCGGATGTATAATATCATTTTTTGTTGCCATTATATTATCTAAAATTTGATTGATTTTATTTTCCAAATATCTAAGTTTAGTTTCCTGGTCTAAGAATAAAATCTTGTCATTTATTTCTTGTAAGTTTTGATTAGTCGTATTGATGGATTCCGTTATTTTGCGTCTGTCATCTTCGATTATTAATTTTAGTTCAGTTAATGTCCTATTATAATGCTCATCTATTTTAAATTGTTTATTTAAATTTTGAATAGCACTATGATTATTTTTATCTATAATCTCTAAGTGTTCTGTAATTTCCTGTCGGTCCGTGTCGTCCATGGTTCCGAATAACCATTTGCTAGCTACACCGACGACATTTATTAACCCTCGTTTTTGCCTAGTCGGATTCTGAATTGTCCTAAGTTTACTTAAAATTAATTTTATCTCTGTATACAACGCTTTTCTATCTTCAAATTTCAAGTGTTCTATATTACTTTCTAAATTATTTAAAATTTCTGTCATTTCTGTTGGATCTATTATGTGCAGAATTGTGTCGGTTTCGTTCGCTATTTCTATTTCCTTGATTCTTATTTTAACATACCCCTTTTCTTCCGTAATGGGATGTACCTGCAGTTCCCCTTGTACTACCGTTATCATCATCATTAGAATTATGGTTACCTGAAAATTTAGTTGCTCTTTTAATGTTACATAAGTGTACATTCTGTAAAGGATATTTTCTGAAGTAAGGTTCATCTTTATGCCTAACTCTTTTATAATTTCTAATAAATCCCTCATTTCTGTTTTCAATATAATTCTCTTTCTTTTCATTTTGTTTGTTAATATATTTCAGTTTTTTTTTATTTAATGTCTCTACTAATAGAGTTGTATCTATTAATGTATGGGCTTCTCTTGGGGTCATTTCAATCATGGTATGATACCTATGGCTTTTTGCATTTTTTGCTCGAGTGAAATATCATCTTCTATCGCTTGTATTTTCTCTATTAAAGTGGAGTGCAATCTTTCAATTTCTGCATTTCCGGTGTGGCTGTTGGGTTTTGTCCAATGGACTTCTATTCCTTTTTCTTGCAAATACCTTTTTACTTGTTCTGATTTAAATTCGTTGTCCATAATAATCTTTTTTGGTTTGTCGAATGTCGCTAGATATCCCTCTAATATGGCGATCTTCTTTACCCAATTTCGGTCATTTATTAATAAGCCACTGCGAACTTAGTTAATTTATCTATAATCGTAATTAAGGTTTGTTTTTTATAATGGAATGTATCCAAATGAATAATTTCATTTTTATTCCTTGGTGTTTCAGTTATTTGTAATTTTGGTTTTACTGGATTCCGATCATATTTAATTGCCTGACATTTTTCGCAATTATTAATAAACATTTGTATTTGTTCTTGTAATTTAATAGATTTTATCTTTCAGAGTTTTATGTGTTTCATTGATTCCGTTATGAAGAGATTCTTTGGTATGGTATAACGAGATTTGTTTGTGACATTGTTCTTCACTCCCTATTTCTCTTGCTCTTTTGGTGGCTTTCATAAATTTTATTCGTTAATCCCCTGAAAATAACTTAAGAATACACTGTTGAACTTTGTTGTAATCGGTGTCTTCCACTTCAGAATAAATTCCGATACGGCCTGATTTTATGTACTTTCTTAGTATCTCAGTGATTACTTCTTCATCGTCTTGAGGATTTTCCGCAACTCTATTTTCTTTCCCTTGAAGATACTCAATTTCGAAGTTATACTCTTGTAATTTTAAAATCCACCGTTGATTACGTTGAGAGAACTCTTTACCTTTATATTTCGAATTTAGATATTTAATCGGGGCATGATCCGTAACAATTTTAAATTTTCGACCATATCAATAGGGTCTAAAATATGTTACAGAATACACGATTGCTAAGAATTCTTTGTCAGTTACACTATAATTCTTTTCATGATTATTTAATGTTCGTGATACATAACAGATTGGATGACCGTCTTGCGAAAGAACGGCTCCGATTGCGTAATCACTAGCATCCGTTGTAACGACAAATAATTTTTCGTAGTCGGGAAATTTTAATATAGGATGAGATATTAACAATAATTTTAGGTCTTTAAACGCTTGAATATACTGTGGATCTTTAGTGTTTATCCTCGTATTTTTCTTTAAATATTTGATTAGGGGATATGCTACTTTAGCATAATCTTTGATGAATTTACGATAAAAACCTGTCATACCAAGGAATCTTTTCAATTGTTTCTCCGTTTTAGGTAACTCAATTTTCATGATATCTTGTACTTTATTCGGATTCGGTTTGATATCCTGCTTTGTCAATACATGCCCTAGGAAATCTGTTTCTTTATTCATGAAGCTGCACTTGTCAGCTTGAATTTTTAAATTATGTTCCGCTAATCGTTTGAATATCTTTTCTATTGAATTAAGATGTTCTTCCAAGGTAGTTGAAAATATAAGTATGTCGTCTAAGTAAACGACGCATATTTTATTGATATGCTCCCTTAATATTTCATTTATTAATCTTTGAAAGGTTGCCGGGGCATTCTTAAGTCCGAACGGGTCTAATGAGCAAAAGTCCCTTTTGCTAGGTCTAATGAGCTAAAGTATTGGGCCTTACCCAATTTATCCAAAATACTTTCGATATTTGGCAATGGGTACTTATCGTCTATGGTGATTTGATTTAATTTTCGATAATCTACCACTAGTCGATATTTTGGGATTCCCGAATTATCCTTCTTTTTTGGAACTACAAATATTGGCGAGGAATACTTACTATTACTTTTTCTTATGATTCCCTGTTTTTCCATTTCTTCTGATTGCTTTTTTAATTCCTTTTCGTGTTGGGGTGGATAGCGGAAAAGTTTAAGTTTACTTGTTCCGTGGTTGTGGTCCTAATTTCATGGACTATGCTTTTGGTATTTGTTAACTGATCCCCTTCTTTAAATATTAACATTTTATATTTTCCTAACAGTTTTAAGACTCCTGTTTTTTCTTCCGTATTTAGTTGATCCAAATTTATATTTCCTAGATCCCCTTCTTCTAACGTATTGACTTCTTCTTGGATTATTTTGTTAAGAAATGGTATTTTTGCGTGATTAGTTAACATAATCTCTTGATTCACTATATCGATTGTTTTTACATTCTTTTCTATCCAATCCATTCCAATTAAGAGGTCATATGTTTTATTTAAATTTATTTTTACCCATTTCATTCTTGCATTTTCTGGTTTCTGAAACTCTTCTGGGCATCTGGTTTTGACCAATTCCGTATCTTTTCGGACTTCCCCTTCAATAGTATTAATTTGTATATTTCTGTCCCCTAAACCTTCATAAATTTTATCTACCACGTTTCTTGAATTTAGTAAACTAACTGTTGATCCAGTATCCACTAAAGCAACGTACTTTTTGTTATGTATAGTTAAAATGATATATATTTTTTTTATTTTCCGAGGCTAATTGATAAAAAACTCGGACTCTTCTAACTGATTTACGTCTTGTCTAGTATTAATAGCATCAACGTCAACATCCATTGGTTGAACTTGATTGCCGTAATTATTATTTTGTGTTCTATTTCTCCATTGTGCACTGTAGTTATTAAAATTTCTTCTATTCTGTCCAAAATTATTATTAAAGCTATTATTTCGAAACTGCCCGGAATTGTTATGATTATTATTTCTGAATTGGCCCGAATTACTATTAAAATTTCCTTGTCTAAATGGTACTAAAAGGTTATGGTTTTGTCGAAAATTATGATTCGTTCTTGGTACGTTTTGTTTTTGTGGATATTTTTCTATAATTATTTGATTAGATTTAAAAAATTTTAAATTATAATGGTCTTGCCCAGCATATTTATTTATAATCGTTCTGATTTCCTCTAAGCTAAATTTATCGTACAATTCGGCTGCTAGAGCCCCTGCTGTAATTTCCTTTATTTTCAACATTGAAACACTACTCAAATTGTTAACGATTTGTGTTTGATAATTATAAAAAGTAGCACATTCTGCTATATCACTGACTATAATTCTAATTTTGTCCAATAAATCAATAATAGAACTTACTTTGAGTGTAGAAATTTCTTGCATTAGTCTACCTTGATCCTTCGACGGTTTGTACTGCAACTTTAATTTCGCTTTGCACTCTTCCCATGTTCTTGGTGGCGCCGTGTCTAAATAGTACTTCGCTGGACCCAAAATCTTCTCATTATAGATTATGGCATATACACTGGGGACTTGATGTCCATGTTCGGCTAATACTCTATCTACAGTTGTAATAAATGCTGGTAAGGTTCCTGGTTGTCCCTCGAAAGCTGGTAAATATCGGATTTCTTGTTCAATCCTATTCCTTAAAGATGTTTGTTGAGTTTGCCTGTTTAATATGTCTGTAAGGAGGACCAGACATTGTTCGACTGCATTTGGTTGTAATTGCGGCTGTTCTTGTGGTTGTCCTTGTTGATGAGCCATCCTTCTGTTATAGTCGATCACTCTATTTCGTTGATTTTTTCTTCTCTCCAGTATGCTCTCCAGTTTGGGTTGAGTGGTCGTTTCTTCGTAGTTTACTAAATTGTACTTTAAACCACTGCGTTTCACACTTTAATCACCCTTGATTTGTAATTGACAATTAATTACTTAGTTTTGCACACTTTTGGTAGTATTGATTCGTATCACTGGATTCCAACTCTACAGAGAGGAATCCTATCGACTGCGCCAGTTTATTATTTTATATATATTTATTCAAAGATAACCAATATCTTGCTCGCCTCAATCACAATGCCTTAATTACAGAAAAAACACAACCGTTCCTTTCACTTCAAATATTAATTTTAGTTCTTTGAGTTATCGATATATAATTGATTACAAGACTTTTATTTTATTTGTCACAACACTTTTAACTTATTTAATTACTTTAACAACTTCTTATTTTTCCGTTCTTTTCAGGTAAAACTCTTGACGATAACTAACTATTTATTGTTCTATACTCTTAAATCTTGATTTCGTTTTGTACTTTGCAAGGTAAGCATTCTATGGTTAGAGAGAAATTCATTTGTATTTGCATATTTAGTAAGATGAGCTTTTACTGAAAATTACTGCTTTATCTGTTAGACTGTGGGATCGTTACTTGAGAGCTTTTTAATGAAACTTGCTGAATATGTGTTTTATAATGTGGGAAAGTTAATTGAAGGTTTTTTATTACCATGCCATAGGTTTCGGCTTGGTTTTTATTTTATATGAATTCGTTAATTTTGAAATGTCATCTTGTCTCAAGTCACGTTGCACCTTAATGTGAGTATCGTCACGTTGCGTATCTATATACGTAACTCGCGTACATCAGGGCACATGGACAAATCACCGCCACAATTTGAAAAAGTTTATTTTTGAATTTTGTAATATTAGCAAGTTTATAATTAGTATACCTACGTAGTTAAGAGTTAAGTGATTTTATAGAATTATAATAAATAAAATCGGTGAATTCGAAAAAGCTCGTTTCATCTAAACATTTATGGTCCTTCGCGAGCCGGATTGTCCATGTGCCCACGCCGATAAAAGCTGCAGCAAACAAATCTGGCCATCATTCAGAGGAGCTTGGATTGAATTTCGAGATAAACTCAACAAAATTCAGAAACGCCGTAATTCTACAGGCCAATCTTTTTCTGTACGCCACGTGGAATGATGTTCTTTTGCTTTGCCATTTAAAGCAAAATCAACACCTACAACTCTGCATCTGGGTTCGCTAGTACGTTGTGGAGAAAACGCAGCATCACAGCGCTATAGTCGCAAAAGGGATAATATTTTTCCAACTTCATCACAAGACACAACACATCATGTACCAACAGTGAGAGAAAGGAAGCAGCCAGATCGAGAATTAAAATCGCTTCAATTCTATTTCCAGTGGTAAAGTATCGTTCCTCAAATTTCTTGCGTGAACAAATTCTTTTATTGTCTTAACATTTTAGCTTAAGCCAACAACAAAATTCACGCTATCAACAGAATTTGCTACGTCACACATCACAGATGCATTAATCATTAGTTTTGTTTATCAACAAAAGTTCCAGAGCAACCGCAAGTTCAAGCATTAATCGTATTAAACTAAAACGACTGATAAATTTGCAAATAAAAATATTTTAATAAAATTGAAAATTATACGCGCAATTTCATACTACTAACAAGCTTGCATAACATAACAATAATTTTTAATCTTTGCAATTACTATTATATTTCGAATTCTGATAAAATGAAAAGTGATATTTATCTAATTGCCTGAGACCAAATTTAAAGAGACAATTTGTGTTTATGATTGCCAATTCAAGTGCTTAGCAAAAATAACATTTCAAAATACCTATCATTCGTATCGTGTAGTTCGTTACTCGCTTTTTAAACTGAACCTTTCCTTATAAAGTACTTAACAAGCGTAATCAAAATGACCGATAAAAAGTTAAATGGTTTAAAGGTTGAACGCGCGGTATTGATTGATCAACAGGAACGCAACAAGGAATTTGTGGAAAAGGAAGCTGCAAGTGCATCCTTGGCTGCTTTAGAGTTAAGATTAGAGCACATCGAAAGGCAAATGGAAAAGTTTACAGACATTCAATTACAAATAGAGAAGTTGGATGACAATGAACTTAAAACATCAAATCGGGCATCGTATGAAGAAATATACTATTCTAACAAACCCATTTTGTGTACACTTATTGATGAAATAAAGCAAAGGTCAAATCATTCTCGAGCTCAAAATGAATCACGGTCCCAAGGAAATGTACGTTTGCCCAAAATCTCTTTACCCACTTTCGGTGGAAACGTCACCCAGTGGACAAACTATTTCGAAACGTTTAAAGTGTTAATTCATGAAGAGGCATCCCTTAATGATCTTCAGAAGTATCAATATCTGAGATCAACTCTAACGGCCTCAGCTGCAGCGCAAATTGCCGCTCTTGAACTCAACGCGAATAATTACAAAGTAGCTTTGGATCTCCTTAAAAGCAAGTATGGGGACAAAAGGCTAATTTGTCAGGCTCATCTGGAAGGCCTTTTAAACATAAAAATGTTAAGCATATCTTAACCAGAAAATATCAGGAGCTTTGTGGATAATACTAATGTGCAGCTTCGAGCACTAGAAGCCTTGGGTCGGCCTGTCAAGCAATGGGACGATATCATAGTGTATCTCATTGTACAAAAACTAGATTCAAGTCTAAGGTCAGCGTGGGAGGATAAAGCTCCAGACTCGGAACTCCCAACGTTACAAGAACTCTTGTCATTTCTAGGGAAGAAATCGGAAAAAATTGAAATCGTAAGAAAGGTACATGGTGACAGTACTGGTAGCACGAAATCTAATAAATCGGTCAAGACTTCGTTACTTATATCCAAACATAAGCAGTGTTTGTTGTGTAAAAAAAGTGGACATACCATTAGTTAATGTCGCACCTTTATGAACATGCCGATTAGTGATCGATTGATTGAAATTCAGCGACTCAAGTTATGCTCAAATTGTTTAGGGGGACACCATGATGGTCAGTGTAAATCACTATATTCTTGTCAGGTATGCAAGAAGAAGCACCACACATTAATACATAACACACCCATCAACAGTCTCAACACTTCACAGACTTCTGCTCCGACTAAGGAAAATCAAACAACGCTGCATTCAGTGCAATCTCCTACGAATAAGTCATCGTACATTTTCATGCCAACAGCCATTGTGAACATTAAAGACGTTTATGGAAATCTTATTCCTTGCAGAGCGATCTTGGATTCTGCCTCGCAGCTTAACTTTATTTCCGAACGGCTAGTTCAGCAACTTGGTCTGAAAAAGGGGAAAACATCTACAATGATCAATGGAATCGCAGACAATTCAACTCTGACATCTCATTATCAAACACATGTTAGTATTTCCTGAAGATTTAGCAACTTTTCAGCGGAGTTAGTTGCAATTGTCCTAACCAACATTATTTCTCTTCAACCGTCAACTGCATTTAACTTTGGCTCGTGGAATATTCCTAAAAATGTCAAACTTTCTGATCCAGAATTTTATAAACCAAACCGAATAGATTTTCTAATTGGTGCGGAACTACACTTTCAATTGCTACAAGTCGGTCAAATTACCTTAGGGGAAAACTTACCGACTTTACAAAAAACTTTACTAGGATGGGTAGTAGCAGGTAAAACCTTGAGCTATACTAGAGCCAATTACAGTTGCAACTTTGCTTCGGTCGCATCACAAGATGAGGATTCACTTTCGGACATTCTCAAAAAATTCTGGGAGCTTGAAAGTCACACTGGTCCAGTGCACAACAGATTTAATGAAGAGAAACTGTGCGAGAATCACTTCACAGAGCATCATAAACGAGACTCTTCTGGGCGGATGATAGTGAAAATTCCATTTCGGGAAAATCCAAGCTGTTTAGGAGACACTCTGCAAGTGGCTACTCGAAGGTTTCTTAACTTAGAACGGCGGTTGCATAAAAACCCAGAGTTATTTAACCAATATAAAGAGTTTATGGATGAATATCTGCAACTAAAACATATGCGTCAACTGGAAGATCGTGAAATTTCAAAAATCAAATATGTCATGCCACATCACTGCGTCGTCAGGCCAGAAAGCTCTGCAGCAAATTAAGGGTAGTTTTTGACGCGTCGGCAAAATCCAGCACGAATTACTCCCTGAACGATCTTATGATGGTAGGACCTGTTGTCCAGCAAGAACTATTTAGCATTATTCTCAGATTCCGAAAGCATCCGATAGCCATTACATCAGACATCTCTAAAATGTACCGGCAGATATTAGTTCATCGAGAAGATTGCGTTTATCAAAATGTAGTCTGGCGTGACCATCCTAGTCAACAGTTGCAGTTCTTTCAGTTACAAACAGTCACTTACGGAACAGCGGCAGCACCTTTTTTAGCCACAAGATCCTTATCACAATTAACCCTTGGCGATGCAATTGGTGCAAACATAATTAAGTCAGATTTTTACGTGGATGACTTGATTACAGGATCAGACACTCTCGAGGAAGCGAGGGAAATAAAGAATAAAGTGGAAAATATTCTTCAAGGTGGCGGATTTGAGCTCAGAAAGTGGTGCTCAAATAACAAGAATTTTCTAAAGGATATACCAGTTGACTACAGGGAAAAGGCTATCCAGTTTCAAGACTCTGACGTTATAAAAACTTTAGGACTTATTTGGCAACCACTTCAAGATAAATTTAAATTTAAAATCAACCTAGCAGAAAGGGGTGAGCAGAAGATCACAAAGCGAACCGTATTAGCAGACATTGGCAGTTTGTTCGATCCTATGGGCTTTATAAATCCTGTAGTAGTTCTCGGAAAGATATTTATGCAGCAATTTTGGAAACTTAAGCTAAATTGGGATGAGTCGTTACCTCTAGACTTCCACAAGCTGGCTGAATTATAGGAACCAGCTGCATTTACTCGAGACATTTCAAGTTCCAAGGCGAATGTATACTTTCAACAAAACATCAAATATTGAATTACACGCGTTCTCCAATGCGAGCGAAAAGGCGTATGGGTGCTGTCTTTATCTAAGATGCGTTGACAACTTCAAAAACATTAGTGTACATTTAATATGCCCCAAGTCACGAGTTTCTCCAATAAAGCACACTACCATTCCTCGCCTGGAACTCTGTGCAGCACATCTGATGGCTCAATTAGTAACTCGTGTAACGCAATCATTAAACATTCCTTTGGATTCCACATTTTACTGGACTGATTCAAAAATCGTCCTGGCATGGTTGGCGGAACCATCCTCAAATTGGTGCACATTTGTAGCTAATAGAATAGCATCTATTCAAGAGGTATGCAGTGCGAATTCATGGCGCCACGTGAAAAGTTGTAACAATCCTGCAGACTTAGTTTCACGCGGTGTGTTACCCGGAGAATTTCTTAAATCCGAAATATGGCTAACTGGTCCTAGTTTTTTGCAAGATTATGACTCAAAATGGAGAGATAATTCTCACCAAATCCACTCTGAAACACTCAGTCCACCGGAAAGACGCAAAACCAAATTAGCATTTATCACATGCAAAGAAGTAGATGCTGTTCAAACCTGCAAATACAGTAACTCCTTCATAAAGCTTCAAAATGTCTTTGCATATATACTCCGGTTTCTAAAAAACGCAAGGTTACCGCCAACATTACGATACTTTGGTATCATTCAAGCAGACGAGCGCAATAATGCTCTGAAATTAATCGTAAAGATTGTTCAAAAGAATGCATTTGCAGATGATATTCATTCCCTAAAAAAGCACGGACAGACTGAAAAATCTAGTCGTTTGCAAAACTTATGCCCATTTCTTGACAGCGATGGTATCCTGAGAGTTGGAGGACGCATAGAAAATGCTGATATCGCATAAAATGCAAAACACCCGATGCTCATACCATGCTCATACCATTTTCCAAAACACTCATGACTTACTTGCATTGCAGAAACATGCACGCTGGCCCTCAAACACTACTAGCAATTACGCGTCAAACCTTTTGGCTAATAAAAGGTGGTAACCCACATACATCAAATGATGGGTAGTCTACCACCCGAACGTGTACAACCAGCACGTCCTTTCGTAAGCTCTGGAGTAGACTTTTGCGGTCCGTTTTATACTCATGTGAAAATAAGAGGAAGGCAACCTACAAAAACGCATATAGCTATATTCATTTGTTTTGCGACAAAGGCGGTCCACCTTGAATTAGCTAGTGATTCAAGCTCGAGCGCTTTCCTTGCTACTTTAAGGCGTTTTATTGTCCGAAGAGGATTCTGTTCCAACCTGTATTGCGACAATGCCACTAACTTTTTGGGAGCCAGCTCAAATCTAAAAGAATTGCGGAATATTTTTTTGGAAAATGAATCAAGGGAGGAAATTCTAACGGAATGCAGCAAAAATTTTATAACCTTTCCTTTCATACCTCCTAGATCCCCACATTTCGGCGGTTTGTGGGAAGCTGCAGTAAAGTCGGCAAAAAATCACCTCATAAGAGTGGTGCAAGGACATTCGTTGACATTTGAAGAGTTACACACGTTTGTGGTTCAAACAGAAGCAATACTGAATTCAAGGCCTATCCAGGCAATGTCATCCGATCCAAATGATTTAACATCTTTGACTCCAGGGCATTTCATCATTGGAGAACCACTTACTGTCGTTATTGACCCACGTCTTAAGGAGCTTCATATGAACACACTTGATCGCTGGCAAAGAGTACAATGCACTCAGCAACAGTTTTGGCAACGTTGGTCGAAAACGTATCTAAATCAACTTCAATGCAGAAACATAACATGCCAAACATAAAGATAAACACATTAGTATTGATTAAAGAAGAAAACCTTCCGGCAATGAAATGGAATCTCGGTCGTGTTGTGGATATACATCCAGGCAGTGATGGAAAGGTTCGGGTCGCGTCGGTAAAAACCGCGAATGGACTGATGAAGAAAGGTGTAACAAATTGTGCCCCTTGCCAGTGAATATTGACTGTTAAAATACTTCAAAGTATTTCAAGGCGGGCGGTATGTTAACGAACTGTTTAATTAAACTCTACGAATAATCCATTTAAAAGTATGAACTCTACATGTAATTAATATAATTAATATTTAACACAAGAAAATTAAAATTTGAATATGCGCGCGTAAAACAAACTTCATATACCGGATGTCGGCACAGTGGGTTTAGACAAGTTCGCATCCATACATCAATGGCAGATCGCTATTTCCGAGAGGCTTGAAAGATCAGTCTTTTTCTGCGCGTACATCAGGGCACATGGACAAATCACCGCCACAATTTGAACAAGTTTACTTTTGAGTTTGATTTTATAGAATTATAATAAATAAAATCGGTGAATTCGAAAAAGCTCGTTTCATCTAAACAGCATCATTAGGGATACATCATTGATGTAGATATTGAATAATAAAGGACCCAGGTGACTACCCTGAGGCACCCCAGAATTGATGCGGGTAGAATCAGAAAGAATTCCGCGAAACAAAACACGTTGAGAGCGCTTAGACAAATACGAGCATAGCCATTGAACAAAACCCGAAGGAAAACAAAGAATCGACAACTTGTGAAAAAGAATTTTATGATTAATTCGATCAAAAACTTTACGGTGAAAATGTAATCAACTTGTTTAACTTGTTCAATAGGAGATAGAAATGAATTTTAGAATTTCAATAAGTTAGTTGTTGTTGATTTACCCTTCACAAACCCACACACAACACAAGGGTTATCCAAGAATGCATCCTTAAAAAAATTACTTAAAAAGATTAGCAATGAACAAGGGGCACACTACTACTCGTAAAACCATAGCGTGTGGTAGAGGGGTATCTATCAGAGTTACGCTGAGAGTTCACAAATCTCCAGAATTGCTTAGGGTAACTACGCAAAGTTTTCTTGATCCTACCTAAATATTAATTGTACGATGCATTGACGTCTGACATATACAGGGTGTTTCAGATCTGACGCGCCAAAATAAGTGGGGTGATAGATCTCACCTAGCCAAACAAAAAATTGTATGGCAGGGGGGGGGGGGGAACTCTTAACCGTTTGGGAGTTACAGGGTGATTATTCATAAATTTAAGTTTTTCATGGTATGCACATTACTCTTATATTTTTATCTTTTGATCTACCCAACATAGCGACATCAAACAAACGCTAAAAAACAACTATCCTAGTGAACTTTCTAAATATGTCCACAATATTGATCTCACTACTACCACTGCAGGTACAGTCACGGCTAAAATTGAAAAAAATGTTTTGAAACTACCAAACAAAATTTTCTCTGAAATTTATGTAATTAGTATACCTCTTTTCTAATTTTATTGGATTTCCCGTCTTATTACCTTTCCAAAATGATGCAATATGCCAAGGTAGATAAAGAATTATAAAAACCGCATTTTTAGAAATCTCTGACTACCTAATCATTTTATTGCACTTTAGGTAGCAAATTCTTTAAGTAAACAAAATTTTTATGATAAATGTTCGAAAATGTTTCTTTTGGGTTAACAGGTTAATGAGCAAAACATGACAATTGCAAAATGAAGTCACAGCGACATCAATGTCAGGTTTATTAAGGACACTTTGCCAGTCGCAAGTCGAAAACCAATCAATTAGGAAAGATCGGTCAGCCTTTTTAAAGTTGTAACTATAATCGTCGGTGTGCCGAATAACACCACAATTCTGCGTCAAGCCAACAGAAGCAATGCCATCCAGAAGGGATGCAGCAAACGCAGGAGGAAAAGACAATGATAGCAGTAGTCCCTCGTCGTCCGTGTCCACCCAATTCACAGCAGGCAAATAGCAAATAGCAGCAACTCGTCAGAAGGTAGAATGCTGTTAGAGAGGTCATCAACAAATGAGCATACTTGGTCATTTATTACGGAAGATGAGCCAGCCTCACGGTGTTGATTATTTGCTGCTCGACGTCGGCAGAAGTTCCCGAAGTTTCGGGTCGTGTCTCCATGTCATGTGAAGTTACACTGCCTATTTCTCTTAACCTTTGGAAAGTCCGTATAAAAACCCCTCTTTGGGATGCTCGCAGATTAGGGAATCTCCTTTGATATTCCAGTACAGCCGCTCTCTCTTTTCCGTCTACTACACCATAAATGTAAATAATTTCAAAACATTTTTTTCAATTTTGGCTGTGACTGTACCTGCAGTGGTAGTAGTGAGATCAACATTGTGGGAATTTTTGGAAAGGTCATAAGGATAGTTATTTTTTAGCGTTTGTTTGATGTCGGTAGATCAAAAGATAAAAATAAAAGAGTAATGTGCATACCATGAAAAACTAAAATTTATGAATCACCTTGTAACTCCCAAACGGTTGAGAGTCCCCCCCCCCCATACAATTTTTTGTTTGGCTAGGTGAGATCTATCACTCCACTCATTGGGGCACGTCAGATCTGACACACCCTGTATTTGTTACGCAAAACAGAATAGGACAGATAATCAGAGTCACTCCTTGAGGACCAGAACCTTTTCCAAGCCTTGTGTTTTACATTTTTCAGATGTCTTAAAGATCTATTAAGCCGTGGTTGTGAGGAACAAAGACCTTTGGGCCTAGGGATAGGGACACTTTGAGCAAAACATGACAATAGCAAAATGAAGTCACAGCGACATCAATGTCAGGTTTATTAAGGACACTTTGCCAGTCACAAGTCTAAAAACAATCAATTAGGAAAGATGGGTCAGCCTTTATAAAGTTGTAACTATAATCGTCGGTGTGCCGAATAACACCACAATTCTGCGTCAAGCCAACAGAAGCAATGTCATCCAGAAGGGATGCAGAAAACGCAGGAGGAAAAGACAATGATGGAAGTAGTCCCTCGAGGTTGATGGAAAGAGCACTAGGTAAAGTCCACAGGTGGGCGAAGAACCCTGGTTTATCGGTCAATCCTCAGAAGACGGAGGCAATCCTATTCACAAAGAGGACAGTGATCGAAGCCTTCGAACCACCTAAGCTATCGGGCAATGCCCTAGCAATAAAGACCCACACTAGGTATCTAGGGGTCATACTCGATTCCAAACTAAGCTGGGGCATGAAAATAGATGAACGCGTGAAGAAAGCGTCAATAGCGTTCTACGCCTGCAAAAGGATGTTTGGCAAGAAATGGGGTATAAGCCTTCGTACTGTCCACTGGATGTACACCTCCATAATAGTCTGAATAAACAAGATTCAAAGAGCTGCCTGCTTGGGCATCTCCGGAGCTATAAGCACAACGCCAACGGCTGCAATGGAGACTATGCTCCATCTCCTACCGCTCGACGTCCACGGTAAAAGTATAGCTGCACGCAGTGCCGTAAGACTGAAAGAGTCCAAGCACTGGAAGAGTTCCGATAACGGCCATAGCAGTATACTAAGGACTTATCCGGGGGGCTATCTGCAGGTGAGCACCGACTACACCACCCCACAACTTAGTTTTGGGAAGGTCTTCTCCACAAGAATCCCAACTAGAGAAGAGTTGGAGGAGTAGGGGGATGCCACCGGTGTAGAAATATCGGTGTTCACGGATGGGTCTAAGTCGGAGGACGGGGTGGGAGCTGGGGTCTTTTCGGACTGCATAAGCATAGGCTCGAAAATAGTTTGAATTTGATCAAAGTAAGCCGGATTTTTTAAAAATTAAATGAATTTTCAATTCCCATAAAAGATCATTATGAATTGTAATTTTCCTAAAATCGAGAAAGCAAACGACCTAAATTCTTTCTTTATTCGATTTAAAACATAACAATCAAAAGGCTCAAGAGCCTTATACAAAGATTATAGAAGGATGCACAAAAAATAGGCCTATAACTAAATAGAAGCAATATCAGAATACAAATAGAAAGGAGTTGACTGAGTACAATCGATATGTTACCTAGATAACGTAACTAACCCTAGAATAATACTAGAACTAAGCCATAAGCAATGCAAAACATTTAACTTAGTATAATCACTATGACCTTACCAACAACAAAAAGATTGAGATTGAGTGTAAACAAAAACGAAACACAAATTTATATCCCATGCCAGGTAATTTGCTACTAAAATAAATTAGGATAACAGTACCGAAATTCGTATCCCATGCCAGGTAATTTGCTACTATAATTATGAGGAAGTACCGAAACTACACAAAAATATTTGAATACTAAACATTCACCTTTGACTACAACGTCGAGAAACTAGAAGGAAGCAAAGGAGCTTCCACAACACTATAATAATATTATAATATATTCCCTTATAATCATTTGTGGTTTAGGGTGTATATTATCATGATTGATAATTATTAATTCACCCAGTTTGCATTGAAAAATACAATTCGTTCACTGCACTTAATTCACTTTGTAAATCACTAACGTACAATGACATAACTTTACGCGGAATTTTAACTTCCCGCCAATTACATAAAAACCGACAAACTATAAAAGCATTAATATTATATTAATTGTGTATAAAAGGCTAGAAATTAAATTTTATTAAAATTTCTTTAGAATATTCAATACATTATTTGAAAAAGATAATTATTTAACTTTTATGTTTGTTTCTTCGTCGTTTTCAAAAAAGATTCTAACAGAACCCCAGAAAAGTAAAACATCGGGGTCCAAGCAGGAATCAATTAGTGAACACAGATAGAGTGCTATTCAAAATGCAATATCTTAAAATCTAATCACTATAATTAATAAACTAGTTACTTTTAAATTTTAATTCGCCGCACAAGTTTTCACTCTAATACACAATATTTTATATATAAACACTATTTTCTTCACTTAAGTAAAACCGACACCTTTAAATCCATAAATGTTATATTACTTACGATCCTTTTTATGTTAATTAGTTACGATCCTATCCTTTAAATAATCTTTATGTAAACACGTCTTTTCCGAAATATATAATTTTTCTGACAAATCAGCTAAATAAAAATAATCCGGCAGTGCGAACTGTCAAACAGTAACTAACACATGCTAATCTTACAAGAAGTTTTCTCGTATCCACGCATCAAAAATTTACTACAGCTATACCTGAGATTGTATGCGACACTTTTATTTGAAACCTCTTAATGTATAGAGCAAAAATAAGATGGCATCTAAGAGATATCGTTGACGTCACATAAATTGAGAAAATAATTGAGAGAAGTGGTTTTTAATAACTAGCTATCTCTTTCTTATCAATATGAGCTTTCCCATCAATTACTTCTATTCGCTTTTCATGTTGCTTGAAAACTTTTAGAGATTAATATTCAGTTCTCACACCAGCAGACCAAAAGCTACCTGAAATAAAGCTCCTGTCTGAAGTGCACCAACTGTAGTATTATATTAATTGTGATATATACACTTCGCCACTTGAATATCACAAAACTTTTACCGCAAATTACTCTTTATACGATTCACTATTAGTTTTTGGTTAGAACGATTTTAAAACTTAATCACACTTCTTATAATTAAACCTTAGAACAGAAAACGAAAGGAAGTGCAATACCGTGTATAAATCGTTTCCGTGTTTTCCGATTTTTTGTTCGTTGGAAAGGTGTGGGAAGGGAGCTTCAACTTCGCCATAAAGAAATGTCAATTTGACGTGAACTTTCTGAAGAGTGCGGGTCCAAGTGTTTATTGAATAATTTTCAGCGTTTAGTTGTTAAAGTGGTGTAATTTTACAAATAAAGACAATTAACATTTAAAAGACTGTTTTGGTTTAGTTTACTAAGAATCTCACGTGCTTAATTTGGACATTTTTCGTGATGAAGTGTGCGATATTTTGTTGTAAAAATAATCGACGCATTGCGTGTGGAAATCATTTTTCAGGAAAGTTAAATAATATAATAAGCAATTATACAGCATTTTCTTTGAAATATGTGCAAAAGCTGTATAAATAAAAGCTAAATTACCAAAAAATATAACCATTTCTCTTGATGGTGCTCGTTTGTTTACATTTGAGATTCATCAGAGCTTTGGTTCGCCTTATTTGTTCAGCGACAGGTGACGGAAGTTTTTGCCTGAGGGCTCTAATAAAACTTTAAAAAAATTAAAATTTTTTTCTACCTTTTGGTATTTTAGGTT
The DNA here is from genome assembly GCA_964036015.1 of Leptarthrus brevirostris. Classification (NCBI taxonomy): domain Eukaryota; kingdom Metazoa; phylum Arthropoda; class Insecta; order Diptera; family Asilidae; genus Leptarthrus; species Leptarthrus brevirostris. Next base: position 98,951,172 of record OZ038372.1, on the reverse strand, counting down.
TCCAAAAGACAAAGACTTCAGAGAACTATGGTTAAAATCCATCGGTAGAACTGATTATATACCATCCGATTGTAGTAATGTTTGCGAGGACCACTTCGAATGAGTCAAAAATTTACTACTTCCATGGTGAAAACTAACATATTCACACCTTTCAAACACATAAGAAAAATTCGGAAACTTTTTGAGCATGTTGCACTTCCTTTCGTTTTCTGTTTGTAATGTGAGACATGGGTTGTTTTGAAAAAAAAGCAAACTAGTGCCACCTAGGAGTGGTATTGTAAAATAAGACATCTTTCATATAAACATACCTTCCCTTCGCTTTGGTATAAACGTACCATTTTTTTTCTTTTGAGATTGCCCACCATGCAACTGTTGCTAACCTCATTATAATCAAAAACGTCAACATGGTAGCAGCAAGTGGATGGACAATCTCATAAAGGTAAGAGCATTTACAATTCATAATCGTTAATTATTCAAACCATCCGAGTCTGGAGGATGAAATGATAATTATTTTATTTTCACCAGTACTCGACTCGCGCCACCGAAAATAATTTTTAAAAGGGATTCGGCAGATAGCTTTGCCCGCGTTACCCGCCTTGCAGGCGTGAACATTTTGCCCGCAATTAATACGGGATCAGTAGAGTCAATTTTTGACCCGGGTTGCGGCTAAGAAAGTGCTATTCAGGTGAGCCACAACTTTCACCGGTACATGCCCACCTTTGGACCAAACGTAGTGCGGCAGTCATACTTCTCTTCCTCGGCCCCAGCCTCAGTTCAGGTTGCCGCCTCTGACTGGAACTTTTCTTTCCCCCCTGAAAGAAACAGAAAACAGAAAGAAAAACAAAACGGTAATTGTCACCATACATTGCTCTATATATACTAAATAAATATCATATTCATCTAGATTATAATCGCCGAAAGAAATCACACTTTTTGTGAGTGTCAGCTGTGCTTGGCAAGATACGCCCCAACCAACTTAAGACGGCAGTCTTAAAGACGCCCGTATAAAGCGTCCAACCACACATTGCCGGAGGTGTCAACCTGCAAAATAAAAGCAAAAATAGCCCTTGGCAGCGTTCAAAGCGGCAGCCCTGCGACGCAGAGATAAATTCTTCAGCAGAAAAGAGGGTATAATTTAGGAATGTACCAGGTGACCCAAATTTTTTTAATTTTTACCTTACGGTGACAGTCAGCAGACTGGCGAACCAATTTTTATAAATGTCGTGCATAATATAGTGCAATACCCATTTTTTTTTTAATGTACCAATTTTGGAGATAATATCTTAAGATAAATTAATTTCATTACTGTCTCACGGGAGCCAGATAAACAGACAACCAGGGAAGTGTTTAGTGGAAGTTGTTCCGACCATAGTGAATACTAATTATAATAATGATATATTCTAGTTTCCAAAACGAATAATGAATCGTGTAGGGAGCGGGCGATTAATAGTAAATTATGTTATAGAATTTTAGTAGTGTTAACCTTTTTGCTCGGATTTACAATATTTATTGGTCTTATTTATAACTCGTGCAAATTAAACTTAATGAGTTGTCAGAGCGATTTCTTTTTTTGCATTATAGGTTGACAAATTTGAAAACATTTTGTAGTAAATCATTTCCCATTTACATACTCTTATAGTAGAAATTTTGAGTTTTTTTTCTGGACCTATTAGTGATATTTTACATTACTATAGGATATAATCACTTCAGTAGTAACTAAACTTGTATTTCATTTACTTGAGGACAATCTAGGTAGTCTAAGGTTAAGATGTACTGTAGCTTTTTACCGAACTCATCCTGCAGATTCTTGCTTATCATTTATTTATATTAGGTTCGTTTTTTTTTCTCAAGTAGTAGAATTGTAGAAACTAAGTTATTCCCCGAGTTTCTTAACTTCTCAAAGGCTAAATTCAAAAATTTGTATTTAAGATTTTTATTACATCGATTGTAATTTTTAAAAAAAAAACCAGGAATTAATTATATTCGTTGTTTTCGCAATTACTCTCATAACATTCCAAAAGTATACACTTCGAATTGACTAGTATGTAAGCTAAAAGACGTTTTTCTGAAATAAGCCCTCGAAAATGGATGCATTCATTTACGATGGCGGAAAATTCGGCCTCAGAGATATTAACTGCTGAGGAAACAAGTGAATAAAAACATTTATCAGGCCAAAATTATTGTCAAATCAATTTTTTTTTCAAACATGCAACATATTATTTAAGATTTAAGAATACACATCATGAAACTGTAAATTAGCATTCGGAGAATATTTGCTACGTTTTCTTTTCAGTTGTTCAATGTTAATAAAAGGAGGATAAGTTTTCATAGTTAAATTAGGAATTAATGTTTTTTTTTTGCACGAATTATACGATAATGTTTATGACACCTTAATTTCATTCTTTTATTTCAGGAAACCCAAAAAGGCTTTTTCTCCGTTTTGCTTCCTTTTCCTTCATCCCTCCTCCATATATCCTAATGTTTTGATTTAATTTTTTTTAATTTTTTTGTTTCAGCACCCCTTTATAGGTTGGGCCTGTACCCTAGCCAGGTACAGGGATGGAGTGGGTTGATAGCCTGAACTGTCAATCAAGGGGGTAGGTTTTCTTTTTTTGAGTATTCATTCATGACAGTTCAGCGCGGCTAGGAAGAACTGGTGACACCAGACCTGTTGTTCCTCCTTCAAGTTCTGCTTTCTCGTTTTGTTTTTCCTTTAGTGGCAGGCCTGAAGAAAGGATACCACAACCTTTCTTCGCCACAGGCACGCGAACTTCTGTTTGCGATGTGTGATTAGATGTCCAAGGACCCTGACCCCATACCGACGAGCTAGGACGTGCTGCCAGCTAGCGCGTGCCACTTGGACATCTCGCGGCAACTTCATGTTGCACCAATTACGCACACACATTACATACAATGGCGCCCAACGCGAAGCACGTCTTCCCTAGGGAAGACACTCCAGCATCTTCTGGAGGCTTTGCGCCTCTGAAGAGATGGCTTGTCAGCTTAGGCTGATCTGCTAGTCCTTCTCGGACTTAGGCGATATCTGGCCTGAACGGCAGTCATCTCGACTTTGAATTTTTTTGTAAAGCACCTTCGAGGTCTATTGCCTCTGTCCTGACATGTCTTTAGTGTCCACAGGCATGTCAGTTTTAGCAAATGGGACACACCTTATCCAACTCTGCCCTGTCCTCGACATGGGAGGACTGATGTTCGGGATTAGTGCCTGTGTCTTTAGCGATGTCCGATGTTGCACTGACACGCCTAATCTTTGGGATCATTACTGTCTCATGTCGTAGGGAGCTGGGGAGTCTGACGAACAGCCGACTTAGGCAGTAGCCGGCGTGACGCTTCACTTGGTCGACTACACTTGAAGAGCCCCGATGCCGTCTCGGTAGGACCGTGAACTTGCTCGCCGAGTTCGTCTAAGTTCAGGGCTGATTCCTAGCTCCACAGGCAGAACAGATGTTGTGGGTTTTGGGAACTTTTTGAGTTCTCACACTCCAAAATGTTTTTTGATTTTTTTTCTTCCCGGTTTCAAAATTCTCATTTCTGGTGAATACTTTTATTAATTTTTATTAGATAAACCCCTTTTCTTTCCTTGATTTTCTTTGATTCTTTTTTTGAATTTTGTTTGTGTGTTTGTTTTCACTCCTTCCTTCCTCCTCTCACCTTTCCCATCCCTAGCAAGATGGAGAAGAAGCTTTTGGGGGAACCTGAAATAATTTTTTTATTGATTTTTTTTGACTTCTTTATTTTTTTTGGTTTTTTTTAATTTCGGTTAAGTTGACATTTTTTTTTGAATCTTGTTTAAATCAAATTTTTTTTAAATTCTGATTTTGGGTGATTAACTTTTGATACAGTTTGGCTTATGTTTTTTTTGAATTTTGTTCTTATACTTATATTTTTTTTTGATTTATCATAACACTGATTTTTTTTGTTCTTTTATTTTTCTTTCTCTGATTTCCTTTTGCTGCCTGCAAGCTTGAGTTTGAGCTGCGACCTTTTTATTTTTTTTGCTGCCTTCAAACTTGGGTTTGTGCTGCGACCTTCGGAGTTGGATCTCCCGCACATTTGGCTGAGACCTTCTGTCTCATAAGTTATTATTAATTACATACACGCGGCTACATTGCCCATCGTAATTTTATCGATCGCTATTGTCTGAAGCAAGAATTTTTTTTTATAATGTTTCGCACACCCGTGGTAAAGGCCGCTGAATCGGACTGTAGTGGTGCAAGGCCGAAACAGGCCACAGCTCCCTCCTCTCCTCCGGTTACCAGAAGCAAGAGGCAGAAGAATTTTAACCAAACTTTTGCACAGGAGAGACTGTCGACCGACTCTGTCACTGGTGTTGTACAGGCATCAAGGCCCGATTTCTCAAAACCTCCACCAGTGTATGATGCTAGTAGGCCTCCAAGCGAGCCAGCAAGAATATCCCTTAGCCTGAATGACAATTCCGCACAGCCTGTTTTTGGGTCAAGGCAGTCACTAGACGGGGCTTCCTCTCAACAGGAAAAGACGACGATGGAGAGAGTTCAGAGAGAGAAAACGCGTATTGAAAAAATCTCGACAGTCGTTGGTCTCGACGGTTATCACCAGTCAAGACGACGGTCGTCCTTATATAAAAGTCGAAATAGGCAACGAGTCCATCTTAGGTTTGCTCGATAGCGGTGCCAGCGTGAGTTGCTTAGGACAAGGAGCCCTAGAGTTTTTCCAGCGCTCAGGCTTAAAACTCTCCGCATTGTCAGCCTCAGTTCGTACCGCTGACGGTACTAGCAAGTCCGTCCCCGGCACAGTCAGAACTGCTATAACCTATCGCGAACAGACAAAAATTCTTACCTTGTTCGTTGTTCCTGGCCTAAGCCAACAACTATATTTAGGAGTCGACTTCTGGCGAGCCTTTCAACTTGCGCCAAACATCATCTCCTCTCTCGATGTACCGTCTTCGTCTTCGGTTGAGACGAACTTTCACTCCCTGAATAACTCAGACAGAACAAAACTAGATACAGTCATTGCTCAATTCCCTTCTTTTACAGCTCTAGGTTTGGGAAAGACACACCTAGAAGAGCATATCATCGATACCGGCGAGGCCGTACCGATAAAACAAAAACATTATCCCATTTCTCCAGCAATCCAAAAGCTGATGTACAACGAACTCGACCGCATGTTGGAGTTAGGGGTAATTGAAGAGTCCAACAGTCCCTGGAATTCCCCAGTTGTACTTGTACGTAAACCTGGGAAAGTCCGGCTCTGTTTGGACTCTCGCAAGGTGAACCTAGTCACTAGGAAAGACGCCTGCCCCTTACCCCACATCGACGGATTGCTTGGTCAACTGCAGGATACACACTTCATTTCGTCCATCGATTTGAAGGACGCCTTTTGGCAAATTCCTTTAGAGAAGCAGTCAAGGGAGAAAACTGCGTTTACAGTGCCCGGCAGGCCGCTCTACCAATACACCGTTATGCCTTTTGGATTGTGCAATGCCCCACAAAGAATGTGTCGAATAATGGACAAAATAATACCAGGCCGCTTGCGCGAACACGTCTTTGTTTACTTAGACGATCTACTAGTCGTATCAGCTGATTTCAATTCACACCTTCGAACACTAAGAGAAGTAGCTGACTGCCTTCGCAGTGAAAAACTCACGATTAACGTCGAGAAAAGCCGCTTTTGCGTCAAGCAGGTCCGCTACCTGGGTTTCATGATTGGAGATGGAACTCTGAGAACTGACCCCGAGAAAGTAGCAGCGGTGGCGGATTTCCCTATACCCCGCTCTGCTAAACAAATCCTTAGATTTCTCGGAATGACGGGTTGGTATCAGAGGTTCATCCCCAGCTATGCGACCCTGGCAGCTCCAATTACGGACTGCTTAAAAAAGAGTAAAAGTTTTTCATGGACAGAAGAAGCACAGCAATCATTTGAGAGTCTTAAACAAGCAATGTGTAATGCGCCGATCTTGACAACACCGGATTTTACGAAAAAATTCTACATTCAATGTGATGCTAGTACATCTGGTGTTGGCAGCGTACTGTTTCAAGTCGATGACTCAGGTGCAGAAAGGCCAATAGCTTACATGTCGAAAAAGCTCAATCCAGCACAGCGCAATTACAGCATTACGGAACTCGAATGCTATGCGGCGGTGTTGAGTGTTAAGAAGTTTCGAGCTTATGTTGAAGGACATCCATTTACCATCATTACTGATCATGCTAGTCTGAAGTGGCTTATGAGTCACTCGGATCTTTCCGGACGATTGGCTCGATGGAGTTTAAAGCTGCAGGCTTTTGACTTCCAGATCGAGCATCGCAAGGGCTCGCAGAATGTGGTCCCTGACACTCTGTCCCGAGCACACACTGAAACGGCAGAGGAGTTGAAAGTAAGTGCAGTTGACGTAGACTTAAACTCGCCATACTTCTCCATGGAAGAGTATGAGCAGTTGAAATCGGCTGTGCTTGCTAACCCAACACAACTCCCTGATCTCTGTGTCTCGGACGGGTACGTATATAAGAGGACCCAACCCCGCAGCGGTGACTCAATACAGGAGGACCTAGCCTGGAAGCTTTGGATTCCATCCGGTCTGGTGGAAGATTTGATCCGTGAGGCTCATGAGTCACCTCAGTCAGCGCATGGAGGCTTTCACAAAACATTAGCTAGGCTCCGCGAGAAATACTACTGGCCCTACATGGTAACACATGTACGCACATATGTATTGAATTGTCAGGTATGTAAAGAAACTAAATCCCCTAATACCATCCTGCGACCACCGATGGGCAAACCTCTAGAAGCCCAACGTCCCTTCCAATTTCTCTATATTGACTTCCTCGGACCATATCCTCGCACTAAACGTGGAAACACGGTAATTTTTGTTGTACTCGACGGCTTTACTAAGTTTGTTTTTATCAAGCCCATGCGTGCTGAGCGAACAGATCTAGTCAATGCTTTCTTGGAGAAAGATGTCTTGTCTCTCTTTGGAGTCCCCGAGACGATCTTCTTTGACAATGGCAGACAGTTCGTCTCCAATAAATTCCAGAAGCTGCTGACTGAATATGGTATTAACCATGTAAAGACTGCCAAATATTCTCCCCACCCTAATGCTTCGGAACGAGTGAATAGGTCCATCCTGTCAGCCATCCGTGCATACTTGCAAGATGATCATAGTGCATGGGACTTACACCTCCCCGCTATAGGAAGCGCGTTACGCACTTCGGTACACCAGTCTATTGGCATGGACCCGTATTATGCTCTCTTTGGCCACCACATGGTACAGCATGGCTCAGCCTATCCAATCCTGAGACAGCTAGACCAGCTGAAAACTGGTGATATAGCTATATTACCTAGTACAGACCGCCTCCAATTGATTCGTTCTCGTTTGTCAGACCACCTCCAGCGTGCACACGGAAAGCATGAGAAGGCCTACAATACTCGCTGTCGTGACGTTACATACACTCCCGGTCAGGAAGTGTACTGTAGAGTTTTTATACAGAGCGACATGCAGAAAGGCATTAGTGCTAAGTTGGCTAACAAATTTAACAAAGCCAGAATTGCCAAGCGCGTGGGACAGAGCTTATATCAGCTGGAAGACATGCAAGGCAAGTCCTTGGGAACATTCCATGCCAAAGACATCCGGCAGTGAGATCTACCCCAACTATATACAGTCCAATTTAATAAGTCCGTCCGTCCGAATTTTGTTGTTAGTCTGTCCGTCCGCGTCCTAGACAGGAATGCCCGGCTCAGTCGGTAGAGCATGAGACTTACTTTCAGGGTCGTGGTCGTGCCACACGTTGTTTCAGTCAAGCAGTGAGGAAGATCTGAACTCTCCAGCTTCTCATTAGAGCTTGGAAGGGGAAGATCTGATTCTCTGTTCGAGGTGGAAGCGACCGGCTATCCTTCTTCCTCTCATTAGGGAATGAAGTGGTACCGGTAACTGACACGACAGCGTGCCAACGCCAGATCCTGAGGTAATCCCGTGCCGCTGAGGAGTCCAAGTAGATCCTGTCTCACTCTTGTCATCTCCTCTCTCATCGGATCGCTAGAGCTACAGGCCTTGAGAGAGAGACCTGTGTTGTAATGTGAGACATGGGTTGTTTTGAAAAAAAAAGCAAACTAGTGCCACCTAGGAGTGGTATTGTAAAATAAGACATCTTTCATATAAACATACCTTCCCTTCGCTTTGGTATAAACGTACCATTTTTTTTCTTTTGAGATTGCCCACCATGCAACTGTTGCTAACCTCATTATAATCAAAAACGTCAACATGGTAGCAGCAAGTGGATGGACAATCTCATAAAGGTAAGTGCATTTACAATTCATAATCGTTAATTATTCAAACCATCCGAGTCTGGAGGATGAAATGATAATTATTTTATTTTCACCAGTACTCGACTCGCGCCACCGAAAATAATTTTTAAAAGGGATTCGGCAGATAGCTTTGCCCGCGTTACCCGCCTTGCAGGCGTGAACATTTTGCCCGCAATTAATACGGGATCAGTAGAGTCAATTTTTGACCCGGGTTGCGGCTAAGAAAGTGCTATTCAGGTGAGCCACAACTTTCACCGGCACATGCCCACATTTGGACCAAACGTAGTGCGGCAGTCACACTTCTCTTCCTGGGCCCCAGCCTCAGTTCAGGTAGCCGCCTCTGACTGGAACTTTTCTTTCTCCCCTGAAAGAAACAGAAAACAGAAAGAAAAACAAAACGGTAATTGTCACCATACATTGCTCTATATATACTAAATAAATATCATATTCATCTAAATTATAATCGCCGAAAGAAATCACACTTTTTGTGAGTGTCAGCTGTGCTTGGCAAGATACGCCCCAACCAACTTAAGACGGCAGTCTTAAAGACGCCCGTATAAAGCGTCCAACCACACATTGCCGGAGGTGTCAACCTGCAAAATAAAAGCAAAAATAGCCCTTGGCAGCGTTCAAAGCGGCAGCCCTGCGACGCAGAGATAAATTCTTCAGCAGAAAAGAGGGTATAATTTAGGAATGTACCAGGTGACCCAAATTTTTTTAATTTTTACCTTACGGTGACAGTCAGCAGACTGGCGAACCAATTTTTATAAATGTCGTGCATAATATAGTGCAATACCCATTTTTTTTTTAATGTACCAATTTTGGAGATAATATCTTAAGATAAATTAATTTCATTACTGTCTCACGGGAGCCAGATAAACAGACAACCAGGGAAGTGTTTAGTGGAAGTTGTTCCGACCATAGTGAATACTAATTATAATAATGATATATTCTAGTTTCCAAAACGAATAATGAATCGTGTAGGGAGCGGGCGATTAATAGTAAATTATGTTTTAGAATTTTAGTAGTGTTAACCTTTTTGCTCGGATTTACAATTTTTATTGGTCTTATTTATAACTCGTGCAAATTAAAATTAATGAGTTGTCAGAGCGATTTCTTTTTTTGCATTATAGGTTGACAAATTTGAAAACATTTTGTAGTAAATCATTTCCCATTTACATACTTTTATAGTAGAAATTTTGAGTTTTTTTTCTGGACCTATTAGTGATATTTTACATTACTATAGGATATAATCACTTCAGTAGTAACTAAACTTGTATTTCATTTACTTGAGGACAATCTAGGTAGTCTAAGGTTAAGATGTACTGTAGCTTTTTACCGAACTCATCCTGCAGATTCTTGCTAATCATTTATTTATATTAGGTTCGTTTTTTTTTTCTCAAGTAGTAGAATTGTAGAAACTAAGTTATTCCCCGAGTTTCTTAACTTCTCAAAGGCTAAATTCAAAAATTTGTATTTAAGATTTTTATTACATCGATTGTAATTTTTAAAAAAAAACCAGGAATTAATTATATTCGTTGTTTTCGCAATTACTCTCATAACATTCCAAAAGTATACACTTCGAATTGACTAGTATGTAAGCTAAAAGACGTTTTTCTGAAATAAGCCCTCGAAAATGGATGCATTCATTTACGATGGCGGAAAATTCGGCCTCAGAGATATTAACTGCTGAGGAAACAAGTGAATAAAAACATTTATCAGGCCAAAATTATTGTCAAATCAATTTTTTTTTCAAACATGCAACATATTATTTAAGATTTAAGAATACACATCATGAAACTGTAAATTAGCATTCGGAGAATATTTGCTACGTTTTCTTTTCAGTTGTTCAATGTTAATAAAAGGAGGATAAGTTTTCATAGTTAAATTAGGAATTAATGTTTTTTTTTGCACGAATTATACGATAATGTTTATGACACCTTAATTTCATTCTTTTATTTCAGGAAACCCAAAAAGGCTTTTTCTCCGTTTTGCTTCCTTTTCCTTCATCCCTCCTCCATATATCCTAATGTTTTGATTTAATTTTTTTTAATTTTTTTGTTTCAGCACCCCTTTATAGGTTGGGCCTGTACCCTAGCCAGGTACAGGGATGGAGTGGGTTGATAGCCTGAAGTGTCAATCAAGGGGGTAGGTTTTCTTTTTTTGAGTATTCATTCATGACAGTTCAGCGCGGCTAGGAACAACTGGTGACACCAGACCTGTTGTTCCTCCTTCAAGTTCTGCTTTCTCGTTTTGTTTTTCCTTTAGTGGGAGGCCTGAAGAAAGGATACCACAACCTTTCTTCGCCACATTTGCACATTCACAAAAATGACATTTCTATTGAAATTGAAGTTGGCAGTGTTTTATTTTCAAGGGAAATTTCTTAAATTCCCTTGAGTGGGGTAGTGAACAAAATCATGAACTGGTTCAGCAATTTGTATGGCGGAGATCTATATAGCTCATTAAGAAAACAGCCATAGCAGTATACTAAGGGCTTATCCGGGAGGCTATCTGCAGCCGAACACCGACTACACCATCCCACTACTTAGTTTTGGGAAGGCCTTCTCCACAAAAATCCCAAGTAGAGAAGAATGGGAAGAGTGGGGGGATGCCACCCGTGCAAAAATATTTGTCTTCACGGACGGGTCTATGGCGGAGGACGGAGTGGGAGCGGGGGTCTTCTCGGACTGCCTAAGCATATGCAGTAGGTACCGGCTACCGGACCATTGCAGTGTATTCCAAGCAGAGTTCTTGGCCATAGAAAGGGCGGCAGAAATAATACACGGACGCCCAAACCTACCAATGGGTAGCGCGATATGCTTGTACATCGACAGCCAAGCAGCTATCAAGGCGCTGGACTCAAACTTAGTCAGGTCACGGCTGGTCGGCAGGTGTCTGGCTGGTCTCCGGACTTTAGGGGCGAGACATAAGGTAACTCTATGCTGGGTCCCTGGGCACAGTGGTGTTCAAGGGAATGAGGCAGCTGATGAGCTGGCAAAGAAGGGATCACATTTGGATGATTCCTCTATTGACAGATCGATCGGCTGGCCGCTAGAATCAGTTAAGAGAGAAATTGACCTTAAGGCTGTTCAGCTCGCTAAGCAGAAATGGAGTAATCTAGCCACATGCAGCCTATCAAGGCAGCTGTGCCCTGAATGGGATTTGAGGAAAACCGCGTTCCTGCTAAACGGAAGCCGGGCAAACCTCAGAAACATTGTGGCAGTTATCACTGGCCACTGTCTTTTCGGTAGACACGCAGAACGTCTGCGCGTTCCCACGAATGACTTCTGCCGGAGCTGTATGGAGGAGGAAGAGGTGGAAAGCATTCAGCACTTACTCTGCGAATGCCCGGGCCTAGCAAAAAGAAGGTACAATGCAATGGGCGCGTACTTCTTAGGTGGCATGGGCGGTATAGCCGGCATCGGGCTGAAGCAGCTCCTAAGGTTTATTAACAGCTGCGGCTGGTTTTAGTTAAACCCGGCAATCAGGCACGGTTCCACGGATGTGGTATCACAACGGACCATTTATAGGTCTATGTGAGGCTGATCGGCTGTAGGGCTGATAGCCGCCACCCAAACCTAACCTAACCTAGTCTTTTTTTCATAGAACTAAGAAATAAAAATCACACCCTGACTACCATAAGAAACAATGTAAATATGACCATTCAGTAAGACCATTTACGACCCCATATAAAAGTCCACTTCATGGTTTGTAGTTTACGGTGGTTTTGGATATACCGTATAAGAAACCTGTACGTTTGTCGAAGAGTTATGGGGGACGAAAGGGCGACTTTAATTTCGTCAATAAGAAGAAGATACTTGAATTGTCATTTTTCATGTAAACAAGCGCCAGAAAAGTTTTATTTGATGTTCGATCGCTTTAAAGAGTGTTAATTAGTGGAAAAAACCTCATGAATTTAAACATAAAGGAAGTGAAAATAATTTGCATTGTAAAGTAAACTAGAAAAAACTAAATAAAATGTCGTGCATTGTGCAAAATTGTGAAAATCGCGTCCATCGCCGATTGCCCGGAATATAATTTCATATGTAAGTTTCTTCAAAATATGTTGCTACAGATAGGTAGTAAATAAGCTTTAAACTTGTAAACAATGTTAATTACGAAGCATGTTTAATTAAAAGTAGTAAGGAAATAATATTCGTTCTTGTTTACATTTGAGAATTTTTTTTTAATTTAGCTTGAACTTTGTTTAATTTGGCGCAGAGACGTCGTGAATATAAAATTTTTTGGGAGCTATTGAACTTAAAGTAATATTTTTGCAAATTTACCTAGAAAAGGAAAATTACTACGGCCATGTTCAAAATGAGTTTGTAGTGGAAAGTATGTTTGGAGTTGTGAGATGCTTCAGAAAATTGCGTTAACAGCCGTTCCGTTTAGTTATTTCTTCGTAGAGAAACACATAGAAAAAACTCACCTCTACAGAAATGAAAATGCTAACGTTTTCCTAGCGTACTGCCATTCCTGTTTAGCTTTCCAACTTCCAAAAAATGTTGAAATGTCAATTAAACTTAAAAAGAGCTGCCGCTGCGCTGCGTCCTACGAGTAAATAACTAAATGGAGTGGCCCAACAGCAGACATTTCCGTAGCCTGTGCCTAAAATGTGTGAGTTTACACGCACACAAGAAAAACAGTACAGGACAGGCTGAAGAAAAAATCTTTATATGGGGGTGCGTGCTTTGGTGCAATTTTTAAACTTCTGGAGAAATCTGTTTAAAATTGCAATTTAAAAGCAGCTTTTTCACTAAAATTTTTAATTTTGATTACGGCTTTTCATCACAAGAAATTTAAATAATTAATTTGCAAATCAGTAAACACTTCAATAATAAAGTTTTCATCTACTAACTCCTTGCAAAATTTAATTACACCACCGCCTTTGTAAGTGATAAGGTAAACAAAGTCTACCTTAACGCAAAAAGTGGGTATTTTATAAGTTAATGGTGTGTTTAACACCGCCTGAAATATTCGTATCACAAAAGAAAGTTATTTTCTCTACTTTATCTGTAAAATTAAATCCCGGGGTGTTTTAAATAACTGGAATTTTTGCAAAATTGCACTACACACTTCATTGTCACTAATCGTTTAAAACTTGGAATTTTCTCAAATAGTTTTAACACAACACGCAATAGTTTTATATTTTTCTCCTTCGCAATGAATTTAATTCTCACTTCAACTTTACAGGACGATAAAATTAGCACTTTTTAACCCACAACACTCGGTTAAAGAAAAACAACAACAACACTTGTCAAACAAGTGACAACACGAGAAGAAAAATGAGAGCAAAAAAATCGTAGAAATCGGCACACTCACGTACACGGATTTTACACACTAGGGCCACTCCATTTAGTTTCTTACTCGTAGGCTGCGTCCTGATCTTTTTGGGTGTTTTCGATTTTGCTTCGGTGTTAAAACTTGTGCCCTGGAGAAGCAAATATATGTTCGAGATTGCGGTGCTGTAATGTGTGTGCATGTTTATGTGCAACGTGAAGTTGCTGCGAGATGTCCAAATGGCACGCGCTAGCTGGCAGCACGTCCTAGCTCGTCGGTATGGGGTGTAGGTCCTTGGACATCCTATCACACATCGCAAACAGAAGTTCGCATGCCTGTGGCGAAGAAAGGTTGTGGTATCCTTTCTTCAGATCTGCCACCAAAAAGAAAAACAAACGAGAAACAGATATGGAAGGAGGAACAACAGGTCTGGTGTCACCAGTTGTTCCTAGCCGCACTGAACTGCCATTAAAATCACGCAAAATAACGAAAAGTTACCCCTCTAGCGGACAGTTCAGGCTATCAACCCACTCCATCCCTATACCTGGCTAGGGTACAGGCCCAACCTATAAGGGAGTGCTGAAACAAAGAATTAAAAAAATCTTAGATCAAAATAAAAACATGTTGGGGCGGGGGGTAGAGGGAGAAAGAATGAGGGAGGCAAGAAGGAGGAAAAAGCTTCCTCCGGGTTTCCTGAAAAGATAATGCGGATTTCAAAACATAATTATAATATTCGTTTATTACCACTAATAGATCTAATACGAAAAATATAAGAATATTTATCAATGCTACCTAATGAGGCCGAAACATAATTAAGTAAACCTAGTAGTAAACTTATAAACAGCGGGGCGTACTAATTGTATCCTGTCTTATCCAATAACATTTTTGTATAGTTCAATAAACTTAAAGGTTAAACCACTATCTTCTTTCATTGCACAAAAAAGTTTTAATTTTTTTTTTTTTACAGCGCTTATCAGCATCAAATTCAACGGATACAAAAAAATATGGTCTTCTATAGCCATATGAAAATTAGTCCTAAACTACATAACTTTATTCAATAAAAAGTCCTAATAGTCTATCTTGGATCATTCACAGCTGCAAATAAAAACTTTATTCATCTTCTGCCTTGCGTCTATTCGGATTATGACAAGCTTACTGACTCTATCATTTCTGACAAACTGACCTACAAGTAATCCAATTCGGATTATCTTCAACTGCAGAATGCAGGTGTATGCAAATTATAAATTTAAAAGAATGATGACAAAAGAATTTCACGACCAACTCAAAAGAATCTCTTCACACCGGGTGCGACTGAGAAAATTCATTAAAATCGGCACGATGCAATCGCGAAACGAAAGGTACGTTACGTAGGCGCACATCTAGCTAGATGAGGTAAAGTACGCGAAGGTGCGGTGCAGAATATACCAATAGTACCGAATTTGCCGTGTGTCAGGAGCTGTATGATACATCTTCCGAGACAAAATTAAATTTTTATACCTAAATTCGTTGCTCTGATACCTATGTGGGATGCAAACACAAATAACCCTAATGAAAGTACTTAACATTCAGCATTCTAATTCATAGCTCAAATCATTATTATAACTGTCCCTATGTAACTAAAATTGTATGATGTGAGGGATATATGTATAAATATAGTCAATACAGAGGACTTATCAGCTATATATATATATATATGTTTTTTTGCAAAAAGAATTCTTGAAATTTTATATATTTAATATTACAGCTACTATAATAAGAATTAAAAGGCAAACACAGCCTATTAGGCGTAACTATCGTTATAAATTCTGCGGCTAAGTATTGCGTCAATAAGGTTAACAAAAAGGTAAATCGTTGGCAAACAAAAATTAAGGCAAAATCTTTACTGTACTCTTAGGCCAACGATAATTAGTCAAAGCAAATGGTAAACACAATCTACTGCCAAATTTTATGCCGGCTCAGAATCTATCAATTATCGACTAAGCGTCTTCTTATATCCAAAACAAAATTTGATAAAAAGTAAAAAAAATTATCACATCACGTAACTAGAGTACTTAGCTGTATGTCCCATTTAAGTGAGATCCCTTGGTGTCCGGCATGGATGACAAGAAGATTTAATTTGTGGGGCCTCGGGACGGAGGTCTTACTGCTTGGAGTTGTTGGTGACGCTTGTATGAGTTAAAACTGGTTTGCTTTCCCCCAGTAAGCAAACAAACGGGAGAAGTGGGCGCTCTGCTATTTTCTTTTTCGTTATTACACCTTTTTAATTAGCCCCAGGGTGCTGAGCATGCTCACGATGGGTTGTCTGGCGGGCTATAAGTGCTCCTCCCAGCCGGGATTAGTGGGAATAACACCAAGTTGTGTTTAGCTTTAGTCCGACGGTTTGTTTGTTTACACCGTGGCCACTTTGAGAATTCCTCCAAATATCTAAACTGTTTGGGTTTCTTTTAGCGAGTTTGGTTAGAATTGTACACAAAAAAAAATCACCTGTTTAATTTATCCGACAAGGGCCATGAATTTCTAGACCGTAATTTGTGGAAGTAGTCTACTAGATTTCCTCCACCATGGTGGCAAAATCGAAAACACTCTTTGACAATCCTTGCGCTGCCAAGATTGACACTGCCACTGCCGTCTGTTCTGTTCAGTCTTAAAAGTTTTATATGTGCCGCTTTCGTAATAAATCAACTGCTAGAAGAAGAAGGTAAAAAGTAAATTAAAATCTACGAGGAAGAAACTAATGGAGATGCCCTAAACTCGAAAAATCGTGGCAAGTTTAATAGTGTGCGATAATCTTTCCCACACTAAGTAAAACGGCATTGCAGGCGGCGCAAAGTTAATTTGCTTGAGAGGGTTCTTGGCGCGTTTTTTAAACAACTTAGACACGTTCAAATAAACAAAATGTAAATACAAATTTTACCATATAAAATTGGAAGTTCGTCTTCTCAATCTCAGCATTATTTAAAAGAATAATCAGTATACCGATTTTGGAATAAAATATCAAGCTATAAAAATTCCCTAATATTACGACTTCAATTAAATTTGATGAATTTAATTCGCCCAATGGCTCAATGATTACAATGTTTTCCCTCACATTTAATGTGTGTGGATTTATTCAGAAAAGATAAGATTAGTATTTCCAGTTATCAAAACTATTCAATTTAATTTGTATCACTTCCTAGCCTCATTCGTTGAGCTGAAATAGGTTTTGATTTAAAAATGCTCTGAACAAATCACTTTCCCCTTTCTAGTATGAAAATCTAACTTCCAAGAACTTTTGCTACTGAAAGTTATAGCGTTTTCGATGGGACTTTTTCAGCACGGTTTCCGTGGCGCACTGTTTCTGACATTTTCTTGTAGTGGCCCACTGATCAATGAAACATTTCTTTCCGACTTTGTCAATGTGTGCGCACCAATAAAACAAATTTCAATAAAACGACGGCGAAAATGTATTATAAAACATTTTAAAATAATGTTATATGAAATTATATCGCTTGGAGAACGTTGTAGGCAGAGCTGGTCAACCAACCAATTTGTAAACCACTAAAAATCCGTCTGACAATTCGAACTGTCAAAACATTTTACGTTTGTAGTTGTAAAACTGGCTCCGCTGAAACCAAATCGCAGTGCCAGGAAGGGGAAATCAGTGGTCCACTAAGTCTAGTAGTTTTGCTGTCAAAAGTCCCATTGAACATGTTTTGACAGCGACACTGCTAGAATAAATCGAAACTAGTTGTGCACTGAAGTCCCATCGAAAACGCTATTAGATTTCAAGAACTTTTGCTACTGAAAAAAGCATTTCCAGTTATTGAAAATATTCAGCGCTCGTTGAAATAAGTCTTCGTCTTGAAAATCTTCTTCCAAGATCTTTAAGCCACTTTTGGCGTAAAACTACATATTTTGGGAATCTAAAGTACAAGAAAACTAATCAATGTCAATATTTCTATTTTATTAACTGCATAATTCATAGTTACATAAATATAAAATTTAACAATCAAAAAATCTATAAATATTGATATAATAAAAATTGACGGAAACCCCTGCCAGATAAACTTTTCTCCATCCACCAGTGCAGAATATTCACAGAACAGCTGGTGATCTCTAAATGAAATGTAAACAAAGTTTTATTTTTACGTAAATTATGAATATTTCGTAAATAATTTTAAAACTTTGCTCATTTCTAGATAACTGATTAATAGTAGCTTGTCTTAGGTGTGATAGAATATTCCAGATAGTCGACACAGGGTGTTATTTGGACAAAATTCCACTATGCACTTCACAATAAGTTTTCACTAAAACCTTGGTTATTTAATTAACAATTTCAGTTAAAGTGTATATAAATCTTCTTTCACTTGAACGATATAAATTTTTTAATGATATATATTACACCAAATTCATTTAATCAGAACTTTTAAATCGGTTAACAATTTTATCACGTCAAGTAAACAGAAAAGTGACAGAACTTCACTTTATTTGACAGCACAACGATTAATTTTGACATCACACGCATTAAAATCTGGCCAGGGAAAATCAGCGTATACATATACGTAAGGGCATCTCCATTAGTTTCTTCCTTAGAACAGAAAACGAAAGGAAGTGCACCATGCTCAAAAAGTGTCCGAATTTTCCTTATGTGTTTGAAAGGTGTAAATGTGTTTGTTTTCACCATGGAAGTAGTAAATTTTTGACTCATTCGAAGTGGTCCTCGCAAATATTACTACCATCGGATGGTATATAATCAGTTCTACCGATGGATTTTAACCAGAGTTCTCTGAAGTCTTTATCTTTTGAAAACCTAAAATACCAAAAAGTAGAAAAATATTTTAATATTTTTCAAGTTTTATTAGAGCCCCTAGGCAAAAACTTCCGTCAGCTGTCGCTGAACCACCAAGGCGAACCAAAACTCTGATGAAGCTCAAATGTAAACAAACGAGCACCATCAAGAGAAATGTTTATATTCTTTGGTAATTTAGCTTTTATTTATACAGCTTTTGCACATATTTCAAAGAAAATGCTGTATAATTGCTTATTACATTATTTAACTTTTCTGAAAAATGATTTTCCACACCAATTGCGCCGATTATTTTTACAACAAAATAGGTCTGTTCTTTACAGCCACTCCGAGTAGAGTAGATCTCGGCTCGGAGCCAAAAAGAGCAGGAAATAAAATAGCAACGCAGAGCTCTGCTCCAATCCGAGTAGCAAAACCAAAATGCACTGTTGACAACTGACTGACATTTCTATTTTAAGATAATAATAATAATAAACCTGTCTCCAATTTCTGGGTGTTTGGTGAGCATGACACACAAAATATCTTTCCAAACGAATTAACCATTGTAACTTTATGTATTTCGTAAAACAATGCTTTTAATTTACACTTAATTAATAAAATTTCAAATACTTCCAAATAGATCAATCTGAAACGTCAAAAAGTTTAACTTCAAATAACTTGATATTAAACGTCAGAAAGCTGCACCTTGTTTAAAGTAGGAGCAGAAAAGTTGGCTCTTAAACATTCTAGATTGCTGCTCTTTTCTCAAAGAACATAAAAAGCGCAGAAAGATTTCTACTCTTTTCTCAAAGAACACCGACTAGAGTAGCAAATGGCTATTTTTTACTCGGAGTGGCTGTAAAGAACAGACCTAATACCGCACACTTCATCACGAAAAATGTTCAAATTAAGCACCTCAGATTCTTAGTAAACTAAACCAAAACAGTCTTTTAAATGTTAATTGTCTTTACTTGTAAAATTACACCACTTTTAATAATAGAACAGTGAAAATTATTCAATAAACACTCTATAAACACTTTGAATGTGTACTCTTCAGATAGTCCACGTCAAATTGACATTCGGAAGGCGTGCTCTGGGTTCCCTTCCCACACCTTACCGATCCATGAACAAAATATCGGAAAACACGTACACGGTTTATAGACAGTATTGCACTTCCTTTCGTTTTCTGTTCTAAGGTTTCTTCCTCGTAGATTAAAATAAGAAGAAGAGTTATTTATGTTTTTTGGTATTCATTGCTATTGGTTGAGTTCAAAGTTCATATTTAAAACAACTCATGAGATTTGCTTATAAGTGTTTTGTCATTCTAAGGTTTTGTCACACATCGGAAAGATTAAAAGATTGCTAAAACTATATTTGCTTTAAATTACTCCTAAACTAAATTTGAGCAATTCACAAATGCTGGGTAGACGTGCTTTAAAGCTGCCATACAATTTTGGAAATAAAATAAAAGGCTCAAAAAATATTCGGTTTTCTGGATGTACAAGAGTACGTGGTATAATTTATTTTATGCAATATACATAACATATTTTTCAGGCGAAGGTTTGCAAAGTGTTAGTTCCAGTATCAGTAACACTCTTAACTTTTGCTCAAGCATCAACAAAAAACAGACCAGAAACAATGACTGAAGAAATGACACTGGAAAATATTTTACAAAATGCCGACCAACTTTACGATGAGAATCATTATCAAGAAGTTTGCGACGTACTGGACAAATTTAACGTCTGTTGGTAATATAATTATTAAAGTTCAAATTGCATGTAGGTATAAAATTTTAGAATCATTTACTACCCGATATTAAGTGGAGAAAAGCTAGAGCATTATACTCTCTTTCAAAAACCGTTAAAGATAAGAACGAAAGGTATAAGTTAATTCGAGAATCTTACGAGCACATTAAAGCAGCACTGGAAGTTAATGAAAGTAACTTTGCAATTCATAAATGGATGGCTATTATTTTAGATGCATTCGCGGAATTGGATGGTATTAAATCTAGAGTATCGCAGTTAGAAAACGTGAAACAACATATGATGCGTGCTGTTGAGCTTAATCCGTCAGATCCAACCAGTTGGTATTTGTTAGGCCAATTCGAATATGGACTAGCTGATATGCCGTGGATACAGAGGAAAATAGTGTCAACTATATTTGCTTCTCCACCTACAGGAACTTATGAAAAAGCTCTTGATTATTTTGAGAAAGCTGAAGGTATAAAAGAAGGTTTCTACAGTATGAATTGGTTAATGTTGGGTAAATGCTACCTTATACTAAAGCAAACAGATAATGCAAAAACGTTTCTGGAAAAGGCTGCAAACTGTCGAAGCCTGTAAGTTTTTTTTTTCTTTTAAATATGTTTGATTTCTTCCAGCATCATTTTCAGAAGCGAAGAAGACAAAATCTGTAAAGAAGAGGCTGCCCGATTGTTAAAAAAACTTTAAAATATTTTAGTAAATTTTTGTTAATGTAGCACCAATTGTATGTTTTATACTTTTTTAATAAAACATTTAAACAATTGTAAAAGCCAAATCAAATGGCATTTACGGGGTAGCAGTAGTGTTTTATATATTGTAAGTTGGACAACTAATAATATTACACAGTAATACAAAACAAACAAAATGTGTCGGTTTTAAGTAGGTGCATTGAAACTGAGACGCAACTGGAGCTTTCCACAAAAAGTTCTCTAATTGTAATTTTGGAAGAATAAAATAACGCTGTCATGTTAAAGCAGTCAAAGAATTATTTTATTCTTCAAAAATTACAATAGATGGTGAATACAATTTACTGTTCAAATCTTTAGCTTACTGGCTTATAACGTTGTGTTGAATTGTTTGCGTCAACCATTAGCGCAACTGCTTGATCTTCTGATAGTTCAGGTTCTTTTCGACAAGGACTTGGGGGTATTGTTGATTGTAGTGTCTAGATCTAGACAGTAGAAAGCTTTACTATCGTTGCTGAACCTCTTTTTGTCCCTTAAAGCTGCATTGAAGCGATTATTCTGCATGACTTGTTGATTCAACGTATTGTTTGACTCGGCAGTTCTTGCCGTAGTAGCCTTCTACTCGTACCAATTTGTAAATTAATACAAACTAATTGAATCACAATAAAGTAACGTAAAATTTCCTTGAAGCTACGAATAACAAAACTTTGAGACCGGTGTTTTAATTAATGCATACTTGCGTACGCAAATGCAAATTAAAATTTTAAAAATGAGTGCAATTTGACAGGTAATCTGCAGAAAATTTTGCTTCACTTTTTGTTCACGTATATATATACGTATCGGCCTTTCCTTTCGTTCTTTATTCGTAGACACTCATCAGTGTGTGTAAAATTTGGGAAAAAGGGGAAATAATTATTATATAAAAAAATTTACGACAAATATGAATAATGTGAAAATAGCGATTTTCAATTCTTACAATTTGTTGGTAAATGGGGATACATCTATACAAATTAGGTCTGTCTGTTTACTCGAAAGTTTTCGTCCACACTGCGTCTGTTTACTTTTGGATTTGAAGGAATTTGTCAGTCGAGTAATTTCCCCTTCTGACCAAATTTTACGCTGATGAGTGTGGACAAAAGGTCTTTTCACGTCTTAGAATAAAGAACTAGAGGAAAGGACATCATTCGGAAAAATGTAAGCATTTTGCTATATGTAGTAGAACCCAACCGATGTGTGCGTTTCGAACATGAAAGTAGTAAAATTATGCTTGTACACAGGAGGGGCCAACTCATTTTGATAATATTTTAAATTAGGTGTTTTTAAAATATATTCTTATAACACTTTTAATATAATATAACTTTGCCCGACCATATTTTATTAATTTACTTAATTTGACTATTTAAAAACTCTTTGCTTATGCCCCCAAATATTTCAGTACTACGGAGACGACTTTGATTTCAAGGCGACATTCCCCCTTTACCCACTTGCCACTTGGCCCAGAAGAAAAATGCTTATCACACGTACAGGGTTTTTACTTAAGATAGCCTTTCCTCTCGTTCTTTATTCTAAGGTTTAAAGCTACTGCAAATTCCTGAACTTTCCTGCAGGTGGGGAAGTGGTGACGTCAGCAAAAATCTGCTGTCAAACCGAGTACGAAAACGACTCTCTGCAGTTTCCTGCGCAGGAATTATAATTCCTGCAGATACGTGAACAGACCTAAAATTTCGACAGAATTCTTCTTTTATGGTTGACAACTAACAGCTGATTGATATTTGGCTTTGGCTAGTTACAGCTTATAAATAAAAATTGAAAGAAGGGGGAACAATTAACTTTTGATTAAATCAGGGACCAAAAATAACCATTATTTTAGAATTTTCAAACAAAAGCATCACAGAAATAATGATCTGATCTTATCCTCATTAAGTGAACTTTCAATTTCTGGCGTAATTTAAAAAAGTATAACCAATAAAATAAATATCGCACCTTAATGGTTAATTTTTGATTAATTTTTTTTGGTTATCGCTTAACCATTATTTCACTATTTCTTGTTTTTGGTTATGAAATAAGAGTTATCCAAAACTTTTTTAATTTTTCTCAATAATAAGAGTTATTTCTTGATCTATTTTTATTGGTTATAGGATATCCATTATTTCACAATTTATTTATTTTGGTTATAAGTTAACGGACCATCTTAAGTTACTTTCGAGTCAAGAACCGTGTGAAATAATTAACTGCAAAAACGCTGACACTATGTCTACAGACAACATGAGCATCCAGGCATCGTGGGAATCGGTGAACTGCAACAAAGTCACGCGGCAAGGCAGGTGACAACATTAGGATAAGTTAGCTTAATTTAAGTTCAAGAAAATTCAATGTAATTCAGTCTTAAGAAGTCATTAATAAAGATTGGACAAGTTCCAATGAAGTAAAAATATATTTTTTTTAAATTCATCTAAAATAAAATTTTAACTTATACAATAAGAGTTATTAATCAACTTTGATGAGCCCGAGTTAACGTAAAATCGCGCAGAACTAATGTAAACAACACTATTTAATACACATTTTTTCTGAAAGGTTTAAGCTTAATTTTGAAAAAAAGTACAGCGCAAACTCGATTTTTGCAACAAGGGAATTTCAATTTGATTGCCTCTATAGTTGCATCTTTTCGATCCACTGGTCCGAACCGTGCAACTACACTGGACTGTTATATGTCGGTACAGTTTAAATTCACCTGACATTGATCAGTTTACATTACGTTTTCTTTTTTTCTCGTCTAGTTTGAGCTCTTGTACTATTATCGAGGTTCATATTGCTGTTTTTGAACACATTTTACTTCAATTTTCTGTTTCAAAACTGCAGAGAAATTATGAAAGAATTTCTGCGTATTTTTAAAGATACACATCACTAAGTAAGGACAGACTAGAGATGTGTATCTTTAAACGCTGAACCTTCAACAATTATTGCAACCCTCTCTGTTTTTATTAGTTGCAAGAATCGAACTTGCAACTTGAACGAAATTTTGTGCACTTTAGGCAGCTGGTCTTGGCGCTGCATTTAAGTTTTCCTTCTTGCTTTCTTAAGTTACAGTTAAATAAAACTTTATTAATATTACAACGGTTGACACATTGTGTTAGTAATCGATATGCCAAAAGCAGTAAATACATAATAGTTGATAGTAATATTAGCAAAATTTAACAAAATGAATGGCAATTAATTAAACTAAATCTGAGTCTAGGTGGAAAAAGTACAATTAGATGCGATTATAGTAGCAATCAAAAGTTGAACGAAAAAAATCGCTGCATCAACTATTGATCGAATAATTATTTGAGTTGTAAAACGAGAACTCAAATATCAATCAAATTTAAGATTGTCAATTTTAGGCATAAACGTCCAATTAATTATAAATAAAAAAATTTGCGTGTACACACTCTCAATGATTGAGTTGTTTAAAAAGCATATCTACGAGAATATTAAAACCGCTGTTGAGGATATTATTTGTGAATTTGATATTAACAAAAAACAAATTTACACAATAACAACAGACAATGGGCGAAACATATTAAAGACTGTACAATTATTTTCGGAAGCAGTTTTTGGTGACAGCCATAATAATGAAGCATTCTGTGAATATGAGCTGGACAATTTTTCTTTGGAAAATGTTCTTTCTGTACGATGCGCTGCACACACCTTACAGCTTGCGATAAAAGACTTCTTTAATGAAAACCACAAGAAGTAATCAGCCGTGTTCGTAAGATTGCCAAAACTTTAAGGACTCCAAATTTTAAGTCTGTTACATTAATTATTTCTTAAACGTTATGGCACATTTTCTTCAATTTTTATATATATACACGATGTTATATCCTAAAATGAAAACACCAAAGCTTGATGTTCCAACTCGTTGGAATTCCACGTATGGGATGTTGGAGCGCCTACTGGACTACAAAAACTTTTGCGAGGAAAATCTCCAAGAATACTTAAAACTATCCACTCGCGAATGGGCAGAGGTGGAAGAAATAGTGTTGCAGTGTGTGCAGCCACATTGAGACTACAAAAGGAACAGCTGCTCCTTGGTGATTTCTACATATTGTAGCTAGAATTAAAAGTAGAATTGAAAGCCATGGAAAACAGGATAGCTGGAGTAATCTTGGCTTGTGTAGGGAAAAGACAAGCTCAATTGTTGGGAAATGAGGCAATAACTGAAGCACTATTTTTAGACCCCAGATTGAGGCGCCTGCTAAGAGTAGAAAAAAGGGAAGCCGCGAAAAAAAGCATTTAAAAAAATGGCTTTTCAACCACTTTCTTTGGCGGAGGTATCTACGAAAGCAGTTAACATCAAACACGAGTAACTTACTATTTATTTTTTCACTAAATGGTTTAGAATGCTGTTGAAAAACGTGTTATGCCTGATGTGAACAGCGCTTAAAATAGCATCTTGTTTGACACAAGTTCAACGCAAAGCACTAATTCTCTTCCCAGGAGTTCAATTAGAGAAATGGAAATTACTGAGTCGTCTTCTGATGAAGATTCCCAACATTTCCCTTACCAGGAATTATTCAGAGCATATCGGGAAATCGAGCAGTACAAAGAAAAAAGAACTGACATTGAGGCTGACCTTATTGAATACTGGGAAGAGAAGAAATACGTGTTTCCATTCCTGCGGAAAATGGCTCTCGTTTTGCATGCCGTGCCTGCTACCCAAGTGAGCGTAGTGTTATGGTCGTTATGTAGCGACACATCCAGTGGTCCCGTATCACCTGACCACTGGATCAATTTATGCGCGGAAAACGTCCTTTAGCCATTGGCATGGTGATGAATTCGCCTATATGAGCCGAATTCCAGCATTGGGTTCAATCTTCGGATGCTATGCCCTTTCACTAACCCCCGGCTCTGCTCCAGACCGCAGTAGTATCCCTAAGATTCGGCTCTTATAGCCGAATCCAATACCACCAATATTCCACCTACCTAGAAGCACCTGCAAAAGAATAAAAAGAAATACTTACGTACATAAAAAGGGCATCTAGATGAAATCGGCCCTCTAGATGCAAGGGTGGTTGGGGCATGGGCCTAGCAACGGGGAGTCACGACACCGGACTCCCCCAACGACAGCCGGTAAGTCGACAGCACCTGCTGACATCCGTTATCCTCCTGTTTTGGTTTCTTTATTCCTTCAGTTTCCTTTTTCCTTTTTTTTTGTTTCAAAATTAAACTCTTCATCCGTCTTTTTGTTGAATTTTCGCGGTTTTTTTCTTCCTTTTTCTTCCCTTTTTCTTTAATTTTTCTTGATTGTCGGTTCGTCGCACCCTTTCCCATCCTCGGCATGATTTTCTGCTTTTGTTGCGTGACCGCGGGCGGAGATGGCATCCTTTTTTTTTAACCCCCCCCTCTCTATCGCAAAGCTAGCGATACCAGCATGCCATCCTCCATCTCTGCCCAAGCATCTGCTGACAGATGAATGTCCAGCCATGTCACCATTTTCGACGGCTGCAGTTCACTCTATGGACCATTTACAGGAACTATGTCGTAAAGCTGAACGCTGGCTACAGCGTCGAGAAATGTTTAGGCGATCGACAAGACCTGACGTACATGAAATCAATTATGACATAGCCCAGGAGGCAGAGGATTTCTCTGGTTTCCCTGGGGCGGGAACGGAAGAAGTGAGGCGCACCCCAGACGCGGCAAGTCATGTGACTTGTAGGAACTGTGGCGTTGCGGGACGCTACTTCCACTCCTGTATTGAGACAAACACCTGTGTCACCCACTAAAGCAGTCAGCAAGGAGTGGAAGAAGTGAGGCACACCCCTGAAGCTGCCGGTCGCATGACTTGCTGGAACTGTGGCGTAGTGGGACACACCTTCCACTCTTGCCCCAGTGAGACCAGAAGACTTTTCTGCTACACCTGTGGCCAACCTGAAATCGTGTCACCCAAGTGTCCAAAATGTAACCCGGAAAACGCCAGGGCGAGTGGTCGAAACAGGGGACCCCACTCGCCGAAGTGGATGATAAGCAAGGCGACTTCAACGACCCCCTGAATTACCCTGGCATTTCACAACATACCCAAACTGACCCAACGCATCGAGAATGCAGCACACAGACAGATCCCTTTTGCCTCATGCGAGGAATGTCCTTGCATGAGAGACAACTAAATTACGACAAGGTAAGAGCTCGCATTTTCGCTGAGGAAGTGAAGCGTTTTGGCAAATCCCTTTAGAGAAGCAGTCAAGGGAGAAGACTGCGTTTACAGTGCCCGGCAGGCCGCTTTATCAGTATACTGTCATGCCATTTGGGTTGTGTAATGCCCCACAACGAATTTGTCGCTTAATGGACAAAATAATTCCCGGTCGCTTACGCGAACATATCTTTGTCTACTTGGACGATTTATTAGTCGTATCACCTGACTTTATAACACACCTGAAGATCTTACGAATGAAGCAAGTCCGCTACCTGGGTTTCATGATTGGAGATGGAACTCTGAAAACAAACCCCGAGAAAGTAGCAGCGGTGGCGGATTTCCCTACACCCCGCTCTGCTAAACAAATCCGCAGATTCCTTGGAATGACGGGTTGGTATCAGAGATTCATCCCCAATTACGCAACCCTAGCAGCCCCCATCACGGACTGCTTAAAGAAAAGCAAGAGCTTCTCATGGACAGACGAAGCGCAGCAATCATTCGAGAATTTAAAACAAGCTATGTGCAGTGCACCAATCTTAACGACACCTGACTTCTCTAAGAAGTTCTATATCCAATGCGATGCTAGTACATCTGGTGTTGGTAGTGTACTATTTCAAGTCGACGATGCCGGCGCGGAAAGGCCTATCGCTTACATGTCCAAAAAGCTCAACCCAGCACTGCGCAACTACAGTATTACTGAACTGGAATGCTATGCCGCTGTGTTGAGTGTAAAGAAATTCAGAGCGTACGTTGAAGGACATCTATTTACAATCATCACTGACCATGCTAGTCTGAAATGGCTGATGAGTCACTCTGATCTCTCCGGACGATTGGCTCGATGGAGTTTAAAGCTGCAGGCTTTTGACTTCCAGATCGAGCATCGCAAGGGTTCGCAGAATGTAGTCCCTGACACTCTGTCCCGAGCACACACTGAAACGGCAGAAGAGTTGAAAGTAAGTGCAGTCGACGTAGACTTAAACTCGCCATACTTCTCCATGGAAGAGTATGAGCAGTTGAAATCGGCTGTGCTTGCTAACCCAGCACAACTCCCTGATCTCTGTGTCTCGGACGGGTACGTATATAAGAGGACCCAACCCCGAAGCGGTGACTTGATACAGGAGGACTTAGCCTGGAAGCTTTGGGTTCCGTCGGGTCTGGTAGAAGGTTTGATCCGCAAGGCTCATGAGTCGCCTCAGGCAGCACACGGAGGCTTTCACAAAACGCTGTGCCGACTTCGAGAAAAATATTATTGGCCCAACATGGTGACCCATGTACGCGTTTATGTAGCTCAATGTCAGGTATGTAAGGAAACCAAGTCGCCTAACACCAGCTTAAGACCACCCATGGGCAAGCCTATGGAAGCACAACGTCCATTTCAATTTTTGTATATTGACTTCCTCGTACCTTATCCCCGCACTAAACGCGGAAATACCGTAATCTTCGTAGTATTAGATGGCTTTACCAAATTCGTCCTTATAAAGCCCATGCGTGCTGAACGAGCAGATCTAGTCATCTAGTCTAGTCTTTCTTGGAGAAAGATGTCCTGTCGGTCTTCGGAGTCCCTGAAACCATTTTCTCTGACAATGGTAGACAGTTCGTCTCCAGTACCTTCCAGAAGCTGCTGAATGAATACGATATAAAACATGTTAAGACTGCTAAATATTCGCCGCACCCTAATGCTTCAGAACGAGTCAATAGGTCCATTCTGTCTGCTATTCGTGCATATCTACAAGACGATCATAGTTCATGGGACCTACACCTTCCTGCCATTGGAAGTGCTCTTCGCTCTTCGGGACACGAATCCACGGGCGTTAGTCCACATTATGCTCTTTTTGGCCAACATATTGTACAGCATGGTTCTTCGTACCCACTACTGCGACAACTTGACCAGTTGAAATCTGGAGAGATAACTGTACTGCCCGTATTAGACCGTCTTCAGTTGCTTCGCTCACGCATGACCGACCATCTTCAGCGCGCCCACGAAAAGCACGAGAAGACCTACAACACGCGCTGTCGCGATGTCACATACATCCCCGGTCAGGAAGTGTATTGTAGAGTCTTCGCACAAAGCGACATGCCGAAGGGTTTTAGTGCTAAGCTGGCCAACAAGTTTGCCAAGGCTAGAATAGTCAAGCGCGTGGGACAGAGTCTATATCAGCTGGAGGACATGCAAGGCAAGTCCTTAGGAACATTCCATGCCAAAGACATCCGGCAGTGAAAGCTATCCAATCATAGACAGTCCAATTTTAATCGTCCGTCCGTCCGAATTTTGTTGTTAGTCCGTCCGTCCGCGTCCTATACAGGAATGCCCGGCTCAGTCGGTAGAGCATGAGACTTACTTTCAGGGTCGTGGTCGTGCCACACGTTGTTTTAAGCAAGCAGTGAGGAAGATCTGAACTCTCCAGCTTCTCATTAGAGCTTGGAGGGGAAAGAGCTGACTCCCTGTTTGAGGTGGAAGCGACCGGCTATCCTTCTTCCTCTCATTTGGGAATGAAGTCGTACCGGTAACTGACACGGCAGCGTGCCAACGCCAGATCCTGGGATGATCCCGTGCCGCTGATGAGTCCAAGTAGATCCTGTCTCACTCTTTTCAGCTCCTCTCTCAGCGGATCGCTAGAGCTACAGGCCTTGAGAGAGAGAGCAGTGTTGTAATGTCAGCCATCAATTTGAAAACTCTGTTGGCACCGCAACTCCTGGTGATGTGAAACGGATGCGCTACTTCTACTTTGAGTAAATCAAGAAGAAGAAGGCACATGTTCATTCCGTGTCACCAGAAGTGTAGGAACAACACGATACAGAGGTAAGTTAGCAGCTTTCAAATTATTTTTCAATATTTATCTGAGTCATCGGTACTCAGACAAACGTTTAATTATATCCATTCATATTGTAGAATTGTTCTCCGGGCATCACAACTAGAATTTTTATGAAGAAATTCTTTTGCTGTTCAAAGCCCCAGTTAGAGTTAAAAGTGCACACCATCCAATGTGTACATTATACATAATCAAACCCTGCAATTTCTAGCTCTGTTTCCAACAAGTTCACAATTTTGCTGTTGACATAGAAAATAGGGTCACAGGCCAAAAACCGATCAAGACAGAGGAATCAGAGAATCATAGAAGTATAATAGTTTATCGCGATAAACTTCAACCCTTCTCAAAATCATAGAAAAGAAAAAATTGCTTCAATTCCGGGGAAAACGAAATTGGGACTCCAGTGCGATTGTACCTGGTCAAGTAACGCTCGAACCCAGGGCAAGCTGACATTTATCAGACGTCGTCAGGCCACTCGCTAGGCATCAGCTTAAATATACAAAGAGGGGCATAAATACTCGCACGCCGAGCGATAGTTAAAAAAATTCCTCGCTCTAAGTAGGCATACCAGAGTAAGACCCTAAATAAGAAACGAAAAAAGTAGCAAAAAAATATTGAACGTCAAAGAGGTTAGTGAATTTTTTCATATATATAAGCTTGACACTCGTACGAGCCAAATTTGTAAAGATGGAAAGAAGAAAGGAAACCCTGCGATTTCGTTGCTAAATGCTACGAAATGGCATACTTTCCTCAATTTCCTGTTAATCCGCTAAATATCAGGTTTGCACGATTATTTCCAAAATTGTATGTACCAGATTCATAAAATACAACTAAATGTTTATTAGTTATAAGTTTTCATTCAATAGCAACGTAATTAAATATATTGTTTTACCGGTCACATTAAGCTATAAGAGTTTTGTTGTTAGAAAAATCTTATGTCACCTCACTATATCGTTATATATCATGTAATAGCTTTTAATGTATATATATAGCTTACATTACCAAATTTCTATCAAGACACAGGCAGGAACAAAAGAAATGTAATCCAAAAGTCAGCAATAGTCTTTAGAAGAAGGGAATTATAGTGCATTATCGAATATACTCGTGGGTAGCTCAGATTTGAAGCCACTAATAAATAGGAAGGAAGCTCTCTCATTTAAACACTCACACGGAATTTACGGATGATAGTTTCGACTACTTTGTGATATAGTAGACTGCTTCTTTTATTTCTTCACTTATTATTGCTGTTCGGTTGTTTAAGTCAAGGCCCTGCTAGATAACTTCTGGAGGTAACCTCAACAAAACAAAAAGCTTTTTGTCTTGGCATAAAAGAAAAAAAAAAGAGGTAACCCCGTGTCAAAGAACTTACCCCACCATTTACGACTTCGTGGATGCGTGTTTTTCTATGATAAGACGTTTAAATTTAATTTGAATAATTGCTCTAATGAATTATGCAGCGGTAGATGTTAAAAGAGAGGGACTGTTGTGTATCCGATTTGTTTTCATGTGAGACCATTAGTTTAGTAACTAGTATGCTAGAGACTTGAATTTTTTTATAAATGACATTTGGGGTTTATCTTCGTTATCACGATCACGTTACAGATTAATGATTCTCCTTTATTTGATATGAATATGATTCTTCTTTTATTCACGAAGTTTAATTTTTGAATTTAGGATAAATACAAAGTTGTTTACTAAACAGAATTAGCCTTGAACTTTAAATAAAAATACTCTAAGCCAAATGCCAAATTCATAGATGTTGATCAAATTTACAATGTTTAGATTAATAACTAGTCAAGAATAATAGAATTTTGGTGTAATTGCTTTGGCATTGTATGACTGTAGGTATATAAATGTATAGTAAGCTATTTTAGGAGAAGTATTGCGCTAAATTAAGTTTAAGGCCACTCAGACATAGGTCAGGTAGCTATTGTTTGGTATTAAAGATTAATGACTAAGATATTAAAATATTAATGAGTTTAATAAGATGATGTAATATTTGTATTTCAGGAACCCACTTGAAGCTTATTCTCCCTGTCTCCCTCATCCCTTCTCCCTCTATCCCAATGTTTTTGATTTAGTTTTTGTGTGTTTTTTTTTGTTTCAGCACCCTTTACAGGTTGGGCCTGTACCCTAGCCAGGTACAGGGATGGAGTGGGTTGATAGCTGAACTGTCAGTATATGGGGGTAGATTTTCTGTTAGTACAATTTTCATGACAGTTCAGCGCGGCTAGGAACAACTGGTGACACCAGACCTGTTGTTCCTCCTTCAAATTCTGTTTTTCTGGTCTTTTTGTCTTTTTGGTGGCAGACCTGAAGGAAGGATTCCACAACCTTTCTTCGCCACCGGCACGCGAACTTCTGTTTGCGATGTGTGATAAGATGTCCAAGGACCCTGACCCCATACCGACGAGCTAGGACGTGCTGCCAGCTAGCGCGTGCCACTTGGACATCTTGCGGCAACTTCATGTTGCACATATTCCGCACACACATTACAATATCTTCTCTACAACCGACTCTCTTCTTCTCCAAAATGACCTCGATTCCTTCACCGCATGGTGCATGAAAAACTTTCTTGAGCTCAATGTCTCCAAATGCCAGTCCATCTCTTATTCCCGCAAGCGTCTTACCTCCACCCCGAGAACCTACATGTTAACCGACGTACCAGTCCCTATCG
Source organism: Leptarthrus brevirostris (assembly GCA_964036015.1). NCBI lineage: Eukaryota > Metazoa > Arthropoda > Insecta > Diptera > Asilidae > Leptarthrus > Leptarthrus brevirostris. The sequence continues at coordinate 98,918,727 of OZ038372.1, read as the reverse complement.
TTACCTCTTTGTGTGACCTAGAAATAATCTGTGATAGCGAACTTAATTTCCGTTCCCATATTGATAGCAAAATTAACAGAGCTAACTCCGCGCTAGGGTTTGTGAAGCTCTACGTGATCTTCCGTGGGTAGACAGATTCAACCTTCCACCTTATGAAGACCGTCTGAAACTGATCGACTTACAACCCCTAAGTGAACGTCGTGATGTTTCCGACGTTCTCTTCATTCATCAGCTATTAGCTGGTGCCATAGACTGCCCTTCTATCCTGCAGTCTTAACCCATCTATACCAATCCTCGCAACCTTAGGTCCACTCCCTTTTTCCGACTCGACCGCCATCGCACGAACTACGGTCAATGCGAATTACCAGGATGCTAAGAAAAGTCAACGACATCATAGCTCATACTGTCGCTTACATTATCTGTTATGAATTGTTGTTTATTTTAGTTTGTAGTATTTATTTTGTTATTTTGTATTATAATGTAACAGCTTGCATTAAGCTTAAATAAATAAATAAGCAAACCGCATCCTTAGCCGCCATTAGGCTTAACTCAATCCAGACCTGGAACCGAACTGACTTCGGTCACTCCAAAATATTGGACAAAAGAACTGCCAGCAATATCGCCTATACCTCGCCCAAGCTTTTCTTTGGAACAAAATTTGAAACTTACAAAGTCCGTAGGGCTACAGAGAAAAGGGTTACAGGCTGCCTAAGAAAGGCACACTTACTGGGGCCATTAATCGTATACAGAAGAGTGTTAATTCGGTAAGTCAATCAGATTTTTCTTAGAAGTCAGTTATTTGCAAGAAAGTTGTCATGGAACAGCTAATGCAACTTCAACAAGTTAATAAAGCAGAAATGGAAAGGTTTTTAAAAATTACAACAAAGATGGCAAAGATCGTAGTTATCTCGCGTATTATTATTAAAAATTGCAACGGATCCTGAGCAGAAGGGAAAAACAATTCCGTACATCAAAAGGTAGGTATCCACCAAGGCAAACGAACATTTGCCCACGAGCAAAATGACGTCAACAAAAAAGTGCACACCGCAGCTATGCACATCAACAATGCTTGCTCGTAGGCAATAAAACATGCGCACTAACTTTTGTTTCTAGGTTTTGAACGTCTTCAGCTTAAAGCGAGTGGTTTCTAGTCATTTCATTTTGTGGTGCAAATGCGTGCGGGCAAAGTTTTGAAAGTGAATTTAATTTAAATTTTCAGTTTATTTGATTTTCAAAATGGAATGGACAGCTGTTTTGACACTCTAAAGCAGTGATGTCCAAACCTAGGCAAGTGAGCTTTTGAGCTTTTAAATTCGTATATGCACATGTTTGGTTGTATTCGGTTTACTGTTTTTGCGTTTTTTAATTGCTAAAGCATACAAAATTTTAAAAAAATCGTCATATTTAAGTAGTTCTGTATACAATCATACAATACCTTAAGATATACAACCTTTTGCAAGCATTTTAAGGTTCAAAATTAAGCAAACAGTACGAAATGCTTCTAAAGCTTTTAAGCATTCCTCACATTAAGTGGTGTGAGTTTGGCCATCACTGCTCTAAAGAGATACGATAAGCTTGAATAAAAGTCACCACTTCCCAGAAAACGTGATGTTATAGCCAGTATCACTCCTGCGATAACGGATTTTCTATATTTGGTGTCAGATCTTGCAATGCTGGGACTAATTTTAGTAATAAACCAAGAGGAAGAGGAAATGCTGGACAAATTTTTGAAACCGCTCAAAGGATTTGTTTTTAACTACTGTATCAAACTGGTTTTCTTGTGCATATCATCTCTACTTTTGGGTTGGTTAGTCGGGCTGTTTGTTGCTGAGAAGCACCAAATTCACTCGGAGGCCGTGAAGGCCCCTCTTAAAAAGAAGAAGCATGTCAAAAGCCACCCAGATCTCTGTATGAATCTATTTAGGTCCACCCGTGCTATCTCCGCTAAGTCGTCCAAGTTGTCAAAGAACCTTGCTCCCAAACAGGCGAGTCGTCGTTCTTTTAGAGCCGGACATTCGCAGAGTAGGTGCATTATGGACTCAATTTCTTCTTCATCTCTGCAGCTTTTACAGAACTCATTCGATATTACGCCGAGTCTAATGGCCATAGCTCCTATGGGGCAGTGTCCGGTGATGACGCCGACGAGTGTTCGAATGCGCTTTCTATCTTCTCTACTTCTAACTCTACTTTTTAAGTACAGTCTCATCCAGCACTGCGGTGAGTTCCGCTTATTATTTAATGAATCCAGAATCACGCAAGAAGCACTTATCACAATTTCCTCCTCGTAAAACATGTCAAACCAAACTAACAAGGTGCTTGCGTGCAAATGTTATCCAAATCCAATGGGACGCAAGAATTTGCTCACTAGCATTTGAAATAAGCATTCCGCGCAAGAAAATGTTTCCTTCGTGCAAAGCTTTACACACGATCATTTGTTTTCGGTGGATACTGACTTTATATTGCATGCGAGCAAAAGCTCTTTTGGTTTGGAACAAGCTCTTTTAACGTCATTATGACGAAATTTTGATCGCGGGCAAATGTTCGTTTGCCTTGATGGATACCCACCTAAAGACGACGTCTTTTCACAAACAGAAACATTCGTCATAAATATTTATACCGCTATCAAAGAAAGATTTCACAAAGAATATCGAACATACACGATAAAAATGAAAGCAAAACAGAGTGGCGAAGCGGAACATTTATTGCGGTATTTTCAAGTAACAGAAAACAATTATGAGGCGGCATGGAAATTATTGAGAGATCGATACGATAATAAAAGAGTGTTGGTGAATGCGCATTTGAAAACATTGCTTTCTCAAGCGGTGTTATTACATGGCTCAGCAAATGGAATTAAGTATTTGTTGGACACCACGACCGCATGCCTACAGGCATTAGAGAATTTGGATGTGTCAACTAAAGAGGGATGCTTTAATTGTTTCCATCACTATACAAAAGTTGTCATTGGAATCGCATTCGCGTTGGGAACAATGTATTTCGAAAAATAATAATTACCTTCATTTAACGCAGTTTTTAGAAGGCAGATTTCGAGCGCTAGAAGGAGTTTCTTTAAAAGCAAACTCCACAATAATTAATAATGAAAGTTTAATTACAAAGTCCAGTCGAATTACACAAGCGTTTCACGCAACATCTACTGCAATGCGTGTTCTTTGTGGGAATCATCATCATCTTCGACAATGCTCGGAATCCAGCGTTTTGGACTCATCGGAAATTGTATTGGCTTGGTTGAAGAGGCACCTGTCAAAATGAAAAACATTCATAGCGAATAGAATATCGCAAATACATGAATTAATAGAGGCAACTTGGAGCCATGTACCCTCGAAGGAAAATCCTACTGATTGTGCGATTAGGGGTATAATGCCGATTAATCAACAATCATTCTCTTTGTGGTGGAATGGACCAAAATGGCTGGAGAAACCATAGGCACATTGGCCTCGTCAACAAGATATTTCCGACACCAATGTGGAAACCAGAAAGTCAGCAATCAGTTGTTTACAAGTTCTTGTAACGGACAAGATGAAGGAAAATTATTCATCATTAATGAAGTTACTCAGAATCATCGCTTATTACTACCGTTTCAAAACAAGACGAAAAGGATATCTTACAGCAAAAGAAATAGAATATGTGTTAATCATCTGGTTGAACAGAATTCAAGCGGAACATTTCTCTGAGGAGCTCTCCTAAAATTAAATAAAGCATTGAATGGAAGTAATCGAGTATTGAACTTAACTCCATTTATAAACTCAGACATTTTGTAACGAGTGCGGTGGGAGATTACGAAACGCAGAATTGACATTCACTGAAAAATACCCAATAATATTGCTTGACAAATGCCACCTATCGAAGCTAATAGTTCATAAAACCCACAAAGATACTTTCCACGGGGGAACGCAACTCATGATACGAATCCTCTTGAAACGACATTGGCTGCTGAATGCTATAAATACTGTCGGGCAACACATAGATAAGTTGTGATCCTGCAAAGGCAGGATCCAAAACCTACAAAGGCTATGTCGCTATTTTTGTTTGTATGGCAGTCAAAACAATCCACATTGAAATCGATACGGATCTGAGCGCGCAAGGTTTCATTGCAGAATTTAGATGATTTAGTTCTAGACGCGGACTGCCCAGTAATGTATATTGCGATTGTGGATTGAACCTTATATTCTGATATTCTACAGGGTGCTTCAGATCTGACGTGCCAAAATGAGTGGGGTGATAGATCTTACCTAGGCAAACAAAAAATTATATGGGAGGGGATGGGAAATCTCAACCGTTGGGTGATTCATAAATTTAAGTTTTTCATGGTATGCAAGGTAGACAAAGAATTAGAAAAACCGCATTTTTAGAAATCTCTGACTACCTAATTATTTTATTGCACTTTAGGTAGCAAATTTTTTGAGTAAACAAAATTTTTATGATAAAGGGTCCAAAATGTTGGTTTTGGGTCAACAGGTAATTGTTAGAGTAATTTTGTTTTATTTCCGATATTAGCATGTGTTAGCCAGAATTCACATCTTTGTATCCTGGCAGCATGGCAAATATAGCAAATGTTAAGTGGAATTGATGCAGAGATTGCTAGTCTAGTAGAAAGTGAAGCCGTGACGTTTCATTTTATCCCCCTCCCCCGCATCACCGCATTTTCGGGGCTTGTGGGAATCGGGTGTGAGATGCACTAAGCATTATATGAAAAGAATCTTAGGGAATATTATCCTTAAATACAAAGAGTTAGCCACAGTGCTCACCCAAATCGAAGCCACTCTGTGCAATAAGCAGCGATTCAAAGGACCTCACTTCTCTCACACCGGCACATTTCCTGATTGGAGACCTGTTACTGACTACCCTGAATGTCCCCAGATTAGATAGATGGCAGTTTATTCAACGCTTGTATCAGACCTTTTGGAAACGGTGGAACACAGAATATTTAAGCAGTCTCCAGCAGCGACCAAAATGGACTCCTCTACAGCGCAACATACAAAAGCGAGATCTTGTTTCTTTGAAGGATGAAAATCTTCTACCATCGAGGTGGCTTCTGGGACGAGTAATTGAGACATGTCCAAGATCAGATGGCTTAGTACGAGTCGCGACCATCAAAACGAAGAATTCGATTCTAAAATGATCAATCGCGAAAATTTGTCTCCTCCCAATAACGGAGTGCGAAAACAAAGAAACCGATTTTGATAACTAACAAACGAAAATTGCTCAACCTAATACAAAACCAGATCCTTTGTAAAACGCTATATTAATTCACTATTCCAATAAAACATGTTCCGTGTCGTTGAAACTCCTTTCGCACATATCCAGATAGCGAACAGGGCGCTATAACACCATTTCCGTTCTTCACAATTGTATATTTACAGAGTCATTGCGAAAAGATCTCGAGGTGACATCCGCAACACAAGCAAAAACATTAAATTACACTCCCGGACTCAACAACTGCATAACCAACATGCGAGCGCGAAAGTAATTCGTGCACACGAAAAGCGCTGGATAAACATTTTGAGAGTAAAAAAGCTTTAACATTGTATATGAAGTACGATAGTGATCTCTACCTACATCGAAAGGAAAGCTTAAAGCTTTCGTGTAGACACGGTTAATTAAATGAATTAACCGAGAGAACAAGCGAGTCGATAACTGCTACCAAAAAGAGTCTGGTTTTAGTCACCTTCGAGTGCGTTTGTCGCGTAGTTTGGTCAATCTGCGGTAGGGTAAATTAAGTGAACATTTTATAAATAAGAATACAACTCAAGTAAATAGAGTGTAACTTTTATTAAATGAACAAGTACTTAAGTGTCATATTAATAAATAATTTAGTTAAAACAATATAATCAGTAATAAAAATTAGACAAGTGTGAAAGAGGAATTAAAAATAAGTGTGAATTAAATTGGAGTGTAAATTAAATGTAAAATGAATAAAATATAAGTATTAATTAAGTATAAGTGTGTAAAGGGAATCAATGTACGTGTGAAGTTAAACAGCGTTATCTGACTCCGGTGGTGAACTCCGTTTAACATAACAGAGTAAATACATAACATAAATTGAGGAGGCTCCGTTCGAAGAACTGTAAAGGCTTTAAAACCCTCAATCTTGCATACGAAACTGCGACAGGGAACCATTGATCCCTGCTGAGTTGTCAATTGCTCAGCAAGTTACCCCCAACGCTCGGGGATTAGTCAGACCTAACTACTTCTGTTCCAGGCGAACACGCAGCCATCCCCCTCAACAGCACAAAGTGCCCACGAACAAAGTTTTTGATGAGAGATCCAAAATACGGTTGAGACAACCCCCCAGTCTAAAGAAACATCGGCAAGGGAACACAAAAGAAGACTATAAGCCCTCCTTGCCATCACAACAGCAGCTCCGGTGTATGTTGGAGTCAGAGAACTCCCCACCAACAACAGCCTTACGAACAAAGTTTGTGATAAGAGAACCTCTTCATCACAAGGTCAACGAGAACCTTCAACGTCAGCGGTTCCAGAAACTTATGGACGCCGACTTCGCAGCGACAATGTCTCGCCTGTCCGTCAGCTGCTACGAAAGTAAGCCGAAACAATTATTTAGATAAGATTTTAGAGAAAGCGCGAGAATCTGGCACGTTCTCTGCTCCTCACTGTGAACCGCTAGATTCGAAACTAGACCCAAGTCGCGAGGAAAGACTCGCCTTAATAAAAGACTTCAAGTCAAATACAGAGGGGTTTAAAGCAGACATCGCTAAACTTGCGGGATTCTCGCCCTCGCTCGGTTCAGATAAAAATTATATAAATTTAGGTAGGAATTTAGAATGCAAGTTAAATAGTGGTAAAAGTGTTAATAATATTGACGAGGCCAGTGCTTTTGTAAGAGCCTCTACTGTAGAAGAGGCCACACCGATCAGACCGGACGAGCTCACGATTACTCGACTTCCTTGCAAGATTTCTTACTAGACTAAATAAAAGCATCTTCAACGGACACCAGTCTAGAGGTGTTCTACCCGTAACAGGACGAACACGCAAAATAAGAGAAAAAGAAAAGAACATTTCGGACAACAGTTCAATATATATTTTTATTCTCCTTATTGTATCACAGACTTCACTTACAATAAACACTATCAGTTAACTTACAATCTAATCACTTTAATTCACTAATATTCGCTCGAAACAAATTCATTAAAATACTGGAGTATAAAATAGTGCAAGAAATTTCAAGAATGGAGCAAGTATAAATTCAAGAAATGGAAAAGTTAAAATATAAGAATACTATAAAGTAGTGTAACTAATATTATATTGCAATTTGATCGTTTAAGTCGTATACTAAAATAATGAAGGAAAGGAAATCTCTATTCAAGTCAAAAACCCTGAATAAAGTGTAAGGAAATCCTTATTCAAGTCAATACCCTGAATAAAGTGTAAGGAAATCTTTATTCTAGTCGAAAACCCAGAATAAAGAGATAGGAAATCTTTATTCAAGTCAATACCCTGAATAAAGTGTAAGGAAATCTTTATTCTAGTCGAAAACCCAGAATAAAGTGAAAGGAAATCTTTATTCAAGTCAATACCCTGAATAAAGTGGAATAAAATCCTTATTCAAGTCAATATCTTGAATAAAGTGGAATTAAATCTTTATTCTTGTCAATGCCCAGAATAAAGTGGAAATTACTATGCAAATATTTTTTAATGTACACTCACCGAAAGCCAAATGATAAAAGAGAAGGATAAACGGTATCCGCAGTCCTTTTATAGATGAAAAGCTAGCGGCACTATGATTTGCAATTAATGACGTAATTTATTTAGTGTTACCACTTCCCAATTCTTGAAATTTTTACCTGCTTATGTATTTTACAAATTTGTTACAATGATTTGTGATTTTTATTTCCTATCTACCTTTACATAATAATAAATTCAATTTACTTTCATGTACAAATAAATTTAATTCTTTAAAATCGTCGTTTTCGTTCAGTTGAATTAATATTTGTAACATTTGTAAAGTTTTGTTGCGTGTGGAAACGAGAATTGGTCCAAGCCGTCTAGCCGTTTAGCCGTTATAAAATTTGATACTGGCCATCTGTCAAGATGTGTCAGAGTGTTTATTTGTTTTGATGTGATTGGGATGGCTGTGGAAATTAATACTTTCATTAGGTAAGTTTTATATAATGTTTATATAAAAGAACATAATTCTTTGTGGGTTTTTCTCCTTTATTTTTCAGGGTCAGCTGGACAGGATGCTGCATTGGACAAGGTATTTTGGACTCTGGACTGGATACATGGAATTCTGTGTTTCTGCTGGATACCGTCGGGAATAAGGTAAGAAATATGTTACATTTTTATAGTATAAAATTTATTGTTTCTATTTTAGGAAACTTTTGACGAGGATCATTTTTCGAGAGTCACAACAAGAGGAAAGTTTTAATAGTCTGCCCGAGTCCAAAGCATTGCTAAAACCTACTATTATAATGGGAGACTACTTCACTTGTGCAGCTTACTGCACAACTAGTTTCCCTCTCTTCGGGCGAACTCAGTCCCAATTTAAGCCAAGAGCTCCAAACATTTTTAGGCTGCTTTAGGCCAACTCAACAACTCAGCAGAGGAAGAAAAAACAGCTTTGCTCCAAATCTTGTCAACCAGACTCCGAGGTGAGGCATACCAATGTTATGCGACCTCAACACCCACATCCCAATCCCGCCCGACGGTTAACGAACTCAACGACCGTATTCAGCGGCCAGGAGGTCCCCGGTCACATATAGTCAACCGCGCCAGCTAGGAGTCGCCGTCAGGACAGCGTACCCTTACAGTTTTCATCCCCAGCCTCAAAGGGTGGCACATCCGCATAATAACACATATCAGACTTCACGCCCAGTAATAATATGTAGTTTCTGCCGAAAGCAGGTTTACCTGCACCAGAAGTTTGACATAAAACTAAAGTGTAAATTCTGGTGACGGAGTTGGATCAATTCGTTAAGCCACACGACCACCATGCCATGGGTCCCGGGTTCGAGACCAGGTCTCCCCGTGAGCTTTTCTTAAGAAATTAAATTAATCCACTTCGTTTCTGGGCTGTTGTCTAGCTCGCAAATACCGCCCGACAAGAAACAAAATTATACTATTATAAAAAAGAAATTTTTTTTTAATTATAATTTTTTTTCTCTAGTATAGAGGGCGTTGAAGTAAAAAAATAGACCCCAAATATGCGGAAATAATGGAGCCGCTCCAGTGCATCTGAAGAAAAAAAATCAAAAGGGATTTTAATATAGACATAACCGAAAGTAAAGCATTTTTTCGAAAAATGGCGCGTATTTGAAAAAAAAATTTAAAAACCAGTGTCCTTGGGGGGATGCACAAAAGACATAATAATAAATAAAATGAGCCAAGTTTTATTAAAATCGGACAAAGAGTTTTTGAGTTGGAATTTGGGCAAATTTGAAAAATGTCATTTTGAGAAAAATGTGTTTAAAGTTTAAAGCTACAAGGAATTTAAGCAGCGTCGTCAAAACATGACTATACAAAAATCAGTATAACTTTTTTTTTATTTTTTTAGTTTTGACCTGAAATTTTAAAAACATATTCTTGACACATTTATAGACCCTTTTATGAAACAAATCTAAAAATTTTTTTTAACTAGCTAATAGTACCTTAAATAAAAAGAAATCCTCTTAAGCGCCCGAATTCGGTAATTTTTTATTCGGTAAACTTTCCACTAGACATAAGCTTGAACGGCAAAACGCGTCTCGTAGTGGATACCGGCGTGGAGGTTAGTATGATCAAAAAGAAAATATTAAAATCCCTCGACGAAATAAATTCCGAGGAGAAAACAACGTTACAAACCCCATTTGGCACCGGTAAGACATTGGGATCCTGTAAGGGAAAATTTAAATTACAAAACAAGTTACCCTGTAAATTTCAAGTCGTAAAAAACATCCCAGGTCTTACCAATGACGGTCTTTTAGGAAATGACTTCCTAAAACAACTGTAATGTTGAGGAAACCACGAAGATACTCACACTTCCACGGAAATCAATTCGAAAGAGTTCACTGTTGCCATAACGTATGATCCAAGTTCAGAATCTACAATCGAAGAAGGATCACCAACAGGGAAGTGAAAGGACGAATAAGTGACATATTCTACTAATGGTATTCTCAAGGCGACTGAACAAAAGAGCGCTGATTGTCCAAGACAACGGCAAAAAATGGAAAAGTTGACTGATCATGATCGGACCTGCGAAATAAGGCAGCATCAGGTAATCCTAACGGATCTGCTTGCATACCTGCACGGTATCATATCATAGCCAACACTTTGTTAACAATTTCAGAAGAAATGCTGTGTTTATCCCAAGAGATAAGCGATGGAGACTTCATTGCCAACAGTTTACTCCCCTCCGGAAACACAGTGTCGATTGCAGGCCTCAACGCAACCAGTTTCCCAGTAGTCTTGATAAGTCTTAAACTAAATACTGTCCCAATCAAAGACTACTTCATTTAGCTCAATCGCCCGACAGTGACAAGCTAATACCAAGGGCTAAGGAGATCCCAGAACCGAAGGAAGATAAAAAATAAAAGGGATTCCGCAAGGTAAAGCGGATCAATACAGCGAGTTTTGTAAGGCTAAACAAACGTCCGGCGTCAATGAAGAAAACAAAAGGCAGGCAGCAACAATTCGCCCTGATCGACAGTTTTCAGGGAGCCTCGATTCCGGGCATAAGAGCCCCACCCTAAATGAAGAAAAGACAACACGGCATAATAGCCGAAAACAAATGGTGAGTAAATCAAATAAAAATAAAAATCCAAAAGGCAGAAGCTAAAGCGCCGAAAATATGGCCGCTCTGCAACATATTAAATATATATTCTTGGACTACGAAGATCTGGATGTTACTCGTCTAAACCCGCGTCACGTCAGGTTAGAGCAAGAACTCAAAATGAATCTCTAAACGTGGACGAGAAATATCAAATTAAAAAGCTTTGTCATGAATTTTATTTATTTCTTCTTAAAGGTGGTCGGCTCACATATACAACAGCTATCACTCACAACATTCCTTTGGCTGAAAATCAGGCACCCATAAATCAAAATATGTATAGATTACCAGAAGCACAGCAGAATGTCATTAATGAACAGCTCAAAGAAATGTTGGACAACGATATAGTCCAACCTAGCAAAAGTCCTCGAAATTCACCTCTGCGAAAAGACGATTGGTGACGCCATCCCGGTACTCCGGATTGAGGACATTATTGACCAGTTAGGTCGTTCACGGTATTTTACTAACCTCGACCTCGCCAACCGCTACCATCAAGTCCTAGTCGATCCAAATGATCGACTTAAAACAGCTTTCAGCACCAACTATGAGCACTATTATTTTAAATGTATGCCTTTCGGGCTAAAAGGAGCCCCGGCTACGTTTCAACGCTTAATGAACTACGTATTAACAGGTCTACAAGGCCTTGAATGTTTCATCTACCTAGATGACATAGTCAACTACAGAACCAATTTAGCGGAGCATAACACAAAGCTCCGCAAAGTCTTCAATAGATTGAGAGAAATCAACTTGAAACTGCAGCCAGAGAAGTCTCAGTTTCTCAGAAAAAAAAGTTGTTTATTAAGGAAGGAGATATATCGTGTGGTGACCAGTTTATTGCTTACGCCAGCCGTACACTAAACAGGGCCGAACGCAATTACTCTACAATAGAGAAAGAATTGCTAGCCATTGTCTGGGCTACAAGGAACTTTAGATGTTAACTTCAAGGCCGTAAATTCACGGTCTACACCAATCAAAAACCTTTCAAAGGTGTCTTAAATGTAAAAGACTCTATTTCCCGTCTGGTGAGATTTCACCACAAACTTTCCGAATTCGATTATACTATACAAATCCGGAAAGTATAACACGAATGCAGACGCATTAAGTAGCATTCCGCCGGAAGAAACCGAAGATAAATACAACCAAACTTACACAGTAACGGTTCAAGTCCAACATAAAATGGAATCGGACACAGAGTAAAACACCTCTCGTATTAGACAAAGTCGCCGACAATGCCACGCAGTGACCAGGGCTCAGGCTAAAAACGCCGATACAAACAGTCCCAAGGCACAGGATCACTCGTTAAACGACAAAGATGAAATGAAATCAATTGAACTAAATAAGAAAACAAACCCCATAGTCACCCCGGCTACTGATCCCAACCAAAGACTCCTGAGATTATCACAAGCTCCGAGGAAATTCGCACGATTCTACGAGATTACCACAATTCTCCATTCGGCGGCCACCAGGGTATCATCAAAACTTATAAGAGGATCCAACGAAAGTACTGGTGGATGTAGCAGTAGCTACAAATTTAATTTTTAATTTAAACTTCATAAGTTTGATTACATTATTAATAAAATATTTTTATTAAAATCCACTTTACTAATATCCAATCAGACTGTACTGTCAAATATATTTTAGTCAACCTGTACACTTCGATAAATTTTGAAAAGTGTGAAACACAAACACTTTGAAATATGTAATAATCATTTATTCATAGCCAATAAAATACTGTACTCTATACAGAGAAAATATTGAACAAACTATCTATGTGTTAAATGTAAAGTAGGATACAAAAAATGTAAATAATAATTTTAGTCTAACCAGATCTGCCGATCTGAAAGTATCAAAATTAATAAAAATAAAATTATAAAAATATTAAAATAAAATAGTCTTCATCGTTTAAATAAAATGTATCTAAACAGTTTATAGGTACTAAGAGGAACTAGGATTTGGGATGTACAATTATATGGACTACGCCCTCCTATATTCAGTCATCAAGGAGCCCCATTAATCCTATCATACCCTCATTGGTGACCCCGACGCTCCGGTCGCAGCATTAGTGACCTCAAAATTTTAAAAACAGAAGTACCCCCTACCCAAGGTAAGGTACTTTCTGGTTTTTAAAATAGAAAGCAGAAGACAACAACGTTAAATTTAAAACAGAAGTACCCCCTACCCAAGGTAAGGTACTTTCTTGTTTTACAATAAGAAGAAGAAGCCAAATTTTAAAACAGAGATACCCCCTACCCAAGGTAAGGTATTCTCTGATTTTAAAAATCAAGCAGCAACATTTTTAATAAGAGGTGCCCCCCACCCGTGGTAAGGCATCCTCGTTATTTAAAAAAATAACTATCAACAATTAACTCAAAAATCAACAACAACAAAATATTTAATAAGAGGTGCCCCCCACCTAGGGTAAGGCATCCTTTTTATTAAAATATTCATCAATCAACAATTTCAAGTCAACATTTCAAGAATACTCATCTTTAAGAAGAAATAAAAATCAACGTAATAAAGAAGCAAGAAAAAAAAAGTCAACACATCAGTTAAATTCAATATTGGTATGTTCTTTTTTAATTAAAATTAATATTATTGTACAACACAAACATACACAATTCTACAATACAACATATTTTTTTTTCTCACCTTTCAAAATTTGTATCTGTTTCAATAAATAATATATCTTCAACTTAAATTAAAATATATTTTATCATGGTATAATCATCTGAAAATTTATACATAATAAGTGGTTGGAAATTCATTTTGTGATTCGCGAAGTTAAGTCTCGTTAAAATCAGTGTATAAATAAACAAGTGAAATTTTACTTTCAAACATCAATTATGATGACTAGTGAAAATGAGTCAAACTTTTCACAACAAAGTTTACATACAAATGCTACAAATTACAATGAAAACAATTATGTAGCCACAACATCAATCAAACTACCAAGCTTTTGGACTCCATATCCAGAAGCTTGGTTCATTCAAGCCGAAGCCTTGCTTCTAAAAGAATAACGGTTGACGAAACAAAATATAGTCACGTTGTTCAATCTTTACCAGTGGAAGTTATAACAAATGTTCTAGATTTCTTACAAAATCCTCCACTGTTAAACAAATATGAATGTTTAAAGAATACTCTGATCAAACGTTTTACCGAATCAGAAGAAAAGAAGCTAGAGCAACTTCTATCTACAACTGAAATCGGAGATAGAAAACCTTCAGAATTTTATCGCTCTATGGAAATTCTTGCAGGCAATTCATCCACATTTAGCAAATCGTTAATAAAGAAATTATGGATGAGAAAATTGCCGGCAAATATAAACATTGCCTTAATATCTTCCGGAAAACAAGATATTAAAGAACTTTTAGATTTGGCAGATAATATATACGATATTTCCAAAATTCAATTTATATCGGAAATAAACAAAAATCTACCAAAACCAAATTACAATTTCATAGATAACAATTTCCTTTTATCAAAAATAAACAATTTAGAAAATATAATAGAAAATCTCGAAAATTTGATAAAAGGATTATCGTGCCAAAACCAACCTTCTTATTCTCGTTCTCGAAACACATCAAGAGATCATTCATTCTCTAGAAACAACTCGCATAGCAGACAAGTTTCAAAATGTAGAGATAACAATTCTTATTGTTGGTACCACAATAAATATGGTACCAAAGCGAATAAATGCAGTTCGCCGTGTTCTTACAAACCTAGTAATAATCAAAAAAACTAATTAATCCCTCAGTGAATAATATATTTAACAATAATATTTCTAAACGTTTATTCATTTTTGACAAAGAAAACAAATTCAAATTTCTAATAGATACAGGTGCTGATATTTCAGTAGTACCTAACGAATTCTTTAGAAAATTTAACAAAGACCCAAACTTATATTTATCCGCAGCAAACGGTTCTACCATTAACACTTATGGTACAAAACTACTTAAAGTAGATTTCGGTCTTAGGAGAGAATTCATATTCCCATTTATAATTGCTAATGTCAACAAGCCCATCATCGGAGCAGACTTTTTAACAAAATTTAATTTACTCGTCGATTTAAAGAACAAAAGATTACTCGACGGTACAACAACTTTAAGTGTCAGTGGAATCACGGTAAACGCAAATACTCCAACTCCTCGTTACTACGCAATCAGTAATGAGTACGGTAAAATTTTGCAAAGATTTCCCACATTAACACAACCACCTCGTTATGATATCCCAGTTAAACATAACGTTGTACATCACATAGAAACTAAAGGACTACTTCCTTTTTCTCGTCCAAGACGCTTAGATGGACATAAATACAAAATTGCAAAATTAGAATTTGATCACATGGTTAAATTAGGTCTGTGCCAATTATCATCTTCTTCAGTATCTTCTGCACTACATCTAGTAGCAAAGAAAAATTCTACAGATTGGCGACCATGTGGAGATTATCGCAGACTCAACGCAATCACAGTTCCGGATAGATACCCATTACCACACATACAAAATTTTTCAATGAACTTAAACGGTTGCACTATTTTCTCAAAAATTGACTTGATAAGAGCTTACCACCAAATTCCAATGGCTAAAGAAGACATACACAAAACAGCCATAACAACTCCATTCGGATTATTTGAATTCACAAGAATGCCTTTTGGTCTAAGAAATGCTGCACAAACATTTCAACGATTCATGGACCAAATCATTAAAAATTTAGATTTCGCTTTTGTCTACATTGACGATATTTTAGTTGCCAGCAAATCTGAATCCGAACATCAAAATCATTTAAACCAAATTTTTAAACAACTATCAGATTTTGGAATCAATATCAATCCATCCAAATGCATTTTCGGAGTTGGATCTTTGGACTTCCTCAGTCATAAAATAACAAAAGGAGGGATCTTACCTTCAGAAGACAGAGTCCAAATTATTAACAATTTTCCTTCTCCAAATTCCATTAAACAAATTCAACAATTTATTGGCATGGTTAATTATTACCATAGATTTATTCCAAATCTTGCCACATTACTAAACCCAATTCACACTCATTTGGCCCTACTTCTCAAAAAGAAACCAAATAACTCTAAAAACTTTTCTTGGCCAACAGAATGTGAAGATCAACTTAACAAAATTAAACAATCATTTTCAAAAGCAACTTTATTAATTCATCCTATTGAAAATGCAAAATTCAATTTAACTGTGGACGCTTCTGCTAGCGCTGTTGGTGCAGTTCTCCAACAATCCAATGCAAATCATTGGGAACCCATTGCATTTTTCTCTAAAAAATTAAAAGACGCAGAAATCAAATATTCAGCATTCGACCGAGAACTTTTGGCATTATATCTAGCCATCAAACATTTTAGACATTTTCTAGAAGGTCGAGAATTTACAGCTTTTACAGACCACAAACCGCTCATTACAGCAATATGGTCTAAAACAGAAAGAAGTCCAAGACAAACTAGACATCTGGACTACATAACTCAATTTACCTCAGATATCAGACATATCAAAGGCAAATCAAACACAGTAGCAGATACTTTATCTAGAATATCTATCGAAAATTTTGAACATTCAAAGCATAACAATACCAAATTTGATTTAAAAACTATCGCTGAGTACCAAAATAGTGATGAAGAACTTACACATCTTTTAATAACTCAGCATAACAGACCAGATAATTCAAAATATAAACTTGTTAAAATTAAATTAAACACTTCTGAGGCTGACATTTGGTGCGAAGTTTCTACTAAAAATTCACGGTCATATATACCCAAAGAACTTCGAAAAACTATCTTTAATACCATTCATAATTTATCTCATCCAGGAATTAGAACAACACGAAAATCTATTGTTTCTAAGTACTTTTGGCCTGGAATGAATACAGATATTAACAAGTGGACTAGAAATTGTGTCAATTGCCAAAAAGCCAAAGTAACTAAACACACAAAGTCTGAAATCGGTAAATTCGAACTACCCGAAACAAGATTCGAACATATCCATTTAGATTTGGTAGGTCCTTTACCTTCTTCAAATGGATATTCTTATATTCTAACAATAATAGATAGATTTACTCGTTGGCCAGAAGCTTATCCAATCAAAGATATACAGGCAAGCACAGTTATCAACACATTATATGAACAATATTTTCCACGTTTTGGTATTCCTCTTGAAATTACCACAGATCAAGGTACTCAATTCGAATCCAAATTATTCGAAGAATTTACAAAAATTTTAGGATCACATCGAATCCGTACTACTCCTTATCATCCACAATCCAACGGAATGATAGAACGATTTCACAGACAATTAAAAGCAGCCATACGCGCTCGTGACGGCCAAAATAATTGGGTCACACAATTACCTGCAGTCCTCTTAGGTTTCCGAACCACGATTAAAGAAGACTTGCAATGTTCTCCAGCAGAACTTGTCTATGGACAACCTCTTCGCGTTCCAGGAGAATTTATCATTAACAACAATTCAACAATTCAAGATCCATCAAATTTCTTAAGTAAAATTAGATCTTGCATAAATAACTTCAAACCTTCAAATTCTCGAAAACAAAATTCTAAAATCTACGTACCTAAAGATTTAAAAGATACAGAATTTGTTTTTGTTAGAATCGACAGAAGCAAATCTTCTTTACAAAACCCATATGAAGGCCCTTTCAAAGTATTAAACAAACTTGATAAATATTATCAAATCGACTACCGTGGTAAAGCAACGAACATTTCAGTTGACAGACTAAAACCAGCATTTATCGAACACACAGAACAAACAATTACACCAATCAAAAACAAGCCGAAAAAGAGAGTAAAATTTCAATTATAATTTTTTATTACTAACAATATTATTATTCATCATATTCTTAATTTTACGATTCACTTAAAATGAACGTTTTCACTGAGGGGGGAGTAATGTAGCAGTAGCTACAAATTTAATTTTTAATTTTTAATTTAAACTTCATAAGTTTGATTACATTATTAATAAAATATTTTTATTAAAATCCACTTTACTAATATCCAATCAGACTGTACTGTCAAATATATTTTAGTCAACCTGTACACTTCGATAAATTTTGAATAGTGTGAAACACAAACACTTTGAAATATGTAATAATCATTTATTCATAGCCAATAAAATACTGTACTCTATACAGAGAAAATATTGAACAAACTATCTATGTGTTAAATGTAAAGTAGGATACAAAAAATGTAAATAATAATTTTAGTCTAACCAGATCTGCCGATCTGAAAGTATCAAAATTAATAAAAATAAAATTATAAAAATATTAAAATAAAATAGTCTTCTTCGTTTAAATAAAATGTATCTAAACAGTTTATAGGTACTAAGAGGAACTAGGATTTGGGATGTACAATTATATGGACTACGCCCTCCTATATTCAGTCATCAAGGAGCCCCATTAATCCTATCATACCCTCAGTGGACACAGAACAACCTTTTTATAAGATCGATTTAGATATAGTCGGCCCAGTACAGGAAACCGACTCCGGAAACAAGTACATCTTCGCTTTACAACTTCATTAAATTTGTCGATTGGTACGCCATACCTAATGGGGAGGCCGAAACAGTGATTTTTTCGACGAGCGCGGTAGCGCGGCATCCCCAAATGAATAGTCACTGACCAGGGCAGTAATTTCCTGAGTAATTTATTCAAAAAGTTATGTAAACTTCTAAGGGTAAATAAGTTACAAACTTCTGCTTACCACCCTCAGTCTAACGGAGCACTAGAGCGTGTCCACTAATAGAGTATTTGCGTACAATAGTAGACGTGTACAATCCTTATTAGGTCGTGTACAATCCTTATTAGGTGTACACTATTAACCCGAATGGACTGCCTATACGGCTTTACAGCCGATGTTCCCTCTATTCTAAAAAGCGATCCAGAGCCGGTGTATAATCACGAAATCATCTTCAGAAGTATAAGCTCCAGAAAACGCATGCCACGGCAAGAAGAAATATCTTAATAAGTAAAAACCGCTCAAAACTGTATTATGATAAAGCTGTGAGTCCCCTCACCTTCCATATAGACGATAAGGTACCACTCAAGTGTGAAAGTAGAAAACACAAACTCTCTCAAGTCTGGGTAGGACCTTACATGGTAATCAAAATTCCAAGCACTGTCAACACCACTGTTCAGGAAATCCAACTCAAATCTCAGCAATTTAATGGAGTGATGCCTGGGTCTGATCTTAAACTGCAGCAGAAGTGAAGTCACTTGTTGGAGTGCCGCCACGACCTTTGTTTGATTTTACTTTGTATGGTTTTTTATTTTTTTTTTGATTAATTGACTTTATAAATTCATGAATGTTAATAAATCTAGTATTAATTAAATTAAAGTGATTTGTTGTTCCTTTCTAAATGTTATGGTCCGTCGAACCGGATCTTCCGGATATTTCTTATGTGCATATAATAAAATATTAAATTGTGCAAAATTAAGTAATCCTCGGTCAACTCTAAGAATAACTCAGCATCAGAGAACACCTTTGATAATCCCTAAACAATCATGTAAGTACATTTTCCTTTTTCTTATCTAAGTGTACCTGTGTTATTATCTAAGTGTGCTCGGTGTTATTTAGAATATAGAATAGAGAAGGCGGCGTTCTTTTTTCTCCAACAAGACGGGTTACGTATCTGTGACACAACACTAAGGTTGTCTTGCAAAGTTCACTAACCCAACTTTCTCCAGTGCACTTTAATCGAACGCTTTCAATTGAAACCCATTCACCCAGACAGTATCTTTGAACCTGAATTTATTACGTGAAAATTATCAAATCAAGTGCCGCGCTAGTGAAGAGTTGAGAGAAAATATCTCTTTAGAATCCCTCTTAAAATTTCAAAAAGCCATAATGGATCAAATAGACACATTTGTGCCCCATATTAAAAAAACTGCCACAGCGAAACGAACGCATGGTTATTATTTCGGACGTGTTAACGGTTGGCATGAATTATGGAACAAATTTGCAGACAATGATCGTTAACTATCCGCGTTAGCAACCGAAATATGTATATCGGAAAGAAAAACCCTACTTTAAAGATGGTCTGTATGCAAAATAAGTGGTGGATAAGTTGAGTGCTCTTGATAAACATCAAGGGGAACCAACTCGCCATCCCCAAGGATCTTTCTCTCAAACTCCCAACACAACAGGAATCACAACAACTCCATCAGTGCAATTGCCAGTAATATCACTCCCCAAGTTCTCGGGAAATTATGCCGATTGGGTAAGTTTCCGCGACCTGTTTAAATTTCTTACCGATTCGAATCACTCTCTCGCCAATTTACAAAAATTACATTACTTCAAAGCAAACGTTATCGGTGTAGCTGCAAAAGTCATAAATCAATTAAGTATCACAAACGACAATTATGAGGTGGCTTGACGCACGATAAG
This sequence comes from Leptarthrus brevirostris, assembly GCA_964036015.1. Classification (NCBI taxonomy): domain Eukaryota; kingdom Metazoa; phylum Arthropoda; class Insecta; order Diptera; family Asilidae; genus Leptarthrus; species Leptarthrus brevirostris. Next base: position 98,898,546 of record OZ038372.1, on the reverse strand, counting down.
GGATAGATATGAAAACAAACACGTGTTAATAGACGCACAATTGCAGGCATTAACGTCCCAGCCCAAAATAGCCAACTGCTAATCTAAAAGCTCCCACACCTGAAACCCACAGAGCTTGTGAAGAGAAATTAGCAGATCAAACTGATTACCCCACTTGGAAAACACTCAAAAGCTTTCTTGAAACCAGATTCCGCACAGTAGAAGCGCTACACGAAGAAAAGAAACCGCTCAACTCCCAAGAAAGGTAAATAAAAATGAAACCTCTGTACAAAGCACAATCAATCAGGTTTCATGTAAAGTGTGCCAAGAAAAACATCTGTCAGATTGTGCCCAAATTTTTAAAATACGATCAATCCAATCGTGTACATCTTGCCAAATCAAATTGGTATTGCCTGAATTGCTTAGGTGAATTTCATTCTCTAGCAAAGTGTCGCAGCATATCAAGATGTTAAGAATGTGGTGGGAAACACCACACCCTTCTGCGCGTACCAAAGGTAAACAAAATCACAAAGGTCACTCGTGATGATTAATCGACTCTCGTATCTCAATCAGGAAATTAATCTCCAGGTTCAGACCCTAGCTCTACGATAGCGAGTAATTTTATCAGTGAGAAGCCTGCAGTTTTATTAGCCACCGCAAATGCAAAATTAAAGGGCTCGAACGGAATCATTAATGTGCGAGCTCTAGTTGATCCTGGCCCCCAAGCATCATTTATTACCGAATCCATCGTGGCTCAATTAAACTTGCATACTTAGCCCAGGGTGATTACGGTCACTGGATTAGGATCAAAGAAAGCTGCCAGAGCCACTAGAGTAGCTGAAATAATGATAATATCGACCAAAACTTCATGTCGGAATCCGACAAAGGCGGACCTTACAGAGCTACTTCCATCAACACGCATAACGAATCTTTCATGGGAGCGTTTGCGAAATTTAGATATCGCGGTGGACATGATAATTGGGGCCGATCTTTATCTCCTAGTCCTGTGCGAGGGCGTGAGAAAAGGTCCTCCGGGTACACCTGTAGGACAGAATACTATTTTCGGTAGGATCAGAACAGGAACAACTTCTCTAGCTCCCGAAACACCGCTCAAATTACGCTCGTTCAATATCACTTATTCCATAGAGGAACAGTTAAGAAAATTCTGGGAGATAGAAGAAATGGTATTCCCAAAAAAAGGTTCACCCGATGACGAGCGATATGAAGAACACTATGAAAGTACACATTTTCGCAACCCTAATCGAACATACGTAGTTCTTTTATATTTCAGAGAAGTTACCAATTAAAAAGACTCTAGATAAATAGCTTTGAAACGCTATTTCTCCACCGAAACCACCAACAGTAAAAAGGGTATTTTAAATGAATACAACGCAGTACTGCAGGAGTTTATCTCATGTGGACACATTTTAGAAATATCAACTCTAACATCACTCCAACTGATGGCTAGTATCTTCCACATCATGCTGTATTAAAACCCGCAAGTACCACAACAAAGTTAAGAGTCGCTTTTATGCTTCCTGTAAGTCATCCAACGGAAGCTCTTTAATGATAACCTATTAGTAGGTCCTACACTACAACAAGATATAACAAACATAATTTAGAGGTGGCGATATCAGTGGTACGTGTTCACTACAGACATCGAGAAGATATATCGACAGATTTGGTTGCATCCTGATGAGTCTAAATACCAAAAGATCTTGTGGCGAAAAAACTTAATTTTGCAATAAAGGATCAGACAAACTCTGCTAGCAAGAGGCAACTTTCCTCTTCAAAAGTTCTCCTCGAATCATTCTGTTATTTTACAATATATTCCAGAATGCGAAAAATTTGAGGAGGCACTGAAATGCAATTTTCAGAAGACACAATTGAAAAGGCTTTGGGAATATTTTGGGATTCTAAAGCTGATGAGTTTCAGTATAAAGTAAATCTCAATTGTGAAAATCATTGGACAAAACGTCTTGCTTTATCTAAAATATCGAAATTGTTCGATCCACTTTTATGGTTAAGTCCTGTTATTATTCAAACAAAGATATTTATGCAAAAACTGTGGATTACTGGCATTCATTGGGACGAAAATATTCTCGAACCTCTGAGATCAGACTGGATTAATTTCATAAATTAGCTACCCTATATCGAGCAGATAAGAATACCACAATGGTCAAATAGTTACAAGACATCAATTGTAGAGCTGCATGGTTTCTGCGACAGTTCGGAGAGCGCATATGCAGCTGCAGTTTCTTTACGAGTAATTAACCCAAATCAGCTGTCCTATTTTCTAGATTGATCAAGGCTTTACGTGAGTCCTTCAAAGAAGATTACAAAACTATTTTATGGACAGATTCGACAATTGTTCTATCATGGATTCGAAGTTTACCACATCGATGGAAACATTTGTAGCGAACAGAATCACGGAAATCATTGAAAATGTGGGAAACATAAGATGGCGTCATGTCCCATTGTATGAAAATCCTGCTGATATAGCTTCTCGAGCGGCGTCCCCATCTCAGATAAACAAGAACACTGTATGGTGGAATGATCTATCTTGGCTAAAAGAGACGGATTAAAATTGGCCTAAGGAGCCATCTTCAAAATTAATCGATATACCAGAAAAAAAGAAAAAGCTTAATGCCTACCATTTAAATACCGTAAAGGAATAACTCATCGAAAGACTTTCCAATCTAACGCACGCATGCAGGGTCATTGCCTATTGTCGAAGATTTATAAACTCATGTCGGAAAATGAGGAACTTGTATCCTCATCGACATCTTTCACTAACGAAATCTATGAAGCACGGATATTACTGATAAGAATAGCCCAACCGGCGGCATATTATCACGAAATGGACAGTCTATTGAAAAAACACAGATTATCCCGAAAAGCTCGCTATTAACCCTCAACCCATTTCTTGACGAGCAACTAATTTTAAGAGTTGGGGGCGTTTAGAGCATTCCAATTTAAATTTCAGTGAAAAACATCCTATAATCCTACCACCCTCAAAAAAATTTTCAAAACTTTTAATAGAGGAAATTCACAAAGATACTTTTCATTAGAGCTCTCAGTTGGAATCGGATAACCCGAAAACCCGGGTACCCACCCGACCGGGTAGGTTATCCGGATACTCCGTTCACGACTGAGTTATTTTTCACCTGCGCCCTCAGCCAGGCTAATTAAGAGGGGTAGGACTGAGGCTGGAGAACGGCAGCTCTTGGCACACTGCTCATCAATGGCCTTTCTGACATGGGAGACTCTACCAGGGCAGGTAATTGAGTGTCGGAACTTAAGCTCCACCACCACGTCAAGATGTCTGCCACAGGGGGTGGGTCTGATCTAAAACTGCAGCGGAAGTGAAGTCACTTGTTGGAGTACCGCCGCGACATTTGTTTGATTTTACTTTGCATCGCTTAGTTTTTTTTTGGATTTAATTGACTTGATAAATTCATGATTGCTAATAAATCGAGAATTAATTAAATTGAAGTGATTAGTTGTTTCTTTTTATAACCACTGTCCAAATTGGTAATAAAAACAGTCACGGTTCATAACAACCTTTTGAATCCCTAGCTGAACGGCAACGTCTCATTAGTGGTCAAATAAATTATTTGCTCAAGACTACCGACGAACTATACGAACGTCAATTGAGACAAGAGATAATTTCGAGCCTATTGCTACAAATGGTATCAATTGAATTCCAGCAACAGGCCCTGCTGGACATAATAGTCTCCAGCCGAAACAATCAAATCCACCCGCTCCTGATCGCCGCAAGTTCCTCATTAAAGATCTACCATAAGTCACATTCAACTTGCCCTAATCCACAGAACTGCTTATCAGTCCTTCATCAGACGGCAGATCTCCGAACTAGGGCTGTTGATAGACTTCGAAGCACTCGGTTCGAAGCTTCGAAGTCGAACCCTTCGAAGCATGAACGTTTTACCGATTATTCGAAGTTTTCGAAGCTTCAAAGCATGAAAGTTCTATCGAAGCATCGAAGCTTCGAAGCATGAAAGTTCTGTCGAAGCTTCGTAGCTTCGAAGCGTGTTTTAAAGAGCGGAGTTAATTTTTGTGAAATATTCTTAATTTTGTCGTTTGAAATTTATAAAAGAAAATATACGGTTTATAAATAGTGAATGTTGGTGGCTGGATGGGTGGGTGGGCGAATGGATGGGTGGGTGGTGGGGGTGGATGGATGGATGGGTGGCGGTGGGCGGTAGGTGGGTGGGGGTGGAAATTCAACACACAAACACGTGTCTACCACCAAAAATAAATTATTTTAGATTGTTATGTGTCTATTTGTTAATACCGTAAATCAGGCAATTTGATTAATAAAAATGGACTGTAAAATTCCATTTTCCAAATTTTATATTAATCGAAAGAGGCAACCCTTGGCTACATTTTGGCGTTATTTTTAGGTTGTGGCGACTTACTATTATTAACAAAATTCGTGGTTTTTCCAATGAAAACCTTTTGGACTATATCGTAATATTTTTCAGATATAAATTTAACGGCAGTTAAATGTCACTTAACGCATTTGGAGGTTACATGTTTTCATTTGATTGCTTAATTTCAAGAAAACATGGGTAGGTGTTTTTCAAAAAACTCAGCCAAATTTAATCCTATCACAATAAATTTAACATCATTCGAAAGAGGACAACTGTGGGTAAATAATCATATCCCACTTAGCTATATATTTTACAGTTGCGGCAACTAACACGACAAAGTAAAAATTTAATTTTCTCATTTCTTAAGAAACTGGGGTGAAGAATTTTTCAAAAATCTCATCAAAATAAAATGCTATAATTTTTTCGTTTGATATCATTTAAATATGACACCTTCTGATAAATAACGGTATGCCCTTCATCTATATATTTCATAGAAGGAGCAATAAAAGCGTGATACAAAATAACAGTTTCATTTTTTTATTCAGTTATGTAATATTTCAACACTGAAGCCGGAAGAAATGTGTATTTGATGTTATTTTTTATATTTATTTTATAAGTAGAATATCGTTATTTAGCAAAAGTTGTCACGTTTCAAATCACATTATTATTCTTGAATCCATATTCTCGCATTTAGTTTAACAGGCGTCTGTTTTCAACTGTTTTAAAGATAACAATAAAAGGTTCCAGCATTACAAAATTCTGTAAAGTAGAACCAGAGGCGTAATATCCCAATTTCGAAGCTTCGAAAGGTCTTTCGTTTGAAGTTCGAAGCTTCGACCTTCGAAGCTTCGATATTCGAATACTTTTCTCGAAAATCAACAGCCCTACTCCGAACACGCTTATTACAAGAGAAACTTGTAATTTGGATCAAATTGCCAATTTGCAATATCCCAAAAATGAAATTACAAAGAATTCAATGCTTCCCGATAACGTAGAATCAAAGCATAGTTTGGTCCCGAACATCAAATACTCACTAATTGCCAGTCAAATTAAAGCCCAAGAATTTCTGTTGCTCAAACCGGAGAACATGAAAATATTCGAAAAGATAACAAAAGAGGTAGAGGAAGACTGTGTTATCAAACTCCTCTTCAACCCTTTAGAATAAAACCCAAGATGCACATTAAAGGCCCAGATTCCACTAAAAGATACCTTAATTAAGCTGAGCAAGCCTCATTTGTGGTTATCTTCATTAATGTAAGCCACAGTGGTACATATTACATGTACACACTAGCTGCTCACCCATCGCCTGTCAGGGCAAGGAATCTTGCTGGTAATGAGCTTTGCCAATTTCATATCGGACCTCATACAATCTTCTACGAGGCCGAAAACGGACATAACTTAAGTATCTCGCAACCCGAATATACCAATGAAAGCAAATCGCTATTAAAAGAATTCATGGCAAAGGAATTAGAAAAAATAAAAAACGTAGCTCAAAATAGAGATGATCAGTCACACCCAACATTTTTGGTAGGTGACGAACCCAATCGACTGATTCACCAGAGTACAAAATCTCTTGAGGAAATGAGAGTAAAAATGCAAAATATTCATATAATCTCTGGGAATAAAGTCCCTCATGTACACTCGGTAACTTCAATCTCTTTAACAGGAGTCATCGTTTTGGTCGTGGCAATATATGCTGCAACTCGGTACGTGCCTTCAGCGATCCTAAAGAAATCCAATCAATGTAACCACCAACATACACGATTTCACAAACGTCGCAAAAGCGCCCAACCACTCTTCCCAGAACCAAATCAATCCAATTGGTTGACCCATAGGTCCGAAAGAGTACAGGATGTTGAAATCGAACCCCCAGAATAGAAACACTAGAAAAGCCTATACTCACGGAAACGTAGTAGCACAATCTAAAAAACACAAAAATCCCAAAAAAAGAAATAGAAAAACCTTTTTATAAAAATCAAAGCAAACCTAAATCCAAAAACACTATAAAAGGAAAATCAAGAAACACAAAAACTAAAAACCATTATATATAAAATATTGATTATATTGTATTGATTATAATACTATATATAAAATATGTATTAATTATAAAATCAAGAAGAAAAGGGGGAATGTCCATAGATAGGTTAGATTAGGGTGGCGGCCATCAGCCCTACACCACCTGTTACCACATGTTACCACGTGCCTGATTGCCGGGTTTAACTAAAACCAGCCGCAGCTGTTAATAAACCTTAGGAGCTGCTTCATCCCGATGCCGGGTACATCGCCCATGTCTCCTAAGAAGTACACGCCCATTGCATTGTACCTTCTTTTTGCTAGGCCCGGGCATTCGCAGAGTAAGTGCTGAATGCTTTCCACCTCTTCCTCGTCCATACAGCTCCGGCAGAAGTCATTCGTGGGAACGCGCAGACGTTCTGCCTGTCTTCCGAAAAGACAGTGGCCAGTAATGACTGCCACAATGTTTCGGAGGTTTATCCAGCTTCCGCTTAGCAGGAACGCGGTTTTTCTCGAATGCCATTCAGACCACAGCTGCCTTGATAATCTGCATGTGGTTAAGTTACTCCATCTCTGTTTAGCGAGCTGAGTAGCCTTAAGGACAATTTCTCTCTTTACTGATTCTAGCGGCCAGCCGATCGATCTGTCAATAGAGGAATCATCCAGTTGTGATCCCTCCCTTGCCAGCTCATCAGCTGCCTCATTCCCTTGAACACCACTGTGACCAGGGACCCAGCAGAGAGTTACCTTGTGTCTCGCCCTGCCTGCCGACCAGCTGTGACCTGACTAAGTTTGAGTCCAGCGCCTTGATACTATATCTCGCTACCCATTGGTAGGTTTGGGCGCCTGTGTATTAGTGGTACCGCTGTTTCTATGGCCAAGATCTCCGCTTGGAATACACTGCAATGGTCCGGTAACCGGTACCTACTGCATATGCTTAGGCAGTCCGAGAAGACCCCTGCTCCCACTCCGTCCTCCGACTTAGACCCATCCGTGAACACCGATATTTCTACACCTGTGGCATCCCCCCATTCTTCCCACTCTTCTCTAGTTGGGATCCTTGTGGAGATGACCTTCCCAAAACTAAGTTGTGGGGTGGTGTAGTCGGTGCTTACCTGCAGATAGCCCCCCGGATAAGTCTTTAGTATACTGCTATGGCCGTTATCAGAGCTCTTCCAGCACTTTTACTCTTTCAGTCTTACAGCACTGCGTGCAGCTATACTTTTACCGTGGACATCGAGCGGTAGGAGATGGAGCATAGTCTCCATTGCAGCCGTGGGTGTTGTGCTTATAGCTTCGGAGGTGCCCAAGCAGTCAGCTCTTTGAATCTTGTTTGTTTTCTTTAGATTGCTCTCCTTCTCTAGAGCAGTCCACCAGACTAATATGCCGTATGTAAGAATAGGTCTTACTATGGAGGTATACCTCCAGTGGACAGTACGAGGGCTTATACCCCATTTCTTGCCAAACATCCTCTTGCAGGCGTAGAACGCTATTGACGCTTTCTTCACGCGTTCATCTATGTTCATGCCCCAGCTTAGTTTGGAATCGAGTATGACCCCTAGATACCTAGTGTGGGTCTTTATTGCTAGGGTATTGCTCGCTAGTTTAGGTGGTTCGAAGGCTTCGATCACTCTCCTCTTTGTGAATAGGATTGCCTCCGTCTTCTGAGGATTGACTGATAAACCACAGTTCTTCGCCCATCTGTGGACTTTACCTAGTGAACTTTCCATCAACTCGCTCATGGTGTTTAGGAACTTTCCTGATACCAGTAAGGCCAGGTCGTCTGCATAAGCCACCACCTTTATCCCATCTCTTTCACCACAATAACGGTGACAATACGCCCCCTTGAGGTGTTCCTCTGTCTACGGACCTGACTCTCTCGTGGTTGCCCAGTTTTGTGTGGATCTGGCGGCTTGATAACATTGCGTCAATCCACTGGCAGATAGAGTGGTCTGTAGCGTGAGACATAAGAGCGTGAGACATACGGGCGTGAATTGCTTCAGCCTTGACGTTGTTGAAAGCCCCTTCAATATCAAGAAACACCCCAAACGTGTATTCCCTGTTACTAAGTGACTGCTCAACCGTTCTTACTACTGCATGCAGCGCAGTTTCAACTGACTGTCCCTTTGTATATGCGTGCTGGAAGCCGCTAACCCCTCTTGGTAGAATGTCCATAGGCGCTGGTCTCACTAGGCACATCTGCGACGCTTGGCACATGATACGATGGTGGAGAGCCATGGTCGGAGCCCTCTCCGCTCTGCGCAGTTATCGGCGGAATTTGTGGCGGACCCGAGTAGATGTATCTCCCAGTAATAGTAATAGTCCCTCCTGAAAATTAAAAGAAAAAAAGGTGGATAAAATCTCAATACAAATATTTATTTGCAAAATTAAAACTTACCAGCTATAACCCAGCTTTCGCCGCGGGTGAGAATGAGATTGACCAGATGAGTGGTGTTAGGGACTGCCTCGGCTGTCTATATGGTGATAGGAGAAGCCCCCTCGTGATGCATCATTAATCGCAGCGGACCACGCCAATTACTGCCCACCTACACAATTTCCACCACGCTGATCTCGACCACATGGTCCGAAATGACTCGTAGTCCACTACGTGTAACAGTTTCCGCAAAATTCATCCTGTAAAATTAAATCTTAAACTGGAAACTTCCTCCTTTATACATATCTTTAAATTCAAATTAAAGACCTGACCTTACCACAATTGAGATGATCATTCATCTCCTAAGAATAATCATGCTTTTCGCAGGAGGAAGGAATGTTGTATATCGGATTTCACTTATAAGCAAGCATAAGTCATAAAAACCCTAACCCGATATACGAGAATTCGTAGCACGTAAAAATGTAAAAATGTAAATTAAATATAAGTGTGAATTAATTATAAGTATAAATTAAGTATTAGTGTGAAAAAGGAATCAATATACGTGTGAATCAAATATAATAAAAAAAGGAGAAATTGTTTTGTTTGTGTTGGTAGAAGACGCCTGTTATTTCCTCCTTCCTAAGACTACGTAAAGCAGCGTTATCTGACTCCAGTGGTGATCTCCGTTTAACGTAGAAATTTTAACATAAAAAAGTAAGTATATAATAGCGGGGAGTATGTTTAGACCAAACAAGACGGACGACATCCCTCGACGCTTTCAGCTGTTTGCTACTGAGACCTAAAGCCACCAAAGCAGTCTGGTCTTCAACCTGAAAAACAAAAATTACACAAAGAATCACTTTCATGAATTATAATTAAAATACTTATCTGATGGACCACAACGAAACTCAAAATTGTCATCGATTATCTTTCACACTATTCTTCGCTAACCTTGTTGAATTTAGACCAAAACGAAATTCGTCCAAAAGTTAAAAACATGAAAGAGAAGATTTCTAAAATGAGACAGGTTGATTTAAAGGGGCAAAACGGTCTAGAATAACTCCCAAATAAGGAAGAACTTGAAAGTTTAATGTTTAAATAAAAAGATTTACCATATATGGTAAAACATTCCAAATCCTGACAAAAATGTGGAAATCTTTGTGAGAGAAGAATGAGGACAGTCAGTCGACGTAAAGACTTGCCGCGCGAAACCGGAAAAACTTAAAATTCGAAATCAAAAGAAAAAGTTGTGAAATCTTCAAATAATTGTGAAATCTAAAAGGATAATATTAAAATATTGTGAATTGTATAAGAATTTTAATCGAAAATAATTGTGAACTTTTGAGTTTTGAAGTGGTCAATTTTTAAAGTGAAATTTTGTGAACTCAAATAATTTATTTAATAAAAGAACACATTAAAGTGAACTGTGGTGTTTTAAATTAACAAAACCCAATCGAAAACAAGGTGTAGAAATTGCATGAGTGGCTAAAGTACTTGAGTTGGATGCAGAAATCAAGGGTTCGAGACCGCACACGGGCTAGCTTTTTCTTGTGTGTTATATTATTTTGGAGACAACTCTTTTGCTTTGCCCAAAGGAAACGAATCCTGAATCCCTATTAAGAGTAACCCTCGAAACATTGGTCCTTTGAGCCGGATATCTGCAAAGCGAAGTATCTAGAACTCAAACATACTTAAAAAATCTGCGGTAATAAGTAATTTCCTCTTTCATTGAAATCAAAATGGATCTTAAAACATCGATTGTAAAGCAATTAGCGCAAAATCAGTTGTTAGAATCGTTTATTGGCAATTACAATAAAGATGGCAAAGACAGGCGATCGGAGCATTATTATAAAAAAAGGCTCAGCAATTTTTAGTCACTTTGGGATGAAGCTTTAAAAATGCATCGCGAGCTTATTATTTGTAAGCTTTCAAATCCTAAGGAAGCTGAAAATCAAAATTACTTTAAAAACGACGTGTTTTCGCAAGTGGAAAGTCATTTTATTAAGAATTACGCTGCAATTGAAGCCAGATATGAGAAAGAATTCGCCACAGAAAAAAAGAAATCTAAGGAAGCATCTGAAATCGAATCGAACATCACAATATCGCGACAATTACGGCGATTATAAAAAGTGGCCAATATTTCACAACCTCTTTAAAACTTTGGTACATGATAAAGATTTACCAGCTGTTCAAAAACTTCAATATTTAAAATTGCATTAGGAAGGGAAGCGGAAAATTTGTTGCGGCATTCCCAAGTCACGAAAAATAATTACGAGGCAGCTTGGAATTTGCTAACTGATCGTTACAATAACAAACGAGTTTTGCTTAATACACAGTTAAAATAACTTTTATCTCAAACTTCAGTCACACAAGAAAAATCTCAGGGCATAGAAGGATTACTAGATACAACGACTGAGTGCTTGCATGAATTTTCAAATCTTGACATTTTCGTTAAAAATTGGGATGTTTTAATTGTTTATTTAATCGTTCAAATATTTCCGTCTGAGACTCATCAATTGTGGGAACAAAGCCTTTCTAACAAAAAAGATTTACTTTCTTTGAAAGAGCTTCGAGAATTTCTTGAGTGTCGATTTAGAACGTTGGAAGCTGTATCAATCCGAAAACAAACAACATTTAGGGACAATAAAAATCACATATCTAGATCAAGGTCCATGAGTAGACCTCAAGCATTTTCTACGGTAACAGAGAGCATTTGTATTATTTGCGCTGAAAATCATAATGTGCGACAATGTCCGAAATTTTTTCGTTTGATGCGTTCAAGGGATCGGAAATAGCTAAATCGAAAGGTTTATGTTTAAATTGTCTTGGTGTTGGGCATGTTATGGCGTATTGTCCTAGTCAGCGAAAATGTTCAATTTGCAGAAAGCAACATCATACGCTTCTACACAAGTAGCAAATGGACACACTAAGAACACAAAGAACTCAACGTTTTGAAAACAATATGAGTACAAATTCCAGAGAACTCAGTAATTCATATCAGCTTCAATCATCATTGTCTTCATCATCTCCTCCATTTACGCCGCAGTCAGGTGAGACAGGTTCGTCTAAGGTCAATTCATTTTTTATTAACAATACTCGAGTTACCCGTAATATTTTATTGGCTACTGCGCTAGTTCGTGTTGTTGCTTCTTCAGGAAGAGATCAATTTGTACGCGCATTAATGGATCAAGGTTCGCAAGCTAGTTTTGTATCTGAGACAGTTGCACAAGTTCTACGATTATCCAAGGAAGCAATTCGTGCCGATATATTTGGCGTTGGTCAAACGAAGGCTGGACAGGTCAACTCAAGAGTGCATTTATTAATATAGTCGAGAGATAATGACGCCGTAACCGTCGAAGTAAGTGGTTTAGTTTGAAAAAACTCACACATCTTCTTCCAAATCGAAAAATTCTAAAAGAAGATTGGGAACATCTCCGTGATTTAGAGTTAGCAGATCCATCTTATTACGAACCTGGAAAAATAGATTTGATATTAGGTGCAGATGTTTATTCCAAAATAATTCAAAGTGGACTTATAAAGAGTAAATCGGGATCTCCTATTGCACAAAGAACTGTTTTTGGATGGATATTAATAGGAGAAGTATGTAATACTGAAAGAATTATAAACAATTTTCACATTATTGCTGATCTGGATGACCAACATTGAAGTCTTTGGGAAATTGAGGAGCTAAAACAAAAGCAGATATTCATTAAAGAAGAACAAAGATACGAAGAAATCTTTTCTAACACTTACCGACGTATGCAAAATGGACGTTATGAAGTGGCTCTCCCGTTTAATGATTTAGATGACAGCGTATCGCTAGGAAGACCCAAGGCAATTGCAGTATCCAGACTACTTTAAATGGAATCTCGTTTTAGAGGAAATTTGACACTAAGGACTGAATATTCAAATTGTTTACAAGAATACATAACACTTGGCAACATGACAGAAGTGAAACCTACAGATGCACACCCAGACCGAAATGAAAACATAACAAGGACATCACGCTGTTACCAAACACGATAGACAACTATGAAATTAAGAGTAGTTTTCGAAGCATCCAGAAGGACTACAAATGGTACATCCTTAAACAAAATTCTACTAAAAGGACCCACAATTCAAGCTGAACTCGCTTGCTTACTATTACGTTGGCGAAAGTACAACGCAGAGTATCAACGCATCGTGTGGCGAAACCCAGGTGGAGAGCAAATCAAAGATTTCAAGTTACTCACTGTCACGTTTGGAACGAAAAGTGCGCCCTTTCTTGCTACAAGAGTACTTAAACAGCGTGCAATGGATGAAAAGGAGCAATTTCCTATTGGAGCAGAAGCGACTTTAAAGGAATTTTATGTTGATGATCTATTGCCAGGAGCTGATAACCCAGAGTAGGCGAGAGAAAAACAGAAGCAATTAATTAATCTACTGCAATCAGGAGGATTTAATTTAAGAAAATGGACATCGAACTTTCCTGATCTCATTGACAACGCTTACAAAGAACCACAAGTGGACAAAGTATCGCTTCATGTGGACTCAGCTGAAAAATTCAAAACTCTTGGTTTGTACTGGAACCCATTTAGTGATAAATTATGTTATTCGCTTAAATTAGATGAGACGAATGGCAAGTGTACCAAACGTGTTATCCGATGTTTCAAAGTTATTCGATCCCTTAGGTTGGGCATCCCCAACTATCATTATTGCAAAGATATTCATTCAAAAGCTATGGCTCTAGAAATTAGATTGGGATGAAGCTGTCCCACAGAAAATTGAAAAGGAATGGACAAGTTTTCGAGAAAAGTTATCAGAAATAAACGCAGTCAAACTAACAAGATGGTGGCACTTGTGATAGCCATTCAAATTCATGGATTTTCCAACGCATCATTGTTGGCATACGCTGCAGTCCTCTATATTTGCGTCACAGACCCGGAAGGAAAGATACATGTATCAATTCTATCAGCGAAATCCAAGGTAGCGCCGATTAAAACAATTTCTTTACCACGGTTAGAGTTATGCGGTGCTGCACATCTGGCAAGGTTGTTTAAGTACGTCATTGAAGCATTAGAAATTTCCAATTATAGGACCTATGCTTGGACAGATTCGCAAATCGAATTGGCATTGTTACGCGGTCAACCATCGAAGTGAAAAACCTTTGTTGCGAATAGGGTTTCGTATATTCATGAATTGTGCGGATAAACAATGTAGAAGCACGTTTCCTCGAAGGAGAACCCAGCGGATTGTGCAAGAGAATTAAATAGAAACTGTTTGTGGTGGAATGGACCAGAATGGCTTAAAATGCCCAAATCCTCACGGCCGATAATTTTTTCCGATAAATGCCATTTGACAACGCTTATCGTCAACAAAACTGATATGGACACTATGCATGGTGGTCCTCAATTGGTAATGAGAGTCCTGGCAAAAAAATTCTGGATTTTAAACCCAAGAAACGCAGTACGACATCGAATATAAAAATGCATTAATTGTTACAAACAAAGAGCTGAAGTACAAACTCAATTAATGGGCGATCTTCCCCGGCCTGGAGTGAATATGTCAAGACCCTTTAGTCATGTGGGCATAGATTACTGTGGACCATTTAACCTTCGACAGCATCGAGGACGAGGTTCGAAAAAGTTTAAAGGTTATGTGGCGATATTTATATGTATGGCAGTAAAGGCCATTCACATTGAAATTGCAACCGAGCTTAATGCAAAAGCGTTTGTGGCAGCATTCAGGAGATTTGTAGCTCGTCGGGGTTTATGCACCGATGTATACTGTGACTGCGGGACTAATTTTATAGGAGGCAATACTATATTAACACAAACAAAGGCAACTTATGGTAAGCGAATTCAATCTCGAAATCGCTAGTCTAGTCGAAAGTGTAGGAGCAAAGTTTCATTTTATTCCACCAGGCTCTCCTAACTTTGGTGGACTGTGGGAGGCTAGAGTCAAGTCTACAAAGTTTCATATGAAGCGAATTCTAGGGAACTCCACTCTTACGTACAAGGAGATTTCGACGGTACTTACACAAATAGAGGCATGTTTAAACTCGCGGCCTCTTTACCCAATGACTAACGCTCCAGATGATATGACTGCATTGACACCAGCTCATTTTCTGGTGGGCGATAATCTTCATCGATATTGTGCAACATTTATATCAATCCTTTTGAAAAAGATGGAATGCGGAATATCTATGTCGCCTTCAGCAACGTCCAAAGTGGATGCAGAGAAAACGAAACCTAGTACCAGGAGATTTATTGATCATCAAGGAAGACGCTGACAACTTAGTACTAGTTGTGACGGTAAAAACGAAAAATTCGCTAATAAAATGCCCGGTAATAAAAGTATGCTTATTACCTATCGACATGGTTGAAAACGAAACACGCAGCAATTGTAACGCGAACGGACGCGTGATCGCATTTCGTAATATGCAAGCTTACTTCGACTCCACCACAATTACAAAGACTAAACAAACCACTAATTTTCCTTAACTGCCTCAGTTCTCACAATCCCTCTATTGTTAATCATCTCAAATTCCAAATGATATATTGTCTTTAATTTTAGTCATTCGAAGATACAAGCTATGGCCTAACACGAAATCCACTGATGAAGGGGATACTATGTTTGGTACTGAGACCTAAAGCCACCAAAGCAGACTGGTCTTCAACCTGAAAAACAAAAATTACACAAAGGATCGCTTTCATGAATTATAATTAAAATACTTATCTGATAGTCAACGCCGGAAACTAACTATCCTGGGATGCCGCGAAGAACTATTGAACTATTGAAGAACTATTGAACTATTGAAGAACTATTATAGGATTAGTACTTACACCTTCAATAATTGTTAGGATAAATTTTATAAACCACACAGAACTCACAAATAACATAAAACATGTACACACACCATTGTTTATTATTTTTCAAAAACTTACCATGTTTGTTTACTTATGAAACCACAACAAAACTCAAAATTGTCATCGATTATCTTTCACACTATTCTTCGTTTGTTCAATTTAGACCAAAACGAAATTCGTCCAAAAGTTAAAAACATGAAAGAGAAGATTTCTAAAATGAGACAGGTTGATTTAAACGTTCTAGAATAACTTCCAAATAAGGAACAACTTGAAAGTTTAATGTTTAAATAAAATGTTTTGCCATACATGGTAAAACATTCCAAATCCTGACAAAAATGTGGAAATCTTTGTGAGAGAAGAATGAGGACAGTCAGTAGAAGTAAAGACTTGCCGCGCGAAACCGGAAAAACTTAAAATTCGAAATAAAAAGAAAAAGTTGTGAAATCTTCTTGACATCTTCAATTAGTTGTGAAATCTAAAAGGATAATATTAAAATATTGTGAATTGTATAAGAATTTTAATAGAAAATAATCGTGAACTTTTGAGTCTTGAAGTGGTCAATTTTTAAAGTGAAATTTTGTGGACTCAAATAATTTATTTAATAAAAGAACGCATTAAAGTGAACTGTGGTGTTTTAAATTAACAAAACCCAATCGAAAGCAAGGTGTGGAAATTGGATGAGTGGCTGAAGTGCTTGAGTTGGACACAAAAATCCCGAGTACGAGACCTGCTTTGCTCAAAGGACGAATCCTGAATTCTTATTAAGGGTAACCCACAAAACAGGAGCACCTGGAATAATACCCAAGGAATCAAACCCTTCAATATTGCATAGTATACTTATTTGAAAAGGCTGAATTTCTATTGGTCAGGTTATCTGCAAAATAGTTTCAAAACATTAAAGATTAAAGTTAAGGGGGTCGATTTTTGTTGCATATTTTGAATGCAGATGTTGTAAGTAACACGCCATATGAGGGATTTTTTGAAATACTCTTTCTTTCGTAGGTATATGCAACAGGAAAGATTGCCATCCACTCGCTTTTCGAGCGCCT
Organism: Leptarthrus brevirostris; assembly: GCA_964036015.1. Classification (NCBI taxonomy): domain Eukaryota; kingdom Metazoa; phylum Arthropoda; class Insecta; order Diptera; family Asilidae; genus Leptarthrus; species Leptarthrus brevirostris. The sequence continues at coordinate 98,881,889 of OZ038372.1, read as the reverse complement.
GAGCGACACAAGACCGCTTCGTCACTGTTTTAGGAATAAACTCTTTCTCGTAGGGCGTTACAATTGATTTTTGGCAAACCAGGAACATCTCCGTGACGAGGAAGGAGAGCTCTACGGCCCGGGTATTGCATTTTAAATCGTCAGTTTTTCATATCATGTTTTACACTGTCATTTATCTTTAAACGTAATTTCCCAAAAGTTGCATTTTTTAAACTTTGTGGTATGACTTGTTCTAGAAATATTGATAGAATTTGATGAATTTTTTTTTCAGTTATTCAATAAACATATAGCTATGTTTTCCCAGAGGCGATTTTAAAATTTTTACTTTGTTGATTTTTAACAGGCTCTAATAGGTCAAAAATTGAATTTTTCGAAAACAATTGCGTTATTTAAACACATTTTACAATAAAAAAAAAATCGGCTCTGGGAAAACATAGCCAATGAAACACAGATTACAGACATATATCATTTTATTGGTTTCAGAAAATTTAAATGGCCAAAGTCTTACCACAAATTTCTTAATAACATTTCTGCAGAGTCAAAGTCAAGGACGTTCCAAGGTCGCGGACGCAATTATTATCAAATGAAAAATAGATGTAAAAAGATGTAGACGTGAATATCTTTGGTAGTTTTTTTGCAATCCATTCCCAAAAATAGGCTAAAATTCTCGGCTTGAAGGTAGACGACCCCCTTAAATCTTGTATAATAAGCGGACGAACACGAACTCATATTTAAACACAACATCGAAGTTACTAATAAATCATACATTAAATACAAAATACTTACCTTATCTACGAAACTTAATAATAAACAATCATCGAGTGTCATGTTGAATTGACATTTCTACTGCACTGCATTTGATTCCGAACAATTCCGCACTTTCCAATCTTTAGAACCTGAGAAAGCTATATGTACAAACGAGCGAGATAGAGTGTGAAGGGGAATCATTCTTTAAAATCTTAGAACATAAAGCTATAGAGAAATGGCAGTATGCTAGGAAAATGTTAACATTTCCCTTTCTGTAGAAATGAGGGTTTTCTATGTGTTTGTAGACCATGATAGAAGTCAAATTTGAGATTTTTTGAAGATGGGCTGATATATCTTTTAAATAATTACAAATTGAATTAACTCAAAATTAACTAATATTTATCTTTTAAATTTTATTATTAAATTTCATTTAAAAATGTGCTCAAAAAAGATGAAATTATAAAATATTTTATAATTATAATACGATTTAACACAATTTAGAAAAATAATTGTGAATCGCTTTGAAATTTTCTATAATACACTACGTTTCATATTTATAACCCACCTAACAATTTTCAATTATTTTCACCTTAAAGTATTTTTTCCCCCAAATCTAATACAAAATAGATTGAACTGTGTGCAATGATTTTTCTAAGAATAATTTTCCATTACCGTTATTTTTGCTGCAGTTCTGGGAAATTCGTCATTCTTGTGCGTTTCATATTTATAACCCACATGGTGATTAGTGCAGTTAGAAGTCGACAAAGTGAATGAGTTAAGTTATTGTTAATAAGTGTGTTTCCTAATAAACTTATTATTTAAAATGCCGCGTGGAGTGTCATTAAATGACGCTGAAAAGGGAAAAATTTTAGCGTACAGAGAGATAGGTTTGAAAATTAGTGAAATTTCGAGAAAACTTGCTCGCAGTCGCCGTGTTATTCGAAACATTTTAAAAGATCAGGAATCTTATGAGAAAACTAAGCGAAAGAGAAGAAAAAGAAAACTTTCTTCTTTGAATGTGCTCCTAACATATGTAGAGGTAAAATGAAGATTGCTCCACGGCTATTAGATCGCCATAAGAAAGCACGGATGGAATTCTCAGAAAACAATATGGCTACAGATTGGTCTTCTGTAAGAAATACTGGTTTTCATATTTCTTCATTGTTTAAGTTCAAGTTTTATTTCCAGGTTATGTTTTCTGATGAAAAGAAATGGAACCTAGATGGAACAGACGGATTTAATTTTTACTGGCGAGTTCTGAGGAAGGAGTCTCTGTATTTCTGGAAGAGGAATTTTGGTGGCGGTTCTGTGATGTTATGGGGAGCATTTTCTGCAGCAGGGTGTTTGGATTTACAATTTATTTCATCGCGGATGAACAGTAGAGATTACATCAAAGTACTCGAAAACAGTTTACTGCCATTTCTGGCAGAACATGGCGAAAAAAACTGGATTTTCCAACAGGATAATGCCAGAATTCATACCAGTCGTCAAGCAATGGGTTGGATGGAGACAAATTCCATTACTCTGATGGACTGGCCTGCGTGTTAACCCGATCTGAACCAAATCGATTTCTTATCAGACGAGTATACACTGAAAATCGCCAGTACGAATCATTGGCGGAATTGAAAGCTGCAATTCTTGATGAATGGCGGAAACTCGACCCTGAGTTGTTAAATAAATTGATCCAGTCCACGAAAAAAAGGATTTTTGATACAATAAAGTCCAAAGGAGGCCCTATTAATTATTAAGTTTTTGTTACTTTTATATTTAATTTATATTTAATTTAAATAAACACTTTATTTTGTTGGAAACTTTATCTGGGTTATAAATATGAAACCAGCGAAACAGGGCTATAAGCAGGAACTGTTGCAAAAAAACGAATCCTTGCAATAATTTACATACAAACCATTTCATCTCCAGGTTTTCCACGTTTAGCAATCAATTACAAACGCATAACTACTTTACGGGTGGAAATAACTTAAAATTTGTAGGTGGGTTATAAATATGAAACGGAGTGTATATGAATTTAACTGTTCCACCTTCTGCTAAGAAGAAATACCTTGTCTTTAAGTATCTCTCTGCAATAAGCTTGATCAATGCACTGTAATGATTATTATTTTGAGTCATTTGTGGTAACTGATCTTCAAAAAGTGGTTTACCAATAAAACTCTGTTGTACATCAATTATGATTTTTAGAAAGTGATGGTTTTTTTGGGAAAGCTATATAATTATAATTAAAATATTTTTAGTTTTAAATCAAAAAATATATGCTGCACCCTTCTGAAAAATTATCCGCGAGCCGACAGTGAAAATAAGGGCAACGTTATATTTGACTACATTAAAATGTAAAGAAAGATATGCGGACAGTACCTCAAATCTTTCCCCATTTCCACACTTCTCCATACGTTCAGATGTCGATGCTTTATGTTCTAAGTTTAAAATATTACGAAATATGGTTTTGAATAATTGAATTTGAAATCATATCCATATTTGGTAGAAGGAGTTAAAATGAAGAAGAAAACCATAGCACATTAAATGCAGGTCTGATTATATCTCGGGTTAAAAAAGCAAGTTTCGTGCGCTAAATTGATTTCAAATCTTGTTCGTTCGGTGCACTTGACATTATTAAAACCCAACTAAATGTAAATTGAATTCTTTAAATAAATGAAATTAAAAGTAATTGGATTGGAACTCATTGGACTATGAAGTGAATAATTATTGAAATAAATAGCAGTTTGTTTTTAAAAGTGTGAACTCGTTCATTCTTGAAACCTCACTACTCAAGTGAACTTTAGCGTCCAGGAAAGGACTTTGATCGTGAACAGCGTGATCGTGAGTTCCAACTCTACGAAAGTGGATTTCCTTTTTTGGTAAAGAGACTTTTTTACGAAGGTATTCAGAAAGTGTGTGAAAATCATAATTCCCTTTGCTATTCCCCAAGCAAGTCGTAGTGTGTTATGTGAGTCAGTTTCTCAGTCTGTTTGCACATGTCCTGTATTTGTTTCCATGTACTATTGACAAGCTTTAAATCTTCTAGAGCTTCGCCTATTGAAAATAATATTTGTATCCGGAGGTTCCCTCGTTTAATTTGTGCGTGTCCCAGGTTTTCTATGTAAAGTCCCGATTTTCGTTGTAGTATTTTGTAATCCTCAAAGGCCATCGTTAGCCAATATATCATTAATATGATTGTATCAAATAGTCTTGATGACAAAGGTGCATGGTGCTATCCTCAACTTTTACTACGTGATGTGCCCTTGGGCCGATCTAACTTTCTCTTAGAGACCTTGTCTCCTATTTCTTGAAAGTGTTGTGGCGTAGGAAATTGTTCTTATTCTGGCTGTAAGTTATTCTTTCTTGTTTTAATTACCATTGGCATGATTTTCATTGGAGTGGCCTGGAGCTCTTCAGTGTTAGTTATGTTAATTGGCAGTTGGCAGAGCCTGTTAAGTGTTTATTTCCTTGTCTTGAACAGAAACTACTCGCACAATTCCGTCATCCCCAGGATGAAGCGATGAATTACGGCCCAAAAACCATTTCTATGGTGGTATATTGTCATTTTTTAGCAGCACTAGTTCGCCTCTTATTGGGTTTTCCTTCTTCGTTGTCCATTTGCTACGTTGCTGCAGTTATGATAGGTATTCCATTGACCGCCTTCTCCATACATTCTGTTGTAATTTTGTGAACAATTTCCACCTCTGATACACGTCTTTGTTGCTTAGATCTGGTTCGGGAGGTGCTAACAGCAGGCGCCCAATTAGTAAGTATCAGTAGTTAAGGTCTCGAAGTCAGTGGGAACACTAGACTGTTGAAAAATTGGCCTTGAATTCACATATGCTTCTACTTAAGGCATAAATGTGGTGAGATCTTCATATGTCATGTTTACCCCAAAATACGTTTTAAGTGCCCTTGACTGACTTCACTCCGGCTTTCTATAATCTTCCTATGTGGGAACAGAAATAAATCTCCATTCTGTGCCGTCATTCGCCAATATTTCTTCTCGTTTTGTAGAAAATTTTTATTGCATCTTGTAAATTTTTATTCATCTGGTTTTTTGCTCCAACGAAATTGGTTGCATTGTCTCTGAAGATTTGTTTGCAATTTTCTCGGTGGGCAAGGAATTTCTTGTTTGCAGCTAAAAATCCATCAGTGGTAAGATCACTCACGAGCTCTGGGGGGGATTGCTTTGGTTTACATACACCGAAAACACAATGACGGCATAGCATCAGCATAGAAATTGACATTGTAATCGGCATCAGGATCAGGTTACGGGTTTGTTTTATTGCATCGTTTTTGGATGAGGGAATTTTTCTTGCAAAGGAGAGAGTTAGGTTTTTTTGATTTTTAATTCCTCACAAATTTTTTCCATAATTTTTCCTTTTTTAAATTATTTTTATAATTACGGTCACTTTTTAAATATAAACACCTATTTTCTCGCACAAGCTCTATCATTTTTCTTCAAAATTCATTTTTTACTTAAAAATAACTTTAACTGCCGAGATGATGCCGCATCAAATATCAAACACCAATTGATCAAGCATATGTGCTGATGCCGATGCCGTCATTGTGTTTCGGCCTTTAGACATTTTTGAGAGGAAGGGCCCAGCGTAATTTTTTATTTTTTTTTATATATGATGTTGCCAAAGCTCAGGGGATGCCCTATGATGCTAAAGCACAGCCTTGGCAGGAAAGGAATTAAGGTTGGGGGAAATGGGTTAGGAGGTTGAGTGAAGGAGGTGTCGATGTACGCCCTGTTTGAAAGTTTCAGGCTCATAAGACGAGGGAAAAACAGAAGATGGTAAACTGTTCCACATTCGTGTTGTTCTGCTAAGAAAAGATTCCCGAAATTTGACGGTACGTCCAAATTTGACCCGGAGAGTATAGGGGTGGGAGCGACTTGTAGATCTTGTATCGCGCCTTGTAATGAGTCTACAAGGAATCAGGCTAGCAATTTCGTTAGAACAATGGCCATGGAAATAAAGATAAAAAAGTTAGAGACAACCGACATTCCGTCGATGCTCCAGAGAGTCAAGGCCCTCAGAGATTGAGGAATCGCCAATAAGTTTAACAGCCTTACGCTGAACTTTGTCTAACGCGGACAATGCGGTGTGTCCTGCCCCTGCCCAAATATGGGAATTATATTCAAGTCTAGGCCTAATGTGGGACTTGTAGATCAACGCTAAGTCGGGTGGGGTGAAATATTTCTTACATCTCTGTAGAAAACCCAAACATTTCATCGCACTTTTAGCGATTGCAAATATATGATCAGTCCAGCTAAGATTGCTGGATATCTCAATACCCAAGATCTTTAGGGAGGGTGAATTGGGTATATTCACTCCGTCGACTGAAATGGGTTGGGGGTGAACTGAGCGTTTTTTAAGGGACATTAAACATTGAGTTTTGGATGCATTAAACGTAACACGATTTGCTCTGCCCCAAGCGAGGACCATAGAAATGTCTTTGTTTAATGATCTAAACATGCGTTCCCGATTGACTTCTGTAGCATTTCCACGTGAATTCATTACAGAATCAAATGAGTACGCGAAATCAAGGGAGCTGTCGTCGGCAAAACTATGAATAGGATTGAGAGTAAGGGATAATAGATCATTAATAAAAAGAAGAAATAAGGTTGGTGAAAGAACTGAACCCTGAGGTACACCGGCATTTATTTCGTAGGAATCAGATGTAACTCCGTCAATTACTACACGGATTGAACGGCCTGAAAAAAAGCTCTCTATCCATTTAACGAGGGTAGGGTGCAGACGAAATGTTTGAAGTTTGGCTAAAACGGCAGCATGCCAGACTCTATCAGAAGCCTTTGAAATATCAAGAGCGACGATTTCGGACTCACCGAAATTATGGAGACAATGATTCCAACGCTCCGTTAGAGCCGTTAGTAAGTCTCCGGTTGAGCGGCCAGCGCGGAAACCGTACTGGCAATCGTTGATAAGATGGTTATTTTCTAGATATTTCAACAACTGAGAGTTGATGAGTGATTCAAAAACTTTGGATATGATCGAGGTTAGTGCAATTGGTCTGTAGTTAGAGAGTAAATCGATCACACAATGGGAGAAAGGTATTAACGATGTTATCCGTTAACTGTTGTAGAATGCTTGTGCCTGAAACATTTTATGCATCTCCGATTTCTACTATTTGCATTTAATATTCAGAACTGAGCTGAGTGAGTTGTGTTCCTCCATGAAGGTGTGCATTGTCAATAATGAGGTTGGTGAGGTGGTTCTTCCGTAGGGTTTGATGCTTAGCTTCCATAAGTAAGTTTGAGTTATGGATCTTTCCATCTACACATAAGATACCTCTTGAGTACAAGAATGGATGCTGTGCAAGAACAGCTTCTTTAATGCATTTCCTTTCTTAAAGGTTTCTTTTCTTCGTTGAACATTTCTTGCTGGACAAGCTTGAATATGCAATTTCTTGCCTGTAAGAGTTCATCGGAAATTAAGTACTCTGTTCTTCTGTTTCCTTTTAGAAGCTTGCTTCTGTACGAACCTTCTACAATATGCAATTATTCTGTTTTGTTCAGTTGGAGCAGTTTAATATTTCTGCGGGTGCAAGAGAAATTGTGGTGGATTGAGTTTTAGAGTTGGTTTCTTGGCTTATTCTTCGGTTATTATATTAAACTTATTTGTGGGCCATGATTGAACCACAACGGTCCGTTCTACCAAAAGTTATGGGAAATAAGTTTGGCAGAGCTTATTCCTCTAGATGCAACATCCACTGGATTTCCTTTAGATGATATATGTCTCCATATGCTTACTGGAAATAGTATTTGCATCTCTGAGACGGGATAGGCCACGAAAGTGTTCCAATTATTGGAATTTTTTGAAGTCCATGCCAGTGCTATTTTTGAATCATACCACGCAACTATTGTTGAAATGTCTATCTCTAATGTATCGATTGAGGTTTTCAGCAATTGTGCCAAAAGCAGAGCTCCAATCGTAATCTTTGGTTTGAGTGGGGCTACCTTAGTTTTTGCGCTCAGCAAGATAATGTGACCATTTCCAAATGAGTCGATTTTTCTTAAATAAATGAATGGCGTAGGCTTTTTCCGAAGCGTCGCAGAACCCATTGATTTGAATTTCGTGACCCGTTCAGTGTTTAATCCATCTGGACACTCTTATCCTCTCTAGCTGAGTTAATTCCTTCTCGAGATTTTCCCAGGCACTTATTATTTCGGGTCGCACTTGTTCATCTGTCTGTTTGGCGGTAAAAATTATTGGTGCGAGCCAACCCAAAGGATCGAATATTGTCGATATTTTCGAAAGTAGGAACGCCTAAAAATGTCGCCAAACTTGAAATGTCGCCATTTTCCGCCAGTCAAAATCTGAAAAATGTCGCCAAATTTTTAATTGAGATTTATAAATTCGCCACTGGGAAAAGTCGACCATAAAATAACCGATCATCATGTAAAATGTCGCGAAAATGTCACCAATCTTAAATATGACAGACCAATAATTTTTTTTTGAATTTTCCTACAGGCCATTCAGAATTATTATGTTGTCAGTACTATAAAAATCGAAGTTGAAGTTATATTTGTTGCTGCCGCAACTGCAGTTATTCTAGCGGCTTGATATTCAACTAAATAAGATAGCATGTGAAGCAAATGAGTATAAAGTAGAAGTCGCAGTTACTACAGTCAGTCTTTAAAGCAAGCAGTCCCAAGGGAACCATTCTGCAAAGCGGTCGATGTTTTATTAAATAAGTGTTTCAGGTTCCAATTTAGTTCTTTCCTTCTTTTGTTAAATCCTATTCCAAGTTATTTTGATAGTTATATCACACAATTTAAATTTAATTTTTTCTAGTATTGCTTTTGTCTCTTTCAATTTCTTCCTTCTCTTCAACAATAAGTACTAATTAATAAGAAGCAAATCATAAAATTTTTTTTTATAAGTGATGTAGGTAAATACTGGTAATAGACAAAAAGGGGGTAGAGACCGGTTTCAATTGTAACCATGTATTTTGGGGTGTTTTCTGGGAGTCCCACCAGTCTTTTCACAAAGAACCGTTGCAATTTTTCTACCACCTCCTGGTACTTGTAACCCCAGACCTGAGCTGCATAGCACATTATACTACGAGATACCGACTCGAAGACCTTGAATTTTGCAGAAATACTTACTTCTTTTTTCCTTGTAAATTGGTTCCAGGTCGCGTTAATGCTTCCTTTTGCTGCGGAAAGGCGATCGTTTAAATGATTTTCAAGAGAGAGCTTGCTTGTTAGCAGGACTCCAAGATACTTGTACGAGTTTACGATCTCCAATTCATTCCCATTCAGAAACCAACGTTCATTCCTTGCTATTCTACCCCATTTCGAAATACCATCACCTTTGATTTATTCAAATTTATCTGAAGGTTCCATAACAAACAGTATTTCTCTAACCTATCAATCATTCTCTGCAGAGAAGGAGCGGATTCCGCAAGAAGGACTACATCATCCGCGTACATGAGGCAGTTGATAGGCTCCAGAGCATTTCTTACTCTTATTCCTCCCTTCAACACTTCCGGTAAATCGTTTAGGTATAAACTAAACAAGGTCGGACTCACTGGGCATCCCTGTCTCACACCCGTCTCAGTAACAAACTCATTTGACAGTCCTTTTCCATCCCAAACCAAGGCATCAGTTTTCTCGTATATCTCCCTGCAGGCCGTATTAAACTTGAAAGACAATCCTGTTTGCGAGAGCTTAAAAAACAAAGCATTTCTATCTACTTTGTCGAAGGCGGAAGAAAAATCCACGAAGAAACAATACAACTTTTTTAGGGCAGCAAACCTCAGCTTCACAATATTTGTCAACACGAAAATATTATCCACTGTTGAATAGCCAGCTCGGAAACCAGCTTGAGACTCAGTGAGGATATCATTATCGTTCAACCACCAAGTAAGCCTATTCAGTAGCAGAGAAGAGTATACTTTGCCTAAAGTTGTTATAAATGAAATACCCCTATAATTTTCTACATTATCTAGGTCACCCTTTTTATGGATAGGGAAGATTAGGCTTTTCTTAAAACTACTTGGTGTCTGTCCGCAATTATAACTGAGGTTTAAAAAATCTTTTAATTTCTCAAGGAATCCATCCGGTGCATTCTTGTAATATTCATACGGAATTCCATCTATACCCGGTGGTTTGTTGTTTTTTGCCTTTTCTAACACTAATTTTATTTCTGCCATCTCGAATGGGGCATCCAAAAGGAGGTTTTCCTTATACGGGAGAGAGAGTTGCAATCTAAAGGCCTACATAACTGAGATTTAAAATGCTCTTTCAAGTCATCTGCTCCAACAAAAATACCGATTTGAAACTTATTTTCCCTCAATTCTCTAGCAATCGCCCACCACTCTTTGCTATCATTGACCTGGAATAGCCTTGCTGCTAGAGTATCAAATATTTACATTTCTTTTCCCTGCATAGGCGTTTATAATTTTGATTTTCCCTTATGTAAAGTTTTTTAATACAATCATTACTAGTCTTTCTGTATTTGTTTAAAAGTTGGAAGGATCTACAACAGGCATTCTCATACGACCAGTCAAACCACTTTTGTTTCTTCCTTAGGGTTATTCCTTTTGTCATTACATTGTTTGGGTGTGATGCAGATTTTATTAAAGAAACCAATGATTTTTCCGCCTCTTCAACTTTGTCAGGCAAGGAAAAGTTTAACAACAAGTCTCTTAATTTCGTCTTATAGAGGTTGCGGTCTCTTGACCATGCCATCTTCGGTAAAAGTGCAAGCGGCTTGCGATTGTCCTGAACAACTCCGCACGATAACAATATCTCAAGAGGCAGGTGATCCGAGAAATTCTGCGGCAGAATCCTAAAATCTACAATGAAGGGCAGTAAAGAAAACGATCCGACAGCAAGAACTACCCATACTACCAACAAACGTAAAATTTCCCCGTAAGTCACCTCTTGTTCGCCCATTTAAAATAACCCCGCCGTAATCCTCCAACCAAGCTAACAAATCTCTACCCTTCGAATCAACTAGCTTGTCCTCCGAACTTCTTTGCTCCCTTAGAACATAGGTATCCGACAATAATTCAACTGGAAAGCGTTGTTCTTCGCCAATGCGAACATTACAATCACCCATTATTAGAATGAGAATTTTTCCGGGTTAAGAACATGGAAAAGATATTTTAGGCAGAGGAAGTTTGAAGTCCAATTATTACAGTTAATATATGTTGGTATTAAGTCAATGTGTGAGTCTTTCGAAAATATGCGCAAAAAGCTAAAATTTTCCACAGAAACAAACGAAATGTGACTACTCAAAGATTGCTTGTATCCGTATAAGCATCCTCCTCGGGCTCTTCCAAAATTCTTAAATTTTTCAGCGTGCACCCACGTTAGCCTATATTCAGGAAAATATTTCTTATAATTTATAACTTGACTCTCTAGAACAAAAGTTTCCTAAAGTGCAAATATATCATACTTTTCAATTAAACTCAAAAAACTTGGAAATAAAACTTTACTGGCTAGGCCACATATATTGTAACTTAAAATTTTTAATTCATTAGAAATATTTATCATTGACCTAGGCTTAGCTCGACAGACAGACCTACCTCAATTATTTTGTTTGGCGCTTAAATCTCTAGCTTTAGTAAGTGTTTTCTCCAAGAGAACCTCAATGTTTTGACCTACAGCCCTACTCATAACTTCGTTTGCGTTTGCATTGTTGTTATCAATGAATTTGCCTCCGTCCCAAGTGAACTCCGTGCCGTTAACCGTTATGTGATTGGCTCTAACTTTTATTTCCAAATTGGGTTTTATTTTGATGATATCTCGTCTTAAATTGCTAAGCAACCAGTGTTGATGCCGATCATGACAGGAGTGGTCTGGATGAATAACTACTTTGGAACCCTTTAGTTTCGATTTTGATTTCAAAACGTTGGCCACTTCAGCACGGGAGTTTAATTCCGCTAGAATTATGTTGTGCTTATCGTTGCGTGGATTGTTTACCTTAACGTTTAGTACTTCTGAGCAGAATTTCACGATTATTTCAGCGGGATCTTGTTCTCCCAACGATTGAGGGAGACTCTTGAAAATCAAGTTATTTCTTTTGGAATTTCTTTCCAGGATGTTTACTTGGTTCTGCAGTTCCTTTTCTCTGTCAGTTAACACCTTGATTTCAGCTCTTAGTTGCTGAAATTCTTCCCTGACAGATTTTAGGTCGTCCTGCATCTTTGCAAAGTCTTCTTTCGTCGCAAGGTTACACATATTTTGCTGCATCAGCCCGTTAAACTGTTCAATCGTAAGTTCTGAAATTTTAGTAGCCATACTTTGCGATCTTTTTGGTAAATTTGTTGCGTTCTCCGGCGAATATAAACACCTTGGTCTTTTCGAATTGGAGGCGGGGATCGGGGTATCTTTCTCCATGCAGTGCCTGTCGGATTATTGTATGCAGGTTGGCAAAAGATACACTTGAATGTGACGTTTATAGTTGCAGTGCAATCCAGAGTATGTGTGTTCCACTCCAACAGGTAAAAAATGAAGAAAAGAAAATTTAGACGTCTCATAAACTTCCAAAAAATAAACAGTTGCGAAGTGCGAGTGCTTTTTCTAAAACTTCAAGGCTAGGACTTATTAAGAAATTTACCACAATTGCAGCATTTGTTTTAAGATTTTTCCTCCTTTTAATGTTGGAATATGAATTATAACCTAAACAATGTGCTGTCAGTTGGAGTAACAATCAACTAGAATTATCTCCTTGATTTCATATGCCCTTTGGCAAAATTTTTACTTCCAGTTGTTATCCTGGCTCACTTCTCCAGTCAGCAATAAAAAAACTACAAAATGTTTCGGAATAATATAAACTTTTCAATAAAATTTACTGAATGAACAATAACACGTGTATATACTTCGAAACAGAGCTGCTCTTTTTGTCTATACTCTTCACTTACACCAACAGTACATTTTAAGAGTACTCAACTATGACGATAAAAGATTCCCGAAAATTTTGGCGGAAGAAGTAATAAGGAGAAAAACCTACTGGTTTCACGAGTGGGACTTGTTGTCGCGGCAGGTTGGGGTTAGCATGACTCTAAATTTAGACAATATTTATGCCTGGAGGGATTATTTTAAAATTCTAAACGAAAAAGTGAAAGAATATTTCTCCTTGAAGGATATAAACGAGGCAAAAGGTTTCACGACCTCTACCCTAAGCTTGACTTGGTAAACTTCCCTATATATTTTTCAAATGACAATACCGTGGAGAAAATAAGACTAATCTTCATGGCAAGAGGAAGCTTTCGGAAGTTGGCGTAGTAAAGTTTTTAAATGGAGAGAACTGGAATAGATTATTTAAATACCTAAAATATGCTATGAATAGAAGACATAGATTGCTTGAATTAATGAATAATTAATTTATATTTCGAAAAAGTACTATCTATTTGTCATATCTAGCACCCACGCTCAGCTTATATGGTCGCACTGTTTTTCTTCCTTTCTTTCTCTTTTTGCTGGAACTTATACATGTATAGATATCCTACTTTGAATTTAATTATTATTATTTTGATCTATTTTATTTTTGAGAATAAATGAATTTTATCAACTGAGCAGGTTTAGGTTATATCGAATAGCTTATAAATATTACTAGTTATAAACTGTGTTTCTTTTGTTTGAATGAATATCAATAGTATTATTAACTATTTGTTGAATAGCTTTTTCGACTACTTACTTCGATATTACACCATTTATACTTTCTGAATTTGTAAACATACACATATAAAATTAATTTTTATCGTTATGCCAATCTCGACAGACGGCCTTGGAGCCATTGTTGTAGTTTATAGTTTAGAGTTATCAATTTTATATGAAGTAATGATTAAGTCAATAAACTATTATTATTATTATTATTACTGGTAATAGAAGGGAGATGCTAGTTGCAGCGCGAGTGCAGTAAAGTACTAAAGGATAAAGATGATAACATTTGTTAATAAGCTAATTTTGTTGCTTACATTGAAAGCATATTAATAAATGCCGAAAGCAATTGAAGAAATGGTTCTTTATTGCAGCGCACGCTGCAATTAAGAACCATTTCGTCAATTGTTTTCGGCATTTTGAAAGCGACATTTTAAATTACGACATTCTGAAAATCGGTCTTATATTTCTGCGACATTTTGTTTAGCGGTATTTTCATTGGCGAAATTTAGGTAGACGGCAATTTTAAAGGCGACATATCGTAGTAGACCCACGACGGAATTTTATAGAGTTTGTCAGAATTGGACAAAAAATTGAAGAAAAGTCTTCAGATTTATTGGTAATACTGCGATAACTTTAGGGATCGATTCACTAGCAAATCGAATATTCTATCTAACTCTCATACTTATTATTCTAGCGAAATATCTACAATAACCCATTGTAAATCCTCCCCTTCGCGCATTTCTAGTTCGTTATTATCTACACTTATACTTTTTAATTTGATTGTAGCGTGAAACTTTCAGAATCTTTTTTAAGCGGAACCGTAGCAAGAGAGATGGTAGGACAGTTTGAAATTTTATCTCTTTTAGAAGAACTGGACATTCAGGTAGAACTTGCACGGTCATCTACCAGTTAACAGCTTAATCCTTTATTTAAATAACTTTTTATTTTTCTGCCAAGGCTGTGATAGCGTCATGCTCTTAAAAAACTATTTCCCTCAAAAACTCATTATTGTAAAACAGTATAAGGAAAGTTATTAATTTTAAATAATATGCACACGTTTTAGGAACTATACAATATATTTCATCAATATACACTTAAATTTAAATCATAGCATCAAACTTATGCACAACATCGTTTACATACATTAACCAGAAAATATTTAACATATGATTTTAGAATTTGTACAAAAATGTTTTTTCTCTCTTGGATTTGGTTTCTTATTATATTCTCTTATTGTATTTTTACAGAAAAACTTTAGTTTTATAAATACCACAACTTACAGGGAAATGATTTCTGACAAATCTTATTCATTTATTCTAGAAAATGTTTTACCGAAGCTTTACAATAACGTTGCAGAATTATAATAATATGTAGATGATTTCAAAAATTTTTTATACATATATATAAGAGAAAGTTTTAAAACTAAGAACAGCCTAAGTAAAACATCTCATTGATGTTTCAGATTTATACTCGTATGTATATTTGTCCAAAAAACCTAAAGGTACTATTTTTTAAAAATAACTTTATGATTACATAATTATGTTTTTCGCCGGTTTCATAAAGGCTTATCAGGTCATACTGTGATACTTTTTAGTGCATACCTTCGATAAATAAAGATCTAATCTTCTCTGTCCTTTTTATGAGTAAGTGAGGGAGAAATTGAACCTGTGTCGCGATAAAAAGTCACTACGTTACTTTTCACACCACTGAAGGTAAAATTTCAGACAAACATAAAATAATGTAATGTTTTAATAAGAAATGATGTCGTTTGACCTGTACTATATATGTATTCTTCTTCTTTAGAAATCAAACCGATTTGAAATATTGGACTTCAATTAAAATAAATTAAATATTCCTCATGTAGTTAGAATTAGCGGAAAAATTTATTTTTTGGTGATAGTGGAATCGGTGTCAAAACTGTAGCGTTAGTTCTAAACATGATACTGCTAATTCTCTTGTAGGCGCATATCGATACCTCGGTGGAATAAGCAGCCATCTTAGATGCATGTAGTGAAAAAAATCTTAATTCCATCTGCTGAGATTGCATTTTGTTCGACAACAATCTGAGATGGCGGCTTATTCCACTGGGCTATCAATCTTCTGAGATGGTGGCTTACTCCACCGAGGTATCGATATGTACAATTAATATAGATAAATTGAAATTGAAGTGTCTCTCTGTAATTTTGAAATACCTATACGTGTATCCACTTATTTACTTAGATGCGAAGCTCAAAGTGTAACTTTTTTTTCAAGTCTTTATGTCTATACGAAATGTTAATATCAAATACCTCTAAAACGTACTGCATCGGTAACCTATAATAAAGCACCAACTTTTCTATACGTCTCGACTCGAAAAACTTAAATAATAGAGGAAAAAATGGAAAACAAAAATAGAAAAAAATCTATACGGTTTATATGGGCTTATCTTAAAAATTACCGCAGAGATTTTGAACAGCACTATTCCAAAGCAAAAATCATGAGTGATACAGGATATATGTATAACATAAAACCAAAAGTCAAGTGATGATCAAAATGTGAGAAAACGTAGGAGAATATAAAATTTTTACGCTATAATGTAAATTTCAAATGCTCCCAACTAATAACTAAGTAGCTAATTTTGCTAAACTCTGCACCAAAATTTTTCTGGAAAGTTGAAAAATGCTATATCACTGTATCATAGAGTTTTGAGAGCTTCAAGAGCTGAAAAATATATCGAACCAAAATTCGTAATTAAAAAATGCCAACAGTTTGAATTGCAGACTCAAAGACCATAGTTTTCAAATGTAGGCATACACCAAGTGAGTGTCCGAATAAATTTAAAAAAATATTCCGATTAATTAATAGTCGCTGTTCGTTCATATCAGTAATGATTCACTGATCAGACAATATACACCTGATTCTGCTTGACATTGTAGATACGTTCCAAAACAATATCAAAATGTCGTAATAGATATAAATTTATGGTTTTTAGCGCTATTTGTGAAGTTGGTTCGGTTCAACTTTCTTTTTTTAAACTATTTTATTTTTCAATTTTCAGTGTCTTCGGATATGCTACTTGTATAATAAAGCAATTTCAATAGTTGCAGAGGTACTGCACTCTATAAAAGGAAAAAAGAATGATCCAAATCCGGCAATACGTTACGAAGTTAATCCCAGCCAACCTTTTAAACCATAACGTTAGATACAAAATTTTTAACACGATGTTAGTACACCAATGCACCTGTCGTGACTTAAGATACAAAGTTTCTTATTATTTACCAATGAGTAAACGTATTTTCTGTACAACAGAATCAAAGTCATTAAAATCGGTATACTCGTTAGGACGTAGCCCCACCTCCCACTCAGACTCCAAGCCACAATTTTTATCATGATTCAAATTTAGCAAGATAGTCTATACAGCAATAAATCATTTATCCAAATAGGTTCACGCGATACGATTTAAGCTACACTCCCACCCCACTCCACCATTTTTTTAGGGGTACCAATGTGGAATATTCTCTAAACATCACAACAATCATCCAAATCGGTTCACCTGTTACGAAGTTAGCCTGCCCTTCCTCCCACCCATAAACTAGGTCAAATTTTTCCTGATAGTAACACCACCTACCCTATAAATTCTTGCCGTAATACTAATTGCGGAATATACTCTATACATCACGAAGGGAATCATCGAATCGGTCCCCCCCCCTCCACACTAAGTTCACTAAGTTATATTAACAAGTGGGGAACATACACAATAGGTCAAAAGAAGAACCATACAAATCGGTCCATGCGTTACGAAGTTAGGTTAAATCCCCACTCCTCCCCCACCCATCCAAAAAAAAATTTGTCGAGATGGTACTAATCGGCGAATATACTCTATCCAACAAAAAATGAATCATCCGAATTGGTTTCCGCGTTACGAAGATAGACTACCTTCCCTTACCTACCTTCCTCTCTATAGAGTTGGAGTCTAGCAATACAAATCAATACTACCAAAGGTGTGAAAAGCAAATTATCAATTACAAGTAATGGCTGGATAAAGTGTGAAATACAGTCGTTCAAAGCAAAATATAGTGAACTACGAACAAACGACCACTCAACCCAAGGGTAATCACAAGAACAGCTGACTCAATAATTATCGTTAAGGAATAGGATCGAAAAGGATATCGGATATCTACCAGTCTTTGAAAGACAACCGGGAACCTTACCAGTAGATTAGAAGTAGTATTAGAAGAATATGGACACCAAGCCCCAAGTGAATACGCCATCATCTTAAGCGAAAAGATTTTGGGTACAGCAAAGTACTACCATTAAGATGTATTAAAATGAAGTGACTTATAAGAAAAACCATTTCCAATGTTTACTGTGAGTTTGCCGGTGTTACGAGCAGAATGAAATAACCAAATATATTGGAAATGACATATGCAATTTTAATCTTTTACATTGTTGAAAGGAATATGTAACAATCATTGGAATTACTGAAATAAAAATTTAAAAAAACGGTTGTTCTAATCTAACCGTTTGGGAGTTACAGGGTGATTCATAAATTTCAGTTTTTCATGGTATGCACATTACTCTTTTATTTTGATCTTTTGATCAACACAACACAGCGACATCAAGCAAACGCTAAAAAACTTTTTACTTTCCAAAAAGATACAACATGCCCAGGTAAAGAAAGGGTGTAGAAATTTATAAACTTATCTGGAAATATTTTAAAATCTGCAATTTCAAGAAACTAAACTCATATTAACTCTAAAATCCTTTTTATTGAATTAAAAACATATTAAAATTAATCTCAGTAAATTACAAAAACTGTTCAAAATGTTCCTTTTAAGTCCTGTTTAAGGTGTATTGCAGCCAGCCTCTCCCGTATTTTCGTCGCTCCATTCCCAATTCTACTAACTAAATCCTCTGTAGTGTTAATAGGGCTTAAATAAACTGAATCCCTCATGGTTTCCCATAAGAAAAGGTCCAATGGGGTAAGGTCTGGAGATCTAGCAGGCCACCTCGTCCAATGCAGCGGTTAGGAAATTTTTAACTTAGTATTGCCTTCAAAATGTTACCAGTATTCGTTGGTGCTCCATGGTGTTGGTAAAATATGTCCATGCAATTATGCGCAGAGATATCTTCTACTAGATCCGATGGTGTATTCTCCAAAAAGTCCGCATAAATTTGACTGTGGAGCACTTGGGGCAAATTAAATGGTCCTGACAAATCATAAAAGCGCAAACATTAACACTGCATCTCTGCTGGAATGAGGTCACCTTTGTTCTGCGTGGGTTAGTTTACGACCAGGTATGGAGGTTATGCAAGTTTGACATACCATCCCTGGTGAATTGAGATTCATCCGTCCACAGAACTCGGTCCAGAAACGCTCTGTCGTCAATGTCGCGTTCCAGAAGCCAAGTGCTAAATTCCAGTCTTCTCCCGGAATCTCCTTTCAGTAGTCCTCGGACTGTTTGATGGTGATATGGACGTAATCCCTCTCGGTGAATAACCCTCCAAACCTAAGATGAAGACACTCCTAATCATTTTGTGACTCATCTCGTGCTTGTCTCAGGGGCTTGCCTGACGATGGTGATTTTTTGCTGCTCGACGTCGGCAGAAGTTCCCAAGTTCCGGGTCGTGTCTCCCTGTCATGTGAAGTAACACTTCCTGTTTCTCTTAACCTTTTGAAAGTCCGTGTACATATCCCTCTTTGGGGTTCTCGCCGATTAGGGAATCTCCTTTGAAATTCCAGTACAGCCTCTCTCCGTTTTCGTCTAATACACAATAAATGTTAATAATGTCCGCGTATTCCTCAAATGTAAATTCTACCATTTTTTAATAATTTTTGCTTAAAAACACCCGTACTTTTTGATTTGTTTTTCAACTATGGTAGGTAGTCTTGCCGACTGACCCTTTTTTACAGCAACATTTCCATAAGGTAACATAACGCCGGGATACAAGGGTGTCAATTCTGGTTAACACAAGCTACTATCGGCAATAAAACAAAATTACACTAACATTTTTATAACTTTTTTGCAGTAATAATTTAAACTAATTATCTGTTGACCCAAAATAAGCATTTGCGACCCTTTATTCTAATAATTTTGTTTATTTAAAGAATTTCCTACCTAACGTCCAATAAAATAATTAGGTAGTCAGAGATTTCTAAGGATGCGGTCTTTCTAATCCTTTATTTACCTTATTATGCTGTACGTTTTTGGAAAGATAATAAGATGGCCAATCCAATAAAAATAAAAAAGAGTTGTACTAATTACACGTTTAGGTAATTGCAAACAATTTTTTTTCACTTTTGGAAGTGACTGTACCTGCAATGATAGGAGTTAGATCCACATTGTTGACAGTTTTGGAAAGGTGAGGTTTACCGTTTGTTTGATGTCGCTGCGTTGGGTAGATCAAAATATAAAAATAAAAGAATAATGGGAATACCATGAAAAACTTAAATTTATGAATCACCCTGTAACTCCCAAACGGTTGAGATACCCCCCCCCCCCCCTCCGCCATACAATTGTTTGTTTGCCTAGGTGAGATATATCACCCCACTCACTTTGGCACGTCAGATCTGAAACACCCTGTATGCTGGGAAGACGATTACAATTTAAAATTTTTTAAATCTAATTAGATAATTAGAGAAAAATACCCACAAAGACAGAACGTACCAATAATGAACCATAATTTTAGACAAAACCATAACCATTTAGTACCAGTTAGACAAGGAAATTGAAATAGTAATTCGGGCCAATTCTGAAATAAGAATCATTATAACAATTCCGGTCAGTTCCGAAATAATAGCTTTAACTCAATTCACGAAATGTTACAGACAACATATATGAACGATTGTTAGGAAAAAAGGTTCAAATTAATACCACTGAAGTTAAGAAAAATACGGCACGGATGCGATGGGTAAATATTCACTAAGATAAAACATATGATTTTTAAGAAGGTATGTACTGGATTTAAAGAAATGAAAAAAATACAACAACCAACGAACAAATAAATTCCAAACTTTTTCGTTATACACCTCAACACGAAATAGAATTGAAAAACAATAAGAGATTGAAAAACAGATCATAAGAAAAAGTAGTACTAAATATTCCTCACCAATATTTGTTATTCCAAAGAAAAAGGATAACTCAGGAATTCAGAAATTTCGACTAGTGGTAGATTATCGAAAATAAAATCGAATCACCATAGACGATAATTACCCACTACCAAATATTAAAAGTATCTTGGATAAATTGGGTAAGGATCAATATTTTAGCTCCTTAGATTTAGACAAAGGGTACCTGCAAATTTTAGTTGCAGCAAGAGATAGAAAAAACTGCATTTATTTTAGATAAAATAAGTAAAATATTGAGGGGGTATATCAGTAAGATATGAGTCGTTTATTTAGACGATATACTTACCTTTTTCACTACTTTAGAAGAACACCTAAATTCATTAAAAAAAATATTTAGGCGATTAGAAGAACACAATTTAAAAATACAATCGGATAAGAACGAAGAAACAAACTTCCTAGGGCATATATTGACAAGCCAGGATATGAAAAAAAAATCCAAATAAAATCTAGGATATTATAAAAATTGAGCTTTCTAAAACAGAAAAACAGTTGAAAAGCTTCCTTGGATAATAAAATTTTACTGCAAATTCATTAAAGATATGCCAAAATAGCATTCTCCCTAATAAAATATTTAAAGAAAAATGGAAAAAATAAATATTGAAGATTCGAAATTCATACAAGCTTTTGGAGAACTGAAACTGCTACTAATATCTTACCCTATATTAATTTCCCAACTATGATAAAGTATTTGTCGTTACAATAGGTGCATGCGACTACACAATTGGATCCGTTACTTATCAAGACGGTCATCCAGTGTGCTAGGTATCGCTTACATTAAACAATCATGAAAAGAATTAAAGTGTAACAGACAAAGAATTCTTGACAATTGTATACTATATGCTGTAACATACTTTTGACCTTGTCTATATGGTCGAAAGGTTAAAATTGTTACGGATAATTAAGTACCTTAATTCAAAATATCAAGGTCAAGAGTTTTCTCAACGAAACTAACAGTGGATTTTGAAATAACAATATAACAATATTACATCGAAATTGAGTATCTCGAAGGACCTGTCTGACACTATACATTTTGTAACCGCACAACTTTTAGACCATATAGACAATAAGGAAGAGATTTTCAATAAATGTAAAACACAGATTATTCTAAAGTATAATCCAAGTAAAGGGATAGAAACAATATGGGAGAAAGATTATTGAAATCAATCCTCAAAATGAAGAAACAGTAATTACAATTACAATTATTGCGACTTATTCGGAAGCGGAGGATACTGATTAGACCAATTTCAACAAATCATTATTAAGCTTTGCTCAGCAGAACAACGACTAAAATTTATATATAAATTTATAAAAGAACAAGTACAAATGATTATAAACAATTACGAAAAATGTCAGGCGTTTAAATAATGACCGGAATCCAGTGAAACCAAAATTAAACATAACTGAAACACCGAGTAGATAAAATTACACTATAGACACCTAAGATATAAAAATAATCTTGTAATATTTGCATTCAAAATACTAAAAATGTAAGTTAACACCGGACACAGTACTAGGTACATCAGACACCACATGAGCATTTTCATTTCCTCCAAGTTCATTCCCATGTAAACTGATGCAGTAATCACTTTCCGTGAGAACTTCACCTTGAAGATAAAAGTAACTAAATAAGTACATTTAGCTGTAAGTGAAGAAATTGTGAATTAGCTCGAGTTAGTCTTAAGTCGAATGTTATAGCGAGTAGTAAATAAAATAAAATTATAAAATTGAAGGATGTTTTCTTTTTTTCCTCAAACAATCTAAAAAAATTTTAACTGGCGCCCAAGCAGGGACCGTTCGTAAGTGATTAAGTAATCTATCGAGTAATTAACGATTGTGAAAACCCGTTAATTGTGAAAAATTGCTGATTGTGAAAATCGAGTGATTATAGAAAGGAATAAATTGTAAAAGATCATAATTAGTGTAAATTAAGGAATTGTCAAATTCATTCATTTCGAAAGTCACTAGAAAGTGATAAGCAGTAAACTGTGAAAATAAAAAATTCAGAAAAAATATTCAAGGAGTGAACGAGCATAATCATTCAGTGTGATCGATATCGTACCATTAGTAGGGTATCTGCAAAGAATCAACCTAAAAAGGACAACTACGATTCATCCGTGATTACATCAGAAGGCTTACGGTGGGTCCACACTACATAAATATATTCGACTAAACATCATTAAGACTCCTAGGGAATAGCCTTAGAATTGGGATAAAATAAGACGTGCGCTCCTACGCTAATAAAAGTCTTCATTATCTTAATGTAAGTACTCACTTACTACTTACTTTTTTCTACTTTTTGCAAAATTTAATAAGATAAGAACGAGTGTGAAAGTCACAAATTTAAATTATTTGATAAAAAAGATCAAAAAGTGATTAAAATGGAACAAATCCAAGATGCACAATTAACTGGAGCAATAAATGCTCAAATAGAATTAAGTAAAAAATTTGAACAAAGACTTTTGGCACTTGAAAGCCGGTCTATAACAGTGAATAGGGACTCTACAACCTTACAATTCTGTAAAAGAACTCCAAATTTTCGACGGCAATCCAGTGCATTACAGATCTTGGATACATAATGTAGATAGTATTTTGAAAGACTACGAAATAGTTCGTTACAAACCTATTTATCGTGCTATATTGCAAGGTATTAGGCAGAAAATTAGAGGAAAATCAGATACAGCACTTATTTCATACAATATCTTTGATGAAGATTGGTCGGCAATAACAAAATGTCTATCGCTTCAATATGCCGACAAAAGAGATATAAGAACTCTTGAACATCAGCTTAATCAATTAAAATTAAGAGGTATGAGCATAGACGAATTCTACGTAAATCTAAATCACCAATTTTCGCTAATAATTAACCAAATAAAAGCCGAAGATTACACGCAAGAAACCATCAATGTATTGATTGAAACCTATAGAAACAGAGCTTTCGATGGATTAGAGGATTAAATGGAGACTTATGTAAGATGCTAATGATAAAAGAACCTCAAACACTTCCAGAAGCATATTCGACCTGTTTGGAAATACAAAATCTAAACTTTAGGAATCTGCACATGCACAAACGAGACTTTAGTAATTCAATTACATCTCCTATAAATCAAATGTTCACGCCAAATCGCGAACAACTGCGTACACATCCCAAGAATAATTCTTTGCCAATTCAACAAAGAAACCTGGCATATCATAATCAGCATCAGCAAATAGGTACCCACCTCAAAGGCCAACACAAGCAAAACCACCAGTGCCAATGGAAATTGATCGATCTATACAAACCAATCAGGTTAATTATATAAATAGACCCAGTTATAACACTCCAATTAAAAGACCTAACAATTATTATAATTTCGCAAGGAAACATCAAAGCATCTACAATATAGAAACTCAAGAAGAAACTGTACCCTACGAAGATTAAATTCAGTGCAGCACTGATGCTCAGAAGACTTGCCTGACCAAGAGTAAATTCCGGAAGCAGGGTCGCCAGACATTACACAGACAAAATCGTCAATCTATTATTTTTTTGTAGCCATGATTATCGCCAAAATAACAAAGTGGAAATCAAGGTAGCGAATACGTGTAGACACGGAAGTACACGTAAGTGCAAATAGTCACTTCATTTAGCTTATCGCGATAATATTACAATAATATTTTTTTATTGGGTATGTAATATAGTGTGTTACTGTACGAGTAATTTCTTTAATTACATACCCCAAGGTCCGTTGGTTTTTAGTCCAGCAATCGTTACCAGAATGTTGCTTAAGCCACTAATAATGACTTTTGCTAGGACATTTATATTTTTGAACTCGTTTTTACAATCTTTCACCCCACTCGATGACATTAAAAACAATTTCATTTGATTCCCATTTCACCCCAATGAAAATTAGACTCAAACATGAAAATTTAACTACACGGCTGTTATTCTGCCACCAATTCCTATCTTCGGGCCAAATATCAAATAGTTTCGAGAAAAACCCAAAACAATTAAAGACTTCCAACAAAATGTATTTCATTGTCTACATAAAGTTAAGGTGATTTGCAATTGTTGATACTAACGTTGTTTTTATCAGTGAATCCAACGCTCGTTGCACCTTATTATCTTTTAGAAGTTCAATTGTGTTTGAATCGTTTTGCAGGGATTGTATAATACATTTGGGTACAATAAATCGGATTTTGACTCCGTTATAGATGACTTATTGAGGATGCTTAGAATTTTCTTCTGCAACTCGATCTCTGGATCAGGTTCGACAATTTTCTGTTGAGGAGCTGGAATGTCAGCTGCGTCTCCTAACTCAGCCTTTAACTGACGGACTGAGAGTAAAAGTGACCTATTTATAAAGTTCGGGCAAAAGTGGCTTAGAAAATATTCCGCACGAAAACGAATCTCGTGAGATTCCGGCGTAGAAAATTTCCGGGCAAAAGAGATTTAACTACAAAAAGTAATGCAAACTTAATGCAGTTAAGTAGTTAAATCGTTTTTGCCCGGAAATTTTCTACGATTCGTTTTTGCACGGAACATTTTCTAAGCCACTTTTGCCCGAACCTTATAAATAGGTCACTTTTACTCTCAGTCCGTCAACTGTAATTCACGCCTTGCAACTGAGCTAGTTGGAGGAATGATTGGCAAAGCTGTCGGCAATAATTGCTGCCTCTCTGCCCGCAATTTGATTTAAAAATCATTCGCTTTTAAGTTAATGGCATTACCCACTGACATATTTCGGTGTTCCGCTGGTTGTCCTTAAAATATGTTTACTGTGATACTTCGATACTGAAATATTTACGAGAACTTTCCCAATTGGTACCTCTTCATTTGGGAAAAACAAATCAACTTTTAAATGTAACCTTTTCAGGCACTGGTCTATATATTCGGCATATTCTCTATAAAAGGTAAAAAGAAACGAACGAATCTATACATATTCAAAAGTCCAGTTACGTGTGCTTGAGCTGACTTATTAGCAATAATTGTTCCGTATCTATTACAGATACTTTCGAGTTCTTCTCTGCTACATGTTGGTAGGTTTCCTTAAAATAAACGACTTGTTGCTAAAATAGGAGCTCTCACTTTTGATAAACCATTTTCCATTATTTCTCCTAACAGGCATCAAAAATCATAGAATTAAACTGCGAAAAAGCCGACAATTAACTCATGAGACGTAGAGCATAATTTTCTGTCACTTCTAGTGTCACTTGCAATTGCGGCTTAAATTAGCTAAATTTTTCAGAAAACTGTGCTACAATGATTTATACTACATTTGTAAAACTTTAGAAAATATTTTTTACGTATTTTTATTTGAGGTGGAATATTTGACTAATTTTTGAAAGGCAAATAATCGATGAAAAATCGCCAAAAAAGTCGCCATCGCCAATTTCATATTTTTTGTCGCCAGGGCTGATGAAAAATCGCCAATTTGGCGAAAAATCGCCACATCTGGCGACCCTGTCCGGAAGCAAAGTTTATGACAGAAGCCTCTCTAGAATTCCATACCTAGAGTATAAAACTAAAAACGGAAAACTACTGAAGTTTCTCGTCGACACCACGTGGGTTAAAAAGTTGTAGATCTTTTTATTTCTTACAACTTTTACATTTAACTTTTTCGATAGGATGCACAGTTTAGCCAGAAATTGCGAAAAACTGGTTCGATTTATTTTTTCCTCCTTAACAAGATCTTGTTCGACAATATTCTGCTGTCAGAGTGTTGTAACGAATTATTATTTTTTTCTTCTCATTTTTACGCCTATTTCTACTGGACTATTAAGGTTCCCTTTAAAATTCAATCGGCGGGCGGCGAGATTCAAATAGTAGGAAAAATTGGCGGTGACTTTTTTGAAAGCATTGGAAATAACACTTGGTTGGAATTTTTTATTGTACCTGGACTTAAAGCTTTTGATGGAATTATCGGCGACGATACATTAAAAGAACTCGAAGCCGTAATAGACAGAAAAAATAATATTTTAAAAATTAAACCCAATATAATTATACCGTTGAAAGAGAGACCATCAGATCAAGTGAACAACATCGAAATCCGAGTAAAACATTTGTTCGAAGAAACAAGACAAGAAGTTCAATCGTTAATTAGGAAACATGAAAAAATCTTCGGATCAATAAATGATCGTGAAATAATTAACACGAACGTGAAGCAGAAATAAAAACATCCACAAACGAACCAATTTACACGAAATCATATCCTTATCTTACGAATAAACTTAGATAAAACAGAGTTTTTCAAAACAGAAACTGACTTTTTGGGTTACCTAATCACAACCAACTTCTTACTACAGACGGTTTATTTCGCTAGCATAGTCAAGCCAATGACCAATCTTACGAGAGGAAACAATGCACAAGTAAAAGCTAACCAGTCAAAGAAAATACAAATAAAACTGGATGATAAGGAACTACAGGCCTTTAAAAATTTAAAAGAAGTATTAACATCTTCCGAAATATTAATATTCCCGGATTTTGAGAAGCCTTTTGTGCTGACTACCGACGCCTCAAACCATGCGATCAGCGCAGTTCTGTCACGGGAAGTGGTCGGAAAGGACAAACCAATTACTTATATATCAAGGCCACTAAATAAAACCGAAAGAAATGTTAGCAATATATTGGGCTTTGG
This sequence comes from Leptarthrus brevirostris, assembly GCA_964036015.1. NCBI lineage: Eukaryota > Metazoa > Arthropoda > Insecta > Diptera > Asilidae > Leptarthrus > Leptarthrus brevirostris. The sequence goes on along the minus strand of OZ038372.1, from coordinate 98,854,783 downwards.
ATAATTTACGAAATTACTTATACGGTGCGAGGAAAATTAAAATACTTACCGATCACCAACTCACATTTGCTTTAAGTAACCGGAATCATAATGCCAAACTTAAAAGGTGGATGGCCAAGATTGAAGAGTACAAATATGAATTAATTTTTAAACCTGGAAAAACAAACGTGGTTGCCGACGACTTATCTAGACTACAGCTCGAAGTCAATACTCTTACAACAAGCTCAACAGAAACACCTTATAGCGGAAGGAGCACAACAGAAACAGCATACAGCGGAAACACAACCACGGAAACAGCATATAGCTTAAACAATACCATACAGCTAGATCATATAGTGGAAGAAAGGAGCACGACAGAAACAGGACATAGCGCTGACGAAGACAATACGGATCTTACACCACATTGCAAAGCACCAATAAATGTATTCCAGAATCAACTTCTCATTCGGGAGGGCAATGGGATATGTGCCTACCAAGAACCTTATCATACCTATTGTCGACATTATATAGGAACGATTGAGATTAATAGGCAAAACCTAACTTAAGTCCTTAAACAAAAATGTTACCCAAACATCATCAATGGATTACAAATTCCCGAAAAGCATTTTTCATTGTTACAAGAAATTTACAAAGAACATTTTAATAGATTCAAAATTCGGATAACACAAAGAATTGTCGAGGACGTTCGGAATGAGGAAAAAATATTCGCCATTATTCAAAATGAACACAGAAGAGCACATCGAAACTCTTGTGAGAATAAGGAACAAATTTTGGAAAAATACTATTTCCCACGAATGACTAACTTGATAAAAAAGTATAAAAAAAACCTGCGAGATTTGCAACGCCAAAAAATAAGAACACCTCCTAATTAAACCGTACAAAGAATTACTCGTTAAAGATGAAATATTCGGAATCACAGAGAAATGCTATTCCTTAAACGGTGTTACAATATGCAAAAAAAAGTCAACTACAAAAATTAACAGAGAGTCACTGCGTTGGGGGAAGGGGGGGGGGGTTAATTTTCAAATATGGTAAATATAAATTTATTTTTAAGTTAAGAACATAATAGTACAACATTTCAAGAATCTTCTGTTAAATTTTTGGGTAAAAATATTGTGAATTTAGCGACTGGCAGGAAATCTTCGTATACACAAAAAAAGATACTTTGCGGTGATCATCACAACCCATTACTGAATCATGTGTTGACAAAAAACCAAAAGGATTTCATTAGCTTATGAGTTTATCAAGGTAACAAAGTCGAGGTTTTGTTTATTTTATTAATTTTTCAAATTAAGAAGTAAAAAAAGACGAATTTTTTGAATTTATGAAAATTTTTTGATAAAAATCGGCGAATTTGATGTTGTAAAATTAATTATAATAATAAAAAATACAAAATCTAGACGTTGTTACCTCGTAATCTATGTATAAAAGAAGTGTGCAAAATTTGAGAAGGATCGGATTAGTAGTTTTTTAGTAACAGTGATCACCGACTTTGAACAACTAAATCTGAGAAAAACGCGTTTAAAGTTTTAAGGCTGCTCTTTTGTATATGGGATGTATCGAATGGAAGGAGACCCGAGGCACTGTATCTCCGGGAGTGTTACTCCAATTCACCTTAAATTTTAACTAGATACTCTTGAAGAGTTGTACTACCCAATAAAAAAATTGCAAACAAAATTTTAATAATAATAATAATTAATAATTATTTTAATAATTTAGGAAAAAGTCGCCAAAAATTGCGATTAAAACAACAACAGCCCCTGAAGGAAGTCATACCATACAACCCATCAAACTAAACTTCTGATCCACAACGTCGGATCTTCAAGAGGGGAAGAGTTAACACCGGACACAGTACTAGGTACATCAGACACCACGTCAGCATTTTCATTTCCTCCAAGTTCATGACCATGTAAACTGATGTAGTAATTACTTTCCGTGAGAACTTCACCTTGAAGATAAAAGTGACTAAATAAGCACATTTAGCTGTATATAAAGAAATTGTCAATTAGCTCGAGTTAGTCTTAAGTCAAATGTTAAAACAAGTAGTTAATAAAATAAAATTGCAAAATTGAAGGATCTTTTCTTTTTTTTCCTCAAACAATCTAAAAAATTGTTAACTTGTATATACAAAAAGACATATAACTAATTAACTCATTGGGAAATTCAGAAAAATTAGAAATAGATGAATCTGAAGAATTAGTTGAGATAAATAATCAATCCTATAACGATGGTTTGCTACAAAATTGTGACTAGAGAAGGCTTAAATTAACTGGAAATTTCCTATTAATTTTAGTAATTGTGCTATAGAAATAAGGGACAACAAATTTTATAATAAGAAAATTTAATTTAATTTAATTTGATTTCTGTTTATCCTTTCAAAGAAATAAAGCAAATGTTTGTAAAACCAATAAAATTCGATCAAGTTGTTCTAGAAAATATAAATAATATAAATATATTAAGAACCTCAAATACCATAGATGCATGGAACAAGTGTAAGCAAAACCATGGTGTTGATTGTAAGTTTACTACACATAGCATTGTTCATATCCTGGAGAAATAAAAGGGATACAATTAATAAAATAAACTTAAAGTTGGAGACTTTTGTCTCAAAGCGGGGAGGAGTTTCATAATAGAATATGCACCCTGACGGGAAACTAAACGAAGCTATCTATGTTGATTTGCAACTTCTAGAATAATCAAATTCCTATAAAATAAAAACCTGTGGTTTTGTAAAAAGCTTTTTGAGTAATTTCTCACAATATAGCTGCAAGACAACTAGAATTTTACTAAAGAATCCTCAAATTACTTAAATTATCATAACCGCCTTCCGTTCTCACCAGATAGGCTTACATTGCGAAATGCAAAAGACCAAAAATGAGGAAAATATATAGAGAAGCAGTCAGTCAGTAAAATTATCTTAAACTTGTCGGTCAAGTTAAAGAACAGCGGTAAACAATTATAATTAAAGTCCTTTTGCTAATGAGGTAAAAGAAGGGAAACTGAAAAGCAATTAAGCGTTTTAAGAAGATTCATGTAAAAAGAAGTGAAAACCGAAAAGGTCAATAAAATATCGATTATTCCTAAGTGTTATTGCTTTTCAATTGCGCCAAATTCTGAAGTGAAATACCCAAGGCTCGAAACATTTATCACCCTGTGAAAATAACTTACAATGTTAGACTACACATCCCCTCCCACCTCCCCCAGGACCAAGTTTTTCCTCCTATTAGCAATGGAAAATCATACTCTATACAATAAAAAACCATCCAAATCGGGGAACGCGTTACGAAATTATGCCCAGTCAGACATGAAAAAAATACGCGTCGAACTAAGAACCTCCCCCCCCCCCTTTATGGGGAGTTGTAGGGTGAAAGTAATAGATTTTTTAAGATTTTCGTTGTTTGTGTGTATGTTCTAGTCTGCATACCAAATTTCAGCTCTCTAGGGCTTTTAGAAGTTTGAAAATTAGCTTATGAGAAATTGTTATATAATACGGAACCAGACCCCATTTTTCGAGGGTTTGGAGGATGAAAGTTACGAATTTCTTAATATTTTCGTTGTTTGTGTGCTAATTATATCTGGCATACCAAATTTCAGCTTTTTAAGACTTCAGGAAGTACGTACCCTAGACGTTTTGATGACCATGAGTGTCGAAATCGACTTATTTCAGGTATTAATAAAAGCTAACGTATAAAAGCTGGACAAATAAATGAGTTTCATTTCAAAAGGTAGGTAGTCCCCAGTCTTGGCACTACCGTACCTCCAGATTGTACTTAAAATTTAATAAACTTTCAGTATTTTAATAATATGAATTCTGAACAAACTTTGTGGACGAGATAATCAAGAGAGAGAGAGAGAGTGTTCTGTTCTTATTGACCGCAAAAACCCGTAGACAAAACTTAACGAAACGATAAACACTGAGAGAATGAACGAGAAACAAAGCAAGACAATCAAGAATTCAAAAAATACACGCAAAAGAAAAATATAATGAGTGAGCAAAATATTTACAAAAAATTAAATTAAATTAACATTATTAAGCATTATTATTTCTATGTTCATCTAAGTATTCGTGATAGACATAAAATGATTCATAAGCATCCAACTTTTTGGCATTTTCTACATTTTTAATTAAGTTAAAATTGTCAATTGGGTCGAAAAGATATAGATAGATTGATTTAAATCAAATGTGGGTTCTGTCACGGATTTGTTTACGTCTCTCTGCTCAATATATTGTCTTTGTTCACAAATCCGATGTTCAACGGGTCGTCTAGTTTGTCAAATGATTTCGTGAAATAGAAAGCCATGAAAAGTTTGTTAGTGTGTTCAACCTGCAGTCCAGCCTGATTAAAAGTGTGATTGAGTCGGTTCGTTGCACTGCGTATACATATAGGTCAAAGTAAGGCGCCATGTGTTTAACTGTGTTAGTATGATGTTTTAAATTAAGAGCATAGTTGATGTTTCTCTTCTTATTCTATCGCGATGGTTCTTTATCAGTCTCGTAACTAGCGACTCTGCAAAGCCGTTCACACAGGTTACACGCAAAATACGTTCCTTCTAGCATCGAAAATCAGCTACATTTAAAGGTAATCGGTACATACGATAAACCATTGAGTTAAATGATGACATTTTGTGTTGGTAGGAGAAAAAGAGTCGCTTGTAATGTATCTGTTTTTCTTATTGGTTTACTGTATACAGCGAATTCCTTAAATCCAGAAAGGAAACGTATGTTCGGTCTCAAGTTCCCTTTAAGACCGTGTTAAATCAAAACCATTTGAAAACAGAATTGGGTGTATACCAAAATACACTCGAATTATGAAGTGTATATTCTGTTTCTTCTGATTCGTAGGAACACAGAATTGTTAATCTGTGCGAATAAATTTTCTAAAATTGTTGTCTCTTCACAATAGGGATGGAGGATCGAACTGAGAAAATCGATTAAGTACGGATCGATCTGTAATTTTTTTCCGATTTCGAAGATCGATTAATCGCCCTAAATAGATCGATGTTCATAGATCGATTCCATTGCATAAAAAATACAAAAATAAAAAATTAAATACAAACTATAACTTAATACTAATTCTACAGAATATAATAAATGAATAATTAAGAATAAATAAATAAAAAGTATAAGCTCCATTCGCTCCATTTGTTATAACTAGCGATAACCGGTGGGCTTCATATGACAATATATTATATTTTCTTCACCAAGTGATTAATTTTGCAATTTTAAAGAACTAAACATAAGTCATGATAGTGCAGAAAAAGATCATGCTCCATACTGGGTACCATATAGTACGCAGTGATACAGATAACACTACCATATTTTAGAGATCTAAAACGCATTTATCTAAGATAAACAATTTTTTAGGTACGAAATTTTAAATTTACAGAATTATTTCTCAAATTAATGATGGTGCAAACAAATTTTCACGTCAGCTTGCTCAATTTTATTTTATATCGTCGCGTCTTGCCCTAAATCGATGGGAATCGGAAATAAATAAATCGATTCGAGCTGAATCGGTCCCGCGAAAAATCGATTCAAAAATCGACAGAACGAAGGCTAAAAGATCGATTCCAGAGATCGAATCGAAGATCGCCCATCCCTACTTCACAAATGAGTGTATGCTTCTGTCGCAAGCTACACTCATCTCAAATGTATTAACATCGAATTTTTCTTAACTTTTGCCGGTGAAATACACCTACCTTATTCAACAGCAGATTGGAAAACTGTCTGAAGCAAATTTGTAGCTCTGATATTTTTCTACAAAACTGCATCATTCATTTTTCCTGTCTAATGCAACAATTTCCCAGAAAAAGTTGTTGACAAAAGTTGTATCAAATAGCCCCGGTCTCCCCTATATAGTATTCATTCTATCTATCATAGTTTTTTAGATATTTCGCTTCAAGGGAAAGCCCGACAAACTGTATAAAATTCAATGCCGTTCCTGCGTGCGCTGTTAGGCTAGGCCATAACCACCAAGAATAACTAAATATAAATTTATTAAAAATATAGTTAATAATTTCAGAGAATTTGGCACTTTTTTGAAATTCGTGAAAATTCTTTCCATAGGTCATGGTCTCGGATGTCACAGCCGTTCGATGTCGGCAGTGTTGCGACCAAAAACAGACACTTAAATGGCACCTATATTATACAATACCATAACGAAACTATAAAGATAAAAAATCAAAAAATCCATCAGCAATAAGATGAAATCATTTCAAGTCCTACTAGTAATACTGCAAACCAGCTCGATCGAGAAAAATCTAAATCTAAAGCCAGATGTAAAGTACCTTTATGACCTGCTCGTAGACAACAGGCGTGAACTCCAAACCGTAATAACTAAACATTGCATATTCTTTTCAACAGGTATAAGTCTAATTACAATTCGAATAATAATACTTACCGGCTTGCAAGTTCAAAGGGTATAAGGCAAAACTGGAGATCATTCAACTCACCACATTTTGTAGGCATAGACGCTGATGCATCTAAATGACATCGTGGAAATTTACTTTTGAGGAAAATGGCAGGAATATCAAATTGCTTAGTTTTAAGTAAATTTTGTAAGAAATATTTAGAATAAATCGGGAATTGTAACTAGTCGGATTGATTTATTTTGTTTATAGCAAACAAAATATTTTTTTAAACTTACATATGAATGTGTCAAAATCAACTAGCTGCAGTTGGCACCAATGCGAATCGTTACTTGCAATAAGTTAATTCAGCAAGTTAATTCCAATTTATCGCGCTAGCAGTTTAGACGGATGTAACGAAGTTGATTTTGGAAGAGCGACAAAGGTACCTATTGTGAAATATGGACTAAGTAATAATCCTTCGAAAAATTATAAAGCCATTCCATTTTACAAAATTTTACTATTAACGAAAAACTGACAAGTTGGACGTTGTTATTCAAAAACGATCCAATCTAAAAGGACTAAAAAATTAGTTAATTGTTTAAACTGTAAGGCAATGAATGAATGTTCCAACTGATTTAGCGAAAATATGACAAAAATAATATAATTATTTATTCATCTGACATTACATATAACTCATCACTCTGTGGGTAAGATCGTTTTTAAATAACTACGTCTAGTTATATACTCACAAAGTTTAGTGCATGTAAGTCATTCTCTCTCAGCATAAAATTATTTTTAATTTTATATCTATTACGACATTTGAAGTCGGTGCAAATTAAACAAACAATACAACTAGTAGCTGATTTGTTATTTAATTTGTACCGACATCTAAATTTCGTAATAGATATAAAGTGAAAAATTATTTTATGCTTTTCAGCGCTTTTTGTGAAGTCGGTTCAAAATTTTTTTTTAAAACTATTTTATTTTTCTCTTTTTAGTGTCTTTGTATGTACGACTCGAAAATTGCTGCTCATGCGAACAAACCAATTTCAACAGTTGCAGAGGTAGTACAATCTATAGAAAGGAAATCCGGCCTCAATTAGTCACGGTTTCATACCATTTCCTTAGATACAAAAATTTTACTATCGCGCTAGTGCGCCACCGTCCTCTATACAACAAGAGAGAACCATCGTAGTGACCCTAGGTAGAACATTTTTATCATTTATCAATCAAGAAGCATATTCTGTACAACAGAATCAAAATCATCGCAATTGGTCTACGCTGTACGAAGCTAGGCTCTGCGTCTCCTTCAACTGCTACTAGGCCGCATTTTTTGTCACGACACAATTAGATACTCTATGCATTCAGAATCATCTAAATCAGTCCATGCGTTACAAAGTTAGACTAGCCCCACAAGGTTGTGGTCAATATTTTTTAGGGCTTCACGATACTCGAGATAATTCTCGCTGCCAGTATCGGTCTCGACACGATACCGGGACCGGCAGCGAGACCAATATCATTGGTAACAGTGCGATACCGAGAGCGAGATTGAGGTGACGAGAGTGAACAAGATATTAGTTTTTATCATTTTATTGTGGATAATTTTTTTTAGTTGTTTCAGCTTTTATGCCGCTTCGAAAAATTTCAATTGTGTGATTTATGGGGCATATAAGTATACACTGCACTCCTCAATCGCTTCTTTCTACATTTTTTACTTCTTCAGATATTTGCGCTTTATCCCCAATAGCAAACAAGAGTCTTTGCTACCTTATTTTGGCGATGGGAATATGAAGAAAATGCATATATACACAGATATATCACTTTTCCTCGCTTCCCGTTATCCCACCGAAATACCCTTTTTTTATCTGGCCGAGAGTGAGATCGCACCGAGACTGGCCTTTATCTCGCCGAGATTGCGACGAGAGCGAGATCGTCTTCACCTTGACGAGACCAAGACCGAGATCTACCAAAGTCTCGGTGTTGTCTCGGTGCCGTGAAGCCCTAATATTTTTCATTATAGTGGTAAAGTATACAACAAAACAGAATAATCCAAATAGGTCTATTCGTTAAGATGTTGGGTAACGACTTCTTCCCACCCCACCGCACCCTATACATTTTTGTTGTGGTAACAATGGGGCAACTTATTCTACACATCAAAAGAAGAATCATTGAAATTTTGTCGCGGTACCAATGAGGTAAGAGACTCTATACATCAGAAAAAGAATCAACCAAATCGGACCACGCGTTGCGAAGTTGGACTGTCTTCTCCCCCTTCCCCGCACCACCTCTGAAGATTTTTTCCATTATTTAGAATAGGCGATTACATTCTATCCGACAAAAAAGTCGGTCCACGCATTAAGAAGTTAGGTTTTGCAACAGTCACAGATAATGGCTCAAATTTTATAAAGACGCTTAGAGATTATGGAATAGAGAATCAAATTCAAGATGCACAACAAAATGAAATCCCCGCTGACGATGACGAGATGACCGATCTTGTTTTGAATGAGGAGAGATCGGAGGAAACTGCCAAAGTACTATTGCTAGTCACACTCTTAATTTACTTGCCGGCATAGATTTTGTGAAAATATTAAAAAAGGACCAAAAATTATACAATCGTCATCAACAGGTACACCATAAAATTTCACTGTTCTGCCTGCCCTAGTATCCTACGAAGAGAATAACCTCTCTGTTTAATTTTTAGGTATTCAACAGATATAACGTTGTGAAAGAGAATCAGTTGACCTAAGTCGTCCGAGATTATAATTTAAACATTGGGATCATCTCTGATTAAATATAATATAATAGTAGGTAAGATTTGTTTCCCTCTGCATCCATTATTCAATGCTACTGTTTTGTTTCCGGATTCATTACAGGGAAGTAAAGTGGCTCGAGAATTTTACCTATACTTGAATAACACGGAAAACGGAAAATGAAATGTCATAGTATCCCTTGGTGGAAAAGGTGTCATTGAAGTATAACACGCCATTAGCTCTTCTGCTCCAGTATAGAGGTTATTTAGCGTTGCTACTTTGATTAGTAATCCACGGAAACAAAGCCTGTAAGACTATTCTTTTGGAAAATTGAAGGCAAATAAATATCTAGTAAATACATTGAAAAAAATAAACATGTAAATTTTTGAGGAAATGCATGAAATTGGACATAAGTCTTAAAGTCGTAGATATTTTATACCAAATTAATTACATTTTAGAAATGAACACAAAATATTTTGCGACTCTATCAAAAAAAAAAGGACAACTGGAGTAGAACATAATATTTCCTCTTTTCATGTTATCTAGAGTTGGTTTAATTTCAATTTTAAGTGCTTTCTTCTTTTGAAAACTATGTATGTAATTTAAAACAATTAATCGTAATGAAATAAAATACCTTTCAATACATTCCATTTATTTTTGTACACTTTCTATTCAATCGGGCCGCCAAACATCTACATATTTGAAATGTATTTCAAGCGGATTGGGAATTTATTTGCAAATATGTTTCAAATATGAAAATATTTTCATAAGATTTGTACATATTAGAATTGGATAGGATTTGAAAATATTAACTAGTACTTAAGTCTGCTATTTGCCCATATTTAAATACAACTACCCATCTTGTACTGGTATTTGAAATCTACCAAATACAAATATGTGGATTTGTAATTGCTAAAATTAACAAAAACCAATATTGATATTGGTATTTGGATTTGAAATACTTAAATATCTTACATCTCTGTTGTAAAAGAAATCATAATAAATTTCTATTTTGTTCCCATTTTTTTAAACTTTGCCACACATTTTTCTCTTAATTTTGGCTTGCTTTTATGAACTTAAAGAACACCTATGTTGACTGTTTTGGATTTTGGATTTTTAATACGACAAACAAATTTCTTGCAAGGATTTCTTTTACGTTTAACACTTCAAATAGGGTTATCCTTCGTTTATTAGAATTGTTACTTATAGATAGTTGAGTTCAGATATTTTTTTTGGTTTTGCGTATTTTCATTTAAATTAGTCTATATTTGACTACTAGATTTATTTCAGGTTGTTAGAACATTTACTAGTTTTTGAAATGCCTCAATATACCAACGAGGAATCTCTCTTAAGATGCTTCTTATTTATGTAGAACCATACTAGGGATGAGGAACGAATTGAGATAATCGATTTAATAAAGATCTACCTGTAAGTTTTTTCCTATTTCGTAGATTGATTAATCGCCTTATAAAAGTGGTATCGTCAAATCGAACCGATCGGACGGGCCTGATAAAGGATCGCCGGTAAACCAATTTACTAAGTAATGATCACAGCCTTTGTAGTTTAAAAATCTTGACTAAGCAACAATGGGTATTTTACAAATGCTGTCTAATTAGAAGAAGTAATAACTACTATGAGATTTGATGAAGCATGCAATAATATAATACAATAACGAGTAAAAAATTAAAGCTTGTACAGTTTTAGTGCTTAATTAGATCGGAATTGGAAATAAATATATCGATTCGAGCCGAATCGGTTCCGCTTAAAATCGATTCAAAAATCGAAAATTAAATGCTCAAAAATCGATCTTTCAAGATGGACTCGAAGATTTCTCATTTCAAAAACATACTAGAATGCTGCTGAAGCACAAAGGATTTCGTTGAAGCCATTTTCTAATCTTCATATGAATACTTTTGAGAGCGTTCATCGGTGTTTGGCGTTAACCCCCCAGTTTATTCGATGCAGTAAATTCACGAAATTAACGAAATGTTCTAATTTTTGCGGAGAGAAATTGTTGCACCAGAATAGGTAAATTCGCCGCAAGAATGAAATTTCCCCAAAATCACTTGAAATAGAATGCCTTCGTGGCACGTAAGGTGACTACGCGAACAGGCAGCCCTCATATGAATGGCACATCAAGATTTCTGTGCACTGATGAAGTGACTTTTGGCAGGTTTACTGCCTTAAATTAACATAAATAACATGCATTTATGGGCAATTTATTATCATCATTTGATAATTAAAGTCAGGTATTAAGTGAGGGTTTTCCATTTATATCTGGTGCGCGATGAAGGAAAAGACAGTCTTGGAATGCCTATGTTAACTTAAAGTTGCCTGTTGCCTATGTAAACTTAAAGTTTTCCATGACCCACTTGAAAGTTTAAATGCCCCTGCACATTTTAGGGTACAAGTTGAAATTGTTTATAGTTTAAACCAAGTTTACGGCACTTATTGAATTGGATTTCCCTGACTAGCCCGATCCTCTAATCTTATTCCTCCTGATTTTTAACCGACTTCCCAATAACAAAGAGGTTCTTAGTTTGACGCATATGTTTTTTTTTATTTTTTATTTATTTTGTTTTTTTTATGTCTAACCGGGCATAACTTCGTAACGCGTCGACCGATTTTGATGATTTTATTTTTGTTGGGTAGAGTTTGTTCACCGATTGGTACCATGTCAAAAAAATTGTTGGTAGGGTTGGGGTGGGGGGTGGGGGTGAAACCTAACTTTGTAACGCGTGGTCCGATTTGGATGGTTCTTTTTTTGTTGTACAGAGTATGATCCCCCATTGCTAATAGGAGAACAAAATTTGGCTTAGGATGGGGGGAGGGGTAGTCTAACTTTGTATCGCGTTCACCGATTTGGATAATTCTTTTTCTGTTGGGTAGATTATGTTCCGTGGTTGATACCAGAAGAAAAAAATTTTTGGGGTATGGGGGTGGGGGATGAGGATGGAACCTAACTTTGTAACGCGTGGTCTGATTTAGATGGTTCTTTTTCTGTTGTATAGAGTATGATCCCCCATTGCTAATAGGAGAATAATTTGGTCCTATGGTGAAAGGTGTGGGTGTGGAGGAGGGGTAGTCTAACTTTTTAACGCGTGGACCGATTTGGATCATTCTTTTTCTATTGGGTAGAATATGATCCTTGGTTGATACTACAAGAAAACAAATGTTGCTGGGGAGGGGGGAGTGTGGAACCTAATTTTGTAACACGTAGACCCGGGGTGGGGGGGGGGGGGGGGGGCTGAAACGCGTGGACCAATTTGTATGATTCTTTTGCTGTTGTAAAGAGTGTGATCACCCATTGCTAATAGAAGAATAATTTGGCCCATGGAGGAGGTTGGGCGGGGGGAGGAGTAGTCTAACTTCGTAACGCGTGGACCGATTTGAATATTTCTTTTTCTTTTGGGTAAAGTATGCTCCCTGGTTGATACCACGAGAAAAAAAATTGATGGTGTGGTTGGGATGGGAGAAGGGGGGTGGTGGTGGTTCTGTAGTTGTTTGGTTTGTTTGATTTGCACCGAATTCAAAATGTCGTAGTAGATATAAAATTAAAAACTATTTTATGCTTTTTAGCGCCTTTTGTGAAGTCGGTTTAACTTTTTTTTAAAACTATTTTATTATTTCAAGGGTCATATTAATGACCCGATCTACCCACGTCGCAAGTGGAGTAAGTTATAACTTTCATTCCGGAAGGCCTGCTCAGACAGTGCCTTTGTTGACGCGAGGTTGTGGATGGTGTGAATTGCGGTCGTTGTTCGTTTTCATTGGCTTGTTTTTTCGGCTCTAGTATGTAGTTTAGTTTATAAGTTTTTCACTTACGCTGTAGTAATCTCTGTGATGAATCTGAATAAATCAAATGAAATGAAATGAAATGAAGTCGCAGAATCGAGTCGCACCAACGACAACCCATGGTTATTTTCTGCTGAGATATTTACGATAAATGGACATTGGGGGTTGTAGAGTTATGTCGGTGGTTTGGACAAGTCAAATTGTAGGCCTGGGTCGAGTCGAGTGAAGTTCCTTTCCTGCCTTATACTCATGTGGTTACGGTTACTAGAGAGATAGAGAGACTCACATTTAGTTAGGAACCAATTAATAGGAAAATACTTTCGGCTTGCGAGATCTTGAGAGTTGCAAGTATTTGCTGCAATGCAATACTTAATACTCAGGTCTTTAATACGGAGAGCAAGAATTCGCATTCGACAATCATCATTTGAACAACTTTTACTTTAAAGATGAAAATTTATTCCACTTTGGAGTTATTATGATACAAAAGAATTGTTAGTATCTTTTGAAAAACTGAAAATTCATGGTTCCTTTTGTCTGAAAGGGCTTCGGGCGGGGCAATATTTTTCAATTTAAGTCTAAATCCATGGTAGAAGCGTTTTTGAGGACGACGTGGTGAAGGTCAAATTTTAATCAACAATTTTCAAAATCTAAAATTTAAGCACCAATATTTTCACCTTTCAAAACGTCCTATTTTGTTATCTTACGTCCTGCTTAAAGAAGCTTATTGATTTTGATGAGCTCAACCCAGTTCAAAGACATCATTTTCAATCGCAATTTTGAAGGCAAAATGTTTATTAGAGTGGGGAAAGGGTCTTCTCACCAATGCTGATCAGGAGACTCCAAGCAATCGATTGGTACATGTTGGAACCCTTCTTAGGGAATTATCCTCTATATGATGTATACATATATTGTGAATTCTCAGACGGAGGCCTTGGCCCACCAACGACTTTCGAATTTCTGTTAACGGCTGAAATTATTATTATTAACTTCCCAATATATATAGATAAGGAAGTTATTGTAATGGGTCCGAAAACAGAAAAATTTTCAACTTCAAATTTCCAAGGTCACTAGGATTTTTACACTATTTTTGAAAAGAAACATGTGGTGTGTTAAGTACGTACGTGGCCTCTGTTGCTGCATGATATCTCGCGAAAAAAAATATCGACTCCGTTAGGGTGCCAATCGAAGCATATTAACGTCAATTTAATCTAACATTTTTTATTAAATTCGATCCGACTGTTTGAACAAAGATACCGGAAAATTAGGGGATCTCAGGATTTCTTGCAAAAGATTTACCGAATCTAATTTTTTCTGGTGATAATCAATATTTTTAAATATCAGATATTTTCATAGAGGTTTTATCAGATGCATCTCATCAAGGAACTGGGTAAAGATCGGCCGTTCTCCGCTCATTGGCCCAGCCATCATATTACTTTTTTTTAATGTTTGTACTCTATGAAATATAATATACTAAGATTTGCGGAGGCCAACGCAAGGTAAACACGTTACCGAGTGCACGCGATGACTCAGTCACAGGCTTACGCACAAAGTTTTTTTATCATATTGCTGCGCTCAACTCATCAAAATAAACGAACCGCTATTGACAAGTGCTTCAACTCTACTCTTCAAGGAAAACGGAAATATGTTGGTTCTTGCGGCGCCACAGAAGAATATAGCGTCTAAATCCTTGAAAATGAGTCATAAACGCAAAAAAATCCGCAGACATGCTCTGTTGAAGGAGTTGCTTATGTAACTTACTGTAGTATTTTACGAATAAATTGTATATGTATGTTCAGTTCTACTCTTGAACTCTTATCAGAAACAAAAAAACAAACTTTTACTTTGCACGACTACCATATGATGAACACAATAAAATTGTCTTTTTTATATGTATTGTTAAAAATAAATTAATATTCTTTAATGATTAAAATGATTACTTTTCTGCGTTATTATAATTATTACTATAACTTCTGTAAGAGCTGGCACTTGCATAGATGCATTTCAAAATTTCTTTTGCCTTCGAGTTTTAGAGTCGTTTTACATAATATTTTTAGAGTAACGTACCGTGTCATTTTTATGCTATTTTGATCGTCAACCATTGTGCCTCTTTTGATTTGATTGTTGTACATTTTTTTGGGTAGATAGAAATTAATAGGATTTTTACTTTATAACGATTGTGACAAATAAGGCGCCAATATGCATAAAAAAACTATAATATTTATTCATAATATTCAATATTTATTATACTGGAAAGTTGCTCGTGTGGACCTCAAGGGTCGTACTTAGGGACAAACGCGACTCCTAACTCACGGCTCAGTCAAACCCACCCCAGCCCTTGTTTTGCACTCTCCACATGTTTCTTTGATTTAATAGCATTGCATCTTTTTTAAGAAAATGTAATTCAAGTAGAGCAGATTGTCGGGATGATAAAAAGAAGAACTTGGCTTAATTCTCATATTATGTAACATACCTATTTTTAATTAGGGTGCAGTACCGCTTTCCTCACAGTAAGATGTTACTTAAAATCTCAATGCTGCTTTCTTAACACCTTTATGAAAAATTACTTTCTTAACCTTGAGTTACGTAATTTTTAGTTCTTTAATAAATTCAAGGCTGGCGTTTTCTAGGCAACTGATGAGCTTTTATTTGGCAGATTGCATTAATCACGTTATTGAATCTGCTTTTCTAAAATTCACAAAAATACTTTAAATAAATCTTTTCTTAATTCTTTAACATCCAAAAATTTTATTTAGTAGAGATATCATGTTAAATGCCATCATTTGCCTTCAGTATGTCTGTTTTGTTATAACTTTATTCATACGAGTATATAGACAATGCATACATATTTTAATAGCAATGAATCACCCTGTATATAAAAGTCTATTAACTAAGCTACATTTTGTTGTTCGCTTTTTAATACGTACTTAACATTGTTGCTATTCCTATTTGTTTCGTCGGTAGCTCTAAACTATAAATAAATTTTACTTTTTAATTTGCAAACATGTTATTTTATTGTTTTTTATTTCAATTGGTGTATTCATTTCTTAGTCTAAGTCTAGTTATATAAGCACATTTTCTCAGAAAATATTATTTTTTTTATTAATACACCTATTATAATCTTTTAATAATACTTTGGAATCTCTCATTGCTCCTTTGAAATTATTTGCCACCTTCTCAACAGGCTTTGAATAAAAAACATTTAAAAATGATTTCGTTCGTAAGTTACCAACAATGATGTACAAACCCATGTTTAGAGAAAATATAAAAATCAATTTGATAGCTTCAAAAATCTATATAGATTCCCATAAAGTTTTAACCTAAAAATCCACCACCATAGTGATATGTGATACAACATGAACATTTTTCGTAAAGTAATAACTACACGCAAGTATACAGAAAAGTTCTAATGGCAACACATAACATTTGAATTTCTTTTTTTTACTTTTTACAATTTTCACAACATCCAGAATGTTAACACTAATTTTATTGCAATTTAAAAAAAAATTGTGTGGTGGTTTAAATGCTTTTCTTTTGTTTAAAGATTCTTTTGCACTCACAGGCCAGGCCGCACGCCAACTATAAACTCATGAAAATATTTATGTATACTTTTTCCTAGCTATTATACTTGTATCATTCTTGTACCAATATTGTAAATTTTTGTTAAATATTTTTACATGAAAATTTTATAAAACTTAAAAATATTTTATAATTTAAAAATTAAAGGGAAATTAATATTTTAAAGCATAAAGAATGCAGAGAAAATAAATAAAATTTTAGGCATTAAAAGCAAGATATTATAATATTTGTGTAAATACTTTATTGTCATTTTTATAGTTACTTAGGTATTATACAGAATAAGCACACGATTAGTGAAATTCTATTAAAAAAGTATATTGCATGAATTTTCAAAAGTAGAATTATGAGGTAGTTAGCTGCTTCCTAAACAGGCACTTTTTTCTGCTGAATCCTGGCTGGCATGCCAACATTTAGTGTGTTACTAATTTATTAAGCAATATAATGTAGGTAGATGTCTTTTCAATTAATTAAGGAAGAGGAGTGATTCACCCATATAGTAAGGTGATATTGAACAAATGTTTTGTGGTCGAAGCCGTTGAAATACAAACTCCTGAAGGAATAACTCATTTAAGTTATTATTCCAGAAAAGGCAAATTATAAAATTGACTATGCAGATATGTATTAAATTACAGAACAAAAATCTAATACTCATTTGAAAGTCATAGAAGTTTTTAGCAATTTGCAAATTCCTGTGTTCTATTGCTTTGATTTCCTCTTGGTCTATTTCAATTCCCATGAGGAATAACAAATTTACTATTTAAATAATGTAAAAGCTAATGTTGTTGACATTATTACAAGAAGAAGAATTGTGTCCATTATCCATATCGCGGCTAGCTGTAATACAACATACGCTTAATGGCAAGGATTTCTAGTCGTTTTTTATGTTACACAGGTTTCCAAATCTATAAAACGAAATAAGAAGCTTGAAATTGCTCGGTAAATGTTACAGTTTAATATTAGCAGAAATATTTGTATCTGCTTTTAGAGGAATAACTCCACAAGGACAAAAACAAGTGAAATGTCATTTAAAAGAGCTTTTGTAAAAGTCTACACCTACTATTTTAAAATAATTAATTAATTTTCTTAAAACAAAAATGCAAAACTTATTCACTTCCCTAAAGCACTAAATCTTAATAATTCAGGAAAACTATATGTAGTTGTATTTCATTTTTATAGGCTCTTAACATTTTTTTATTTCATACATATAACTTTTGATGAAATTCTATTGACATATTTCTTTAAGGAAATTCTATTGAAATAATATAATATACATATTATATGATGTTAGATAGGGCCAATTTCAAATTGGATAAAACTAAAAACATAAGTGGGGCCGGAAATTCGGATATTTTCAATATTTTTCATATTTTGTTATTGTTAAACTGCTAACAGCAATAAGTAATGATCAGTGACTCCCCACCAAAATGCAAAAATTTTTTTTCCTGGCAGCTACGCTCGAATTTCTTCCCGATCTGTAAAATTATTTTCCGGTACTCCGGCAGATTGACTTTCACTTTTGTTTCTTTATAGTTTGTGAATAAAAGTGCAGCTATCGACTTTCTTAGTGATGGATGGTGTTTTATGAGATAATGCTTTCTCCTTCACTCTTAATAGAGCTGCGGAAAAGCATAAATGCATAAATGGTTTTTTGCTGGTTTTTATAATCATACATATGTTTTCAAAGTTGATGAAAATATTTCGTCTGTTAGGCGAATGTAAAGTTGGTGCACACTCTTTGGTTAATCTGTGATACAAAACAATAAAATGGTAACGATACGCTTCCAGGTAAAATGGCCACGGCTGTCATAATTTCAGGGCTTGTATTTAGAGTAGGCTGTACTTCCAGAGAAGTTTTGCAATATTTCACTAAAATATAAATCCATTCTACAGAACTTCCAAAAGAACGCCTTTCTTCGGTTTTCAACTTGGTAATTACAGATATTATACTATGTAACTTCTTATCTCCATATTGAACGATTGCAGAGTTAACGCGATGGAGGAGTAAGAGGTTCGTTGAGGGGGGGGGGGGGGGGGGGGGATTAGTGAGCTTAAGGAAATAAAAATATAGTTAACATAAAATTAACCCACATATTTATCGGGTCATACGAAACAACAATTGGAATGATTTTTGAAAATTTCTTGTTTTTATTATTTTTTTATTTAACGGGAACATTTTATATAAATATAAACAACACTCGCTAAATTCCACAGTTTATTAAATATATTTGCATGACGCGTTTCGCCCTACTAAGGCATTATTAAGTGAGTGGTCAAACTGCTATTAACTTCTTGCTTTAGTGGTAGATTCTATTAGCTGTTTTTTGTTTAATAACTTCATCTATGTATTTACACGTTCAGAAGTTTAGGATCTGATTATTGAAATCTAATTGATCGGTTACCAGGAATGAACCTTTATCATTTGCTTTTTTTATTTCAACGATCTCATATCTGTCCAGTATTCTTCCGCCACTTAAGCCATGTATAAGTTTAACGTTATTTATTGACGTTGTATGGCTTGTGTCAATAAGATGTTTGGACAAACCAGAAGTGGGATGATTATATTTTGCAGCCGAAACATGCTCCGAGTATCTAGTCTTGATTGAGCGTTTTGTTTTTTATTCAATTTGCATTTGCGGTAAGTAATAAATTCTTTGTCTTTTTTCCCTTTCTTCCTATACCAAAAGTTTGAGCGCGTTTTTCACTAAACAACGATGTTCAACATCTTGACCACGATATTTCAGAAACTATTTGGCTTGAAATTTCGATCACGTATTCATTACAGTTTTCTTCAGGAGTTATTCTTATGAAATTATGCTGTCGTCTATAAAATTTTTTTTATCAAATAAATGTGAAAAAAATTTGAGTGTGTTCTACTCTACGATCATCACATATTCCCGTATATGAATTGTCTGATCAACAGAAGGTGTATTTATAAATAAAATAAATTGTTTGTGAAACTAGCGAATTTATTTATTTTTTAATTATAAAAAAAATAAAAATTTGCTATATTTAAAAATTTATAACTAAAGAACTAATAAAGTCTTAGTTGTGAAGTATTAAGGAAACATTCCTTCATTATGTTGTAATAAGTGTTTAAAATTTCATTACCGAGACTTTACTAGTTTTTTAGTTATAAATTTTTAAATATAGCAAATTTTAATTTTTTATTTTTTATAATTAAAGTCTCAGGGAGGAAATTTTAAATACTTATTACAATACGGAGACGGAGTTGGATCAGTTCGTTGAGCCGCATGACCACCATGCCATGGTTCCCCGGTTCGAGACCAGAACTCCCCGTGGGTTTTTATTGAGAAATTAAAATAATCCACTCCGTCTCTGGGCTATTGTCTAGCTCGCAGCAATGCAAAACCAAGACATTCAAGTTTCCGTACTTCCCTTACCCAAAACCATGCAAACGCATCAAAGGGTTGTCCGCTAGGATTTGGACAAATCGTATAAAAAAAAATACAACACAGGAATGTTTCCTGAAAATTTTGGATTTTTTAATTATGTCAATTCTGAGATATTTCAGATTGCAAATGCACGATTTTCAAAAAATCCCAATATTTGAAAACTCATTAAAAAAAAGGGACATAACTATAAGGCCTGAAATATTTTAGGGAAGTAGTATACTATAAAGACATTGTCCAGAAAAAAAAAATGAAGGTGAGTCTTAGTTCTATCTTTAACATTTTTAACTTTAAAAGAGCAGGTTTTTAGTTTGAAAACGTTAATATTTACCGATTTTTTTTCCTATTTACAAAATATATACTCGACAGAAAATATTGTACATTTTATGCTCTTTAACATGGTTTTTGTTTGAACTGAATATCTGCGAAAACCACAAACCTCTGTAAAATGCAAAATAGGCTAAGGCACAAATACAAAATGGCGGCTAAAAAAAAAAACTAAACATTCAAAAAATTAATGAATACCTTTTTTCACCTCTCTAAGTATAGTACAAATTTAAGTAAATTTTATCAGCGACCTTTACTAATTAAATTGGTCGATTTGATATGGATTCACCGCTGATCAACAGAAGGTGTATTTATAAATAAAATTAATTGTGTGTGAAACTGGCGGCTTCTGCTTTGTATTATAAGATATCTCAATTCAATTTACCGTGGTCGTTGGATTTGTTGATGAGGTACACTACAGTTTATTTATATCATGAAAATTCTATTCATCGGTTTTATACGATCACAATTTGAGTATATTATAGTATTTTTTGATTTCTTATTATATGTATTTGATAACTTCATCAATTTTATTGCCTTCTTATTATATTTCATTAGTGTACCCGGCGTTGCTCGGACGTTAGGTAAGTGAGCATAGTTTTTAATTATTTTTATATGTCACTCTCTTACCTCCTCCTAATGGTGTCTTACACAAACAGTATCTAACGGCATCGGGAGTGTAATTTTTCATATAAGTGACCCATAAAATATGGCGGCCAGGGGCGGTTCAATTTACGTATTCAAAAGCAACCTTGGAAAATCTAAACTATACACCAAAATAACACAAATCAAAGACAGTATTTGTTGTTTAATATAGAAACCAAACAACATATTTAATTTAATAAGAATTTGTTTTCTTACCTAGTCATTAGCTGAAGCATTTTTTGACGTAAATTTTTGAGATATTTTTCCATAATGTGGGTTAACGTTAGCAGATAGATATACTTATGTTTCAACGAACTTTTTTTGAGAATTATTTAGAAGAAACAATATTGTGATACAGTATTTTCACATATCATGCAGCGCACGCGACGATTACTTCATCGCCGATTGATTTTCTTATGACCTCATCGATATTTATCGTCATATATAGATCACTTAATTTACACAAAAAATTCATCAACTATACATCCAAACCTTCCCTGTGAATTAATCTATCTATTCGTGAAAACCGAAGTAAGATCCGTTTTGCAGTTACAGAGAAAATCACGCACTAACAGCCAGATAGACAGTCGTGTTGTGTGACTTTGTTTAATATTATGCGGTGAACGTACGTAGAACGGAAACACTCTACAAGGTTCAATTCTTTAAAGATCCACTTAATCGTTTTTTTAATTTCTTTATGTATTATCCAGAACAGAAACCTATTAAAATTCACAAAAGTCCACTTGGCATTTTAATAGTTGCAAAAATTTGTTTGTCGGTTTTAGTTGTCTACTTTTATTTTGATAATAGAAAGAAAAACAATCATGTAAGAAAACCTTGTAAAACTTTCCCCCACTTTCACTTAGTCGATCAATTTTCAAATTGGCATGCGTAACTGACAATATCCTAAAACACTTTTTTATAAAAGTTCAAGGTAGCGGCTACACGAAAGCGCACAAAATTTGTCACAAATAGTTACATCGACTGCAAATCGATATCTCGAAGTTTTCGAGACCGCAGATTAACAAGTTTTTGTTTAAATGTCGAAACAACTCAACATGGTGGCTCCAAAATGACAGACGAATTGAGTCACTAGTCCCCTTCAACTTAAATCGATAAATTAAGATTTTCAGGATCGTAAATAACGAATTTTTAGTCAATATTGTAA
This sequence comes from Leptarthrus brevirostris, assembly GCA_964036015.1. Taxonomy (NCBI): domain Eukaryota; kingdom Metazoa; phylum Arthropoda; class Insecta; order Diptera; family Asilidae; genus Leptarthrus; species Leptarthrus brevirostris. Next base: position 98,832,761 of record OZ038372.1, on the reverse strand, counting down.
ATCAAATTCAATATTGGGGGCAAATATGATGGAATTATGATGTAATTTTTGGTTCGAATCGACAAAATGCATATGGTGAATTACGGGGTATGACATTTAGTTTTGCGAATGATTTATGCTTGTACAGACGTTTCCTGATATTGTTGTGCTTTCATAACTTTTCATCTTAATGTTTGATTTATACGTTGCTTTCTCTTCTAGTAGGATTTTTCTCATTTCGATATTTATTAATTATTAAATTACATTTTGCTTTATTGCTCTAGTGTCACAGGCAGCGGACTTCAACCTCAAATATGTATTAAATGCTTTGCAGCTATATAAGTTTTTATCGACAAATATTGACGTATTTTCTATAAATAATTGAAATGATATTACAGTTTTGCTTTGACAATAAGTAAAAAAATATTGAATTTAATTTTACTTTAAATGCATTAAAATTTCTGGTTGGCAGCGTTTTCAAAAGGGTGTTTTCTATGTGGTAACCGAAGCTCATGCGTTTTCTTCTTTATTTCAATAAAATTAAAGGTTGACAAATTTTATTTATTTTCTCTGTTCATAAAGAAATGTAATATATATGTTTATATATATATATATATATATATATATATATATATATATATATATATATATATATATATATATATATATATATATATATATATACCTATGTAATTTTAATTTCCTGTGTATATTTAACGTCCAGAGATTGATTTACAAACATCTTAAAACAGATCATTTTGTACGTAGAATATTGCCTGACTATTACATGTCAGTTAACTTTATTACTTTTAGCTGGAAGACTAAGTTCTATTTTAAGTATTGTAATCTAGCGATTTAGAAATAGTAATAAAATTAAGGCTATTCATGTAATGAAAACATCCTATCATATGTTTCAAACGAAAAACGAATCGATAATACCTGATTGGAAAAGCTATGATAACTTCTGATAAATTTTTCTTCTTGGCTAGACGTATTTACAATTGCGCTTGCAATTTGATTTTAATAGATTTGCATTATCTGGGCAACAATGATAACATCAAAAATTAGAAAATTGAAAATTTCTATATTATAACATTTTTTAAATATTCCAATTTGGGACAAAATATCGAAAAATATTTCATTTCACAAATACGTAAATATGAACAATCCAATATTTTCCCGACAAGTAATTTGTATGTATTTAATATTAACATTTTATTCTACACTGAAAAAGAGAGAAAACAGGCATATTTTCGTGTGGGACTTTTTAAAATTACGATTGTACTAGAATGTTTTCGGTATTGTGGCATACATGATATTGTAAGCAAATCATGCAAATTATACAATTTGTGACGGGTTACATTTTGAGATTTTATTTTTAGTTCTTATTAATTGCATTTGATTGCTTTATAAGGTCAAAATTTTAAAGGTAGGTTATATTCAATCCTTTTCTTTTTAATTAAAACTATTTATAAGAACCGGTCGAATTTCCTGAATATAATATAAATTTATGAAAATGAGGCAATTTGCAATACTTTAATATTTCTCTTAAAAAAGTAGGAATGATACCCGTGTCCTCCTTGCGTCACCTTTGGCTCTTCGAGCCATCCCGTACTGTCACATGCTTCCCTCGGTGCTTGTAGTTGATCCTTTTGAGTCACCGATGGCTCCTGGACCACTTTCGTCATCTCGTGCTGAACCAGATGCCGCTCGACCAGACAAGCCGCTGAAGTCAAGTTTGTACTAAAATGTAGAATTATTTGAAATATTAGTATTTGAACAGGTTTAAAGATTATTTTTTGTTTACTAGCAAGAATGCGTTTTGCTTTAAACTACAATTTAGTTTACTGGCTATAACAAATAAAACATTTACTAAAATCTAAAAATACTGGCAACGTCAATATTAACCTTTAATTTAAATACAAGCATTTAGCTATGCCTTGCATTTAACTATGCATTTTCTTACCCTCTTTATTTAAAATATCCTTTAACTAGACTTAGATCAGTTATTACTAAAAAGAAGAATAATTAAGTTCGAATAAATATGTTCTCGACATTTAATTAAGAGTGTTATTTCATTAACAAATGGGCAATGTATGTATTTATTGTGTGTATGTGTATGGCCGTAACCGGGGGAAGGGGGGGGGGCGGCGGATGGGTCAACTGTCCCCTAGCTTCTGGGTAACAAAAGTTCAAATTAAATTTTTTTAATAAATAAAATTCATAAAATATGCAATGACAATCAACTGCCTCTTTTCTCTCATTTTGTGGTTGCCGTTCGCGACAGTACATGAATTATTAGCGTAATTCCAAATACTAATTTGGTAAAAAACTGTTGAAAATTTGATTGAATATGGACATCTCTTATGTAAACTATGACACGGCCTCCTTACGATTTTGCTAAGGAAAAACAATGAAATAAATTGAAATTTGCTAGTCCATGTTTACGCTTTTCATGTAACACTTTAGTCAGGTCTGTGAATTTTTAACCGACTTCTCAAAAACAAAGAGGTTATAAGTTCGACGTGTAGATTTTTTTTGTCTAACCGCGCATAATTTCGTAACGCGTCGACCGATGGGTACCATGTCAAACAATTTTTAGTGGGGTGGGGGTGAAACCTAACTTTGTAACGCGTGGACCGATTGGGATGGTTCTTTTTGTTGTTGTACAAATTATGATTCCCCATTATTATTAGGAGAAAAAATTTGACCTAGGGTGGGGGGAGGGGTCTAACTTCGTAACGCGATTTGGATGATTCGTTTTCTGTTGGGTAGAGTATGTTCCTTGATTGCTACCACGAGAAAAAAAATGGGTTGGGGGATAGGGGGGGGGGGGTGGGTAGGAACCTAACTTTGTAACGCGTGGACCAATTTGGATGGTTCTTTTGCTGTTGTATAGAGTGTGATCCCCCATTGCTAATAGGAGAATAATTTGGTCCTTTGGTGGGGGATGGGGGAGCGAAAGGGGTAGTCTAACTAATTTGAGTAGGTAGGGGCTGGATGGTTCTTTTTTCGTTGTATAGAGTAGAAGACACTAAAAAGAGAAAAATAAAATAGTTTTTTAAAAGAAAGTTGAAACGACTTTACTAAAAGCATACAATAATTTTTAATTTTATATCTATTACGATATTTTGAAGTCGGTTATACAAATAAAACAACTACAGAACCACAATTGAAAATAATACATAATACTACTTGACCGTTTCAGCTTAAGGGATGATAAGAAAGGACCATTAAATACTTTTGTTGCAGCTGTTTGGTTTGTTTGATTTGCACCGACGTCGTAATAGATATAAAAATAAAAATTATTTTATGCTGGTTAGGGCTTTTTGTGAAGTCGGATCAACTTTTTTTTAAAAACTATTTTCTAGATGTTTCATTCATATTTTATTATTTTGTATTTTCATTAACTTTTTATTTTTATAGAAAATACAAAATTAAAACATAAATAACACAAATATAATTAAACTAAAGATTAAGTTTGAGTATTCTCAGCTAAATTGGAGGCGTTTTCAACATAAAAGTATCGTCAAAGAAAAGTTCCATGGATTCAATATAAGTTTCGTCAAGTAAGTAAAAGGTTGAAACAAATGACACAGAAAGCACAGTCTTAAAAAAGCGAAGAAAGAGACTGGAAATATGTTGCAGTCCAAAGCTTAATAGCTACATACAAACATATTTATTTCGATGAGCTCTCTATTCTCCAGCCTAAGAAAGGCTATACATAATCCACGAGGAAGAAACTAATGGAACGACTTTGTTCTGCATTACATTTCTTTAGTTTGCTCCTTGTATAAAAAAATACTTTAAAATAACTATTAATAAATCCCTGCCTTTTTTAGATTAGAATCTAATTCCGTTATCACGATGCGCAGTGTAGTATGTGAGAATTAAAATCGAAAGGAGTTGGTAAAAATTAATATTTCTTATTTATATATATATATTACGTGTAATAAGTAAACGGATGCAATTGAGGTCTATAAAAATATTACAAACATTTTACTATTTTAGATACTTTTACGTGTTTAACTTCTCCTTTTACAAGGAAGGCGTTGTTATTGTAGAAAATGTTTAATCTCTCGTTAGGTAAATGACTGTAAATGTATGCATGTATATATAAGTATTTTTGCCAACCGTCTTTTAATGCATTTTAGAACTGATTAGATTCTGAGCAAAAAAGCCGTAAAACGTTAGATCAAAAAGGAAAAAAAAGTAATTAAATTTCATTCAATTTTTGGAGAAAAAATGTTATTGTCTTGGCCGAGGCCGTTTTCTAATCGTCTCAGTAATGTGTTTGTATGTTTAATAATTGCTAACGCAACCATTACTTTAGTCAGTAATAAATACTATGACAACCACAAAACTAACTTTTTTAAAATGAACAGTGACACTGCCAATTTCAAAATTGTTCGAACGGATTACTTGCAAACGAGAGAGGTTTTGAAAAGTTTTCGTAGCCACATACTATATATATATATATATATATATATATATATATATATATATATTATATCTACTGAACTGGTTCTCCACCTGGTCCAGCTCTGCGCTAACGACTTGACTTGACTCTAATGTGGTTTGGTATTTTTCCTATTGTGTTTCATGTGGCTGCCCATTGCGTTTTCGTCGACGAAGAATAATACGTTTTTACCTAAAATAGCGCTTCACTTCGTCCTACCGTAATAAAGCAAAAATTCTACAAAACTCTAGCTACCCTAAACAATTTACAAGAATTAAAATAAAAAACACACAATGGTGAACGATTAAAAAGAACATAAAAAATGACGCGGTACGTTACTTTAAAAATATTACGTAAAAACGACTTTAAAATTTCAAGGCAAAAAACAGTAAAACACTGTAAGAAAGAAAATACAGAAATTTTAAAATGCTTCCAAACGAGTGCTAGCTCTAAGAAAAGTTCCCAAAATTTTTGAAAAAATTCCGAAACTTACAGCTAAACCTTATCGAATGTACACAATGAATCGAAACCGAGAAAATATTTAACTAGAACCTGCCTGGCTGAGTGTTCCCAGGGGGTAGATGCAGCACCAGGCGAAGTTCCTACTTCGGGAGCATATTGCGAACAAGATAATTAATTTCGCACAAGGTCGGGCAAGTATCTGGGAGCAGGGTTCCTTCCTCACCAAAAACCGTACAGGCCCTTTGAATTCGTCGATCGATATGTGACAGCTGGTTTGGATGCTCGAGGCTATAATATAACAGTTTGAATGCCATATCAGAGTCTCTGTAATTGGATGGATAGCTACAGATCACTCTACTAGTTATGGTCCCCATTACTCCCAAATCTATCCTAAGATGTGCGCGCCGTAGGATCACGAAGAGAGCGTAGGATCCTACGAAGAGCTCCCGCAGCCTACCTGAAGTAAGTGTACTGAATGTTGTGTACGGCGGTCGATTCAGTACGAAAGCGTTTGTCACCTCCATACTAGGTTTATCACCTCAGTGCAGTGTGTTCACAGAAGAATGAATTATATCTCCAAGAACTGTAAGTTGTCCTATATTGGCCGTTACAACCCCAGTATTACTGAACACCGAATCTACTAAGTCAGGGTGCAACCTGATTGCGATTGCTGAGAATTCACCGTCCCCAAGGTGATTACATCTCAAATGTTGATCTTATTCTGCCCCAGGTTATTATCGTGGAGATCAGATCCTGGGACCAGTAATGTGGATTTGGTGGACGGACCAAGAGCAGATAGCAGTGCTTCTCTGCGCCGCTACCACCCATAGAACTTACAGAGCTGAAAAAATAAGATACCTCTTTGACAGAACACTCGCTGGAATGCCGGGACCTAATGACAACGAAATTTCACGACCATGTCTGTAAGATCGAAGCCAACATCTGCTCCTGGTCGGCATAGTGTAATTTCAGCGACTCATCGTGTCCCCCCACCCAATAGAAGGCGCGAACTACCTCAGCCTGCAGAAGTTTCGCGAAACCTCCGATTTCAGCAGGTGCACGATGGACGAGGTAATTAAGTATTTTACAACGACTGCAAGTCCTTTAAGCAAAATTAGATGCAGTCTAGTCCGCCACGAATTCACAATTCTGGAGAGTTTTTTCAGAGCCATGCGACTATTACAAGTCTTACCATATCTCGTATAGTGAGAGCAACTCTGGTTGCGCGGGCAGGAGCGTACTAATCCGGGTGACTTCGGCCAGCAAACTCGATGCATGATATCAGCACCGATTGAATCTTTTCTCAATAAATTAGCGAATCCGAAGCTTTCCAAAATCCCACCAATGGCTAAGGTTTGAATAAAGATTCTTATTATCACGCCATTGATGCCAAAACTGAATGAATTCTTCGATGAAGTTCGGGTTCGACAAGTTATTGTTGAAAAGCAAGTAAGTAGTTCGCTTTTCCACCAAAGTGCTAGCCGCCACAACAAGAAGGTGATCATTTAATGAACACAATCCATGAGTGACACTCACGAAGAATCTAAGACACCCTAGTCGTTGGATTCAGCCTGTCTATCTAGGCTCGACAATCGTGCAGCGTTTATCGCGTCGAGTAGAATTAACGTCTACAATGACGATCGATTGAAGAATCTAGTGTGCAGTTGAACTCACCCCAATGAATACCTCACTACCGAAGTTCGTAATATGCGACAGGATTGAGTCCAACACCTGTCTTGCAGAATCCTGGTCATGCGGCAGGTACACGTTTACTACCCTTAGAATTTTGTCCCCAAGACAAATGCGAAACCTCTACAGATGTCTGTATAGACTGGAGACAGCAATTGCCTCACCGGGCGATTCTGTGTCAAAAGCCGTGTAATCCTTGTGTAAATTTGAATTTTGTTCTAGACATGTAAAATTCGTCTCCAGTATAAGTGCAATGCCCATGTTTCCGTGACTTATGTCTTAAAAATACTGTGTAGTATAGTGCGTGCACTTAAACCCTCTGCACAAGATTGTACGACTCTATTGATGAAGAGTCCTGTCGAGTTGGAAATTCTCAAAGATTCTCGAGACCTCATTCAAGAGGAGCTCGTATCTCAACATCTCATTATACTTGGCCCTCTTTTTGTCCTGTGCCATGAGGAGCTTCAGTCGGGGCAGGATCCGGACTGAATCGCTAAGGTCACCACTGAGATTGCTCAGTATCTTGTCCGAACTCTTATTGAAGTGCAGTCTATCGAGGACGTGCGCAGCTTCTCCCACGGAACTTCCACCAAACCAGGGTCCACTTCAAAGTGGCTAACAATCAATATGGAACTTCCACACGATTCGTAGCCGCATTGTTTTGGACCGGCCGCCTCGAGAACAGAGACAACCTCTACGTCTGAGAGAACTTCGGTGACATCCATTGGAGTAACTGATGGTGCTCTCGGAGCGCAAGGTGTAGTCTCTTCCACCGAGACCCTCCCAGTGATCACTGCCATTTGTTGTGACCTTCTAATCCGAAGTCTCTGCCTTTTAACGTCTTGGGGTAGCACCATTTATAGTCGGTATTTGATTTACCTTACGGAGTGGTTCCTCTGATACTTTAGTGGCAGGTTCTTCTAACAGAACAAGCGCAGCACCGGGCGATGTCACTGTTTCGGAGATCTTTGCTGTGGCAAAATTTTCCCCCATAGTGGCTTTAGTCGCTTTCCTGGGTCTCTTAGGATACTCCGCAATAAAGTGCCCTGTCTGATGGCAAACATGGCATTTTGGCCAAAGCTTTAAGGTATTCAGTTTGAGTGCGTCCACGAAGCTGCCGGAAGTGCACATCATAACGATCATTCTGCTGATCAATTGAAAAGTCCTTGAAGCCCAGCGATCGTCTTGGGGCGAGACTTTCTCAAGTCAACTGAAGGCTGACTTGAAGTCAAATAGCTACCCGGAATTACTATACTAGAACTTTTTTTAGAGTTGCCTCTCACTTGTTGGGTAGCTGTTCGGTAGCTATTGGTTAGCTAACGCTAGCTGGCGCTGGCCCTGTTATTTCGGTTTCACTAAGGTTTGGGCGCATGATGACTGGATTGGGAGGAGGGGTTGCGTTTGAAGCAGCCTTCATTACGTGTTAAAATTTTTATACTTTAGCAGCAACTGCTACCGAATTCTATGCGGCTGAGGCCTCTGACAAGTTTGCACGCGAACGTTGTAGCAGCGTTTTTCACTAGCGGTGCAGTAGTTTTTGGCACTGAAGACATCGCAGTTCAAACATTTACAATCAGCGAACACCGCAGTAGGCGCAGACATTTCCCTGGGCTTGGTTGCTACTTTTTCGTTTCCAGACTTAGCCTTTTCATTTGGGCTTTGCTTAGCTACTTCAGTGGGCTCTATATTTTTTAAAAATAAGCCCCCAGAACCACTTTCACTACTACTGCCACTCATTTTGGGGCAGCAGTCAATGTTGTCTTGCTCTTCTATTTTTACTTGGCAACTAGATTTTTTGCTGACAGGTTAGAAAATAAATTTTGAAAAGATGTGAAATTGCACAAAATGTCAAGAATTGTACAAAAGTTTTTTGTAAAACTAAACGAAACAGAACTTAACGGAGAATTGAGCAGAAGTAAAATTAGCAGTTTAACTTAAAATTACGGTTTTTTTTCGCTCTAGAGTTATCCCGGCACAAAAACTCGTGGCACCTTTTCTTGAAAATAGTAATAATAATAATTCGTTTACCAACCTCTAAAAATATTAACACGTGGGTTGGACAAGTTCGCAGATATGAAAGAGATGGTCAGGTAAACTTATCATATGTCAATATTAACGTGTTGAATATGTGGTCGACGGTCCTGGTGGTATTGTAATACTCTCCGTATATATGTGGCATTGGAATGTAATGTGTGTATATACATTGGATTAACTCAAGTCTCTAAATATAGGACTTAGTTAGGCGTGTTTCGTGGTAGCCAAAACAGTTTCTTCAGAAAGTTTCGCTGCAGCTTATCTATATCGCAGCTTATCTATATATCGCAGATCTGGACACCGTAACATATTACAGCACGTGAGACTGATCCCTCTTAGAATATATTTTTCCATGTGGAATTTATCCCGTACAAGGCTGTCTTATATCTTACTTTGAAGTGTGTCTTCAAGTTATACGTTAGTGTTATGCTCAGGTACTTGTACTCTCTTACTACTTCTATTCCATCTCCTTTGAAACTGCATAGTTTATTATCTCGCCTTCTTTTAAGACAACTTTATCCTTATTTCTTAGCCTTTGGTCTGGTCAGCTTTATCTTAGTATTTGTGTTTATACCTTAAACCTTAATATACACTTTTTAGTATAAAAGAGAAAGGAATGGAATAAGTACATTTTCAGTTTTTTTTAAATAAGTAGGTATTTCAAATTATTTAAAATATTATTTTTGACTTGTTGCCCTGATGTTCTCTTAGAAAGACGAAACGCGTCGGCTTCCGATAAATTTTCATTTAATTTGAAACCTAAAACCAAGTATTTTTTAATACACTTCAAGACGAACTGAAATATTTGTATTTTAAATTTCTTCAAATTTCAAGTTTCCGTAGAGCTAGATTTTAGGAAATTAATAAATATTTTTAATGACATCGGGAAAACACTCTGGTAGTTTCAAAAAACGAGATTGTTGACTTAGGATTGGTGAAAAAGGTTTGTTCTTAAGCATGCATTAAGACAAAAAAAAAAATTTACAAAGTTATATAATTTAAACGTCTGCAAGAAAATAGTTGTCTAACGGCGAAATCGCTTCTTCGAGAAAGGTTGGTAAAAAAAAACCCCCGAACATATATACATCAGACATCAAAAAACAAGTTCGAACTATAATTTGATACTATTTTTATTATTTGATACTTATTATCTTTTGTAACACTGAAAGCTTTTTTATTTTGGATCAAATATCCCCTTTCAAATGCTAGTGTCATAATTTTAAACCGACTTCCCAAAAACAAAGAGGTTCTAAGTTCGACGTGTATTTTTTGAATTTGTTTTTTTATTAATTTGGGGGGGGGGGGGATTGGAATCTAGCTTTGTAACGCAAGTTACATTCCCATTATCCTCGTTTTCATTCAAACGAATCCAAGATAAGAAATCACATAAAGCAGAAAATGTGAACATTCCCACAAAGTCAGCAAATAGTCCGAACAGATCCACATAGGGTCATATTATTTTAAATAAAGGGATGGGAAAGTAACTTTTCGCGAAAAAGCTTTTAGTCAGTTCGTTATCTTTATCCGTCTTGTAAAGTTGTGTCTAAAGATACAATTCAGAAATAAGTGAGCCCAGAACCAAAGTTCTCTCAAACATATTTTAGTGCAAATAGTTAAGAAAATAAAAAGTGCAAATCCTAAGTTTTGTTGTTTTATATTCTTTTCTACTATCTTATGAAAAAGAAATTTTACGGCGCAATAATAGTGATCAGTTAAAGATACATAGCAGCAGTTTTGTGTAGATACACCGATCACAATAAGTGCTAACAATGATAAGTTGTTCTCGATCTAAATCGAAACATTAAAGGAATAAATTAGTTTTGTGCAGGTTGAGTGTTAAAAATAAGTGCTAATCGTAATAAAGTGTTCGATCGAAATTGAAATATGGCTACAGTCGAACACTTAACTGCGCAAATAAATGTACTTACACAACAGTTAGCCGAACAAAATGTGAGAATTAATCAAATGAAGACAACTAAGTTTGAATTAACTGCGGATCAAATAATAAGAAACTTCAATGAAATTCCTCCGTTTTTTGGAGAAGACTCATATAAACGAAGGTCATTTCTTAAGACAGTAGAGGATGCAGAAGCACTTTGTGGGGAAAACAACGACCAGCTAAAACAAGACTGATTCAGACAAGTCATCAATGGAAAAATCATCGACAAGACAAGGAATGCAATTTTAGAGATACCCGAGCACAGAATGATGCTGCTATTTAGCCCGAAGCAGACTATTCATCAACTTTACGCCAACGAATTAAAAAATCTTTTCAATAAATTATCTAGCATTAAGAGGGTCCTCTACTCTCGCGGTTTCAAAATATCGATTTTTTTTTTTTTAATTTCAATCTATATGTATCTGAGAATACGCCACGGATTTCATGAAAATCACGTTCCTTTGCATGTTTCTGGGAACAGAAACTAAGCGCGGCGCGTCACGACGGCGCTTTTCCGTTAAAAATCATTGTCTAAAGAATTTACCGGTCCGTTCTTGAGAAGAATGTGGACAACCAAAAACATCAACGTGATGAGGAAGGAGAACTCTACGGCCCCGGTATAGCAGATCAACTCGTAAGTTACTACAATCAACTTATACACCGTAATTTATCATTAAACGCGTTTTCCCGAAAGTAGTGTTTTTTTAGCTACCGAGTAAGACTTCTCATAAAAGTATTGGTCCGATTTCAATATTTTTTTTTCAATTGTTCAGAAAACATACCGCTATGTTTTCCCGAGTACGATTTGCAAAATTTAATTTTGTTCCATTTTTATAGCCTCTAATAGGTCAAAAAATGATGTAAAAATTGGAAATTTTTACAAATTGTTGCATAACTTTTACAAATTGCAAAATAAAAAAATATCTGTCTCGGGAAAACATAGCCAACGTAACTATGATTATAAAGAATATCAATTTTCAGATTAAAGATTACCCAATTGGCCACAACTGTGCTTAAGCGGGACCCATGCAGTTTCAACATCAATGTCATCAGTGACGATTCAAGGTCGCGAGAGTTATTTTTTTTCATCTTCAAAAGTAAAATTGAAAAGTCAAAACATGTATCTTCGAAATAAAAAAAAAAATTTAAAATGTATTCAGTAGATCCTTCGCAATTTATTCCCAAAAAAACCGCTCAATTTTAGGCCTCGAGAGTAGAGGATCCCCTTAAGGGGGGAAGTACATAAAGAGGCCGAAAAAAAAGGACTTTTTTGGGATTTATTTTTGGGAAAATGAAAAAGGTCCACATGAAATCGATATTATATGTACTTAGGGCAATGTTTTAAGAAGAGAAAAAACATTTTTTACATTTTGAAAAATGAAAAATTAATCAACTTTTGGTGGGTTTCGTAACTCGTGTCGCGGCTGACATCGAAATCGGCGTAAATTCTCCTGGCCGCAATTTTCATCTGAAATCAAAAAACCAAACATTTTTATACTCGAGTGGGTTGTTTATTCTAGATAGACTACGATCTTTTCGAAATTCGAACGTTAACTATAAAAATCGGGCATGGAAAAAAAGTTGGCTTTTTTGGCAAAAATTTTGATTATTTTCGCGTCAAAAATGGTCTTAAAATGATTTTTTTGCTATGTCCGTAGTCTATCTAGAGTAGTTGTTTATGCTCTTTAAAATGAGTGCTGGATGAAGAAAATCGGTTCACTAGTTTTTTTTGTAATCTTTTACGCCAATTTGAAAAACATGGTTTTGAGAAAACGCCGTTTAAAGTTTGTCCCGAAAAACTGACGAAAAAGATGCAGATAAGGAGAAGGAAGGTAAGAGGGGAGGGGTATACTCAGAAAAATCGGTATTTGGACTGAAAACATCGAGAACGCTCTTTAACAAAGTCGCATTCATCACTCTAAATTCCAGAGCAGAAAAAAAATCCGGTAAGCGGAATCACGCGCGCAGCAGAGATCCTCGATCCCGGATCGGCGCCGACCACTTTCAAGTGGCATATCTTTCACAATTTTCGAGATAGGCTTTTGCAATTTTGGAATTATATTATTAGAGCATATACTTATCGATTAAGACAATAAAAAAAAATCTATTTTTGAAAACGTCTTCATGTACTTCCCCCCCCAAAAGAACCCATGGAAGTTGATAGTATTAATACTTACAAACAGCGACTGATCAAGAGTTCTGACCGCCCTAGGCTAATTATGAGGACGCGCCCCCGCCAGGTGTGTTACGGACGGCCTAAAAAGTAGTAAGTGAGTAGAGTAGTAGTGTGAACATTTTAACATGGTTCATACTACCTATAAAAGTTTTCAGATCGATCTGCAATATATATAGTTATTAAAAAATTCTTAATATTATCTCCACATTCGGGAACATGCATGAAATATTAAAACTTTTTATTAACTGCAACAATCCCTTTGCGGTTCTGGCAGAAATAGAATGCTGGGCCTCGGTGTCAGATTTTAAAAACTGCGCCAAATGGACGCATTCTTCTGCAAAGGTTTCTTTTTAATCAGTTGCATATAGTTGTTTTTCCTTTGCTTTGCTTCTAATAAATTCACTGTCGTCTAGTTTATGCAGTTTCCATAAGAAACCAAACTATGTGTTTACGGTATTATAAATAATTTGCCGGTCTTTTAAGTGCACTTTAAGACAATCAATAGCAGCATAATAATTATCAACGATGAAAGATCGTCTCCCTTCTAACTGAATGTGCCCCGTTTTAACTTCATCAAAATGAAATTTTGGTTTCTTTCTTCTTCTTACATCTTTTTTGTATGCGGTCACTTCGCATCTCTTGATTGCCTCTGATTCAAAATTTTTGAACTCTTTTTCGTCACGCAACGTATCAAGATAAGCATGTAATGTCTCATAAAGAGTAACAACGTTAGATAAATCAACAGAACTTGCTTGTGGCTGTGCACTAACGATTTGAAACTTTACGAGCACAGAGTTCCAAAAGCACAACATTATTGTAATTTCTAGAGTTTTAATTTTTTAAAATATTTTTTTTGCTTCTATTTTGGTCTCTTTACTTTGATTTTTATCTTCGCAAATAGAGTTTAATGTATCCAGAACTTGTTTGTATGAACTGTATAAGGCTTTGCTTGCATCTGCTCGCGCACTCCATCGAGTTTTCGATAGATTTTTTAGTACTGTCGATTTTTCATCCAATTTGGATAACAAAATTTGCCATCTGCTTGTAGATCCAGAAAAAAAATTGTATAGTTGTTGTTCCAGTGTATAAAAAAGCAGCTGACTCGTCACGAGTTGTAGAGAATGGGCTGCACAAGAAACAAAAGTAGCCTTTACAGCTTTAATTCTTGACTGAAGACGTTTGTATTGACCAGACATATTGCTAGCATTATCATGACTTTGGCCACGACAGTCTTTAATATCAAGTTCCAAAGTTTTATCAATTGTCGCAAGAACAGCCTTCTCCATGTCTTCACCTTTATGACCGCAATGGGGTAAAAATGTGTGTTCGACAGGTTCTCCGTCAGGCAAAATATAACGAATTATAAATGTCAACTGATCAGTGTGTGAAATATCTGGAGTAGAATCAATGCTAATCAAATAATATTTTGCTTATTTTATTTCTCCTATAATCGAAAGTCGAACTTCGTCAGCGAGAAGTAAAATAAATTCATCGATTATAGAGGATGACAAGTACGATGGAGAACCTCTGCCTTTTTGTCCAAATCTCACCAAATGTTCAAATTTAGATATAAGCTCAATACAGCCAAGGAAATTTCCGTTTAATGCAGATCCAATAATTTCATTTTGACCGTGAAATGGAAGCCCACGAGAAGCTAAAAACTTAATTGTTTCTATTACCCGTAGTAATACATTTAGCCAATAAGTTATTTCTTCATTATATTGTTTGACTATTTGGGTATCCAGTCGTTGTAAAAGTTTACCTTTACATACATATTGTCCCAAACATTTACGATGATCCGGAGAATTGTCATGATCAGTTATTAAGTTAGAATTTGTCCAGTCATTAAATCCAGTTTTGGCAAATACGGATGTTCCTCCATATAATTTGCAAGGACCACAAAACACGTGACCTGTGGATTCTGAGTATACTAACCAGGTTCTCTTCACATTTTCGCCATTAACAAGCTTTTTCTCAAACATATTTTTAGATAGAAATATTTTTTGATTTTTATACTGCCTTTCTGATCTGGAAAAATCTAATTCTTCGTTTTGTTGCAGTCCATTTTTAACAGTCCGCGGTAGAGGAACCAGGGCAAGAAATCGCTGGCGATAGTGCAGCATTCGTCACCGTTTCGATCCTTTCTGCAGAGTTCGTAAAAAATGTTTCTAGTTTACGAGTATGTCTTAAAATGTTTTCTATTTTCCTTTCCTTTTCTTTTGCCTTTTTTCTGTATTCTGCTCCACTTGGCTTTTTTACTATCGAACTACTCTCATTACCACTCATAGTCTTAAAAAACACGGAAACACTAAGGAGAGGACAATAAATATCAATCACCAAAAACGAATATACGCGAGCGCGTGATATGACAGACGAACGACGATTTCGAAAGAGATAAGACAAATGAATGAAGCGCGGCAAAGTATACTAACTATTAAACACACCGTGGAGTCCCCGCACATCGTTGATGATGTGTTTCATTGCGCGCGGCAAGCTGCGCTAGGGATGGCCGATCTTCGATTCGATCTCTGCGATTCGGTTTTTTAGCCTTCGATCTGCCGATTTTGAATCGATTTTTCGCGTTACCGATTCAGCTCGAATCGATTTATTTATTTCCGATTCCCATTGATTTAAGATAAGACGCGACGAAATAAAATAAAACTGAGCAAGCTCACGTGGAAATTTTTTTGCATCATCATTAATTTGTGTAATAATCCTGCCAATTTAAAATTTCGTACCAAAAAATTGTTAATGTTAGATAAATGCGTTTCAGATCTCTAAAATATGGTAGCGTTATCTGTATGACTGCATGAGTGCCTATACTGCCAAACAGTGTAGTTGGCAGCATTTAATTTTAGTACATCCCTGGTTAACTCTAAGGTCTTTGAAAATTTCTCACTGCTAACTAGGATAGGTGTAACGTCTGCCCACTCCGTCCTTCCGCTATATGGTATCCAGTCTGGAGCAAGGTCTTCTTCTGAACTATCATCACTTATTTTTAGTTCTTTAAAATTGCCAAATTAATCACTTGGTGAAGAAAATATAATATATTGTCATATGAAGTCCACCGGTTTTTGCTAGTTATGACAAATTGAGCCTAATAAAGCGAAACAAAATTTGTGTTTCTCCAAATTGAAGTGTCAAAATAAATGGAATCGATCTATGAACATCGGTCATTTTAGAGCGATTAATCGATCTTCGAAATTGGAAAAAAATTACAGATCGATACATACCGAATCGATTATCTCAGTTCGATTCCCCATCCCTAAGCTGCGCTGAGTGCCTAGTGCGAGTTTTGTTTAATTCGCGGATTATTTTGTATGGGAATTTAAACAGTGCAACCTAGACGATAAAGAATAGAATAGGATACAATCGATACAGAGTCATCTAGCGGCAAATGCGAGAACTAGGTTGCACTGTTTAAATTCCGAATTTCCGATACAAAATGAAGTTAAAATTTACGCCCGTTATTGCGAGGCGGATTAAACAAAACTCGCACTAGGCACTCTGTTGCCAGCTCACCTACTCGCTCGACCACCGACCGATTCGAGTAACAAGTCAGTGTTTGTTTTACGCGCGCTTTTTAAAATATAAAATTTATTGTTAAAATCAGCGCATTTAGTTTTAGTGTTTTGTCTCGGTCTAGTTGAAATATGTAGGGTAGATACAATGATGCTAGATTAGTGCATGCGAAGACACGATTTCAGCGCCCCCCCCCCCATCCGATCCTCGCGCCCTAGGCTGCAGCCTAATTAGCCTAAGGGTTAATCAGGCCCTGCTTACAAACTAGCATCGCAAAATAAATTACCTATTTGAAATATATCAATTAATTGCTTACTCGATACAGGGCCAGATAGAAGTCTTCTTAAACCTGATATTTTACCTTATAAAAAGAATTTAAGGTATAACTCATTAGGAGGACCAAATCGTGTGACTCATAAGATGACCACACCTATTCCTAGAGAATTAATTAAAGAAGGGACATTAGAATGGAAAATTTTCCCTCTTAAGAGCAGGAAATATGACGCCATTATAGGCATGAACTTCTTAATTCCTTTCCAAGCAAAAATCGACTTTGATAACCATTTTTTAGAAATCTTTTCTAAACATAAAATCAATTTTGAAAACATTGATTATCCCAGTGAAGTTGCACAAGCAACTTAGAACCAATCAAAGATGCTAGTGCAGAGATCTTAAACCAAAATCATCTCAATTCCAAAGAAAAAACTCACTTAAAAGAACTGCTAGTTCGAAACAAAGACTTATTTTTTTAGTGAAGGTGATAATATGACACTCACTCATGAAATTAAGCACGAAATAAGATTAAAACACAATAATCCCATTTAGAGCAAAATATATCGCTATCCACAAATACACGAAAAAGAAATTGAAACTCAAATAAAGGATATGTTGAGGTAGGGCTTCACGGCACCGAGACAAGACCGAGACTTTGGCAGATCTCGGTCCTGGTCTCGCCAAGGTGAAGACGATCTCGCTCTCGTCGCAATCTCGGCGAGATAAAGGCCAGTCTCGGTGCGATCTCGCTCTCGGCAAGATAAAAAAAGGGTATTTCGGTGGGATAACGGGGAGCGAGGACAAGTGATATATCTATGTATATATGCATTTTGTTCATATTCCCATCGCCAAAATAAGGTAGCAAAGGCTCTTGTTTGCTATTGGGGATAAAGCGCAAATATCTGAAGAAGGAAATAATGTAGAAAGAAGCGATTGAGGCGAGCAGTGTATACTTATATGCCCCATAAATCACACAATTGAAATTTTTCTGAGCGACATAAAAGCTGAAACAACTAAAAAAAATTGTCCACAATAAAATGATAAAAACTAATATCTCGTCCACTCTCGTCACCTCAATCTCGCTCTCGGTTTCGCACTGTTACCAATGATATTGGCCTCGCTGCCGGTCTCGGTATCGTGTCGAGACCGATACCGGCAGCAAGAATTATCTCGAGTATCGTGAAGCCCTATGTTGAAGCAAGGAATCATAAAAGAATCCAATTCGCCCTACCATTCCCCTTTGTGGATTGTACCAAAGAAGGCGGATAATTCCAACATTAAAAAATGGCGCATAGTCATCGATTACAGGAAGCTTAAAGAAATAACAACAGATGACAAGTTTCTTATACCCAACATAGACAATATTTTAGATAAGCTCGAAAAAGCCCAATACTTTACTACTCTAGATCTGGCAAAAGGCTTTCACCAGATCTTAGTAAAACAGGAGGATCAGAAAAAGATAGCTTTTTCCACTCCTTTCGGGCACTACGAATACATTCGTATGCCCTTCGGGTTAAAAAACTCGCCAGCAACCTTTCAAAGGTTGATAAATTCAGTCCTTAGGGGCCAATAACGCTAAAACAAATCAAATCCTTTCTGGGAATTACCTGGTTCTATAGAAAATTTATCAAAGTCTATGACAAAATATTTGAAGAAAGATTCCAAAATCAACAAACTAGATCCGTCTTTCATTAACGATCTTTAAGGGAGGTTTTTCTTGAAAATTTTTTTGAAAATCGAAATTTTTTTTTTCTTATAGAAAAATGGTTAAAAATACGATAAATATTATTTTAAATTATTCCCGCTTATCATAAAGTTTCTACAGCGCCTTAAAGGTCAGCGCGCCACAGTCTACAGTTTATTTTTCAAAACTTTAAACACATTTATCTCGAAACATACTTTTTGAAAACGGTATCCACGATTGCGGAAAATCTAGTGAATCGATTTGATAATTTTTTTCTTAAACTCTTTATGCACTAATTCTCCTAGGAATGAACCTATTTTCAATTCTATTGAACCTATTATTATCACTTCTACTGACTATTCTTTTAACCCTTACAACGCAATAAAGGGTCAAAAATGATGCCTTTTTTAAATTTTTTTTTAAACTGTATAATTTTCTTAACTTTTCATTAAAAATAGGTTCATTCCCTAATTTTATGCGTCTGCTTTAATATATTTTTTTGTTTTTGGATTCAGACCATCCTAAGTCAAGATATAGTGGATACCGTTTTTTCCATTTCCTTTTTATATGTAGACTTTGACGCCATTCATATATATGAAAAATATTAATTAACAAAAAAACAAATTTTTTTTGTATAGCCTAAGGATGTATAATTAAGATTTTGAGAAGAAAATAAATTTAATTTTGCTTATTTTTTAAGATTTTCAAGAAAACCTCCCTTAAACAATTAAAAACTTTTATTACTTCACATACCGATACAAGCCATTATGCCATTGGTGCCATGTTACTTCAAGATAGACATCTAATTGCCTATGCTAGCAGAACCCTAAATAAATATGAAATTAGGTACAATACCACTGAAAAGGAGCTACTAGCCGTTATTTGGGCTACAAAGTATTTCCGACCCTATCTCTATGGTAAAGAATTTATACACGTTCAGTCTTAACGAAGGAAGAGACCCTTCAGAAAATCTAAACGATAATTCTAACCCTACAGAAGATGTAGATGACAACAGTTCCCTACAGCCTACAGTTCATTCTCAACAAGAAGAACAAAACGATTATATTCCAATTTTGGATTCTATAGAAAAAAGGCTTAAAACGCAAATCATAATCACCCCAACCTTTAGCCAGGAATTTGAAAAAATCTCAGGAAATCAAAGAATATATTTGAATCCAAACTTATCCTTCGAAGAGTTAGTCCAAATATTAAAAAGCAATATTTCGGGAAGTAATATAGTAGTTATTTACACCCAAATTGAATACCATGACTTTAATGTTATAGAGCAGATACTAATCAAGAAATAGATAGTATCTATTCAACATAAGCAAAAAAACACCCTGGTATCATTGCTCTTTACGAAGATTTAAAAACGAAGATATATCATAAGCAAATTAAGATAATTATTAATAAAATCACAAACAACTGCGATATATGCAATTGCGAAAAATATGACAGAAACCCAATCAAGCCCAAATTCAGAAAAACAGAAATTCCTAAATAAAAACCTAATAATTCATGTCGATACATATACAAATAGGAAACAAACATTTATAGTATTTATCGATAAATTTACAAAATTCGCCACGGCATACCCAGTCGAACACCGTAATCACACGGAACTTATAGAAAAACTCAGAATCTATTTTAATCATAAAAAAACCGAAAAAGATCACAGCTGATAACGAATTTAAATATATTAATGTTAAAGAATATCTAAACCAAGAAAATGTTGAATTGTACTTAGTTAAACCAAACAGTCATATTGGTAATTCAGATATTGAAAGACTTAATAACACCCTACGTATACTTAACTTAGAACAACCAAATTCCATCCGAACTCAAATGTTAAACGCAATTAATTGTTACAATATCATATATCGCAGTACAATTAAAACTACCACTTTCAATGCTCAAGAAGGAATAGTCAGAGCAGAAAACATTTATAAAAACCTCACAATCCCAAGAGAAAAGACTAAGTCAACATAATAAAAGTAGGGAAGATTACGAAGAAAAAAGAAATCAAGGTTACATTAAAAATTATAAGTCTCTCAGACATAAAGAAGAGCCCAAATTTAGAAAATATAATTTGCCCAATGTACACCACGTTAATATCAAACTAAAATTAAATTTTCAGATAATGACGATCCTTGTCCTAATACTGACAATTCTGCAACCGTCAGCAGCCCAACTACAAGTAGAGAAAATTGAATCAAGTACAGGTTATACTATATTACAAGAAAAACAAATTATAATACCAAAAACCTACAACTATTCCTTACACTTTATTGATGTCCAGCAAATCGATAAAATAATAAAAGAATTAGCCCTCAGTGCAGCTATACTTCTGAACAACCTTACTGACGCATTATGTGAAGACATAGACAAATTGCAAGACAAATTGGTAAAATTAGAGAATGGTCACCACTCTATACAAAAGCGTGGATTATTTAACTTTATAGGAACCATTAACAAATGGATTACCGGAACTATGAATGACGAAGATAGAAAAGTAATTAATACACAACTAGAAGTTATCGGCAGCAGTAATCACAACCTATTAACAAACTTGAACCAACAAATACAAATTACGAAAATTTTAACATTTCCATTGACCGGTTACTTAATGCTATAAAAGATGATAGAAAGATTATAGAAGACCTTTTACATAACAAAATTGACAAAAACAGACACAAAATTGCAGCAGTAGTTATTCGACTAAGCATACAAGAAGCAGACAAAATGATAAGCGAATTACAGGACAACATAATCTTTTCCAACCTCAACATTATACATCCGCTCTTAACCCATGAAGAAATTCTTGACTACCAAATCAATTCAAATAAATTAAAAAATCTGAAGGGGAGGTTCCTTCAAATTTTTTTGAAAAAATCATTTTTTTTTCACATAAAATGAAAGCTGTATGTTCGTAGAATATGTGTACGAAAGGATTTTTCGATACGATCGACATTTAAACAGTCAGAGCGACTAAGATCTTGATGTGAGTATAATGCAACATATTCAACAAGAAATTGTTTGGACAATTTTGGAAATCTTCAAATTTTATTATTTTAAACGTTATTCGAACGTTTCTCAGTATTTATTTCCTGGCTAAATGTTTCGTACAAAAAATGTCATTTTTGGAGCTGCTATCTTTCAACGCGTTTTTCTCGGAACCACGTTTTCCATGTGAATTTCAAGGATATCTCTTGATCTATTGTTCTGATTTCCTTCATATAAAGCAGTTTTGAAAGGTGATCATCTTTTGTATGGCTTATACCTAAAACGAGCATAAGTTATTATTAAATTTTTTCGAGCGTTCATATTTCAGTCAATTTTTGGTCAAAATCATTACAGTTAGGTATAAGCCATAGAAAATTTTATCTAGTTTCATTTAAAAAAAACCTTTTTCACTTCAGATTACTACAAGAGGCTGTAGGCTTGAAATTCGGAGACGAGATTTTTCAGGCAGTGATCGACGAAAGCCGCCATTGTTCAGCCGCCATTTTGAATTTTGTTACAAAAAATATATCATATTATTGTATAATAAATAACCAATTCAACTGTCAAAACCGGATGTTTCTATGTTTTTTCATCATGCCACAAATCATTTCCAAACTTAGGCCTTTTTTCGGCCAAATTTGAAAGAACCTCCTCTTGGTCGGCTTTTCTAAAACAACTAGAAACAAGTTGATATTTTTAATAAAAATTCCATTCAAAATGACCCCAATTAACAAAAAAATGATCATACTACTAGCAGACGCAAATACATGCAACATGATAAATTCCCAAGTTACGCCAGCATTAGAATATCGAGGCGAATATTTTGAATACAATGAAAATAAAACACTCCATCAACTCAATTATCTAAAGCATTGTGTTATAAATAAAAATTGTATAAGCATAAAAATGTGTAATACGGAAGTTTACAATATAGACGATTGTAGTATTTTAATTCAGTTATCAAACGATGTAATGTTATCGTCAAACTATGACGAAAGAAAATTTAAATTAAACGGAAATTACTTTATAAAATTAAATAATTGTAGCATTAATATAGATAATAAAACTTATTTCAACAACATTACAGAAATAAGAAATAAATATGTTATTAAAAATTTATATTACAAACAAATTAGTGAAATTGTGTTAGAAACTAAAAGAAATATTGAAGATATTCAAGAATTGAAATTTCAGAAAGTTTAGGAAGTTTCAATGCAGTTATTGTACCAATAATGTTAGTAATAATTTTGTATATATTTTGTAAACAAAGAAAGTTCAAAGTAAAAGTTGCTAATCGGATCCAGGAGAATCTCAATCCTAACGAAGGAAGAGTTACATTCCCATTATCCTCGTTTACTCGAAAAATTCAAACGAAACCAAGATAAGAAATCATATAAAGCAGAAAATGTGAACAAAGTCAGCAAATAGTCCGACGCAAACAGATCCACATAGGGTTATATTATTTTAAATAAAGATATTATGATGGAAAAGTAACATTTCGCGAAAAAGCTTTTAGTCAGTTCGTTATCTTTATCCGTCTTGTAAAGTTGTGTCTAAAGATACAATTCAGAAATAAGTGAGCCCAGAACCAAAGTTCTCTCAAACATATTTTAGTGCAAATAGTAAAGAAAATAAAAAGTGCAAATCATAAGTTTTGTTGTGTTATATTATTTTCTACCATCTTATGAAAAAGAAATTTTACTCGCGTGGTCCGATTTGGATGGTTCTTCTTTTGTTGTACAGAGTATGATCCCCCATTGCTAATAGGATAATTCTTTTCTGTTGGGTAGCGTATCTTCCCTGGTTGATACATGAGGAAAAACATGTTGGTGGGGTGGGAGTGGGTGGTGGAACCTAACTTTGTAATGCGTGAACAGATTTGGATGGTTCTTTTGCTGTTGTATAGAGTGTGATCCCCCATTGCTAATAGGAGAATAATTTGGTCCTAGGGTGGGGGGTCGAGGAAGGGTAGTCTAACTTCGTAACGCATGGAGACGGAGTTGGATCAATTCGTTAAGCGGCACGACCAACAATCTATGGGTCCCGGGTTCGAGACCAGATGACCCCTTGAGCTTTTATTAAGATATTAAAATAATCCATTCCGCCTCCAGCTCGCAGCAATGCAAAAAACAAGACTTAAGTTTCCTCAATACCCTTACCCTAATTCCCTTCGGGCCAAAAACATGCTAGCGCATCAAAGGGTTTTCCTCTAGGATTTGGCCACATCGTATAAAAAAAAACTAGTGGGGTAGGTTTAGATTCTGGGTGTCGCATCATTGGTGCGACCCTTGAGGTCCACACGAACAACTTCCCAGTTAATAACAATTTCCAAGTTTATTCATAAAAGAAATTTTTTGTGGTAACAAAAATTTCAATTGTTTATAAGAATTTTCAATTGCTATGAACAATCTGCAATTTTGTATTCAATTTCCAATTTTGATAATCAATTTTCAACCAGGTAAAACCATTTTTTATAATTATAAATTTATTATTGTTATAAACAATCATTTATTGTTATAAACAATTTCTGTTCATAATAAATTGTTATTATCCGACTTTTTGATGTCCCGATCGTCATCAGATCAAATTACATCGAAGAAATCCTTTTCTAGAAAGTCTGAAATCAACTTTTTTTTCAGTTTTTTTGTTTAAACAAAAAAAACGGCTGAACCGAAATTGATTAAATTTCTTTCAGCTCTTATTGACAATAATACGCTTCGAATGGCACCATAGCGAAGTCGTTATCATTTTTTGTTCGCGAGATTTCGTTGTCGAAAAAAGTGGGTCCGAACGTACGTACGTACGTACGTACGCACACACACACACACACACACACACACACACACACACACACACACCAACACCCACACATACATGTGTTGAAAAACATGCGTAAAACACTATGGTGACTTTGAAATGTAAAAAAAAATTAAAACTAAAAATTTGGAAAATCGGGCCCATTACAATAACTTCCTATATGTGGGAAGTTAAAAATTCCCATGATCCTTTTTCTATTGGGTAGAGTATGTTCTCTGAAATGGGTGGAATGTGGCTAAGGGTAGTGGGTTGAACCAAACTTTTTAACGCGTGGGCCGATTTGGATGGTTTTTTTTCTTGTTGTACAGAACAGAAGACACTAGGAAATGAAAAATAAAATAGTTTTTTTAAGAAAAATTTTAAACGATTTCAAAAAAAGCACTTAAAAGCATAAAATATTTTTTAATTTTTTATCTATTACGACATTTTGAAGCCGGTGCAAATCAAACAAACCAGGCAACTACAACAAAAGTATTTAATCGTCTTTCCTTATGATCCCGTGAGCTGAAACGTTTAGGTTGTTTTATGTATACCTGCAATTGTGGTTGGGTATTTGTTTTGTTTGTTCAATTTGCACCGACTACAAAATGTCGTAATAGATATAAAGTGAAAAATTATTTTATGCCATTTAGGATTTTTTGTGAAGTCGGTTCAATTTTTTTTAAACTATTTTATATCAGTTGAGTTTGACTAGGAACAAAGGAAATGAAGTCAGAATTGGAAAACAAACTAAGATTTTTCATATTTTTGAACTGAACTGAACTTTTTCTGATGCGAGATGTACATAACAGCAGTTTTCGTTGTGGTTCCTGAATGTAAAAAAATCAAAATAATTCTTTAAAAAACCCAACGTGGAATGACTGCGGTTACAAAAATTTTCGTTCCTTAAAATTTTAAATCAAACTAAAAGTTTAAGGACAGGCTGATTAAAAAAATTCAAAATGTATGCGAGGTGTTTAATTTATCCTGTAATTAATCGACTTATAGAAAAATAATTTGGGACAATTTTCACGTTGAAACTTTAAAAATTTTCATTTTGTTGCCATTTTAGATTATGTTGTCATCTATGGAGAAGTCGACAAAGTGTATATGTATATATATATATATATATATATATATATATATATATATATATATATATATATATATATATATATATATATATATATATACAGTGCCGTGCAAAACATTAGCAACGCATGGTATGGGGCAATAAAAATGCAAGATAACACATAAATCCATTAACTCCAGGAAAATGTTTGTATATATTTTTGTTGCTACTGGTAAGGTCAATCAAATAAATTCCAAAGGAAATTGTTTTTTTTTACATGTACCATAAATTTTTATAAAATTAAATGAGTCTTTCATTTTGCACCCGTGCAAAACAATAGCAACGCTTTTGTCAAATTCCTTAAGATAACGGTGATTACGCAATTACTTCAGACATTTTTACTTCATTTGGTACTACTCGGTGAGAGCTAACAAAACTAGTTCAGTTTGCAGTCGTCTCTTTGCAAGATCGATCATATTTCTAATTGTAAAAAATATGGCTCCTACGAAATATAATAGTGAGTTCAAGTTAAGATTAGTGCAAGAAGTTCAAGCCGGAAATACGCAGTACAGTGTTGCAAAAAAATATGGAATTAACAGATCAGTTGTAAGTAGAATACTAGCGAAATTTAGGCAGGTAGGAAACACAAAGACAGTTCACTCAGGTGGTAGACCAAGGGCAATAACAGAAAGGGATGACCGGAAAATAATTTCTAAAATCAGAAGTAACCCTTTTATATCGGCACCGGAAATTATCAGGAAGCTTGATCTTAAAGTTGATCCCAGCACTGTCCGAAGGCGAGCTATACAGAACAATTTACGTAGTTATCGTTCTGCAAAAAAACCTTTATTGACAAAGCGACATGCCAAAAACAGGTAAAATTTCCAAGCCTGTTCAGTGAGATGCACTTTTTTGATATATTTGTTGTTTTTAGATTAAAATTTGCTTTAACTCACATCAACTGGTCAACTTCGAAGTGGAGAACAGTTCTGTTCAGTGATGAGAGTAAATTTAACCTCATTAGTAGCGATGGAAATAGCTTTGTTCGCAGACCCAAAGGAAAACGGACTGATCGTCGGAATTGTACACCTACAGTCAAGCACGGTGGTGGAAGCGTTATGGTGTGGGGCTGTTTTTCGGCCAGCGGAGTGGGTCCTCTACATGAAATAAAAGGTATAATGGATCGTTTCCAATATAGAAATATATTAGAAACGATAATGTTGCCACACGCTGAATAAGAAATGCCACTACGATGGGTGTTTCAACAGGACAATGATCTATTGAAAATCTTTGGGGGATTTTAAAGCGAAAAATTAGTGGGAAGAGATTTCCTAACAGAACATAATAATAATAATGCAGGCGTTAAAAAATGAATGGGAGAATATTTCTCCTAATACAATCGAATCAGTGATTAAATCTATGCAAAACCGTTGTGCCCAAGTCATCAAGCAGAACGGATACTTTACGAAATATTAAAAATACATTAAATGTTGCTAATGTTTTGCACGAATATAAAGTGAACCTATTAGTGAATTGTGAAAAAGTTTAGTTTTTGTAAAAAGAAAAACTTACTTTATAATTTTTTTCCTTAACCTTCTTGTACTTAACCAAAATAAAAAAAAAAAGTTTCAGAAATTAACAAATTTGTTTGGTTTTAATCACTTTTATTATGTCACACAATGCGTTGCTAATGTTTTGCACGGCACTGTATATTAACTAGTAGTGTAATATTAACATAATAAGAATAAGGAAATCCTAGATAACCGAAATTAGGCTAAAATATTTTAAGAATATGTTACGTCCCCAAAATCGTATGATGATGGTTTTTCTCCATGTAGTGTTTGTCGTTTTAGAACAAGCGATTCTGCACACTTTGATCTTTTTCAGATAACTCTCGTTGGTCTGGCGAAGAAGATGTTTGAAGAGTCTGCTCAGGACGAACGTTGTTGGCAAGCCGAACCTATTTTGGATTTTTCTTTGTTGGCGTATTAGAGACTATCAAAACAAGTCTTACGTCAAAGTATGCCTCAGCGCTACCTATAAGGATCTAGAGCTACTAGTACAATCAAGGTCTGCAGCTACACTTTAATATCCTGGATTGAAGTCTATGATCAGTTCTTCTTCGCTTGGAGTTGTCTGAAAATTTTCCACGTCTATCAGGATTCATTTCCGATACCATTTCGCTACTTATGACAATCGCCGCTGCTCTTTACCACTTCCTAATGATGTTAATATTTTTAACCACTCAAAATTATTCTACTACACACTGAAGGACTTCTAGATTTAAGCTTTATCCATTACTTATTGAACTTTGTAAAAATAGTATATTAACTTGTTGAGGTGATTTTGGTCTCTCGTATTTTCTATTGTTATATAATCGTCATTTTTAGGTATTCATAAGCAGCATTTTGATTTACCGTATTTTCTATTATTACTATTATATATAATCGTCATTTTTAGGTATTCATAATTAACTTCACTTTGGCTTATCGTATTTTCTTATATTATCATTATATAAGCGTCAATAACAGATATTCCATATTAACTGGAAACTGAATTACGTTATGATACATATTACTTGAATTTTGAATTGTAACTTAATAACTTCTTTATCTCGTAGAAAATGTAACATGTAAATTGAATTTATGTATCGATACTATAAGTTGAATTCCATAATGTAAAGTTAGCATCTTTTGTTGAACACAAGCCACCCAGCTGCAATCAAATAATTAACTATGTCGTGCGAATATCCTGAAAGCTCCTTTTTCCACACATCAAGTTTAATTATACACTGAATATATTGAAAACTGAAATCCAGGCTTTCTCAAATAATAAAACAAGTGAACTAGGTACATAATACATTATGTATTATTAATGTGAAAATACTGGACGAGAAAAATATTGAAAAGTATGTTAATTATCCGGAAAGTTTCCTGTAAAAGTGCTGGAATTGTGGAGTATACATAGATTAATTATCTGAACAATTCGTCACAATAAGTGTTATACACAATAAATCACCTTAAAAGTAAAAACAATTGTGAAGACATGTGAAATACTTGTAAAATCATTGAACGAACTGAACACATTTGTAAGGCAAAGTAAATGTGAATATTATCGAGATAGAACTGAAGCAGCCACAGCGGAAGTATATGGCTGAAAATGGACGTCATAGCATATAAAAGCCGGGGCCGATAAGGTAACCCCTCTCTTTTTCTTGAGTCTTTTTGGCAGTGTGTTTCAAAAAGTGGACCAATACGCAAAATTTAATAGTTTTCGTGCAACAAGTCAAAAAAACACATAAATAAACTCTGGGAAAAGCTAAAGGAAAAGGAAAACACGAAGTGAAGATTATTAATTAATATAAGGAAGTTTGGATCCGGACGGAGTACTTAAAGGATATGGCTGGTAAAATTAACACGTGGAGGAAAAGGACGTATTAGGAATGAAAAGAAAGCTAAGTAAAATCTTTTTGAATTTCTGTTTATAATTTTAATACGCGGCTGGGAGGTTTCCAACTATAAATATTTTAATTCAATAATTCGAGAGTTTATCGAGTAGGGTGTTGGATTAATTTGTTTAACTTTCCTTTTTTTATTTCACTGGTGTATAATTTGTTCATTGAAAATTTATATAATAAAGTTTGTTAAGTGGATCTTAAAAACATACTTTGATAGGTTTCGTGGTCTAACCTGCATCCGCAATTTTTTCCATATTTTCTTAAGACACAACCCACACCCATCTCCTGAGCTAGTGTGCCCTCACCTGAGGCGTGAGGTAGCAACATTTAATAAAAAAACCACCGCTTGGTTATTTTTAAATTTTTTTTCTGAAAGTACTCAAATACGAAATTTTCAGTAGGTCGCAAAATAAAATGTAACGCCATTAAGCTATAGGCATACATTTTGAGGTTACTCCTATACTGATATTTCGCCAGTATCAATAAAGATATTTAGGGTAGAGTCCTGCATATTGGGATAGACTACATGTTGCGATACTTTCAATATTTCATAAACTCGTTTAGTACCATCGTTTAAACTGCCAAAGTTACATTTCATTGATATCATTCGTGTGGTTACAAAGAAAGAACATCCAATTTTTGCATTTTCTGAGCTAAAATTATGAATGTTATTTAAAAAAATTAAAAAGTGGACCGGGGGTTTTTTCAAGTGCCGATTAAGTGAATATTTGCCATCGATCATCATAAGCATGTGCGTCTTTTTATAGAATTTTTAGTATTCTTTTATTTCTGCGCATATTGTTATGGTAGCAAATGTTTTCTCTGGTATCTAAAAATTGGGCTTATAATGCTTGTTGGGACACTAGATTTCCTGGGACATCTACTTTTTTATTTTTAAGCGTTTTTACGCCATATTTATTATTGTTTATAACAGGGAATGAATATTAAAGCAATTTTCAAGTGTTTGGTTGGCAAGTTATTTGAATTTTGAATTTATTTTTGATTTTTGTCTCTTTTTTAATAAAAATTTCGCAATGTCGACTGGACAAGCTGTCTAGATATTTCCAGATGACAATTGAGTTTTCTAGAAATTAATCGAATTCTCCATCGATTACTCGAGAATTTTCTTAAACATTGTAGAGATTGCAAAATTTCGACAACAGATTTGTCTAGAACTTTCCAGATGACAATGGAATTTTCCAGGAATCAAAAGTTTCAACGGTATACCAAACTCATCGATATCTTTATAAAGTGAAAAGTTGTGACCGAAAAGCAAAACGTGTCCCAACCACTGAGATATATAATACTGGAGTGACTGGTGCCATGAAATTTCTTCAAGAAAATGGTATCACTTTTCGCTAGTTGTCCCTTTCTGGGTAAGCATCTTTTTTTTCAACATTGTTTTCTTAATTGCCAACGTCATGTCGCCTATTAAATGCTGGCTTTAGAAATAGATGACAATATTCACAATCATTTTATATCTCTTTCTGGGTAAGCATTTTTCAGATTAAAACAACCTTTTTTTTGTAATTTTTATATCAGTAATTCCAATGATTTTTACATTTTCCTTACAACAAGATAAAAGATTAAAATTAGGTATGCCATTTCCTATATATATGGTTATTTTATTCTGCTCGCAACAGCTGCAAATTCGCAGTAAACTTTCTAAATTAAAAATGGTTTTCCTCCACTGAAAGTGAAATTGTACCCATATGAGATAGCGTATAAGTCACTCCATTTTAATACATCTCAGTGGTCCCAACATGAACAATATTTTTTCTATTATTTAACAAGTCGTCGGTGAAGTAAGTGATAACGTGTCGGCCCACCCATTTGGAGGTCCTAGGTTCGAATACCACTCGCAATCGTTGTCTCGAAGTGGGTAAAGACCCCCCCCCCCCCTCTCCCATAAGGGGTTACGGACACTAGAGGGAGAATTTAACAAAATCGTGTTTTTAATTTCACTTCCTTAAAATTTTAGCAGCCGATAAATTTTAATCTATATTTTTATGTATATGGTATGTAGTACAAGAACAACTGATTTGTAAAATATGTCGCTTTTTTCAAGTCATTTAAACATTTTGGTTTGGTCCTCGGTATGGAACATTTTATATTAAAAGACTATATGGAATAAGGTATTCGGAAATATTCTTTTCGGAAAGCATTCTTTTTAATTCAAAATTAGTGTTCTCACACATTTTGAAAGCGAATTCTTTTGCAACGGACAGTGGTAGTTCACTACAAATGCGTTTGAATTCCACATGTACACAGTTTTTCCTCTGATTTTCTTCGTCATGTGTTAAGCTGTATTTTCCGAAATCTACATCACAACACTGTTTTCGGTTTTTGTTTATTTACATTAATCATGAATAATTTTTTTTAACCACACTATTTACACCACAGTTCTTTCAATTTTCTGGAAGAACATGCCAGTGTAACATTTGGGGTTTGTAAATGACCGATTCAATTACAGAATGAATTTGTCAATTGAAATTAAATAAGATGAACATAGTTCCTTATTTACGTAGAAGATCGCATAGATGTTCGATGTAAATATTCTCTACGAGTATATTTCTAACACTAACAGGAGTCTATCAATAAAATGGTTCAACTAAGAAATTCCTATTTGGGATTTTTTTATAATTTTTGGTGTATATCAGCACTTCCGATTTCACCGGAAATGAAAAAAATATCTGCAATTCTTGGTAAACAAATTTTTTAAATTCATATTTTGGAACTAACCATAGAAACAAATTCGAAACACTTCTTACTTTTATTTTTTCGATAGAATTACAATTTTTTTTCAATTCCGACTAAACCAAGAGTGCTTTCAAGTTACCGGGAACTTGACTCTGATCTACAAATAAGATTATATAGAAATCCCAAATGTGAGTTTCTTGGTTGGGCCATTTTATCAGGAGATGGGTTTAAGTTCTTCAAGGGACTTGAGCGACCTTTTAAAAGGGAGCTATGGGGATCCAATTTTGCAAGAATTTTTAATTTATAAAATATCAACTTATTACGCAATGGGAGTTAAGAAAAAACAATATAATATATAATATATACAGGGTGCTTGGGTGGTCGATGGAAAGCCGTACAGAAGGGATAGGAGAGATCACTTAGGCTTCGACATTTTACAACTTATTCAAATCTTCACCCTAATATCACACTGGTGGAACATGACGCCTTGGTCATTTTTATTTGATTTAATTCTAGAGTGTGTATCTAGTCTGTAAATTTACACAATAAATAAGCGAACTGACTAAACAAGTAGGTAACTATATTTTTAACACAAAATGGAAATTTTTAACGTTTCATAATTAATTTTTCCTCAAAGTTCATTATAAAAGTTTAAAGCCGTAAACCTAAGCAGACATTGAAGTAGTTGGGAAAGTGGCTAACTATTTTGTATGCTGTTCAAGGCATAATTTTGTTGTTTACTCTAACCTGCGTGAGCAATTCTTGTGTTGCTCCGAACCAGCATTAAGGTTAAATAAGTATATTGTACGTAGGAAAGCTCTCAGGTTTTATTAAGTGAAAGGCTTAGACGATTGCAAATCTATTTTGATCCAGATTTTTTTGGTAACAACTGTGGTACTAAATTATAATTTAACACACCTGATAAATTGTTTTTTCTTTGATAACGATACAACATATTAGTTGACTGTCCAATACTTTTTAGAAGGCTATGATGGATTTCTTGTTTCTGTCTTTAAACGTTGCGTTTCGTCATCGGTTCTTATTTTATTCTATTCGATCAACTTATCTCTTTCTTGTAGGATTTTTCTTAATTCTGGAAATTGCCTCTTAAGAAAATCGAAAAATGCGATATTTTAAATTATAAACCCTTTAAAGCTTTTTTATTTTCACTGTATATCATTTTAGGAGCTTTACAGCAAGGTTTTATGATAGGCATATCAGCTGAATATTTCAATTTCTTCTTCAATTATTTCTACAATAGACTGTATCACTGTATCTTGACTGTATCTTGTATCACTGTATCTTGAGTGATTAACTTACAAGGCTTTATTTAACAAATTATCAGCTCTTCGTTTCCCCGTTATATTTATTGATTGCATTCGTTCCTACCTCGATACCTGCAAGCTGCGAGCTCTGCTTCGTTTGCCTCTATCTGACGTGCTATGCAATACTCCTGTTGTGCCACAGCGTAGCCATCTTGGACCTTTATTGTCTATAATTTATTTTAACAACACTTCTACAGGTTGGTCAAATTCATCTGTGCGCGACTGCGAAATTTTAAATACCAGCTTAGACGCCTTTTATAGATGGGATTATTTTAAGTCTCTTCCACTTAATGTATACGACTACGTCCTTTCCTCTTCTGGACTCAACAAAGTCGAGAATTTAGATATTTAACTGAATTTATATTTTACATTTGACGATCACAATGGCCAAGTAACGCTAATGCTATTTGACAATTCATTATAAAATGGATTAAAGAGCTTAATCACCCTTACATTACTAGCCCCATTGCACATTCATTCAACATTTTCGTATATTTTTGCTGTGTTTGGCCGTCCTTTTACAGTATTCATATTAATCACGTCTACGCAGCATAACGATGTTTCGTCTTTTTTGCGCATCGCATGACAAACAACTACACTACTGTAATTGTTTTTTATTTGTTATTATTATTGATAGTGTGGGTTACCCTGGTGGAAGCACTATGACCAATAAGGTCTTTCGTGCCATTTGACGAACATGTAAATAAATAAGCAAATAGAGGTTTCCTGAAAAAAGGTCAGCTAAAATTTTTTTACTAATTATCTCTTTCGTCTGTAAATTTACTTCATAAATGAATTAAAGCTAATATTACAAAATAGGGTTAAGCACGACAGCAAATCAGTTGACAATTTTTTTGTCATAAGCATCTTCCTCGGTATAAAACAAGCAACGAAAACGGCATATTCACACGACAACAATTTTTTGCTAAAAAAGCCAATTAATTAAATCTTCTATTAATATGTACTTACTAGAAGTTCGCCACTGTTCTGGTAACAAATTATAAATCGTGAATAAATAGATTATATAGAATTTAAATTATTGAAGTGAAATATTAAAAGAAGATAAACGACTACATGTATGAAACATAGGTATACATTTATACATACATATACCTAAAACAACGAATTCTCCTAAAATTCGAATTAGTAATTAAGAAATAATGTCTATCGTTTAATTAGTCATACATTGATTCTTTAAAAGGGAGGATTTTAATGTTAATTTGAATGCAAATTATGTACAAGCATGTCTTATACGATGTTAAGATTTCAATCTTCTACGATTGTAAAGGGTACATCCATTAAACATAAATTAAAATAAAAACACATTCAGAAACATTACTACAATTAAATTGTAACCATACCTTATTGGCACATTCAAAGCAAGTAGTCACCACTTTGTTAATTACATTCATTAAATTTTTCGTTTCTTTTATAACGTGATCAACTTTAACGAAAGTCGCTGCTTTGCCGACGGTAGGGTCCTTTACAGTAAACTGAAGAGTTTGAACATATGTTGGCACTTTATCTAGGTGATCAAGGAGTTCCTTCTTATTTTGTCCTGCAGGAACCTAAAATAGATGAAATAGTGATAAATTGAATGATCATTTACTACAACATGTGGCATTCCTACCTGATATGAAAACTGTCTGACCACCTTGTACAGTCTATTAGCTTCTTCCGCGAAGTATTCAGCCTGTGTAAATAAATCCTGAGTTGTCCGGAGGTTCCCTTCTCCCTTTGTGAATTGATACATTGAAAAAGCCATTGCTGACATATTTTTCGCTCGTTTGACAATGTCGTTATTTTCTTCAGACTCTCCATTCCATTTGTCGGTTTCAGCATCCATTTCATTCGTCAACATTTTCATTTCTAGACCAGTTTTAGCTATCTTTTCTTGCTCTTCTTGATCAAGCCGGGCCGGCTTGAGAGGTTTAGAAGTCGTTCCATGTTTCTGAAAATACCGCTTACTTTTAAATTCAGCTAAAATGCATACGAAATTCTGTACTTACTCCAGGTCTTGGTAAACTTAGATATTCCAATCGATCAGGCTTGGCTTGACTTTGTGCCATTTCTACCACTTCCTTAGAAACGGATGTAACATCGCTTGCTAGCCATTGCCACATATCTACAAAGACTTCTAAGTTTTCTTTGGCGATCTTACTGGAAGGATAAGTAGACAGTACGCGAGCAGCAGTTATTACTTGTGGCCCATATATCCTTAAATTTATCTCAGTAAACTTTGCCTGCACTTGTAATGTTTCACTTAAAGCAATATGTCTTAATAATTTGCAAACTTCTAGAATATGATCGATGAAGTCGTGAAAGCGATCGGCACATTCTTGTAGTCGATCCAATTCCTGATTCATAGCAATAGTTCGAAAGTTATTTACCAAATCAATTCCTAACTTTATCACATGATGCAGTTCTGTTGTTTGATCTGCCACTGACACGGCTAGTTGCTGCGACAAGTCATGTGCAGCAGCTATTACATTATCAATTGCCGAATCCAAGTCGTACGATGGATTTGAATACTGTTCCATACTAACTGCTATCCGCAAGCATTGGTTTAATTCTAACCTACATCTATCGCAAAGAAGAAGAATATTTTCTCGATTTTCATGGCTCGTATACGCCGAATCTGTGAAATCTTGCGTTTTCTCAACAACTTTATCTAGGGCTACCATTACATGTTCACGGGACTCTGCACTTAATATTGACATCTCTTGATTGATAGCTTCTATTCTAGGAGTAACTGTAGAGTTAAGTTCGCGATCTAAGCTCATATAAGACCGCCCTTTATGGTGGTTTTCACCAATTTGTCGGTCTCGAACACTGTTGCTGCGAGTAAGTTCTCTTCGACTATTTACAAACTCACGCTCTCGCCTGTCGTTTCCGTTCGATATGTCTTTGGAATTAGCGATTGTCAAAGCTTTAGGACTTACAGTATTTGCATTATTAGGAGGAATGGGAGGAGGAAGATTATCATATCGCGGCCTATACATTTCAATCAATCGTGTGAAATTTCTTAGTGCAGTATATGCTGTTGTTCTTTCAGCATCCCAATCAGCAACAATTTGACCACGTGGAGATAGCCTATCTGCGCCTGACTCTAACACTCCATCTTTGACCACAAAATGTATTAAATCCATGGCACGTCTCATTTGACAAAACACGGTGTCTCTGTTTTCTTTGGCACTACTACATTCAGGATGTCGAAGGCACGCTTTTGATGACGTTAAAAGCATCATAGTCGATCTTTCTAAAACTTGCCTCGCTGCTGACATTTGCGCTCTTCTTCTCTCATCTTTTAAATCATTTTGACGATCACCGGTAACATGGGCTAACTCTACCATTTCGGCTCCGAATACTGAAAATGCTTTCACGAATTCTGTAAAATTTGCTACTGATTCGAGTCTACCTAACGATTTTGCTACTTTATCTTTAGCTAATAGTAACTGTTTCACTACAACTATATCGGCAAGGAGAAGAACTCGAGTAACAGAACTTAAAAGAGCTCTGGCAGCGCGAACCATTGCACTTCGATCTGCTAATGGTCCATCTGGAGGTGGATATCCGAGAGGATCTGTGGCTGTTATTTCGCAGAGGCGTTCTATTGATGAACCTGCAAAGAAATAAGTTTGATTGAAAAAATTATTCCATTTTTTTTGAACATTTAATAAATATTTAACTACACGTACTTTCGGAGAAAGCAAAAATACAAAGATTTTTTACATTGTTGTTGGTTCTATAGAACTCTGAGCACAACGAGGATTCAGGGAAGTTATCATAATTTTAACGGTAGTTAGGGCGTGCTAAGGTAATAGTCTGAAAACATATAGGCATAGTCCGATAAATAAACACTGAAATTTACATTATTGTTTTTGAACCAAACAAAATTAATTTAAACAAAATATGCACGAAGTGTACTCTTGACCTGAGTGAATTGTCAAAAAAAAAAGTCAAAATAAACTACTTAAAACTCAGCGTTTCTGTTAAAGTAAAACTGCCTCTTTTTCAACAGCAGCACCAGTCTTTAGCCGGATGCTTCCGTATGAAACCGACAAACTAGATGTTAATCCAACTAAAGGAAAGATGAAGGTGTTGCCAAAGGACTTTACTTCTCTTTATCAGAAACTTTGATCGTGATAAAAATTTTTTTACATTTTTTACTTTGCTCGAGTTTTGAATAGTATATTTAAATTTTTTGTCTAATTTTGATAAAATTAAAAAAACAATATTTTGATAGCTCAGATAATTTTAAAGCTGTTTTACTTCTTCCTGTGGGTTGCATATTAATGACAATGGTTTGGAATTCACTGTAATTGTGTGAGCTAGAGAACCAGAATTGTAGAGTTCTCGTGACTCCTCGTGGGGTTGATTTGGTACATAGCCTTAAAGCATCACTGCCACTACGTAAACTTGCCACTAAAATCCAGGCCGGAGTTAAGCCCACACTGGTATGTATCTACGGCTGTCGGGCTGAAGAGGAGGGGGGGGGTTCGCCCCCCTCTGCTTCATTTTTAAGAGGTAAACAACTTTAAAAGATTCTGAGAAGTCCGTACCGAAACAGACAGTCCCTTTTCGTACCATATTCATACAGCGTCAAACTCTTCGACTCCAGATACCTTCATGTCGGTACCAACAAGTTTTAGCGGTCTAAAGGGTAGATCCACCCTTTTATTGGTGAAAACTATCAGATCCGACCTATTCGCATTTATGTAGAGTTTCTAAAACCAATGCTTGATTGCTCTGAGGTCTCTCCTCATAAGGTCTACTGCGATGCTCATGAACTTCCCTCTCGCCACAATTGCTATGTCATCGGATTAACAGTTGTATTACACTTCCCCAGTCCCGCTAACTCTTGCTCACAGTTTGATCTCTGAGAATATTCAGCACATTCTTATTACAAGATATAAAGAGAATAAGCCAATGAAAACAAATACACAAATATATATTATTATATTTTTTAACATCCTCCTAAATAGCAAAATGGTTATAATTCCACTGGGTATAAAATATGTATAGTTCTGTGGGTTCGTTTTCCGTCTATGTAACATATCTCGCAAGCTCCGATCTTATCCTGAAAAATGCTATCTTGATAGATGATGTTGTTGATCTCTACTGAGCAGTTTTCGAAGTGAATCAGCTGCGTGCCTTCAATTTGTGGGTGACAATTTTATCGGGGTTTCTTTGATATTGCTCAGTAGGATGTAGTTTGGTTTAGGTTGAAATATCTCTGATGTTTGTATCCGTTCGATGAGTCTGCATTCTGCCGGTTTGTTTTGCAAAAGGCGACCAATACAGGTAGAACTGTTTGTCATCTCTCGGTACGCTGATTCCTTGCAGTAGTAGATGCTTTCTATTTTGTTGCATGCTTCGTCCAAATATTGAATATCTCTTGGGGCTTGGATTAAATTGGGCTTTGTATCTATTATTTTCGTACTATCTATTGGCAAGGGGATGATGTGGAACATGGAGTATGTTTTCTTGTTGAAATCGGAATAGTAAGCTTGCAAACCTAGCAAATTATAAACATGCTCATTGGATTTAATATCAATTGATTGGTTTTTAAGATTTTGGTAGATATCTGTAATTTCGCTTGGACTCAAAATTGGCTTAGAAATAATATTTAGTCGGGCAAGTACTGTAGCTTCTGCAAAATTTTTTAGGTGATTGTATTTTGTAGTTAATTTGGTTAAGATATTGGCTGTATTTTATTATATCTCTGCCGTTATTATTAAAATTGTCGATTGTCTTTTGATAATAGTTCAAATACTTCTCGATTCTTGCTGATTATTTATGTGGTTTGTTATGTTCTCAAAACGTTCTATCATCCTATTATTTATTACTGTTTGATTGTTTAACTGGTACTTGATAACATATTGGTTTGAAGTCAAGTTTTCAATTTCCTTATTTAAGCGTTGTGCATCTCTATATTCAATGTTTCCCGTAATACTTTTGATAACCGTACCTAAACCGTTTATTAAACCTCTTCTTTTTCTAATGTTAGGTTTTAGTGTATTGTAACGTGCACGAGGTAGGCCAAGAAAAGGGAAATAGTGAACCGTGTAATGCGCATGCTCTAGGGGACAGAAATGTAGGCAAGGAAATGTCAAACGTGGAAAGTCAAGGACGACTCGAAGCTATGGTGAATATGTGAGGTGAAAATGTGTAAGGCAAACATATAGAACTAAGGGATAGAAGTTTCTCGAGTTAAGCTAAGTACATAGTACAAATAGACATCTTTTGTCTGGAGTAAATATTTTGAATAAATTTGAAAATGTCATTAAAAATATCATTATCAGTATATACCGCTATTAATTTGTTTAGAGGGAGATACTTTTTGTGGCCTCTTCCGTACATTCCGGAAGTCGTACTATTCGTCGGTGTTTATTCTTAAGTAGAACTTCTAGTGAAATAGGAGGTCTTTTATTTGATTTTTCGAATATTTATTGAATATTAAATTCATTGAGAGGTCTTTCCGATAAAGGTATGCCATCGTTTTGGTCTTCTTCCGCTGAATGTATTGTGGAGCTATGAGTAATTTGTATAGAGGTACGGGGTCTTTTTTCATTCGCGTTAACTCTTATAATTCTTTCATTTGTATCAATTTTAATTCGGCTAAATGCATCGGCATTTGAATTTTGAGTGCCTTTCTTGTACACGATTTGATAATCAAATTCTTCCAATTTCAAACGCCAACGTACAAGTCTGGAGTTAGGCTCTTTGAGGCCATAATGGCTTATGGTCGGTGAGAATTAATTTACTTCTGAAGAAGTCAGTGTCCTACTTGCATAAAAAATAGGTTTGTCACTCCCAATAGTACCTTGGGATAAAACAGCGCCAATCGCACGATAGTATGGATAAGGTACATTTTTTAAAATGCATAATATACTGGATAAGACTTACTTAGGAACATTTTTTAAATTATTTAGATTTTGAATTTGGTAACGCAAGGGATTTCTAATGCAAAGCTTTAAAATACCGAATTTGGTAAAACAGAATTTTGTAGTACAGTGTTTTGAAAATCAGAATTTTCAGAAAATATAGAATTTTGCATTTAAAGAATTTTAAATTGCAGAATTTCGATGTAATCCCGATTTAACGGAATCGAAAACAACAGCAACGTTATTTTTATTAAGTTCATTGGAAAATCCCCCTTTATTATGGTGAAAGGAACGTAAAAGGACGTAGAATCTGTTGCATATCGTGAAGAATTGGAGCCAGAGTACCCTAGCAAAAAGTGACTAGGCATGAGTGGGGAGATATCCAACGGATCACTGCTCGTATATGTGCATTTACGATGCACCGATGTTTTGGTGAGAATTGTCCGTAGTTGTTCAAAATCAAGCTTTACTTTACCAATTACCACTTAAATATATTTTTAATTGTGCGACGAACACGTCCTCAGTATCCATCCTACACTGTGCTCTTTGTACTATAAAATTCCATTTTATTCTATTGTAAGTCCTATAAGGTGCCATTTTCAAAGCGAGCTCTATTGAGCTCTAGACATGCTCTCCTAAACATTTTGGAATTATCCGAAATAGTTTCCAATTGACGGGCTGATAACCACTTCAAGGTAGACAAGGCTACGTTTGGCGAAAGTGTTGTAAATGGCTGAAAGGCTGGTGCTACTCATAACCGAAACATTGTTTTATACTGTTCTTTACCAGTTGTCGCCCTCGCACAATAACGCTTTCCCAGCTTGGTACTGGAAGTCTTGAGGAAGTTGTCAATGATGGGGCTGACAATATATAAGTTCACATATGCTACAAAATAACTGGGTGTATAAATCTTCTGTTTCTTCTATACAAGTGTTTCTCCTAGTCTTAGAAGGCCCACAGAATGCAAAAACGGCGTTAACAGAGCATTTTTTTACGCTTTTGGAAAGCTTCGCTTTCTGTAGCGCAAAATTTTCATCGTTGTATGCATTTAATTGGACATACCTTAGCCAACATATTTAAGCAAACTTTAAATTGGGCGCAGCAACATACGTCGATGTCAATCTTTCCATTTTTCTGCTTAAACGTATGAACCACAGAATATAACCAGTGATACGCAGCAAAAGTAATAAAATTTGTGTCACATAGCAAACGTTCTTTCTGAGTAATGTTTGCTGCGTGAGCATCTTTCATTAAAACCGATAAAGTAATAGAATCGTCTTCAATCAGCTTTTTATCTCGCCATTATCTTCTTCAAGCAAGTAAGGTCCGAGCGTCCATAGCGATGATTTTAGAAGGGCTTCCTGATATTCCTCGGGTTAACAAGTCAGCGGGGTTTTCTTGCCACTGCAGTCAGTTTCGCGATTATACACATAAGCGCGCGGCTATTACGGTGGCGGTCAATTCAAACTTGGGAATGTTAATTCTTTAAACCAATCTTCCTTTCAGAGATTCACTCTCTCTTTGATACTCACTCAAGCCAAAATCCCTATAGGATCGAAAATTCGTCCGATACACCTCGGGTATTGCCATATCCAGCAATTTTAGTTGGACCTATCATATATTTGCAATCCCTACAAATGCGATGAAATGCGTAGGTTTTCTATTTCACTCCGTCTGAGTTGGCGCAAATTCCAGACCAGGCCCAGACTCGAATATAATTCCCATATTTGGGAAGGGGCCTAACATATCGCACTGCCCGCGCTAGACAAAGTACAAAGAAAGGCATTAAACTTATTAACGACTCCACAATCTCTGAGAGTTTTGACTCTCTGGAGCATCGACGGAATGTCGGTTCTCCCTCACTTTTCTATTGCTATTTCCACGGCCATTGTTCTAACGAAATTACAAGTCTTATTCCTTGTAGACATACCACAATGTGTGATACATGTCGCTTCCACCCCTATATTCTCCAGGACAGATTTCGGGAATCTTTCCTAAGTCAAACAACACAAATGTGGAGTAATTTACCACATCGAAGGCTGTGCTTTATGTTAGCATTATAGGGCATTCCCTAAGCAGTGGCCTTATTATAAAAAAAGAAAACGAATCATAAAAATCGATCTACGCGTTCCGTTTAGACGCTTTTTATAGACGGTTCTCTATAAACCTTCTCCCCCTTAATATTATTAAGTGTATGATAATATCTTTTACCTGGAAGCATACACCACCTAATGTAAGCTTTGCCATCAATGTCGGTGTTTTAAATAGACCAAAGATCTAGAACTCTGGCTAAATTGTCGCTTTATCTTTGTAGACCATATCGACGCGATAGTAAATAAGGCCAGTTCGACACTAAGCTATATTAAAAGGTGCGCAAAGAAATTTGGCGATCCTTATATTATGAGTTTACTTTATTGCACTTTTGTTAGACCAATTCTAGAGTTTGTCTGTTGTGGTTGGCTTCCTTTTCAAACTATACACATTGATTGCATCGAGGTAGTCTGACATCGCTTCGTACAGTTTGCTCTTCGCCGTGGGACAACCCGCTTGTACTACCAGCTTATTAGATTCTCCAGAAACTAGGCGAAACAACTCCAAAACTGTTTTTGCTTTCGTTTGTTTGCAGGGTTTAATTGATTCGCCATCTCTTTTGTCATATTTCAATATTTCTATTCCATCTCGCTCCTTGAGAAACTCTGATTTGATTCCATTGCACTGTACTAATTATGGTTTTCATGAGCCTATAACGTCAATGCATCGTTGCTTTAAAAAAAATTTTAGTCGTATTGATTTTAATTTGTCAATACTTTTATTTATTTGATCATTATTTATTAATCTTATTTCTATTCTTTTACTTAGTCTTATTATCTTATTTCGTCTTATTAATTAATTTTATTTCTCGTTGGATTTTAATATTTAAGAAAATCAAGCAATATTTGTAAATCTATTGTATTATTACTTGTAGTTGTTTTAGTAGTCAGCCTTTGCGAATTTGTAATAATAGTACGAAGTTAGGCAACATGATTCCTTCATTCCACCCCATCTAAACCACATCTCTACCTTAACGCTCCCCCCACCTAAATTCCGCCTCACTTTAGCCCCAGCCTGTTCTATGTACGCGTTATCCTTTTACCAATGAAGCAACATAATCTATTCAACAAGAAAAGAAGCACACAAAACCGGTCTGTGTGTTATAAATTTAGGTGTACCTCCCCAAACCCCAGGTCAAAATTTTGAGCATGGTACCAATGAGGCAACACACTCTAAGAGAGAATAATTCAAATCGGTCTACGCATTACAAAATTAGGTTCCAGTTTCGTTAAAATAAAATAATATTGAATTTTCTATCTTTTACGACATTTTGAAATCAATGCAGAAATTCATTTAAAATTCAATATAACCGGTCGAGTACAGAAAACATTAATTTTGAGAAAGATGATCTTTTCAGCATTTTTTTGGGTCAAGCTGGATTATTTCTGAACATATCGAAGTTCAAGAATCTTGAGCCAGCTGGATTGTAATATAACACATATCGATTAAAAAAAGATATGAAACTCATAGAAAGAGAAAAAAATAATCGTTACAAAGTTTGCTTGTCCTTAAATGAAACTTCGTAGTAGTAAAAAGACTCTAAGTTCTATGTATTGTACCTTTAGCTTTCGAGGGTTGAACACAAATAAAGACTATACTTATATTTTAAAACCAAAAATTGAAACTACTCTGTTTTAAGTTGGAAGAGAAACCGAATTACTTAAAAAGCATATAAATGTAAGCACATAAAGTAAAATGAAATAAAATAATTTTATAAATGAATATGTTAAAGGACACAAAGGTTAAAGAGAAAAGTTTTATCAAAAAAGTTTCAGGAGTCAAGCGAAACTGTTATATTTTTGGACATCGTCCTGTTGCCTTAACACTTTTTCTTCGTGAACTAATAACACTTCAAACTAAAAAAAAAGACGCTTTATATCTTTATTTTTCTACTAAGGAGACCTCTCGGCCAGATAAAGGTTAAGATAGAAACCGTGCATATAAAAGAATTTTTAACTGAAGTTTGCAACTTTTGCGGTTAACTAGCATCGAACTTGAGTAACCTTATAAAACTTTTCCGGCATGTGTCGAGTGCACTTGTTAGGCTCAATGGCAGCGTCAAATGCATGTATAAAATTTTATGAAATCTTGAACGTTATTGATCCAATTTTAAAATGGAGACTAGATAAGGGCATCGCTATTGTAAAAATTCATTATTTTTCGAGAAACTATGTTGTTTTGTACAAATATGTAGATATGTAAGAATACACAATATCATAATACACATTATCATAAACTGACCATAGATAAAACCAGATAACATTTACTTGTATTTGCTGTCACCAT
This sequence comes from Leptarthrus brevirostris, assembly GCA_964036015.1. Lineage (NCBI taxonomy): Eukaryota > Metazoa > Arthropoda > Insecta > Diptera > Asilidae > Leptarthrus > Leptarthrus brevirostris. The sequence continues at coordinate 98,788,927 of OZ038372.1, read as the reverse complement.
TGCTCTGCTGCCAAAATATCGACAATTCTAAATTAAGAAAAAACGTCTTATATTTTACTGACAGTGTATATAGAACAGTAGTTTCTGTTTGTTTGACTTGTCACGTTATTGATGCAACATTTTAATAAATGGTAAGTTAGGATATTAGGAACGTAATGCCCCAGCAAGTATATGATATGAGATGGAGTAAAATATTTCTTATTGTGTGGAAGGAAACCTGAATATTTTATCGCAATATCTGCAATAATGGCTAGCCTACCTAAAATCTCTGGATATCGCAATAATGCCTTAATTGTTCCATGAAGGCAAGTTGAAGGTTGAACGGATTACAGGATTATATAGAACTACAAACGGTATTGAGTCTTGGAAACATTAATCAGGACACAATTATACCTGACCCAAGCGAGTATTCGCAAAATGTCTCTTCATAATGATATTATCATCAAATCGATTCATGTATATACGGTTTCCATGAAATTACGCTACAGAGTCGAAAGATTATGTGAAATCATTGATGCTGTCATTTCCAAAGCTATGGTGAGAGTTGAAGGTTAATAATAATAAAGGGTCAACAATAAAAGAAACCAAGAAGTAGGTAAAAAACTGAACCTGTGTACCGCACATTGAACGATGAGGTAATAAACTTTCAAAATGTATCAAAACAGTAAGACCCAGATCATATTACTGAAATTTGGTGAAAGAGCAGCATAGTCCCTTGAACTATTAAAAGCAAAGATTTTGGTTTCATAAAAGCTGTGAAAGTTGTGAAGATTGTGATTCTACCTTTCCGTAGGAAATGTTAGTAAATCTTGAGTAGGGCATCCAACTCCGAAACTGTACTGGCGAATATTGATAAAGTGGTTAGTTAGTTTTTAAATATTTCATCCATTACAGTCAATAAGTGATAATAAGTCAATAATTAGTGCCACTTTCGCCTGTGAATTCTGGTGTCTATCCCGTCTAATTGATGTTAAGAATGCGCTGGAGACACCTGCTGACAAAGGCTTGTTGCTTAGATATTATTTGACAGGTCACTTTCCATGTTGAACAGCCGTATAACGGAACCGATATTACGTTCGATTCTAAGATCCGGAGTTTTGTGCGCCTGAAGATTTTATTGCGCTATGTCTCAGCAAGAGTATTGAATGAATCTCGATCATTATTGATGCGACCCCGTATATCAGCTTCAGCTCCGCCGTCTACTGTAACTATGCTTCAAAGCAAGCAAAATTTATCCACTTGTACTATGGGCTCCTCTTCAGGATGTTTAGCACTTGGAAGTGCTCCCGCAAGTAAGTCATAGGCATATAAAAGTTATCATTTTTATGTTAAGTGTAAATTTTAAAATATGCGTGAGTGACGGGGATAAATAAAGGGCATTAAAATGGTTTTTTGAACAAAATATTTCCTGCTTTCTTTGCCAGGTAGTATCTAATAGCTGTTTGCATTGCAGGCAGCTAGTCTGGTTACATTATATTTAATGTAATATATGTAGCAACTAAATTTTAAATCGTTCTACCTAATAATAATACTTTATTAGTAAATTTATAATTTCTTAAGACCAATCATACAAATTCAATTCGTTTCATTTTGTCTCTTTTTTTCCTTTTCCTTCTTTCTAAAACTCATTAATACATGTACATATTTATAATGGTTTTATTTAGCTTCACTTACGTATATTTGTTCGTTTTTTTTGTTTCAAATCTTGGAACAACTTTTTACCCACCTCTAGTTGTTGTTTTTTTCTTCCGGCTTTGGCCAAAAGGGAATTAGGGTAAATGTAATGAGGGAAATAGAAAGTCTTGTTTTTGCATGACTGCGAGCTAGACAACAGAAAGAGATGGAGTAGATTCTTTTTATTTCTTATTAAAAACTCACGGGGTAATCTTGGCACTCAACCAACTGATCCAACTCCGTCTCCGTCCTATTGTATCGCTTTGAAATTTTTGCAGAATTGTTCAATTCCGGTGACAATATAATATTATAAACTCTCTAGATTATTTAATCAGCTTGGACACAAGCAAATTAATAGTGATGTTCCAAAGACCCAAAACTAAATTTAAGTGCATTAGTAATCACTTGTGGTTCAATACTCTGTGCATAAGAAATAAAGTGTTTCCTAACTACATAAGTTCAAATTTTAAATGCAACTACAAAACACCAGCAAGCATTAATGCTTTATATTTTGCAAAACAAAAATGGCTCCAACAAGAAATTCAAAATCACTATAAGCAGAGAGATAATATTGGCGTGTTTCTGTTTTTCATGCAATCAGAGCTCACAAGAAGAGTTCACCCATTAGTATTTGATGAAATTTTATCTAAATCAAATGAAAAAGAACAGCAGCTTGCCCATGACCAGTACTTAAAGCAAAAACAAAAGCTTGAGAAGTTAAGACTATCTTAAAAAAAAAAGAATCATCAAAATCGGTCGACGCGTTACGAAGTTATGACCGGTCAGACATAAAAAAAATACGCGTCGAACTTAGAACCTCTTTGTTTTTGGGAAGTCGGTTAATCAAAGAAAGTTAACGGTAGCTTTACAACAAATAAATCACAGATCATACATATCGACGGAGGAGAATTTTTTTTACACAATTTTATGAACGGGTTGAAAATTTGACTACAACAGAGTTCAACGAGGAAGAACTAAAAATACTAAACAACAGATTAAATTACGCTCCAAACTGCCTGATACCAGAGAAAAGTTTGTTGGCCTTGCAATTCATATCGATGCAGCGTTAGAAGAGGGGAATATTATTAGTAAACATGAATGTGCAAAAATTTTTAACAATAGGTTAGAGAACAAAGGAAACAGTAACAGGGCAATAATATCTTCAATTAAAAATAAATTAAGCTTTATTAATCTTATATTAGGGAAAGCTGACAAAGGTAATACTATTGTAATTTTAACAAAACAATTATATCTAGAGAAAATGGATGAGGTTCTCAACAACCAAGCAATAGTAGTACTTGCTATTGTAGATGGGAAAAACGGATCTCTTGAGCTAACCGGCTCTTCGGATCTGCTTCCTTTAAAAGATCCGGCTCCAAGAGTCGATTCGAAAGAGTCACTGCAAATGATCAACTTGAGATATTTTGTCTGCAGAGCGAAGAATGTAAGAGTTGCTTTAGCTTCAGTTGTAGTTCTTAGAACTTTTAGTCCTTTTCTTATGAGCGCTCATTCTCATTAGTCAACAAGAAGAAACAAACCAAATTAATGCAATTTTTGAGAAATGACTCTTCTTTTCATTCAAAACTGAGATCCGGTTCACTTGACTCACTTTTGAGAGCCGGATCTTTGAGCCGGTTCAGATCTGAGTTACCCATCTCTACTTGCTATTGATCCCACTCAAAAATATCAGAATGATGTTATTAGAGCAATTAATAAGGCAGATTTAGTTCTTAGTATACAAGATAAATTTCAATCTAAAATTAGTAATCCCTCTGTTCCGATTCTGTATGGCTTAGTAAAACTACAGAAAAATAATCATCCTATAAGACCAGTGTGTTCTGCCATAACTGTAAAAGAATAAAGAAAATAAGTGGTATAGTCCCGAAGTTAATAAATTTTCATTCAAGATATTCGGTTAAAAATTCTGTTGAACTTGAACCGTCCATCCCAGTACAGAAATAAAAAAATATCTTATTCGAAGATATTGATAAAAAAGTATGTAACCCAGAGAAGTCGTTGCAACTTAAAAATTTGGTAGACATATGCTTAGCACAAAACTATTTTTATTTTAATAATAAAATATGCGCGCAAAAAGACGGCTTAGCGATGGTTAGCGCGGCATCCCCATTCTTTGCTGAATTCTTTATGTCTAAATTTGAATGTAAACTATTTAATTTAAAATGTGATCTGTTGAGACATATTGTATGTTGGCATCGTTATGTCGATGACGTTTTATGTATTTCGACAGGTACTGTACGACAACTAAATTTATTTATTAATGACGTATAAAATAAGATAAAAAATTCTATTAAATTTACGGTTGATATAGGTAATGACTTAATCAATTTTCTTAACGTGACCATATTATCTTTTTGGAAATAGACTTAATTTTAAGATTTTTAGAAAGGATACCTTTTCGGATGCAGTTATCCTTTTTAATTCAGATCACCACTGGAATACAAAATTAGCCGCTTTTCATTGTATGATAGATCGTCTCCTAAATATTCCAATGACGTAAACTAACTTCAAAAATTAATTAAAAACTATAATAAAAATTGCAATAAATAACGGTTACAAGAAAAGATTATTTTATATTCTGCTAAATCAGAAAACCAAAAGCAGAGCATTAAAAATGATTTTTACACAAAATTCAGTGAAAGAAACAAAACATTGGAAATCCATACGTGAAAGTGCATCTTCAATAAAAGCCGGCATTTTTTAATAATAAAACGATAAAAAATCTTATTTCTAATAACAAAATAATATAGATGGAGGAATTATTTTGTATAAATTCGAGAAATACGAAATAAAAAAAGCGAAATTTGAAAATAAAAATATCTTAAACGATCAGTTAGATTTCAAAAATAAAAGTCCGTTATTAAATCCATCATTGTTCGAACGTAGGCATAAATAGAATTGTACTGTAGTTAGGAATTTAGTTTTGAGCATGATGATGCCCCAATAAGGCGAAACGAGTTGTTCTTAGTAAATTAAAACCCAAGCATTTCATGGCAATTTTAGCGATTGCAAATATATGATCAGTCCAGATTGATTGCTGGTATTTCAATACCCAAGATGTTTAGGGAGGGTGAATTGGGCATATTCCCTTCTTGGGGAGTTGGGGGTAAACCAGGCGTTTTTAAGGGATAGTAAACAGCATTGAGTCTTGGATGCATTAAACGAAATACGATTTGCTCTGCCCCAAGCGAGGACCGTAAAAATATCGTTGTTTAATGATCTAAACATGCGTTCTCGATTAACTTCTGTAGCATTTACACGTAAAGTCATTACAGACGCATATTGTACGCGAAATCAACTGTCGTCGGTGAAACTATGAATAGGATTGAGAGTAGAGATAATAATAATATATTTCATTCAAAGTTCATGTACAAAGATTACATAATCTTAAAGTGTACGAAGTGATTTGGAATTAATAAATTTTTGGGTACATAAAAGTATTAACTAAAATCTTACAATAAGCTAATACTAAAATTCAAAATAGATACCTATAATATAAAAGAAGAAAAAGTAAATAAAAAATAAATTTAAGCAAATTACCAAAAAAAAAATGAAAAAAAAATCAAAGAAAAGAAAAAATAAATATTATTATGTACTAAATATTTATGTATGGTAACAGATTCCACTTACGAATACTTTGGACAAAGTAAGAACGTTTGTCATACTGAGATCTATATCGTGGGATTAATAGTATGTCTGGTCGATTGCAAAAAGTCCAACTTCTGGAACAAATATGCAGGTTGTTGGCTGTATATAAGTTTGTGGAGAAACTTCAGTTTACGATGCGTCAAATAGGTTTCTAAAGGATGACCAAGCAAAGATGTTGTATAGGAAGAAATGTGACTATTCCGAGGCAACTTGTAGACAAAACGTGTCACGTCATTAAACGCCACCAAGATTTTCCTGCGACAGACTGAGTCAAGAACTGAGAAGATTATACAACCATAGGTAAAATGAGGTTTAATAAGAGCTTTCACGACTTTCCTTACGTGCAGCGTTAATACACTGGAGTTCAACCAAAGCTGCCGTAAGCAACCGTATATCTTTCCAATTGTAGCATTAATGTAATTGCAACAAGTGAAATTAGAGTTAAGCTCAAATCCAAGGCTTTTAACTGAACTTACATAAGCTAGTCTAGAATTGTTTAAGAGTGTCGTCGGTAAATTATTGGAATCGAAATCGCGCTTGTAGATTGCTAAGCAATACAACTTGCTAGAATTCAATGCCAGATTATTCTGTTCAGACCAGTTATCATTTTTATTCTGCAGATCATCATTTTTATTCTGCACGCGCAATCTTCCATTAAGCCGATTGGTCTACTCAGATAGATTTGTACATCATCAGCATATAAATGAATAGATGCATCTTTGATAACATTTGGAAGATCGTTAATGTAGAGGCTAAAGAGTAGAGGACCGAGTATAGATCCCTGTGGCAGTTCAGAAACACGCTTCTTGAGACAACATTTTGTACTTTCACAAATTGACTGCGACCATCTCAAAAGTCTTTTAAAGTCTTTTTTACTACGCGGACGAAGAAAACGAGAATTTACTACTCAGCTTTGTAAGTAGTTTTAAGTGATCTATTGAATCGAATGCTTTGCTAAAATCAAGCAAAACAAGGATTGTGAGATAGTCATCATCTAAGACCGAATGAATGTCTGACGTTAACTTTAGCATAGCTGTCTCGCAACTATGAAATGAACGGAATCCAGATTGCCAAACAGATAGAAGATTGTTTCCATTGATATAGTCCATAATCTGCGTGTAGACAATCTTTTCTAGTACCTTGGCTAAGTAACATAGAAGGCTAATTGGGCGATATTCGTTTGGGGATGATGCAGTCGATTTTTTTTGGACAGGAACCACCAGTGTTTGTTTCCACTGGTTAGGAAATTTTGATGTAACAAGGTAGTGGTTGAAAACATGGGTTAAGACTTTTAATATCGTTGGTGCTATAATTTTAATAAATCTCGGTGATAGACCATCTGGTCCTCTTGTATCCGATTTAATGGAATGCAGTGCTAGTAAAACCTCACGCTCGTCAACGCAGTGGAAAGCAAAGCCACCAGCTGAGACATTTTCAGTAGTATAAGCTTGATATTCACCTGAAGTGCTTGTTGCAAAAAAAGTATTTAGAAGATTTGGATCTTGGTTTATTATAGGTGTCTCCCGCCCATACACACCTAAGCTGCGTATATTACCCCACAATTTTCTCGGTGGTTGGTTTACATCTAGTCTATTACAAAAGTAAGTGCGCTCATCATAACAGTTGCCCTATTTCGAACACGCTTGTATCTATTATACGCATCAGTCAAGCGAAGCAGTTTGTACTTCCTAAACAAATAATCTCTTTCCGCCAATATATTTCTGATTTCATTTGTAAACCACGGACATCTATTTGGGCGAACACGATATGTACGTGTTGGTACGTAACTATCAAATAAGTTTGTCAGAGCATTAGATAATATATAATATATATATACATATATATAATTGAGCAATAATATCATTCAGTACGTCCAGTGTTGTAACTTTTATTGGCGTAGCTTCTTTCTTTTGTTTTTTAGGGTGCACACTAAATGTTTGAAGTTTGGCTAAAAGGGCAGTATGCCAGATTCTATCACAAGCCTTTGCAATATCAATAGCGACGATTTCGGTTCACCAAAATTATGGAGGTAGTGATTCCAACGCTCCATTAGAGCCATTAGTAATTCTCCGATGGAGCGGACAGCACGGCAACCGTATTGGCAATCGTTGATAATTTTCTAGATATTCCATCAACTGGGAGTTAATGAGTGATTCAAAAACTTTAGATAAGATCGAAGTTAGTGCAATTGGTCTGTAGTTTGAGGGGTCGCATGCCTCTCCTTTTTTAAGTATCTGCTGGACATGAGCAAGTTCAATGCACTTGGAAACACTCCTGTTACATATGACAGGTGAAAAAGTTTGCGCAGAGGTTTAGCCAAGGCACAGTATCTTAAAACCATCAGAAAGCATCAGGCCGAGTAGCTTTGGACACATAGAGTTTTGAAAGTACCGTAAAAACTTCCCGAGTGCGAAAATGTAGCGGCTTTTGCTTGCTAGTACACTGTGATGGAGCTGGAAGTGGCTGCGATTAAGGTGGTAGCAAACAGGTTGGCCTTGTGCAATGAGCCAGTAAAAACATTCCCATTATAAATGAGTGGTGGTGTTGAGGAACAGGTGAAAGTGTTCTTTGCGGTTTTTACTAGAGACCAGCAGCCCTTACTACCCTTTTGAGTAAAAAATACCTTCCGATGCATTCCCAACCCTAGGATGTTCAAGATATAATTGGATGTTTAAATAAAATTGTTTGCATAATTATTAATTGGCCCAAAAAAACAAAAATAAAACGAACACGTACATCGACACAAGGACTGACGAACGGGATTCACAATGCAAATCAAAGCCGCCACTGTGAGAAGAAAGCCAGTAACAGTGTTATGGCTGCTGCGCTGAAGTTTGATCTCAACGAAGGCAGCCGAATGCTCAGCAGTGGAGACCCGTTAAAACGCATTCAAGGAAGCACGAGTGTGCTACCTTGAATGTTGGATGGATGATAAAAGATATAAAATTGAACGAAATCACCAGACTGTGTTTTAAATAGAGCATAAAAGCCCCTTTGGCGAAGATGGCACTAGCAGTTTTAATAAGCTTAAATCTAATCCAAACATAATTAAGTTCGGGATTAATAGAAGAGAATTGAGGGAGATGGGAGAATGGCACATCATTTGTAATTTAAACCTCGATTCCCCTCTGAGGAGAGAAGAACGGTACTAAGTGATATCCAGGAATGTGATACTGATTAATATCAGAATCGGAAAAAAAACTTTGGTTTCACTTAGTGTAAAAACAGCCGGAAACGACCGATATTGGTGTCGAATCCATACTTTTCTGGGTCAGTAATGTAAATAATGACACTCCAGATGCCGTCAAGTAATAATATGACAAGATGCCCCTAGGAATGGGGGTGGGGAGAGAGTGAAATGTGCAAATAACCGAAAACAGCCGAAATTAGTGTCGAATCCGTAGTTTTCGGTATCGCTGAGATCAATAATTACACTCTCTATGCCGTTAAATACTGCGAAATAATACTCCCCATAGGAGTGGGGATTCGAAAAAAAATAATAGAAATCGACCGATTGGAATGCTTGAAATGCGAATCAAAATTTGATTATCACTTGGTCCCCCAGTTGTATTTTAGTCGATAAAAGCCCCTGATTACTTACTAATTCCGCGAATTTTGGCACCCGACACTAGAGGATGTCATTCCTCTTGGTCTTATGTGATTTTTTACCAGTATACACTACTTATATCTCGGTGAGCTCCCTCAGTAACCAGTTCACATTAAAATCACCTGAAATTATACTATTCTCTTCATATAATGTAAGTATCTCCTTCAAAATTCTCTAAACAAAATACCACCATTATTGATAAATATTTAATAGGATTTAACAAAAGAAGGAAAGAACTAAATTGGAACCTGAAACATTTATTTAATTAAACATCGACCGCTTTGCAGAATGGTTCCCTTGCGACTGCTTGCTTTAAAGACTGACTGTAGTAACTGCGACTTCTACTTTATACTCATTTACTTCACATGTTATCTTATTTAGTTGAATATCAAGCAGCTAGAATAACTGCAGTTGCGGCAGCAAGAAATACAACTTTAACTTCGATTTTTACAGTACTGACAACATAATGATTCTGAATGGCCTGTAGGAAAATCCAAAATTGGTCTGTCATATTTTAGATTGGCGACATTTTTGCGACATTTTACACGATGATCGGTTTTTTTACCGACTTTTCCCGGGGGCGAATTTATAATTCTCGATTAAAAATTTGGCGACATTTTTCAGATTTCGATTGGCGCAAAAGACGACATTTATTTAGGCGAAATTTTTAGGTTTTCCCTGAATAATGTCGTCATTGAGGCTTCTTCTTACACTGAAATTAATTTGTAATTTATTAACCACACGTGATGTTCCTCAACTTTTTGAGGTCAAGTCACGGTGGTCGCAGGCTTTGATGTGACATGTTTAAGATGTGTTGCTGTTGTTCTTGCTGTATTTATAATATCTAACTGAAAAAGAATTATCTTACTCTTCAAGGCTTATGGAGGACCTGCTACGTTGTAAAAATAATAGACTTATATTTTTCTTTATTACGCATACAGTGGTGCCTTAATATAAGGCCATCGATATTCACACCCCCCTCCGTGTTTTCTCCGATATCATTGATGAAGAATGAAAATAATAATGGACTTAATGGGCTTGTCTTAGGCCAGTGTTGTTTTAGAATTTTCCAAATAGCTGGTCCCCGTTCCACACTTGAGGACTGGTGATGTGCTCTTTGCTAGTTTGATCTAAACAATGCTGCATAGACTGAATATATTGTAAGCAGTTGAATAGCCCGGGTGGAATCCTGATTAGTATTCACTGTCTAAGCAACTAATCTGTTGTTTGTGATAGCTGTTAACGAGTTCACGATGGCATCAATAAAAGAAAGTCCTCTGTAGTTTTCAGGGAGGTTTAGATCGCTTTTTTTGTAAATATGAAATATTATGTAGTTACAAAAGCTGTCAGGTAGACTTTGTTCTGCGTAGATGTTATTGAAGAATTCAGTAAGTTTGCTTAAAAACGTCATAGCGGCATTCCAAAATTCCAAAATTACTTGCTGTCTTTTACAGTACCTAAGCATACAGATATTTCTTCGTAGTAAGCAATTTTCTTTACTTTAGTTTTTTATTTATTTAAGCTATTACATAAAAAGGTATTACATAAAAATACAAAAAAATACAAGCTATAACTTAATACTAATTTTACAAACTATATTAAATAAAAAGTATAAGCTACAATATGAGCTATAAATACAGTACATACTGGCAGAAGGCGTAAGGAAGAAGAATTAAGGCGATCAGGATCAAGATGGACCGTGTCAAGATATAAGGCTTTGTAAAGGGTTGATTTACTCAGATGGAACTTTTCGTAACATCCTGGTAATTGGCTCGCTTTGACCGTAGTTTGTGCGATGGCAGTCAAGTCGGAAAAGGGGAGTGGACCTCAGGTTATGGGGATTGGTATAGATGGGTAAAGATTGCAGAATTGAAGGGCAGTCTATGGCACCAGTTAATAATTGATAAATGAAGAGAATATCGGAAACATCACCACGTTTGCTTAGAGGTTGTAAGTCGATCAGTTTCAGAGGGTTTTTATAGGGTGGAAGGTTGAATCGGTCAACCCACGGAAGATCATGTAGGGCGAAGCGAATAAACCTACGCTGGACAGATTCAATCCTATTAATGTGAGTTGTTTGTGTAGGTGACCATACCTGGCTGGCATATTCAAGGAGAGGTCTAATGAAGGAGATGTAGAGAGATTTGGAAACATAAGGATTGGATAACTCTCTAGACCAGCGCTTCACAAACCCTCGCGCGGAGTTAGCTCTGTTAATTATGCTGTAAATGTGGGAACGGAAATTGAGTTCACTATCACAGATTATTCCTAAGTCACACAAAGAGGTAACCATAGGGACTGGTACGTCGGTTAACATATAGACTCTTGGGGTGGTGGTAAGACTTTTGCGGGAATAAGAGATGGACTGGCATTTGGAGACATTGAGCTCTAGAAAGTTTTTCATGCACCATGTGGTAAATGAATCGAGGTCTTTTTGCAGGAGAAGAGAGTCGGTTGTGGAGGAGATATGTTTGATTATTTTCATGTCATCAGCATAAATGGACAGCTCTGAGTGTTTGGTGACACATTCAACATCATTTATTGTAAGGATCAAAATCAATGGGCCGAGGTGGCTGCCCTGAGGGACGCCGGAACGAGCGACAATAGGGTTAGAAATGGATGAGCTGAAAAGAATATTGTACTGACGGTAGAATCGAAGCTAGGAGATGAATCTGGGGGGGGGGAGCCTAGGCGATCAAGTCTGAACAAGATAACGTTATGGGAGATCTTGTCGAAGGCTTTACTAAAATCGGTGGCGATAACATCAACATCTTTACCGTCTTCCAGGGTACATAGTGTTTTAGAGACGAAGCCAGGAAGGTTGGTGGTTGTATATCTACCTTTGAGGAAGCCATGCTGGGAGAGTGAGAATATAGACTTACAGTGGAAGAACATGGAATCATAGGCCAATTTTTCGAATAGTTTAGGTATGGGTGATAATTTAGCAATGGGTCTGTAGTTGGACACATCGTTCTTGCAGCCTTTTTTGAACAGTTCTTTAATGTTTCTGATTTTGAGGCATGTACCATCAACCCACTTCTTCTTTAACGTTGTTTTTATTGAAGGCTCAATTATTTTCTAATAATCTAATCTAGTTACTGTTTACATCAATATCTTGATGCAATGCGTTGGTTGCGTATTCTAATTTGCTTTTATATACAGGGTAGGAGTCAGAGAGTGATTCATAAATTTGCAGTTTTCATGGTATACACATCACTTTTTTATTTTTGTCTTTTGATCTACACCAAACAGCAACATCAAACAAACATTAAAATACGTCTATCCTTATGACATTTCCAAAGTTCTTAATAATGTTGATTTAAATCCTACTCTTGCAGGTGCAGTCACTCCCAAAAGTGGCAAAAATGTTTTGAAATTACCAAAAATTCAGCATTTTCCCAAATTTTCTCCAACATTCATGTAATTAGTATTCCAACATTTATGTAATTAGTAAATTGTATATTTATTACCTTTCCAAAAAGGTTCAGTAGGTCTAGATAGAGAAAGGATTAGAAAAACCGCATCCTTAAAAATTCCTAACTACCTATTTATTGTTTTATTGCACTTTATTGTAATGTGCGCCCGAGATTTAAAACGTAAAGTTGCCGCGAGATATTCAGATGGCACGCGCTAGCTGGCAGCACCAATCACACATCCGCAAATATAAATTCGCGTGCCTGTGGCGGAAGAGGGTGGTAGAATCCCTCTTTCAGGTCTGCCACCAAGGATGAAAAACAACAAGAGAACGAGCTAAAAGAGAGAGCAACAGGCATGGTGACTCCTGTTACTCCCGGCCACGCTGAACTATATTAAAACAAAAACGCAAGAAAAAGTTACCAACTCAAGCGATGGTTCATTTTTACTATTTTGTTGGGCCAACAGTGAAATAAACCTCATTTTTTAGTTTTTTGTTTTAAATTACCGTGATTTTGTTATCTATTAATAAATATTAATTTCCATAAAATGCGCTAGAGCCCCTGATATACTGAACCTATATATTTTTGGTTTTTGACTTTTAGATGCGCCTTTATCAATTTATTAACGCCGCCAGTGACATACTAACTTTTTGAGGTGTTCCGTTCACCCGTTGTTTATGTATGTATATAAAAAGTGTAAAAAACTATAAATGCAGATATTTTTAAGTTTTTCATAAAAAATTCATAAAAATAGCCTTTTTTTCGAGCGCCTAAACCAGAACGATCCCTTAATTATGTAATCGTTTTAATTTCAAACAATTGAATAAATACATACATTATGTCAATTTACAAAAAATATGTAAGTCCTAAATCTCGACTTTTGAGATTGTAGGTAGCAATATGATATTTTTAGGCACTACCATGCCATTAAGTTTCCGGCGCATACAAATACCTTGACCGTGGATGGAAGAATGGGTCATAATTTTTTGGTGGAACAAATAATCCGTCATCTTAGGGCGTCCGCCATATTGGAATGAGAATGACATCAAGCCACTTATCATATTATACTTATCAAACCCCTTCATTTGATTCTCATGTCAAGGCTGTTGTGAAGAAAAAGCTAATCAGCTATCTAAGGACGTCCTTTAGTTTGGGTTTAGATTAACGTCACAAAAAAACATTTCATCGGACTTTCAGCAATTGGAAATATATGATCAGTCCAGCTAAGATTGCTGGATATCTGAATACCCAAGATGTTTAGGGGGCGAATTGAGTATATTCACTCCATCAACTGAAATAGGTTGGGGGTAAACTGGGCGTTTTTAGGGACATTAAATATCATTGAGATTTTGATGCATTAAGCGAAACACGATTGCATTTTAACATTCCTTTTGAATATGACAGGTGAAAAAGTTTGCGGAGAGGTTTAGCCAAAACAGAGGCGTAGTATTTCAAAACCAGGTGCGAGAAACCATCAGGCCCAGTAGCTTTGGACACGTCGAGTTTCGAAAGTACCCTAAAAACTTCCCCAGTGCGAAAGTGTAGCAGCTTTTGCCTACTAGTGCACTGTAATGGAGATGGAAGTGGATGCTATGAAGGTGACAAGTACGAATTAGCAGCAAAATTAGCAGCAAACAGGTTGGCCTTGTCCAATAAGTCAGTAAAAACAATGCCATTATAAATGAGTGGTGGTGTTGACGAACAGGTGAAGTTGTTCTTTACGGTTTTTACTAGAAACCACAAGCCCTTACTACCCTTTTGAGTAAAAAAATTGAACTTTGCCCGACTAATTACACTAATTTACAAAATGGAAAAAAATTTCTGCCCACCATATCTCACTATGATTTTCTTATACATTTTGGCCCCCTAAATACGGAAATCACACTCAAAATTTTTTTTATGTAAGCATTTTTGAAATAAAAAGTTTCAAAATATGTATTTTTTTTTTGATTTTTGGAGATGTTTAGAAGTTTTTGAATACATCTCGAGTTCTAATCAACCGATTTGGATAAAGAAGCATTAAAATTAATGGCACTAGAGCCTACCACAATTTTTTTATTAATAATTTTGAGATTGGCACAGTAGTTCAGATGCTAGCGATTTTAATATGTTAATAAAGTCGTTTTTTGTGACCAAAATCGAGGTCGAAAATTCACATATCGTCCTGAGAAAATTATAAATTGCAATGGTAAGTCAAGTTTCGATACAATAATATCTCCTTATTTATATCCTTCTCTGGATGAAAACTGCACCGAATGGCCCACACTTTTTTTTGGGAATTACATTTAGTTTCCTCCTTGGATTTTTTTCCGGACAATAAGGGCGACGTGAATGACGAGCACTGAGAAAAACCGACAAATGAAGGCCATGGAACGGCGAAATCACGGCTTCTGGCATACAGCCATGATGGGCGATTATATTTGGTCTCTTATGCGAGAAACGGACAACAAAAGCTACAGAAAACAAAGAAAAAGCCAGAATTACTTCTAACATGTTCATATCTTTACAAAAATTTAATTATCAAGATGATCAATTCCAACTGATTCGATAAAAGGAAGACAAACGGTGAAAATTCTCAAAATGCTAAATTTTAGTCTTCGACTGAAAAATTCATAACATCCCTATTTATCCCTTAATTTTCTTAATAGTAGAGTTGTTTATTTCGTTTGAGTGCCAGCTTCATGTAGAATAATTCAGACTGGACTTATCTTTGTGATTTATAATCTTCTCAGGACGATATGTGAATAGAACCTCGATTTTGGCCGGAAAAAACGACTTTTTCAACTTATTAAAATCGCTAGCATATAAACTACGAGGACAATCTCAAATAAAACTCGAGAAATACTCAAAAACTTTCAAACATCTTTCAAATAAAAATTTTGAATTTTTTTTTTCAAAATTTTTTCCATGGAAATTTTCTTTAATGTGATGGGCAAAATGGCGGTAACTAGTGTTATTGAACTGCACATATTTCGCGCATCCCTTTAGATACATCTCAATTCCTCCGAAGAGCACAATCAATATGCCTGGAAGGCTGCTTCTTTGTTTTTAATGGCTGCGAAACAGTCATTGAACCAACCATGAATTTATAGAATAGAATAGAATTAATCCTTCTAACTCAGAAGGCGCACTTCTCAGGCAGAAGCCTAGAAACAATTGACCTATTCGCCAGAATATAACAAAATATTGAGGCGAATGAGGCTCCCACACCAACATGCAAAAAAAAACAATATTAGTGACCAAAAAAACCAAAACACGCCCAACAATCAGGGATGCACAGGCAACGGTGATCGTTTCAGCAAATCTTTAGTAAGAGTTAGGTCAAATACAGGACACATATTGACGGCTCTACACATGCGATTTATAGGCTCAATGCATACCATAGTTAGACCGAGAGTGACCAACATGCAGTAAAGGCAGTCTTCTTAAGCTATACGGGGTATGTAGGGCTTCACGATACTCGAGATAATTCTCGCTGCCGGTGCCGGTCTCGACACCACAGTATCGTGGCAGCGAGACCAATGTCATTGATAACAGTGCGATACTGGGAGCGAGATTGAGGTGACGAGAGTGGACGAGGTATTAGTTTTTTTTTATTATTTTATGTTTTGTGTTATTTATGGGGCATATGTATACCCTGTTTTCATCAATCGCTTCTTTCTACATTATTTCGTTCTTCAGATATTTGCGTTTTATCCCCAATAGCAAAGAAGAGCTTTTGCGACATTGTTTTCACAATTCCCTTTTTTTATCTTGCCGAGAGCGAGATCGGACCGAGACTGGCCTTTATTTCGCTGAGATTGCGGCGAGAGCAAGATCGTTTTCACCTTGATGAGACCAAGACCGACATGTGCCAAAGTCTCGGTATTGTCTTGGTGCCGTGAAGCCTTAGTGGTATGCCTATAAGAAATCATACCTGCGAGAATGCAAGAATCTATGTTTCTATGTTTATGTTTGTGAGGTCATCTATATTGGTTTGATGGTTTTGAAACTATGAGGAATAAAGCGATGTATTCCAAACCAAAGGATGTTAAAGATATGATCGGTGCTTTTGTTACGTCTCTCATAGAAAAGCAATCAGACCAATCCTTCTGTCTGAGTTATTTATTAAGTCCCGCCCAATCAGAATTTTTATAATGCCACACTAACCTTTTGGGGGATATTTCCAAAATCTTATCGATATCGGAAGATAGGTAATCGAAGAAATAAACGGTGTCATTGTCAGACATATTTGGGCCGCGGTATAAAAAGCAGAAGTGAATGATATGTCGATAAAGTTTAAACCTAATCCAGACATAATTAAATTCTGGATTAGTAGAAGGGAATTGAGGGAGATGGGAGAATTGCACATCATTTCTAATATAAGCCCGTCCCCGTCAGTAGTTCAACTCAAACCGTCAGTAGTTCAACTCAAACTTATATCTAAAAAGATCGATGAAACAAAATATTATAATTCTATGTGACAGGAAAATATCATAACTTGAGAATCTGAATCCAAGCAGAAAATGATAAAATCTTATTTAAAGCCTAATAATTACAACAGTTTTTAAATATTTGTGGGATTCCTCTGTACATTTGTTCCTTCTGCATGTTTGTTTCAGGAATATACTTTAAATCAAATTTTTGCGTACAATTTTGTTAATTCAATCTCGGATTAATCCACAGTCCTTAACAAGTACATAACCTTTTCAGCAAGTGCAGCCATTCTGAATATACCTCGGTGAAGGCGAAGCTATTCGATTTTAATCCTAAACGATAATTTAGTGTGAATAACTTTTTGGATTAAAAATACGCTAGCTCGACTTTTATGACAGGTATCAATTTTTTGAGATGATGTTTTCTTCACGAACATTAATAACAAAAGTACACAAGATTTTTCTGAGAATCAGTAGCATGAAGGACGTAAAAAGGCATAAATGTTCATTGAAACATCAGTGCATGCTTAGTCAGCGTGTCCTCTGAAAGTTCTGATTCGGCCGGAAGAGTATCTAAACATCACAAAAGGAACTGCAAAAACAGAAAACATTTCCAAAGCATAAAATTGCTCTTCGAGGTTTGCATTGCACTTAATGAATGTCATATCGGTAGCAGCATTTGCACACAAACTTTGATGACAGACTTATTGATAATACAGCGGAAGTAGTGCATGGGCTTATCCAGTTAAGAAAGAGCAGTACAATAAGGTGAAGGCACCCAACAAATAAATCGTGATTTAAGTTTATTTGTATGTAAGCAAGTTCGCACATAAGTTTTGATGTATTTCCAGTAGGAAAATTTGTCAGTATTAAAGTGAATAAAGTCATTTCGAACTAAACTCTAAACTCTTTAAATTGCAAAGTCTTACTGAAGCTTAAGTTTATTAAGATAAACGCTTATAAGTGTGTGTGATAAATTTTTCTGAAATAAAAAAAATAGTTTTTTTTTCGAAAAAAATTGAGCATCATCCAAAGCGCTAAAAAGTATAAAGCAATATTTAATTTGCCGACATCAAAATGTAATTTTAATTTTCGAAGTCACTGTAGTAAGAAAGAATCATCCCAAACGGTCCACACCCCGTCCGCAATCTAGGTAGATTTTTTCTTTATCATAGTATCATTTAGGAAATGTAAGATCAATCAAAACAGGATAAAACTCATTAAAATCGGTCTACATGTCCCGAACCCCCCTTCCAACCAAAAGTTACTCTAGGCAAACAAAATGGTTCATCCAGATCAGTTTACGCGTTACAAAGTTAAATTCTGTTTTTCACCACCCCACCCCAGCTAGATATTTTGGACATAGTCTCATATCCCCGAACGGTTGATTTTCTTTGCTGCGGGCAATGCCAGCATATAGTATCAAAAAGGGTACCGGATACCAATTGTGAATTGGGTTCAACGTTTATTTTTTAAACTATTGTTGTGCACAAAGTTCAATGTTAGTGTAACTAGCCGTTTAAGTAATGTTAGTTGGCCTCCGCGAAGCTCTGATTTGACGCTGTTGGAAATTTTTTTGTGGGTTGCCGTTGAAGATCGATGTTATAATAACAGTCTAAATATGATTCAGGTACTTACTTAGGCACATTATCGGTCGAGCTATTCGTTAAATAGGGACACAAAACATCGACAATGTACTGCAAAATTAAGTTGGCAAAATGAGCTACTGTAAACATAGCCGAGGCAGCCAATTGAACGTGCATCCTATAAGTTTTACTCTTTTCAATAAATCAGCAAACTTTCAAAAATATTCAACAGTGTCAACAGTTAATGGCCTTCATATATAAATGTTATAATAAAATAGTTTTTTAAAAAACAAGTTGAACTGACTTCACAAAAAGCATAAAATAATTTTTAATTTTATATCTTTTACGACATATTGAAGTCGGTGCAAATTAAACAAAAAAAAACAACTACAACAAAAGTATTTAATCGTCCTTCCTTATGATTCCGTGGGCTGAGATGTTCAGGTAGTTTTATATACAATTGTGTATTATCTTCAATTGTGAGTGGGTAGTTGTTTTGTTTGTTTAATTTGCACAGACATCAAAATGTCGTGATTGACATAAAATTTAAAATTATTTTATGCTTTTTAACGCCTTTTGTGAAGTCGGTAAAATTTTTTTTTTGTTAACTATTTAATTTTTTACTTTTTAGTGTCTTCGCATATACGACGCGAAGGATGCTGCTCGTAAGAATAAAGCAATTTCAAAACTTGCAGAGGTAGTGCATTCTAAAAAATCGAAAAAGAATTATCCAAATCAGGCAACATATTATGATATTAGCCACAGTCACCCCTTAATACCCTCACCTTAGAAAATTCGTAGTCACTCTAGGTACAAAATTCTTATCATTTGTCAGTCAGGAAACGTACTCTGTACAAAAGAATCAAAATCGGTCTATGCCTTAACAAACTAGGCACCGCCCATTCTCCCACTCTCACCACATTGCATTGAGAATCATCTAAATCAGTCTACGCGATACAACGTTAGGTTACCCAACCCTGGGGAATCTTCCAAGTAGGTGTGTGAATTAACCACCCACCTCCTAAATTTTTTCGTCGTACCAGTGGGGCAACATATTCTACACATCAAAAGAAGCTTCATGCCAATCGGTCCACACGTTACGAAGTTAGACTAACCCTTCCCTCTCCAGCCCACCCTAGGACCAATTTTTTTCATTGTTAGCAGTGGGGTATCATACTCTATACATCCAAAAAGGAATTATTCAAATTGGTCTGCGCCTTACGAAGTTAGGTTTCACCCCCATCCCCGCACAACCGAAATTTATTTTGACATGGTACCAATCGGTTAATATACTCTACCCAACAAAGAAAAAATCGTCCAAATCGGCCCACGCGTTATGAAGCTAGACTACCCACCCCCTGCCACCCACCCACTGCCTTTCCACCCACCCACTGCCTTTCCACCCACCGCCTCCTCACCCCACCCTGAGGCCAACTTTTTTTCGTTATTAGCAATGGGGGATGATAATATATACAAAAAATATGAATTATCTAAATCGGTCCATGCATTACGAAGTTAGGTTTCACCCCTACCCCCATCCCACCAAACATTTTTGTTTGAAAAAAAGAATCATCCAAATCGGTCCACGCGCTACATATTGTAACGTAATGGGGCTCTTCGGGCTCGACGGATTAATTAAGACACTTATTTACAGTCACAAATTCTCACAATTTTATTCACTTCACTTCATTAATTCGTTGTACAATTTTCTTGACATTATTCTCTTCACAATACGGTTTCACTTTACTTATTTACACTTATCACTTCACTGGTTAAAATTCAACTAACTGTTCCCATTATCACATGTAAACGCTTCGCAGTCTAAATCACGACTAAAACTTCCTAGGCTACTGCTCAGCCCTATTTATACTACCTAGCTTAATTCTAGAAAGTTCAGTCACTTAGTTCTAGATATTTCCGTTACACATTTTTCACCTCACATATTCACCATGGGTTCGAGTCGTATATATAGAAAAATTTTATAATTACTTGATAGGATCCAGGTTGAGGGTCAAAGTTATCTGAAGGCTTTGGGCAATTTTTTATCTTAAGACAGTGATTGGATCTCATTATATCAAAAGGTAAAGCTTAAATTTAAGGTTACCATCCGTTGCTTCCCTCCAAACCCAACTGACGAGATATTCTGAAAAAATAATCAACTACTTATCTGAACGTAAAATTTTGCACTCTTTTCAAATCCGGATCAAAAATAGGAATTTCGATTTAACCTTCAAATGACCTTGAAGGTCAAGGATAAATTTAAGGTCATCATATGACTTCCTCTCCCTTCATACAACTTTTCCATCTCTTCATACAACTTTTGCCTAAAATTTTTTTCCGAGATAATCAGAGGAATTATGATTACA
This sequence comes from Leptarthrus brevirostris, assembly GCA_964036015.1. Taxonomy (NCBI): domain Eukaryota; kingdom Metazoa; phylum Arthropoda; class Insecta; order Diptera; family Asilidae; genus Leptarthrus; species Leptarthrus brevirostris. Next base: position 98,768,197 of record OZ038372.1, on the reverse strand, counting down.
CCAATTAGGGTCCACTTTCAATTGTTTGTCAATTTTTTCTACGTCAGTTGTACCAGGACAATAATTTATACCTCGTTAGAAATGAATATATTTACTATGGACTATAGTGTAATATGCCGCATAATTAATACCCCCTGCTGTGTATAATTTTCTGACCTACGTTAATATCGGTCAGGGACTCTGCCATCATGTAAAAACAACAAATATTACTCAATGGGAAAACCTTTACGGCTAACCCAAGCGAGTACAGTCATAGTTATTCTTCTTCCTGTAGGTAAACAAATAAGTATATGACGCAATCGAAGAACCAGCACTAGGAGGACGACGAACTCGTGTCGTTCGAAGCAATTGAGCCATACAAGAACGAATTGCCTACTTGCAAATTGACACGATACTTTCTTTGGAAATAATTAAAATAAAGTAGAGCAAATATATTTTGCAAATATGAATATGGTGAAAGATCACACTCTAGCGCAAGCACTTTAGCGTAAGTAAATTTTGCATATTAACCGCAGCTTAAGTCAATAAACCAATTAGTCGGAAAATTAAGTTTTACTTGCCGATTCTACTGGCCAATTCCTGCCCCGCAGAGTTGGTCTTTACTCGTTTCCCTGTTGCGAGCCTAGGGTTCGTATAGGGCTTACAGCTCCAGCGCTTTTTTGTTCCACTCGCTCTCTTTCTCTGCATTTTTCACAGCCATTTTTCTCTTGTGGAGAGTTTGATCTTCGCCTCTTTCTGCAATCTCTTGGGAGATGGCCTTCTTTGTTGCACGTCCAGCATTTAAAACGAGTTCTCCTTTCCGATGTATTGAGGCAACAGCAGGTATCTTCTATTTCTATTACTTCTCTTAGGCGGACCGTACTTCTTGATGCTTATTTTGCTGCCTCATATGCCAGAGCGTAAGCCAGAACCTCAGCATTTAATCTTGGCAAAACGTGGGATAAGTCAAATGTGTCAGTCTTTCTATGTCCGCACATAACTGCTTCAACTGCTCCCAGGCTTCTTCGTTGAAGGCGGAAAACCTCTTGCATGTGCTGGTTCCCATACCGCAATTCTAAAGCTTGTATTAGAGATGCATAGCTATACCTTTGCTCTGCCGGGGTAGTCTGTAACAATTCTGCTGCTCCACCTCTAAGTGCCAAGATAAGAGCTGTTTTCAAATTTCGTATCAACAGCTAATTCTAAAGCCTCACCCTGTTTCCGCACGGAAATTTCTATTTCAGCTTTCACTGCTCCAACCGAGGCTTTAAGCTCCGCTACCGATGACATCTCTTCTTTCATTCCTGATTTTAACTCATTTACGGAACTTTCCATTGCTGTTTTCTGTCCTTCCAATGCTGACTTTAATTCATTTACGGAACCTTCCATTGGTATTTTCTCTTCTTCCAACGCTGACTTTAATTCGGGTGATATTGATGATTTCTGTTCAGTCATTGATGCTTCTATTGATGATTTCTGTTCAGCCATTGATGAGTTAAGTTTCAACAGAGCATTGAAAAGATCTGTCATGCTTGGGGTACTTGCTTCTTCTTCTTCTTCCTCTAGCTCGTCTTCAAAGACAAAAGCCTCTGGATCCTTTCTTTCCTTTTCCATATCTTCTTGTAGTAACGTTACTAGGGCACATTTATTTCCAGTTGTTGGTAGTGAACGTTTACTTAACTCTCCCTTCAAGCCTTGAACACTTAAATCCTTCAGTTTGCGCCCCATATTTAGATTGGATGCACTATTTCCTTTTATTTTCACAGTCACACTTTTTTTCACTTTTTAGTCTTTCTTAACTAATCCCACTTCTGACACAAGTTGTAACGTAAATGGGGCTCTTCGGGCTGGACGGATTTATTAAGACACTTATTTACAGTCACAAATTATCACAAAAAGCGCTAAAAAGCATAAAATAATTTTTAATTTTATATCTATTACGACACTTTGAAGTCGGTGAAAATTAAACAAAGTAAACAACTACAACAAATGTATTTAATCGTCCTTCCTTATAATCCCGTGAGAGGAAACATTCAGGTAGTTTGATGTATTTTCTTCAATTGTGGTTAAGTAGTTGTTTTGTTTGTTTAGTTTGCACCGACCTCAAAATGTCCTAATAGATATAAAATTAAAAATTATTTTATGCTTTTTAGCGCTTTTTGTGAAGTCGGTTTAACTTTTTTTCAAAAACTATTTTATTGAACATGAAAATGATCAACACTTTCTTCACCCGAGTGAAAAAAAATTCCGCTTGTGTGACAACAACAACTTTTTCATTGTGACGCGTGAAGCGCAGTCACTTTAAAGCTGGTGTGTCATTGGCTTCACTGAGATTACTATTTGTGTAGCCAGTCAAGTTACACCCAAAGTGTTTAAATTTGATAAGGAATATATGGCATAGAGCATAACGAAAAAGTTGAGAAATCCTCCAACTAAAGTCAGAGAGAGGGCAGTGGAATGGGTGCAAAATCTTTATTCCAACCTGACATCAAACCTCCTATCTTTCGATTGAAGACGTATTCAAACACTTTTCGGCGCTATTATTTGCAACATTGAAGTCATGGTCCTTACACTCTTCTGTAGAAGCTGTAGAGATGAAAAGGAAGTCAAATCTACACAGCACTTACTCTGCGAATGTCTTTTTTGAAGAGCATTTAGAATTAGTCTCTCTGGCGTCCAGATGAAATTGGTGCTTCTCAGCCAAACTGGAGCTTTGGGGTAATTTCCATATTTAAAATTTGTATTTAAACAAATTTGATCTTTAATGCGCACTTATAATAGAAGACTAAACGATTCTCTGGAAAAGGTGCGAGGGTTTCATCAACATCAACTTTAAAGAACAGCACTATCTAAATTATGTAACTAAATATTATTCCCTTTTAAATTGCAACATCTTCGCATTATTTAATAGTTTTACGACAAATACCTTATTCGTGCATTACAATAATGTTGTCATTGCTCATCCAAGAAATCTATCCTCCGAAAATTTTTAATTAAAATTCATCGCCAACCATTCTGTTCCCCATGTAACTAATGAGTACTTGTCTTAAATGCGCAACCCTCATTCCAACATGACTTTGGGCAAGGAAACTAACTTCCTCTTTATTTCGAATTCACAAAAAAGTGGAAGGGTCTTAACGCGTCATTCTGTGCGCTTTTTTTCCTCTTATGCTATATAGTACATTCATAAAAGGACTTCACGTGTGCCTTCTGCACAGTACATTTCGCTTCTCCAGTCGAGAGTTTAAAAGTGAGTGTAAAATAAACGTTTCGAAATGTTAGTTATGTCTATTTCTCGCTCCACAATGCCTTCTACCGTAGAAGGAAAGGCAGGGCGTAGAATAAAATCAACAATTTACAAGGACTTAAAAAGTGCTTCAGGTACTTCAAGAGATGCTGGAAAAGGTAAATTTACTTTTAACTGAAATTATGGCATGGTACGTGTCCTATTTTTGCTCTTTTTTAATCCGGGTTGATTCGTCAAATTATGTACCAATTTTTCAAAGCGAAATAACAACTTACTCGTAGATTTTAGTAAATATACCTATTATTATCGAGAATATATTTAAAAGAGTTTTAAAAAATCAACAAATCAATAAGGCTACTACCACTTTATTTAAAACACAATATGGGCGGAAGCGACTAGAATAATCCTATTATTCTGTATCCATATTGTGACCGACCTTGAATCAAACACTCTTGAAAAGAGGGGTTACAACCCCAGAATAATTTTCCCTTTTGCTTACAGAACTTAATTCTGATGACTTGTTAGGAAGTTTGAACACTTCCGTTCCGTTTTGTAAACTAATAGCTTTATATCTCGTCTGTTCTTTAGGATAAAATTCACGTGAAAGTATTAAACATCATTTAAAATTGGTCAAGTGCGAGTTGGGCTTTTTGGCGGCTGAAAATTATTCATACCGTTTTTATCTATTGCACAATAAACTATTTTTATTATCTACAGGGCATTAGTAATACTTTACACGAGACGTAGGTAATGACGTTTTTGTGATATTACTGGTATGACATAGAGTACGGGATGAAGATGAAATCCATTTGTAGAATGTGCATGTCCTAGACCTTGGAAATCCGGAAAACGTCAGATACCGTAAGAAGTCAAGGCCGACTCGAACCTGAGGTGATTTGGTATGGTGAAAATGAATAACGATAATTTCTACAACTAAGTTCCTGAACTTTATAGAATTAAGCTTATAAGTATAAATAGGGTTTAGTAGTAGCTTCGTGAGTTAGTTGTCTTTTTTAATAGTGAAGTGAATAACAACTGTAAACATTTGTGATTGGAAATAAGCGTCTTAATTAATTCGTCGAGTCCGAAGAGCCCCCCAACTACGTAACTATCGATGAAAAGAAGGAAATTTTGTACGAGTTCTAAATTCAAGTGACAAATCCATCGAATTAAAAAAAAGTAAAGTCTTGGGTCATCGTGAACCAGCCGAAGATATCATATTAGTGGAATATTCAAGCTTAGATGAAACCAAGCAGCCAAAAAAGGACATTGACAACTTAACAAAACTGTTACTACCATCTAATAAAATAAACCAATGGAAGTATACCAAACTAAAGAAGTTAATTGAAGAACTTAACGACAAGTTTGCTCTAGGAAAAGAGAACTATAGGAAAACTGATATAACACAACATAAGATTGACACCGGAGACCCGCGTCCTATCATCAAGCAACCGCCAAGAAAATTACCACCAGCAAAGCGAGATGAAGCAGACAATATGGGTGAAACAATACGTAAGCAAGGTCGAGGTAAGAAGCGTCGAAAAGCCCGTGAATGGCCCCGGTGGTGCTGGTAAAGAAGAAGGATGACAGTACAAAAAGAAAAATCAAAAAATCAGAAACCAAAGCGCCGAAAAAATGGCCAATCGCTCTGCAATATCTTAAATATATATTCCCAGACTACGAAGATCCGGAGGAACCTCTTCTAAACCCCTTTCACGACAGGTTACAGCAAGAACTCAACCTAGACAAATTTCTTAACGCGGACGAGACATTTGAAGATAAAAAACTTTATCATGAATTCGACGATATATTTTTTAAAGGTGATCGGCTCACATACACAACAGCCATCACACACGACATTCCCTTGGTGCAAGAACAGACACCCATAAATCAAAACTGTACAGATTACTTGAAACACAGCGGAACGTTATAAATGATCAGCTCAAACAAATGTTGGACAACAACGTCATTGTTGTCCGACCGAGCAAATGCCCTCGAAATACACCTCTCTTCGTCGTCCCAAAGAAGGTGGGACCAGACAGTGAAAAGAGGCGGGGTATCGTCGTAGAGTTTCGTAAATTAAACGAAAAGACAATGACGCCCTCCCGTTACATCAAATCGAAGACATTCTTGACCAATTCACGGTATTTTACTACCCTCGATCTCCCCAACGGTTGTCATCAAGTCTTAGTTGATCCTTACGATCGACTTAAAACAGCTTTTAGCACTAAATATGGGCATTACGAGTTCAAACGTATGCCGTTCAGGCTAAATGGTGCCCGGCTACATTCCAACGTCTCATAAACTACACACGAACAGGTCTACAAGGCCTAGCATTTTTCGCTTACGTAGATGACATAGTCATCTACGGGAAAAATTTAGCGGACCATAGCCAAAAGCTCTGCATTTAATTGAGAAAGAACAACTTGAATCCTCAGCCAGAGAAGTGCCAGTTTCTCAGAAAAGAAGTTCTTTATTTAGAACATAAATGCTCTAATCCAGTTGCACTCCCAGACCCAAGTAAGTCGGCCTGCGTCCAAACTTTCCCAGTTCCACGAATAGTAAGGAAAGTACAATATTGTCTAGGTCTTACCAATTACTATACAAAATTCACACCTGACCTCTCCAAAATATTGCGTCCCACTACAAATTTACTCTGAAATTTAATTTATTGGACCGAGAAGTGCCAAGAAGCTTTTGAAAAAATTAAAATTTCATTAATTTCACCTCCACTTTTATTTTATCCGGATTTCTCAAAGCCGTTAAATTTCAGCATGGACGCCAGCAATGAGGCTCTTCTAGCCGTCTTATCCCAAGGAGAAGTGGGAAGTGACCAGCCCATTGCCGTATACTTAACAAGGCCAAACGCAATTACTCTAGAGAACAAATTTCTAGCCATTGCCTGGGCTACAAGCAACTTTGTATGTTACCTTCAAGGCCGTAAATTCACGGTCTACACTGATCACAAACCGTTCAAAGGTGTTCTAAATGTCAAGGACCATACTGCCCGTCTGGTGAAACTTTCCGAATTTGATTATACTATCTTGTATAAACCCGGAAAGCATAACACGAATGCTCAGATCCACCCTAACATGGATTCGGGATCAGAGGAAAATACTCCTCGTATTAAACAAAATCGCCGACAATGCCACCCACTGACCAGAGTTCAGGCTAAAAACGCCGAAACAAATATCCCCAAGGCACTGGATCACTCGTTGAACGACAACAAGCCCCATAGTCAAGTCTGCTACTGATAATTCACCATTGGAAAAAGTAAACCAATCACTCATGAGATTATCACATCCCCTGAGGAAATCTGGTGGAGGCATATGCTTAAAGATATAAAGAAATATATCCAGCGGAGTCGGAAGTGCCAAACAATGAAAGCTTGTAAATTTAAAATGACAATGGTCATCACGGATGTCGCGGAACAACTTTTTGATAAGGTCTATTTAGATATAGTAGGGCTACTCGAGGAAGCTAACTCCGGAAACAAGTATATCTTAGCTTTCTAGTATAACCTCAGAAAATTTGTCAATTGGTACGCCATACCGAATGGGGAAGCCATAACCGTAGCGCAAATGTTTTTCGACGAAACCGTTGCACGCTACCGCATCCCCAAACGAATAGTGACAGATTGAGGAAGCAACTTCCTGAGTGATTTGTCCAAAAAGGTATGTAAACTTCTAAGAGTGAAGAAATTGTAAACTTCTGCTTACCACCCTCAGTCTAATGGAGCACTAGAGCGACCCCTTAAACCACTAATACAATATTTGCGTACAATCTCACTCTGGTTCCTTTAACCCCTTGTGGTGCATAGGGCGTCTATTACACCGACATTTTACTTGTTCCGATTTTGCGCCAACGCCTTCAACTGTTGTTACGGTTTGTTGATCTGGGTACCTTCCTTCTCGATAGATCTTCTCCATGTGTTGCGCGGTCGTCCAATTCAGGGTCTTGCTTGAATTCCGTGGGGATTACAATCTAGAGCCTGCTGTGTGATGTTGATTGACTCTTTTCCTTCTGTGTGGCCTATTCATTGCCACTTTTGCCTGCGAATACTGGTGTCTATCTCATCTTTGTCTATAATCCTGTGTAGGTCTTCGTTGGTAACAACCTTCGGTCAGTGGATATTAGGGATGCGCCAGATACATAGGTTGACAAAGGATGGTAACCTAGAAGTTATTTGACAGGACACTTTCCATATTGAACAGCCGTACAGCAGAACAGATTTTACGTTCGACTTGAAGATCTGGAGTTTTGTGCGTCTGAAGATATTGTTATTGCACCAGATCTTAAGTAGAGTATTGAATGCAACTCGAGTATTACATACAACGGCCTGTACATTAGCTTTAGCTCCGCCGTCTGCTGTAACTATGTTTCATTTATTTCATTTCATTTATTATATTTCAGACCTTACACAATTAAGATACAAGTCTTTTCGAAGTGTAGGCAAATAAGAGTAACATTAGTATAAAAATAAAAATTAACAAGAAGTAAGAAAGAATGTAAATAACAAATATATAAAATAATTCAATTAAACAAGAAAGTTGTAGAATACATTGAGAAGAAAATAAAAAATAAAAAGAGCTTATTTATCTATTCAACTTCATTTAAGAGATAAGAAAACACAATGTCTTTGAATCTGCTGCTGTTGTATGACCTTTTAATATTTAGCGGTAGCGCATTCCACATTCTGATCGCCTGAACAAAAAATTGTCTCTCGGTAGTAATACAATTAAAATGCGGAGTCATTATCGAAATATTTCTAGATGATCGCAGAGAAACAACCCTGTCACTGAGGTAACCGGGAAATCGGGTAATAAGAAGATTATTTAAAAAACATATCGAGCGGTATTGAAAATAAGTCTTAAGAGAGCAACCGAAAATAGAGTTGGCAGGCTGAGAAATGTGATCATGTCTCCGAAGTCCAAATATATATCGTACAGAGGAATTGTGAGCGACTTGTAACTTCCTAAAGGATACGGAATCCGTCTTGCTAAAAATCTCACTTCCATAACTTAGAATGGGTGCAATAAGTGTCTTTACAAGATATAGACGTGTTTCGCGAGGTATAAAATAAGCCGATAAAGACAGTTTGCGTAGGGTCCCATAAATTTTGGCAACAAGACTGTCAATGTGACTATTCCAAGATTACTCACTATTGATCAGAATTCTAAGATCTTTAACAACTTTCATGTACGGGATGACTATATTATCGATAACTATGGGAGGCAAGCAAGAACTATCAAAGTTCCGCTTGTAAAAAGCAATAGCATTAGATTTCGACGCATTTAGTACAAGTTTGTTTCTCTCAGCCCAACCTAATATTGCTGTAAGGTCGTCACATAATCTATCTACTAGGTCATCAACAAGCCCTAGAGGACGGGAGAGGTATATTTGAACGTCATCGGCATAAATATGATAATAAAAATTGTTAACAACCATAGGTAGATCATTAATAAAACACACAAAAAGCAAAGGTCCAAGTATCCACCCCTGCGGCACGCCACTGGAAACAGGAAGCAGCCCGGACACAGAATCACCACACACAACACATTGAGATCTCCCCCTTAAGTAGGACCAAATAAGCCTACTGGCACATCTGGTAAAGCCGAACTTACGACAAAGTTTGTCTGTTAAGAGATAATGGTCAACCCTGTCAAATGCTTTTGAGAAGTCAAGCAATGCAAGGACAGTGATCAGTTCCGAGGAAATACTACAGCGAATGTCATCGGTTATTTTAAGCAAGGCCGTGATACAGCTATGCTGAGCGCGGAAACCAGATTGAAAGTCAATCAACATGGAGTGAGCCTTTAGGTGTTCGTTGATTTGTAAGGAAAGTATCCGCTCAAAGGCCTTTGACAAAAATGGTAGAAGAGATATTGGTCTGTATTCAGGTGTGGTAGACCGAGAGGTTTTACGAACTGAAATAACTTTAGCCAGTTTCCAGTTAGAAGGAAAGGCGGAAGTTGTTATAATAGTATTAAAAATATGTGTAATATATCGTAAAACGATGGGCAGGATAACTTTAATGAAATCTTGGTGAATGTTGTCAAGGCCAGCAGCTTAAGATTTGATGGAGAAAATAGCGTTGGCAACCTGTTCCTCATTAACATTAACAAAAGAAAAGTTACCGCCGGTTATAGATTCGCAAGGATCACCGAAGAAATTAAAAGGTGTGTTAAAATTTATAAATGTTTCATTAAGTGCGTCAGGATCCTCATCAATGGTGGATTTGTTACGTTTACCAATTCCGATACTCGTCAAATTATTCCAAAGCCGTTTGGCTGGAAGCCTGATGTCAAGTTTAGATTTATAAAACGACGCCTTGGATTTCCGAACTTTCATAGTAACTCTGTTTCTCAAAACACGATAGCTGTGCCACATTTCAGGGATTTTAAAACGTTTCCAATATTTGTATGCTCTGTTGCGTTGGTGAATTAAAGAGAGTATATCGGCAGTAAGCCAGGGTACATCGGAAACGGGGCTAAACTTAGTCCTTACTGGAACATGTGTATCAAAAAGATATTCTACCCGATTATTAAAATACTCAATCTGATCATCTGCACTGCCAAATAAGTAGATATGCTCCCAGTCAACCGTTTCTGCATCTGAAATGAGTTGCTCAACGTTAATTGCCCGAAAATCTCTGTATGTAAACGAAAATGGAGAGTTATTATAGTTACCGAAGTTATATGTCATGTAGATTAGATCGTGTCTAGAGAAAGCAGAAAGATCGATTTGGTTATGGAAAAGAACTGAGTCAGAATCAGCCACAATAAAAAGGTCTAAGAGTCTAGCCGAACCGTCCGTGAAGTGAGTGGGTGATGAGTTTACGACACTTAGAGATAATGTGCCAAGCATAGAACGTAGAGAATTCGTCAACGTATTGTTGACTAAGATGTTAGTGTTAAAATCACCTGCAATAATAATGTGTTCATATAGATGGCAGATGCAAGAAAGATCTTCCTCAAGATCAAGAAAATCATTGACATTGGGTGACTTGTAAACCGATCCGACAAGACACCTATTGTTCCCTATGCAAATTTCAACAAGTATGTATTCGATTGAGGCATTTACCCCAGATGAAGCAACAACACGACCACGCAAGCCGCTCCTCAGAAACATGGCAACACCACCACCAGCCCTACCCAAACGATCATTCCGAAAAATCTCATAACAAGGCAGTGAAATCAAACTATCATTAATATGTGGCTTAAGCCAGGACTCAGAGACACAGATAATGTCTAATGAATTGCCACCAAAGGTGTGTCGAAATTCATCAATCTTCGGATAAAGACTGCGCATTAAGAAGGCAGACCTTAAATCCAGTCTGTTGCTCAGATAATTCAGATGAGTCTTTTAGCTTATCTGAAGATAGCGTAATTCGTTTTAGTGAGGATTTCGTGAACAAATATTTTCCCATTGGACTGCAAACCGACGTCACGTAAACTTAGCTGGGACTGTTTACTTTTGTGTGATACCGCTTTCAAGATGATATTTCTATCGCATGTGCTGCAAAATTTGATTAGAACAGAAGTACTTACAGTGTTGTTATTTTGACTGTTCATGCGGAGAATCTGCTTAGGTGGAGGATGTGAATCAATTGTTACTGAATCACAAAGATTAGTGTAGATTTTGTATAGATCCTCATTTTCTGTTTTCGGTATGCCGTGCAAAATTATGTCCTGCGAGTGCAAATTACGTTCAAGGAAGTCAATTCGCATTTCCAAGTTCGACACAGTACCACAGGTCTGCTGCAATTTCTTCTCGATGAGTGAGGTGTTATCCGCTAAGCTTCCGAGATTTTCCGAGTTTCCGAGATAGCAATATGTATCTACTTGGTCTTGAACCGCTGAATTAGTGTACAATAACAGTGTACGCGTAGGGACAAAATTAACCCCCTAGGACTGCCTATACGGCTTCACAGCGAATATTCTCTCTAATCTCAAAAGAGATCCAGAGCCCGCCAATAACCACATGAGCTACTATTGTCTTCTGAAGTATAAACTCCAGAAAATGTACGCGACGACAAGAAAAAATATTTTAATAAGTAAAAACCGCTCAAAACAGTATTACGATAAAGCTCTTCGTCGCCTCATTTTCTATATGAGGGACAAAGTAAGGCCAACCCGACACCTGCAGCATCATAACGGAATTGGAGCTAGCTGAAGTAGAAAGTCAAACGATGTAAGCAGAATGAGCCAAACAACTATGTGGCCAAGCCACAGTAATAGGTAACTTATGTGAACTCCAGACAAAACACGTCCACGCCTTAATAGAAAACACTAAGAACAGAACTAGTGTCATAAAGGAAACAGTGCGAAAATACTCAGACCTACATCAATTTTCGACGTAGCGAAATGCGATGCGCTACTGAAAACGAGCACGAAGTGTGTATTCGTCCCCTACGAGGAAGAAACTAATGGAGATGCCCTTACGTATATGTATACGCTGATTTTCTGTGGTAAAATTTTAATCCGTGTGTGAGATGTCAAAATTAAACGATGTGCTATCAAATTAAGGAAGTTCTGTCACTTTTCTGTTTACTTGACGTGACAAAATTGTTGACCAATTTAAAAGTTCTGATTTAATGAAATTGGTGTATTATATATAATAAAAAATTTTATATTGGTGAAGTGAAAGAAGATTTATATATACTTTAACTGAAATTGTTAGTTAAATAAACAAGGTTTTAGTGAAAACTTATTGTGAAGTGCATAGTGGAATTTTGTCCAAATAACACCCTTTGTCGACTATCTGGAATATCCTATCACAGCTAAGAAAAGCTGCCATTAACCAGTTATCTAGAAATAGCGAAAGTTTTAAGATTATTAAAAAAAATTCATAATTTACGTAAAAATGAAACTTTGTTTAAATTTCATTGGAAATCTCCAGCTGTTCTGCGAATATTCTGCACTGGCGGAATGAGAAAGTTTGTCTGGCAGGGGTTTGCGAAAATTTTTATTATATCAATATTTATAGATTTTTTGATCGTTAACTTTTATATTTATGTAACTATGAATTTATGCGGTTAATAAAATAAAAATATTGACATTGATTAGTTTTCTTCTACTTTAGATTCCCAAAATATGTAATTTTACCCCAAAAGTGGCTTAAAGTTCTTGAAAGAAACTTTTCAAGACCAATTTCAACGCGAGCAGAGAAACGAGACTAGGCAAGTGATACAATCCTGCAAATTAAATTGGAAGTTCGATTTTCATACTAGAAAGGGTAAAGTGATTTGTTCAGAGCATTTATTAAATCAAAACCTATTTCAGCTTAACGAATGAGGCTAGGAAGTGATACAAATCAAATTGAATATTTTCAATAACTGGAAATACTGTTTGCAGCTAATCTAATCTTTTCTGGAAAAATCCACACAAATTAAATGTGTGAGGAAAATATTGTAATCATTGAGCGATTGGGCGAATTAAATTCATCAAATTTAATTGAAGTTGTAATATTAAGCAATATTTATAGCTTGATATTTTATTCCAAAATTGGTAGACTGATTATTCTTTTAAATAATGAACTTCCAATTTTATATGTTAAAATTTGTATTTACATTTTGTTTATTTGAACATGTCTAAGTTGTTTAAAAACACCCAAGAACCCTCTCAAGCAAAATAATTTTCAGCCGCCTGCGTTTTACTTAGTGCGGGAAAGATAATCGCACACTATTAAACTTGCCACGATTTTTCGAGTTTAGGGCATCTCCATTACTTTCTTCCTCGTAGATTCGTCCCTAAAGGTCTTTGTACATTTAAAAAAAATTGTGCAAACTTATTTCAAAAACAGAATTTGCTAGTGTACACGATTCAAAAAGTTGATTGCGCAAGGTGATGCAACTATTGCAATTGTTTGCAAAAAGAATTTTGTGTGAATACAAGAAAACTGTTGGTTACGCAAGGTTATTGTGGCATTCGAAACGAGTTGGAAATAATTTCGTAGTTGCGCAAGAGTCTCAGTAGTGATTAAATGGCGGGAAAACGAGTTTGGACGATTGTTGAAATAAAAATTTTGATTCAAAAATATGAATTGTTTCCCAAGTCAAATTTACCTGTAGCTAGAAACTAAACTGTCAAAAGGAGACGTTCACTTGCTGAAATAGAAGGTCGTAACTTAGTATTCTTTTCCCCTTTTTCTCTGCTACTAAATTTAAAAGAACTTCAAAGTCTTCCTACGACATAAACATAACATTTCGAAGTGTAGTAGGATTCTCACTTCTTAATTCTCCAAGTAGGTGTTGATGGGACCCTTACTATCCAACGAAATTTTCTCAACGAAAAACGTTCTTTAAAAAAATTGCGCAAGTTTTAAGTTGAGTATATACAGTGCTGCAATAACTTGCGCCAAATATTCTTGAACCATTCTGAAAACAACTTGCAGCAAACAATTTTGCTCAAATTTTCCATTCAGTGTAGACACAAGTGCAGCAATAACTTGCACAAATTTGTTTTCAAGTGTACAAAGGCCTTAAGAACTCAAGACAAACACTGAAGCTCTCTTAGATTTAGAGAATCAACAAATTAGCGTGGTAAAAACCACCTGTCAAATTCAAAAACCACAATGTCTCAATAGCAATCACGTAAATACTTTCGACGAATTATACAGACGTCAATTGAGCCGGTGAGAACCATAGTGGTGTAAGTCTAAAATTTTCAAAATTGAGTTAAGATCAAATTCTTACTTGTGAACCATCACCGTGTTAAGCACCATAGTGCAGTTAGTCAAAAGTTACAACTACTTATAGGAAAAGCAGTCCATACTTGAAAATGAAAGTCGCGCAAGTCAATATTGATAACGTGCTTACTTCATTACGCCTGTGCTTATTATTGTGTTCTTCAGTACTTAATTTTTTCAAGTATTGATATTTTTTGTAAATTACGGGATTTAAATAAATTTATCAGGAAAGGTTGGGTTAACTTCATGAAAAGATAAATTTAATAACTAACAGTATTACAATATGAAGGTTTTACCAGTTCAACTTTTCCCTATGACCAAAAATAAACTAATAATAAATAACATAATAATAAAAGGATCTTGGTTATATATAGCGAATCAGATGCCAATGCCAGAACTTGTGATAATGCCGTCGGCGACTTTAATTCTCTCTCCTTTAGTGAAAGTGATGATGCATTCCTCTAATAAATACTTCCTCAAATCAAAACCAGGGTTTGTCTTTGGCAGTGTGTAGGAAGTTCTTTCTCGATACTTTTTGTATTTCTGAGGGACGAGTAAATAGAGCTTTCAAGAAAGTAAGCGATGGAAGGGAGCCAGATGAAGATCTTAGAGGTAATAAGGATTGTCCATCTAAAAAAAATTAGTAAAGATGGTATAAATCATGTTTGTCAGCATATTTTATCATTTCCATCCTATCAGAGCCATTGTACAGGAAGCCATAATGAAAACCGAAGATATTTGAGCGGTTCATTAAATAATAAGAAGATGTATACACTTTACGTAGAGAAGTGTACAAAAGAAGATATAGGATACGTTCAAGAAGTCAGTCAAATGCGCATTTAGTTTCTAACCTCATGCAAAGTCAGCGATTATAAACATGCGAATGCATACAAAATGCATTCAAAACTGACTACTGGGATAACCGATTAAATTCGAAAGGAAGGTTGTATGCTTGACAGTCTAAAAATATTTCTAGAAAAATTGAATTTGGTATTATAACCCTATAGTGATTCTCTTAAGAGCAATTTGAGCAATAATAACATATTTTTTAAAAGACAACATTACAAACATTTTCTAATTTTTCACCCAATTCTGTATCGCTTTCGAATAATTCATCATTTAAAGCAGAAAGTTCACTGTAAATTACCATTTTTACTCGTAGTCCGAATCCATTTTAGCCCGTTTTTAAGATAATATCACAAAAAAATTCTTTAGCAACTAAAAATTTCCAAATGCAAGAAATGCGCAGATAATTTGCAGCAACTGTCAAATTGATCGAGCGAATGCAATGCATTTACATCGGCATTGCATTTGCTGAGCGACTGCATGCTGAGAATGCGCATTTAACTGACTTCTTTAAGACACCCAGAACTCCAATGAAAAAGCATTGCTATATAGGTATATAGTCAATACGAAATTTAATTTACAATTCCACGTACCCAAAAAGGATACCAGCGGCACTTACAAAATTAAAGTAAGTAATCCTGACATAAGGGCTCAAGAAAAAATACAACTTGAAAATGAAAACGAAACATATTTGTAGAAAGCAGAATTAGGAAGGAGTTGTATGAGAAACGATCCTGAATATGTAGAAAATAATCCTGAAACGTACGTTTGCAGTATAGATTTACAAAAAGCCTTCCCACTTTCTCTTATCACAGTGTCCGACGCTCATTACAAACGAAATTTATATTGTTAAAACTTAGGAGCCTCTAGAGGTGCTCAGGAGATATCTTTTTATCATTAAAGATTTAAAGCTTCAAGCACAAGGTAAAAATGGTAATAACCTACAGCGACGCTAGCAGGGGGCAGAACAGGAATATTAAAATGGCTTTAGCACTTATGTTCTTTCTTCAAAGAAATCAAACGACAATTGAGGAAATTGAACAAAAATTTTTGGTATCCCGCCATTCATTTCAGCCCAATGATTCTGATTTTGGATTAGTAGAGCTAAAGAAAAAGTTATGTATGTTCTCGAACGGTGGAATGTTATCATGAATGGTATTTGATCAATGAATGGTGTTTGTGAAGTCAGATGAATTTTTCTCTACGGCAACATTGGAAAATGACCCAGGAAGAAGATTCCAGGAAGAAAACGTAGACTAGGTAGGTAGTACTTCTTCAAAACAATCCAAAGGAATTATTATATTCAAGGAAGAGACCTGTTAGCGAGCTGAAAAAATAGGACATGATTGATCTTATCCCACCAATACACCACGGATTTTTCCAAAACCTGGTCACCATTGCTGGTCAGGAGGGTATTGGAAATTTGCCTTAGAGATGCATACTATGGGGAATAATTTTTTTACAAATTATTGTTTCATTACATTTATTATTATGAACTGTCTGTTGGTATTTTAAACTTCTGAATTTTATTTTTTATTCACCTTTATTATTGATTTTATTTAGTAGATAGATTTTTTTTAATAAGATTCGTGAATTTTTTCTAACTCGTGTGTATTTCATGTGCGATATTAAGTCTTTGAATTTAATGAAACCTGGTCTTCACTGAGCATGATAGTGGCGTAAGTCTTCCTGAAAGTGAATTAAAGCTTATATCAAAGATTACTATTACTAGATAAACGGATTCGAACAAACTAGTGAAAATTTTTTGGTTGCTTTTATATATTTCACGCATCGGGCAACCCTGCAGTCAGAACTAAAAATTTGTTTTCCGGGAGTGTTTGTGGGTAAGAGACAAGTATACTTTTCTTATGTGCATTTACAAATCTTCTCACTCATTAAAAGATCAGAATACATTGACGGTTTGAAAGTCTCTTACGCACAAAAGTAACTACCTCAGTCAAGTGCTTCACATGAATTCTTTTTATTGGTGGTACTTTTTGGTACATTTCTCTCTTCGGCAAGATTTGGCAGTACTTTTTTGACAGGAGTCTGTGAATCTCTCCGGAAGAGAACAGAATTTTGACAGGAGTAAGTGAGTCTCTCAAATAATTTTGACTGGAGTAAATGACTGCACACTACCTGTGCTCTTTATTTGCATGTATACTCTTATGACCTTAAAAGCAGGATATATTTGGTTTTACTGTGGTACCAGTGCTACTTTTTCAAGATTAGCTGGGTAATTTAGGGAGCCGGTTATCTAGTAGTAAGTAATCTTTGCTTATATTATAAAATGTTGAAGGAATGTAGACTAAAATAAGAAAATGATTGCTTTATATCTGTTGAGCTGATTTTTTTATGGACCAAGATGCAAAACATCAATTTACACTAAACTATGGAAACTGAAATTACGCCACTCTGATTCTCACTGGCTCAATTGAGACAGGAAATAATTTTGAGCCTATTGCTGCAAACGGCAGAGATTAAATTTCGGCATCAAGCCGTGCTGGACATAATAGTGTCCAGCCGCAACAAACAAATCCACGCGCTCTTGATCTCCGCAAAGTCCTTATTAGAGATCTACCTCAAGGCACATTCAACTTTCCCTAATCCACAGAACTGCTTATCAGGCCTGTATCAGACGGCAGATCTCTTACTACAAGAGAAACTTATAATTTGCATCAAATTACCGATTTTCAATATCCTCAAAATGAAATTACAAAGAATTCGATGTTTCCCAATTCACATGGACACCAATTACAGTTTGGTCACGGACATCGAAAATGCACACGTTGCCAGTCAAATTAAAACTCAGGAATTCATATTGCTTAAGCTGGAGAACATGAAAATATTCGAAAAGATAACTAAAGAGGTGATCGTCTGCAACAGCACGTACTACTTGCAATGAGTGCCTTCATATTAAGCCTTGTCATGTCTTTCCACTTATAAAGGGCATTGCAGAATCGCTTTCTGCTGACAGTCTTTCGTCGCATATAAAATTAATAGTATGCCTTCCAACTGGGCATCTCTGCAGGCTGTTGCTGATGACTTTGGCTGCTTGAGAGACAAGTTGGATAAACTCGTTCTTGTTGTGGAGGATCTTAAATCTAGCTCTGAATCTCTGCTAGAGATATCTCATGATCTCTCATCTTGGTTATCTCTTTTGTCAGCTAGTTTCGATTACCTTCGGTCGACGCTTTCTGGTGTGGATGGGTCTCCACTTGCACGGGCGACCAACTGCGAGCCGGTGATGTCGATTTCTGATTATCTCCACCGTAACGTTAATCATATCAGAGCGGACTTTAGTTCCTGGTTGACTGCTGTTAATAGGAACTCCGATCTGCTTAGTATCATTTCCTCAGATGCTATCGCGTGCTGTTGGCAAGACTAATGCCTCTGATGTTTCTGGTGCCTCCGTATTATCTACTGTACCCGGCATGATGGCTCTAGGCAACAGTCTTGGTCGCGTTGTAGACGCCGGCGTCCTAAGCTACGCAATGGCTCCATTGGCTTATCACCTGTCGGTGATCCTTCAGCGCAGCCATTGAAACCTCCTCTTATGACTGATGTTTATGCTGCTGGGCCTCTCACAACTATGTCTGCCGAGATACGCATTGCCACTTCGTTCACAGGTACTTCTTCTACTATACCATCCCCCCCTGAATCGAGCCCAGCTATGAATATATCTTCTGACAGCTCTCAGTATAATCCTAACGCATCACAAGACACATACCCGTTGAGACATATTAAGGTATCTCGAAGTGAGGGTTTCAATCTGAAGATTGCGCAATCACTGAAGTCCTTCTTTGTTTCCCGACTTGATTCATCGACTTCTGTTGATGACGTTATTGCTTATGTGAGGGAGATGAGTGGATTTCAAGACTCTACACTCCACCGGTGTCAACTTCTAGGATCCCGTCATTCTCAGGGACTCATATCGTCTTTTAAGTTGACGTCCTCCCCAGATCTTTTCGAGATGATGTCTGCTCCCGATTTCTGGCCCGAGAATATCGTCGCACACGAGTTTGTGCCCCGTCGTAAATTCGTAGGTGGAACTCACAATGGAGCTACTGTCAGCAACCAAAAAAAATCAGTAAGACCACTCTGACCGAAACCTGGGTTCATCACGGTTTTAATGACGCAGACATTCTTGTGGAGTCTTATCAAATATTTCGTAGGGATAGATACTGTGCTGGTTGCTTGCGAATCGCATATGGATTACAGTTTGGTTGATATACCTACTTTTTCCGACACACTCGCAATCGAACTCTTAGCTCTTAAGATCTCTTTGGTAAAGATGAACATTTTCCTGCTTTGTTGATATATCCCTCCAAAATTGACAAACTATGTGGATTCAGACGGTCGAAGTCTTTCGATTTTTTTATTGTTAGCTAAAACTATCAATAACATGACGAACACGGAGTACGAAATCATCCTTCTTGGTGAATTTAATTTACCCAACATTCAGTGGGTATTCAACGCTTATGACGACGACAACCTTCCCTTAAATGGTCTTGCTGCCAAAGACTCCCATTTTCTTGTCGCCATCTGCCCCTCTGATTTACACCAAATGAGTGATGTAAAAAACTCTATGGGAAGGCAGTTAGATCTTTCTTTTCTTCTGATTCGAGAAATACTATAGTCGAATCGGCTTCTCGTAACTTATCCCCTATTGACAGTTAACATCCGCCCATTTTCACTTCATACTGATACGATGGTCGACGATTTCTGTTCTTCCATTGATGCTTCTATTGATGATTTCTGTTCAGCCATTGATGCTTTTAACTCATTAACCGAACCTTCCATCATTGATTTCAACTCGGCTGATGACGTCTTCTGTTCTTCCATTGCTGACTTTAACTCGGCTGATGACGTTTTCTGTTCTTCCATTGATGAGTTAAGTTTCAACAGAGCATTGAAAAGATCTGTCATGCTTGGAGTATTTGCTTCTTCTTCTGGCCCGTCTTCAAAAACAAAAGCCTCTGGATCCTTTCCTTCCTTTTCCATAGCATCCTGTAGTATCGCTACCAGTGCACATTTTTTTCCAATTTTAGGTAGGGAAAGTTTACTTAATTCCCCCTTCAAGTCTTGAACACGAAAGTCCTTTAATTTGCGACCCATATTTAGACTATTCTCTGCACTATTTCACAGTCACTTTTTCTTATTCTTTTTTTTTCTAAGTCCACTTTTTAGTCTTTCTTAATTAATCCCACTTCTGACACCAATTGTAACGTAAATGGGGCTCTTCGGGCTGGACGGATTAATTAAGACAATTATTTTCAATCACGAATGTTCACAATTTTATCCACTTAACTTAATAAGTTCGCATAATAACTGCCTTTACACGTTTTCTTCACAATTATCTGTTTCGCTTTACTTATTTACACTTATCTCTTCACTGGTTAAAATACAACTGACTCACTAGGCTGCTACTCAGCCCTATTTATACTACTTAGCTTAATTCTAGTTCTGTTATTAATTTTCATCACACTAAGTCACCACAGATTCGAGTCGGCCTTGACTTCATACGGCATCTGACGTTTTCCTGGTTTCCGAAATTCCGGACATGCGCTTTGCACAACTTGATTTCGTTTTCGTCACGTAACCTTTGCCATACTACAGTGCATGTTACAATATTTTTACTTTTGTCTGCCTATTATTTATGTTTTTGCTTGTGGATTAGTTGTAATGATTCTATTATAATTCGGATTTTAGTGGCAGAGTTCCTGACTTTAAGAAAAAATATTTTCTTAATTTTAAACAAATATTATGCCGACCTCAGCGTGAAGACTTTCAAACGATATTACACCTGCCACCATCAAGAGAAGACGTATTTTTTCCCTTTAAAGTACGGTATATTTAGAAATATTATCTAGTTGTTTGAAACTTCCTTTTAATAATGCAAGAATAGGTGTGAAAATCTTCATCCTCTATAAAATTGAATTATTAAAATTCTTGTAACATGAAAGTATATCATGCAGTTCTATGGATGGACTTGTAGAGTATATTAAGTAGATAGTAATAAATGAAAATGAAGAATTAAAGGTTACTTTATATGAGCGGTATTGAAATGAAAGTGAGCGAAAGAATAAATTTGAGTTAAAGAGAAAGTCTTTTAACGTTGGATGGGTTAATTCCTATTTTAAGAGGTACATTGAAAAATTACTTCCCTGACCGCAACATGTTTCCAATCGCGCTTCCATGTAATACAAACAACAACTGGCTGCTTGCCAGTTGTGATCCTAAATGATACAGAATAAGGATTTTTACAAGTCTATACGTCTTACACAATGAGAATAAGAACACCCCACTGCTGGCTATTCACCAGCAAAACATGGGTGGTCAATAAAACAATTCAAAAAGCATTTTCAGGTTAGGAGGACGAGAGTTCAGTTGTGAGCAGAAGTTTTAAGGAGAATGGATCAGACAATCGAAGCATTTCAGACAAAAAGAAATAAACAGGTATACATGAGTACGCTCCCTCATAAAGGACGAGGATGAACAGTAGATTACACTTTGACATATTTTCGTTTGAGGAAACTTTCATCTAATTTCTTTTATTAGACCTTAAATCCCTTAATTCCTCAAAAGATATGTATGTCGTATGACAAAAGATTACCCAATATTCTGAAACAAAAACAAGGGAAAGTAAACTTTGAAAATTGTGCACAATACAGAACACACATTTTCACTTAAATAAAAGACAAATTGGGATTAATTTCAGAATTGAGAGTCAATAATCATAAATTAGTGCATTTAAACATGAATTTGACGATTTATAGCTCAACAGCGTAGTGATATGAGAGAAAAAATTCGAGTACTGGTTTTTAGAATTTTAGAGTTTTGTGTATGAATATGAGTATCGTATTCTACCTAATATACAGGGTGTTTCAGATCTGACGTGCCAAAATGAGTGGGGTGATAGATCTCAACTAGACAAACAAAAAATTGTATGGCAGGGGGAGGGGCAATCTCAGCCGTTTGGGAGTTACAGGGGATTAATAAATTTCAGTTTTTCATTACTCTTTTATTTTTATCTCTTGATCTACCCAACACAGCCACATAAAACAAACGTTAAAAAAACTACTCTCTGAATGACCTTTCCAAAATTGTCAACAATATTAATCTTACTCCTATCATTGCACTTCCAAAAGTGAAAAAACTGGTTTGCAATTACCTAAAATTCAGCATTTTCAAAATTTTTCTACAAAATTAATGTAATCAATATACCTCTTTTTTATTTTTATAGGATTGCCTATTTTATTACCTTTCGAAAAAGGTGCAACATGGCAAGGTAGGCACAGGATTAGAAAAACCGTATCCTTAGAAATCCCTGAGTACCTAATTATTTTATTGCACTTTAAGTAGGAAATTCTTTAAAGAAACAAAATTTTTAAGATAAAGGGTCGAAAATGTTTGTTTTGGGTGAATAGGTAATTAATTTTTATTATTGCTGCGAAAAAGTTATACAAATTTTAGTGGAATTTTGTTTTATTGCCGATATTAGCTTGTGTTAGGCTAGAATTCACACACTTGTATACTGGCGTTTTGTTACTCGTACCTGATGAAAATTTAGCTATAAAAAAAGGTCAGTCAGCAAGAATACCTATCATAGTTGAAAAACAAATCAATAAGTACGGGTGTTCTTAAGCAAAAATTATTAAAAATCGTAGAATTTACATTTCATGAATACGCGGATAGTATTTACATTTGTGGTGTAGTAGACGGAAAAGAGAGAGCGGCTGTACTGGAATATCAAAGGAGATAAAGGCGAGCACCCCAAAAGAGGGGTATTTACATGGACTTTCCAAGGGTTAAGAGAACCAGAATGTGTGTAACGTATCTATTTTCAATAAATAAATATTCAAAGTCATTCATTTGAATTTAAATTAAGACTACTTTATCGACAAGCATAACAAGTAATGCCCACTTTCCAAAATGGCTCTTCACGCCATATTGTTCCAAGTTTGAAAACGTTGCGATAAGAAATCCAGGAAGTTTTGCGCGGGAATTCTAGCTTTTCTTCTTTTTTGAGTTTCCGGCTCCGTAAAGCTAAGTGCCCCGATCTTTATAATCGAAATAAAAAAGATCACAAATTAATTTTATTAGATCACATTTGTGTAAATTTAAAAAGTAAAACCAGGAGTTTTTGCATATAATTTAAATAGAGCAAAAGAAGGTGTGAGTAGTAAAGTGTTAATAGAAAGCATAAAATTAAAAGAACTCTATTCCAATTATAGCGGAAAACAGAAATTGTAAATTATACAAGTAAAGTGAAACTTATATGTACGAAGGCGTTAAAATTAGAAAAGAAAATTTAAACAGAACCCTACGGGTAAGAAAATTTAGGTTAAGCATGTACGTATGTGAATTTAGAATTAAGGGTTTGTTTCAAGCAGGGTTTTTTGTGACGGCACTCAAATTCGACAAGACAGTCCGTAAGATACCGACTTCTATAAATAGAAAAAACGCTTCACAAGATAACAACCAACGAAGCGAATGGAGACTGAATAAAAGAAAGCATACATTGCAGCAGAAGAAAGTTCAGCGAAGACTTCGACCCACGTGGAAGACTCAAGACGGACACTACGGACAAGACAGAACAGGATAGGGACCAAAAAGCTAAGTTTCGATTTTAAGATTGTTAGATTATTGCATAAAGGATTTTCATAGTTCTTCGGAGATAAAGATTAGTTGCTTAGAGAAAATTTAAATTCATAAATATATAGTAATATTATATGGGCAATCAAATTTCTATTTTTGAAATAAATTTCCTGGATACTATACATACGGAACAAAAAAAAAGAATCTCGCTAAGTAATGCAAAAAGAATAAAAGAAATTTTGAAGTTAACCGCGTTCGCACAAAATAGAGATCTAAACATCCCAACACTTAAATTTAAAAAGTCATTGGGAGATCTCAGCGAAAACCTTGCCAGTATCGCTAGAACAAAACAAAAACAAGCTACAAGTGTAACTGCACAGAACATGGAGACACAACCCGACGTCGAGCAGCAAATAATAACCATCGTGAGGAAGGACCTTGAGACGAGCACGAAACGAGTCGCAAGGCCATTAGGAGGGTAGTCATCTAAGATTTGGAGGGTTATTCATGGAGAGGGATTACGACCATATCACCATTACCCAGCTCAAGGACTACTGGGAGGAGATTCCGAGAGAAGACTGAAATTTAGCACTTGGCTTCTGGAACGCGATATTGCCGACAGGGCCCTTCTGTACCTAATTTTGTCGACGGATGATTCTCAATCACCAGAGATGGTATCACGAACTTCAATAACCTCCATACCTGGTCGAACACTAACCCACACAGGGCAAAGTTGACCTCATTCCAGCAGAGATTCAGTGTCAATATTTGGGCTGGTATCATCGGCAAGATTTGGTAGGACCATTCATTTTGCCGCAAGTGCTTAATAGTGAAATTTATGCGAACTTTTTGGACAATACACTGCCAGATCTAATAGAGGAGAACCCTATGGATAATCTTAGTGGAATATTTCACCAATACGATGGAGTACCAGCGCAAAAAAATTTTTGCGATTACCTAATTTATAAACCCTTTTTTTATTTTTATTAGATTGCCGATTTGATTACCTCTCCAAAAAGGTGCAACATGTTCACGTAGAGAAAATATGTAGAAATTTATACGTAGAAGTCCTATCGGAGAGTATTATAAAAATCAACAAGTTAAAGAAATTAAACTCAAATTAATTCTAAAATGCTTTTTATTGAATTTGAAAATAATTACAATTCATCTTGATAAGTAACAAAAGTCGTTCAAAATTTCCACTGCCAACTTGGATGCATTCATACAATCTCCTTCTAAGTCCCTGTTTAAGTCGTATTGCAGCCAGCCTCTCCCGTATTTTCGACGCTGCATTTCCAATTCGGCTAACTAAATCCTCCTTATTGTTAACTGAGCTTGAAAAAACAAAACTTCATCCTTCATTGTTCCCCACAAGAAAAAGTCCAATAAGGTAAGGTCTAGAGATCTAGCAGACCAAGGAATTGGTGCACCTCGTCCAATCCAGCGGTTTTGAAATTTTTCAGTTAGTACAACAGAATTAAAATCATCAGAATCGGTCTACGCCTTATGGCATTCAAAATCATCTAAAGCTGTCCACGCGTTGCAAAGTGAGATTACCCCCTCCCCCACCCTAACCCGTAATAGTACCAAACCTATCCCCAACCCACCCCATGCCATAAATTTTTGTCGTAGTACCAATGGGGCAACATATTCTATTCTACACATCAAAAGAGGAATCATCAAAATCAGTCCACACGATACGAAGTTAGCCTAGATCTCCCGTTACCATCCCCCTATTTCAAAATTTATTCTCCGATCATCCAAATCGGTCTACGGGCTAAGAAATTTACATACCCCCCCCCCCCCCCCCTTCGCATCCGAAACTACAACCCCACCTTTTAAATTTTTATGCGGTACCATTGGAGGAACATACTCTATACATCACAAAAAGAATTAACCAAATCTGTCCACACGTTAGGAAGGTTGATTGTTGTAAACAATCTAGTCATGTATTACTCTTTTGCAAGATTTTTTGCGTTTTGGTCCCAATAAATTTCCTCAGAACATTTAGCATTAACAGTGTTCCTCCATGAAGTGTTGTGTTATGAATTTCTTCAATTATAAGTCGCGCAGAATGATTATCCCCATGAAGGATAATAGGGACTTTTCGTTGAATGAGAGATTTGAGTTGTGTAATCTCCCACAAACTCGAATGATGACCGTATTGTCCAGAAATGCAGTGAGACAGGCGATTTTGCTCAATTACTTTACTTCATCATCATGGCTCAAGCGATTGTAGTCTTTGAAAAAGTTCTCTATTTGAACTGCCTTGATTAGCAGTATCTCTGTTTCCCTTAATTCCGTAACTTGTAATTATTCAAAGATGCCTTCCCCTCTGAGATTTTTCACAAACTGTCTGCAGTATACCATAATTCGAATTACTTTTGATTAGGATGAGTAGCGCTCGATAATTGAAAAAACAAATCAATCACAATCACAGTTCCCAATACTGCTCCACATAATTCTAGGCGAGGAAGCGTCACTGCTTTTATAGGAGCAATTTTAGTTTTTGTTTACGAATCTTCCTGAACGCATCGAAGGCCACTCTTAATTTCGTTCTCTGACATTTGTCAGAAAATGATGTGGAAGATAATTTGGATCATTAGCAGGAAAATTGTCACTTACAGCCTCCATACGCCATTGATTCTAGTAATCCTCCATAAAGTTAAAATACGGTGTCTACAGTTCATGATTTTGACTTATTCTTCGTTCAATTTGGACTAGTTGATGTCTTGCCATTTCCTTTGATGACCCTAGCATTGGTTGCGTATCACAGGATTTAAACGGAAGCTTACAAATATAGCTTCCGTCACAGTTCCTCTTCTCCGGACCTTCAAACTTGCTTCTAAACTTCTTCTGTCTTCTAAAAATGTCGAAGTAATGGGTCTAGTGTGCACTTTTAATTGATGCATTTTTGAGCTTTATTTCCTTATTTATTGGCACATCCCCTGAGACAATCCATCAAAATAACGTGTGTTGCGCTAGTCGAGTTCCACTGGGTCCCTTACGAATCCTTTCTTGTAGAATTTGGACAGTGCATCAAATGAATGTCTCTTATGACAAAGTATATGCAATTTTCTCCTTTCAGAAATCGATGCTGTGTATTGTTTGCAGCTGAGTCCTGTGAGTAGTAATTTGTTGATAGTTTTTTCTTGTTATATTTGTTTTTATCTTTCAGGCAAACAACATATGGCTAATTTAGGGAGGTAAAAGCAATAAGTGTTTTTATTTAGTAATTTATATTTTCCTTTTTTTATTTCACCTTCAGATTACCCAATAGACACCAATTGTAATGTAGTTTGGACCCTCTGGGATCGACGGATTAATTAAGAACCTTATTTTCAATCACAGTTATTTACAGTCTTTATTCACTTCGTTGCCCAATTTGTTTCACAATTTCCTTCACATTTTTTCTTTCCATTCATGTCATTCAACTTCACGTATAGAAAATTATCACTTCACTGATTAAATCAGAACTAACTCTTCACAGTATCAATCGCATGTTACCTGTTCACAATCTCAATCACCCGAGCTCCTACTCAGCCTCATTTTCTCAGCTTAATTCTAGAAACTTCAGCCACTTAGTTCTAGATATTTCCTTTATTTATTTTCACCTCACTTATTCACCACATGATCGAGTCGTCCTTGACTTTCTAAGACATTTGACATTGATTACTAATCTTAGGTGGCACTTATAATCTCTCTCTTCCAGAGATTCGTTTGGCCAGGCATACGCAGAATTTTCCCGCAACTGCATTCAATGTCAACTCGCAAAAGTCAATCGACATACACGCTCGCCAATTGGAGCCTATGAGATTCGCGCATATCAACGTGGACATCGTTGGACCCTTTCCCCCCAGCAATGGTCATCGTTATTGTCTTACAATTATCGACCGCTTACCTCGGTAGCCGAAAGCGATTCCGATTCCGGAAATGTCTGCTCCAACAGTTTCTAGAGCCCTTATCAATGGCTGGATTGCTCGATTTGGTGTACCCAACCGCATAACATCCGACCAAGGAAGACAGTTTGAATCTTCCCTCTTCAAGGAATTGGTTCGTACACTGGGTATCACGCCCTTGCATACGACGGCGTACCATCCACAGGCAAACGGGATCATCGAGAGGTCATTGAAAGCAGCTATTTCATGCCAGCCCCCAAATCAGTGGATACATTTTTTGTCGACAATTTTACTGGGACTTCGTACTACGTTTAAAAAGATATAAACGCATCGACCGCCTAGCTAGTTTATGGTACAACACTGAAAATTCCGTCACAATTTTTCTCTGAAACCGCTCAGGATAGAATAGAGTCAGAAGTCGTTATCGAGCTTAGAGAAGCGATGCGAAGTATTCAACCGACAGACACTGCGTGGCATTCAAATCAAAACGTTTTCGTCCATCAGGATCTCGTAACTTGTAGTCATGTCTTTGTGAGAGTCGATTCAATTCGCCCATCCTTATCGCACCCATACGACGGACCCTTCGAAGTGATTCGACAAGGCGAGAAATATTTCACCGTAAACGTCGAAGACAAGCCAAGGTTTCAATCGATAGGCTGAAGCTAGCGTATCTCGAGAACACCAAGGACGGTCGGGGAAAGGACAAAGTACTACCCTCAGCGCAAGCATCAGAGTCGTCAACAAAGCGTTCCCGTTCCGGGCGTAGAGTCCTCATTCCCAAGCGATACCATCGCTTATCGCACCCGCCCATCCTTATCACACCCATACGACGGACCCTTCGAAGTGATTCGACGAGGCGAGAAATATTTCACGGTAAACGTCAACGGAAGACAAGCCAAGGTTTCAATCGATAGGCTGAAGCTAGCGTATCTCGCCAACACCAAGGACGGTCGGGGAAAGGACAACGTACTACCCTCAGCGCAAGCATCAGAGTCGTCAACAAAGCGTTCCCGTTCCGGGAGTAGAGTCGTCATTCCCAAGCGATACCAATAACCCATCTAAGAGGGGGATACTGTAGCCAAATTGCAAATCTAAGCAAAAATATTGCGATCCGTTTGGCAGTAGCGCAATTACGGCATCCCTTCATCGTCACACAAAAACAGTACCCGAATTGCCTCTGCCAGATGTGCAATCAAAAAAGCACAGCCAGACGCGTATGGATTACGGAACGGTTTAGTCGGCAGTATATATATATATATATGTATATATATATATATATATATATATATATATATATATATATATGTAGGATTCTCGGGTTTGTTCTTTAATTAATACACAATTTTAAACAAACTAATTCTCTATATTCAGTTTTATGGCGATGATTTAAAATTACTTCACACTTTCTCAATTGTCTGGGTGCGTTGGTTGGTAGATGCGCGCGCTGTCACCGTCGGTCGTCGAGGGTCTGTCTGGCATGCATCCGCTGCTGTAAAAAACTGCCCTGGCTAAAGTTGTACTACCATACTCGACTACTGGTATGTGGTCTAAAGCTGGTTCTTATATATATAAATATATATATACATATATATATAAAGGAAAGCACCCATACCCCCCTCGCGTTATAAAGTCAAGGTTGATATTACTCTCTCGCGACCCAATTTTAACAATAATGCGGTCGAAATTTGGAGAATGTCGAAGAGTAACCTAGGTGAATGTGCGATAAATGGCGCCACCTTCGAGATACTATTGACAACTTCATTTGTTTAAATGGAAACCGGTTTTTTTTGGAAATTTGCACAAAGCACAAAGAAAAACTAAAACATTTATGTTTTCAAAAGAAATGTTTGAGATAAAAGTTGCTCACTTTTAACACAAAGACTACGAATCTGCAATGAAAAACATGGGTTTCCATTTAAAAAACGAAGTTGTCATTCGTATCTCGAAGGTAGCGCCATCTATCGAAAATGCATCTAGGTAGCTTTCCGACCCACTTGATATAATCAACTTTTATCTAAAAAAGTTTTTTTCTATACCTCATCCCCTGTGAGAAAATTTAGAATAAATTTCAAAGTGGAACATCGGTGACGTGTACCGTTTTCCGAGTAATAGAGTAGTCCGAATAGTAGAGTAATATTTTTTACATACAGTTCTATTTATGTGTTCTCGGTTATTTATATTTACTAATAATAATATAATTAAAATTGTCTAATTACTTACCGTAGATATGCAAAATGGTTCGAATTACCTTTTAGCTAACGGGAAATGGTCTACCAATGTGGCTGATTGATATACCACACTGCAGGTATAGTAGCATGACGTTCATGCTCAAAGAAGAAAAATCTGATAGATACGTAAGCTTATAAAATACAATGAAAATAAGAACGCTCTGGGCGACCTTTCCTAATTACGTTAAAGTAGTTATCCTCCTAAAAACCTTGTCGGATGCAGAGACATGATGGCGGATGTGCATGAATCGATACAATTTTTGATTTTAATCAGAGCTGTACCAACATCAATGTTCAAAGTCACAAAATCCAATTTGAAATGGTGTCATGGTTTATTTCTCCGTTCCTATGGAGGATGACTAATAAGTAAGAATTCAAGAAATCGCTACATATGTAAGTTGCGCGAAAAGTACGACATATGCAACGATTTTCTTAATAAAAGAACAAGTTAAGTCAACTTCAAAAAGGCGCTTAAAAGTTAAAATAATATTGACTTATATACTTATGTATTACGATTAATTGAAGCGATTAGTTGCATGCAATAAAAGATACAACTAAATATGAAAGCAACCCTTCCTTTCCGCTACGAGTTAAAGATATTCAAACCGCAAGCAGGAAGGAATACTGTTGCATGTTGGTGTGGAGTATCTCTGCTTGTAGGTAGGAGGTTGTTTTATAATTTAATTCCAACTTTAAACGTTCATTTAAGATGGAGATTACGTTTTGAGCCGGCTTATATGTTTTTAAAAGCACTTCATTTTTCACATCTCTCTGTTTTTTTGAAAGTGTGAATACGCAACTTCCTATGAAGAATGCAATTGTTTGCAAACTGCTGAAACAGGCATTTTATATTTATTCTTATTGCAATGCAACATCATCAATTAACTGACTTACATATAATTAGAATAATATAAAACAAAAGACGTTAACCATGCTGATTCTTTACTTGGGCCTTAGATAGGTGATAGTCCAAACAATGAAACTGGCAGCTAAAAGGCGAGACATTAAAGAAATAGGCTCCGGTATACCGTAGTTAGCAGTGTATTGAGGAATATGAAAGAAGTTTTGAAGTTATGCCCAGGGCGTCTATGACCGATAGAGTGAAAGCGAGTAAGTTTGAGCCTTGCTCGATAAGGTGGTAGAGTAACAAGGTTGTTTCAGGGAAGACCACAAAGAGCGATCCGGACGAATCTCTGATGGAAAGCCTCGATGCGGTCCTGTGCACCGCGTAGATAACAGACCAAAATGAGCTAGCGTACTCCAAGATTGGCCTTACAAAAGTAAAGTAGAGAAGTTTAACTGTAAGAGGATTCTAAAACTCTTTGAATTATTTCAATGATAAAACTTACGGTCACGTTAGCCCTAGAAACAATGATGTCAATGTGATGTTCAAATGAATGGCTTTGGTTTTGTCGAGTATAAATAATAAAATGAAGTAGCCCCAGGTGGCAACCTTGGGGGACGCCAAAGGTTTTGTGCAAAACCTTTAAAAGAGCGCCCCGAAGGATTAGCTACGTACGACCACACAGAAAAGACAAGAGCCAATTGACAGTAATTGTAGAAAACCTCAAAGCGGTAAACTTATGATTGATTATGTTAAAGGCCTTACTAAAATTCACAAAAATATAATCAGCCTGGCGGATATGCACGAATTCATAAATGCCAGTAAATTATTCATAGTGAATTTACCATTAAAATTTTAGAAATACAGTAAATAAATAAAATAAAAGAGAACTGCGATACTGGAAGTAACGTGTAATAAACGAGGAAGGAGTGCCATCGGGACCACTCGAGAAGCTCTCGGCAAAATTCGAAATCTACCCAGAGATCGATGCCTCGTCAAGTATAAGGTCCTTAACCTCAAAAGAAGGCGGCAGAAACATCGTCAAGTTAGTAAAGTCAATATAGATACACAGTCAAAGCTGGAAAAGACCGCGCCAACAAGAGATATTCAATGGGTACGAACTCTCGCTACCGGCAATATCAACGACGGATATCCTGCAGAACTGTTTAGGCTCATCACGTATAGTAATTTTTCATTTTAGAATATGTAAAATTGCTAGCGGCGTCTCTTGAGGAGCAAGACCTCTTCCAAGCCATTGGATATCTAACTGAAACTAAGAAATAAAAATACCGCCTTATCAATGTCCCGCTCACCAAAGACCTTGACTAGTCACAAGCAAAAAACCAATTAATATTTGAAAAATCAGCTCGTAACGTACCTAAATGACGCCGTAAGGCAACGCCTTCGCCTTCGTGTCGCGGTTAAATCTCGCAAAAAATAGCTGCACGTGGCGCACCAGTGCGAAATATGGCAATCTCAGCACGCCTCCAGTCGCCGCGTCAATGTCAGAAAAAACCTCGAGTAGATCTCCAGCACAACCCATAAAGCCACCTAGGAATCGCGTAGGAATCACCGCCAGAACCGAGGGGCATTCGGTAGGGATGATACCGGCTGCAGCAAGGCAGGTGGAACAGATGAAGAAGCCATCAGCTTTTTTATGTCCGATGCAATGGTATTAAAGTGCTCAGCTGTAGCTGATGTAATAACACAACGGGAAATAAGTCAAGCGATTCCAAAAGGAGCAAGACCGAAGCGCTTCGGATTCATATCTCCTGTAAGCCCTTTGGAAGCACGCACGTTCTAGTTTTTTTTTTTTGATTTTGTGCGTAAAAGAAATAACGCAATAACAGTGCATTGCTGGACTGGTTCTGGAACGCGACATAATTAATTTTAGTGAGTGCTAAGTAGTGCAAGTGGTGATGTTTTTTTTATTTTGGAAGCTGAAAAAAATGTATTGTTGACTTTAATAAAATAGTTATTAAAAAATAAGAACAAATTTTGAATGCAAAATTATTTTGATTTTATTTTGAGACACTATTGTTGCTAATCGTTCCCAAAAATGTGACTTCTTAAATTAATAAACCTTCCCCTTGCCGATACACAGGTTATAGGTATTGAAATACTCGACAAATGTTTAATTTAGCTTAAAATTTAAATTACATGAAGATAATACGGCCGTTCAATGGTCAAAAGAGCTTATGGGGCAAAATTGCGTTGCATGCATTTTTGAAGATGATATCCTTTATTACATAAAATATTAGTGCTAGTGGACATTTAATTTAAGTGAATCGTTTAAGAACAATACTCAATTTTCTCGGCTCTAATTGTATTCCGTTGTGCCGTTTATTCCATGTGATGATCTGCCTGAAAAACAGAAACATTAACTTTGCCGGATAAAAGCAAGGACCAATAAAAAAAATTTTATCTAAAAAACGCTCTTCGTAACGACCTAAGAGACTGGTGTGTAGAATATCGCATCACAAGAAATGCTTGAGAGGCTGTTTTGAAAATTTTAGAAAATCTAATTTAAATGTACCAGAAACAATGAAAACATTACTTGAAATCAAAGATAAACAAATTGAAGTAATTCCAATTCAACCGGGTCAATACTTTCATTTCGGGCCCGAAAAGTCGTTAAAAATGTTAAATTTAGGGCTACCGGATTTGACTAATTTATTATTGATTGATATTGATATTGATATCTTATTATGTAAACATAAAGCCTTTTTAATTGGCGCATAGGCTGGAAAACAAAAACCTCACAATGTTAACGAATTTGAATTTGCATATGAAATTAAACAGCTTAGTACAGAAGGACTTCTAATAAACGGAAAAATAATCCAATTCCAAAAATAAGAGCTATTATAACGGACTGTTGGACACACTTCTTGTAATGGATGTTGAAAATGTATTCAAAAAGGACCCAAGAAAAATAAAAGACTGGCACATAGTTCAATAAAAGCATCATTACGTACTGATGAAAACTTTAAGAACCGAAATGATAAATTGCAACATTAAGAGTTCTTCTGGAATAATAGCAATATCCTAGACGAAATTAATATTGCCATGATATCTCAATTTCCCTTAGATGCATCTCATAGATCTGGGAGTGGTCAAGAAAATTGTAACTAGCATATGGAAAGGAAAACACTTAAGGAAAAACCTGAGCAAAGAAGAGAAAGGACAGTTAGATTATAAACTTATTTCATTTGGTAGTTACATTCCAAAAGACTTCTGCCGAAATCCTCGAAGTCTGGAGGATATTTGTAAATGGAAGACCACAGAGTTTCGTCAACTCATATTATGTAGAGGAATTGTCCTTTTCAAAGATACAATTGATGTCGATCTATACATTCACCTCTTACTTCTTCATTCGTCGTATAGCTTGCTATCCTATCCAAAGAGATGCCAACAGAATTTAAGATGTGCAACTGAGATGTTAGAGACATTTGTAAATAACTTCAAGTTTCTTTATGGAGAAGATAAACTCAGTTATAATGTCCATTATCTACTGCATTTACCTGAATGTGTGAAAAAGTATGGAAACGTAGATAGCTTTTCTGCATATATGTAGATTTGGAAAATTTTATGCAGCAGTTAAAAAAAGATATCCGACAGCCTACTAAAATCCTAGAACAATTATATAATCGAACAATTGAAAGGGAAAAGCTGAAAAAAAATCGGACTGAAAAGGTTGGATTAAACAAAATTTTCCGGAAAAATATGATATTAAAAGTTCGCCCATTTATAGAAATTACCATTTTGATTAATTTTTCCTAAGTTGCTCTTTCCCAAATAACTACTGCTATATAAAACCATTAATTCCAATAAAAGTCATAGAATTCACTAAAAATACGGAAGACGAATTCGTTATCAGCTTAAAGTTTACAAAAGTTAATGATTTTTTTAATGAGCCTTTACAATCTTCGCAAGCTTTCGGAATTATCTTGATAAAAGATCTAAGAGATGAAAAAGAAACATTCAGCATAACAGATATTTTATGTAAAATTGTATGTTTGCGAAATTGCAACAGTTTCGTTGCAATTCCTATGCTTCATATTTGTATTTCGTGATATGCAAATAATTTGCATTCTCAGTTTGTTCAACAATATCTACCCATATATGAAATTTTCTAGAAACATGGAATCTATGAAAAAACAGTTTGGAAAAGCAACTTTCACACCAGTACCAATCAGCCGTTGTGATGCAACTTTCGGGCATCCACCATGTGATATTTTCTTAGAATTTTTGCTGCCAAAACAAAATAATAAAGAAAGTGAAAGGTGTGCTGAACTTGGTATGTGATATGAAGAGTCCCAAAATGAAAGAAAATAACTTACCCTTTTATAATAATTGCATTTTATAGAGCCAATTAATAAACACCTATCGGATAAATTAAATGGACAAACGAAGATGTTAGCAGACATTCAAACAACCTTAGTACAACATAAACAGATTTTGGCAAAGCATACCGTTATAATGGATAGATTAGTTAAACAATTTTTCCCATCAAACAACAAATTTGACATATTCCCAATAAGAAATGAAACTCACCTGGAAAGTATAGAAAATTTTTTTAATAATACACCCGAGGAAGATTTGGTAAGATTTACGTTAAACTTACCGTGAAATAATAAAATTTAAAATCAATTCTTTCTACTATTAACAAATTTTGTACATCAAAGAAATAGTAGGAGCTCCAGCAATTTCGAAATGTATTAATTTATTTTTTGTTGAAGAATTGTTATTAAAAGTGAACTGGGATGGTATGCAAAGCATTATTTAGAAAGTTTGTTTGTGGTAAGATTATTTAGAATTTCAAATAGTTCCAATTACAATTTTTTGTATGGATAGAAGCAACTTGGTTTTGTTAACTAAGAAAATGCAATGGAAAAAAATGGATTTAGATTAGCCAAGAATCGATTTTACAAAACGACTTATAATTTGAAGAAGAATTAATTTTAAATTTATATAGAAAGAGGCTATTTTTTCAAGAAGTGTGTTCGAAAGTTTTGTTTTTAATAAAATTATGAGCTGCAAATCTTATAATCAAGTAGAATTCCGTAATATATGTATATATATATATATATATATATATATATATAGATATATATATATATATATATATATATATATATATATATATATATATATATATATATATATTCGCTTACTGCTTGAAAACAACCTAAAATTAACAATTTATTTTGAATTTTTTAATTTTGCATGTTTTCAAGGAAATCGTTTTTTATTATCGTCCGACAATATTTTTTTTTGGTTTTGTTTGTTGTTTTCGGATGTATGAATTATGAAGATATAAAAAATGTAAATGTAAATGTAAAAGTATTTCTTTCTGTCGTTTTCTTTATTAGCCTCTCTTTAATTTAAATTAAATATATAAGTCAAATATTCAAAATTAAGGGTAATTTAAAACAATCAGCTAATATTAAAACAACCATTACAAGGGCTTCTTCCTCATGATATGCCTGCATGACAAGGAATTGAATTGTGATACGAGGAATACGACTTTCCTAAGAAGTGCTTTAGAAGGTCCTCAAAAGCGCTTCCAATCCAAGCTTCAAATGTGCTTCCAACTAAGCAAAATATAAGGGCTTCGTTCTAATGACATGTAGCAGTAGCTACAAATTTAATTTTTAATTTAAACTTCATAAGTTTGATTACATTATTAATAAAATATTTTTATTGAAATCCACTTTACTAATATCCAACCAGACTGTACTGTCAAATATATTTTATTCAACCTGTACACTTCGATAAATTTTGAATAGTGTGAAACACAAACACTTTGAAATATATAATAATCATTTTTTCATAGACAATAAAATACAGAGAAAAGATTGAACAAACTATCTATGTGTTAAATGTAAAGTAGGATACAAAAAAAATGTAAATAGTATTTTAGTCTAACCAGATCTGCCGATCTGAAAGCATTAAAATTAATAAAAATAAAATTGTAAAACTATTAAAATAAAATAGTCTTCTTCTTTAAAATAAAATGTATCTAAACAGTTTATAGATACAAAGAGGAATGAGGATTTGGGATTAACAACGATATGGACTACGCCCTCTTATATTCATTCATCAAGGAGCCCCATTTATCCTATCATACCCTCAACATGCCTGTATACAAGGGAAATGAATTGGGATACGAGTAGGAAGCGCTCTGACCTTCCTACGAAGCGCTTCACTTCCCCGCTGGGAAACTCATTCCTAACCAACCTCACACTTCTGATATATTTAACTATCGGCAGGACTGGAGCAGCACAAGAGTTCGGTGATGATGTAAGCAGATGATATCACACGATTAAAGGTCATGCCTGCAATAAATATTGTTTACAAGTTCCTCTTCTACGCTCTTTCTACAATAAATTGTCTTCTCGTAAGGTATGCACCTGATAAAATGCAAAAAAACACCTTCACCAATTCGGATCAACTTTAAAAATAATTAAAAAAAACTCGTCTGTACTAGTCGCAATACATAGGTAGATCAGTGTATTCATAATATTGGCAATTCTCGTAAAATGGTAATTTAATTAAATTTGAATTTTAAAAGTTCGCCGAAACCGTACATTTGGGTGTGCTATAAAAAGACAAAACATTTTATCTTAATTTCTCAAGTAATGAAGTTTAATTTAAAAGTTCTGAAAATCACTACGGTTTGGAAAAATGGATGTTTCCAAAATGCTTTTATTTGAGAATACAATATCTTGTCTTTATTCTTTCAAAATTTCAATAAAAAAAACTTTGAATTAACAACTTTACAGTTAGTATAAAAGTAAAAGATGTATTTGGGTCCACTGAATAGTCCTTAAGAATTCAAATGCGATTTTCTTAAAATGTTGCTAACAAAAATGGTATCCATCATATTTACAAAACTAATGAATGGTTTTACTGTGTAATTATCTAGCTTTTGCCACAGGTATTTCTATTTAAGAACTTCACGCAAATGTTATTTGTTTTTAACAGACTCCAGAAATACTTCAACAATATGTAAGAAAAAATCAACAACTTACATCGATTAACAGATTTTAAATGAAATTCAACATATACTTTAAATATACTGCAACGGCGTTTTCAAAATTACATCAATAATTTTTAAATTGGTTGAGATTGTACAATACATTTTTTAAATACCTTGATTTTTACCTAAAAGAAATGTTCAATTAAACTTAAAAATGTTTTATTCGTTTAATTTGCACCGACTTCAAAATGTCGTAATAGATATAAAATTAAAAATTATTTTATACTTTTTAGCGCCTTTTGTGAAGTCGGGTAAACTTTTTTTTTTAAAAACTATTTTATTTTTCACTTTTTAGTGTCACCGACTCTATACAACGAAGAAAGAACCATCCAAATCGGTCCAGGCGTTGAAAGTTAGTCTTAACCCGCTACCCCATCCCATCCCACTAAACTATTTTTCTCATGGTCTCAATCAAGGAACATACTCTACCGAACAGAAAAGGAATCATCGAAATCGGTCCACGCGTTAAGAAGTTAGACTATCCCTCCCCCCACCCACACCTTTCACCCTAGGACCAAATTATTCTACTATTAGCAATGGGGGATCATACTCTATACAACAGAAAAAGAACCATTGAAATCGGACCACGCGTTACAAAGTTAAGTTCCACCCCACCCCCATCTCCCAAAATTTTTTTCTTCTCGTATCAACCACGGAACATACTCTACCCAACAGAAAAAGAATTATCCAAATCGGTCCATGCGTTACAAAGTTAAACTACCCCTCCCCCTCCCCCCACCCTAGGCCAAATTTTTTTCTCCTATTAGCAATGGGAAACATATTCTGTACAACAAAAAAAGAACCAACCAAATCGGACCACGCGTTACAAACTTATTTTTCACCCCCACCCCCAACCTACCAAAATTTTTTTTGACATGGTACCAATCGGTGAACATACTCTACCCAACAAAAAAAGAATCATCAAAATCGGTCGACACGTTACGAAGTTATGCCCGGTCAGACATAAAAAAAAGAATAAAATAAAAAAAAAATCTACGCGTCGAACTTAGAACCTCCTTGTTTTTGGGAAGTCGGTTAAAAAATAACACTTTGAGCAAATCTAGAAGAAAATTCTTCATTATTAAAGGTGTAATTGTTAGTTCATGCATTGCTATCTTTTCATCTAATAAGGAACAACAGCTGTAAGGTGCTGCATATAACATAGTTTCTTGCATTACAGAGTTAGTTACACGGAAGACATTTAGCCATTTAAATGAAACACGACGCGCATGGAAACATACAGTATCGAACCATTTCTGCCTAAAAATCTTTACCGTGCATTTAAATGTTGTTGAAGCCTGTTTAATAATGCCAGTTTTAACATCAATTTCATGAGCCGATCTTTCAGATGGTGTATTTTCGCAAAGATCCACTAATTTGCTTTGGTATTCAACTGTTTTTTTACCGACTTCCCAAAAACAAAGAGGTTCTAAGTTCGACGTGTATATTTTGTTTGTCTGACCGGGCATAACTTCGTAACGCGTCGACCGATTTTGATGATTCTTTTTTTGTTGGGTAGAGTATGTTCACCGATTGGTACCATGTCAAAAATATTTTTGGTAGGGCGGAGGTGAAACCTAACTTTGTAACGCGTGGTCGGATTTGGATGGTTCTTTTTTTGTTGTACAGAGTATGATCCCCATTGCTAATAGGAGAAAAAAATTTGGCCTTGGATGGGGAGGTGGGAGGGGGATGGGTAGTCTAACTTTGTAACGCGTGGACCGATTTAGATAATTCTTTTTCTGTTGTTCCGTGGTTGATACCAGGAGAAAAAAATTTTGGGGGGATGGAATTGAGATTTTATTTTGTTCATATATAATCAGTACACAATGCGTTCTGTAGGAATATCAAGAAAGAATCACATTTTAAGTTCAACGCTTATAAAAATATTTTTTAACAATTTCAATCATATTGAAATATTATATAAAATTTCGTTTAAAACAAAGGTTAATTTACTGCGTGTTTGTATACTAGATCAATAGCAATAAAATAACAGTTTAAACGTTTTGGGAATTTGAAATTATTAAAACATACTATTCCTATCATTTGGAATTAATCTTATACCAAATTGACAAAACCTACATTCATCTGATCTTTACATGGATCTTAGACCTGTAACTAAAACAAATTTTCACAATAAAATATTTTTACCTGTGGTGTAAAGTAAAAGAAAATAACCCTTATCATCTTCAATTCTTCATTTATCTTTTTTCGTATTTTTAATAAACAAAATATGTAGAGTCTCACATTTCAAACAGCATGATGCGGCGGAAAAGTTTCTTAATTTCGACCCCCGTTCTGATTACATTCACGGCTTATGTGACCACTTTTGCCGCAACTGTAGCAAGATTTAGCACCACTGTCTGGGAGTGGGGGGTGGAACTTTGTTTGTTGAATAGAGTATGATCCCCCATTGCTAATAGGAGAATAATTTGGTCCTATGGTGAAAGGTGTCGGTGGGGGGAGGGGTAGTCTAACTTCGTAACGCGTGGGCCGATTTGGATAATGCTCTTTCTAGTGGGTAGAATATAATGCTTGGTTGATACTACGAGAAAACAAATGTTGCTGGGGGGGGGGGGGGGGGGGGGGAGGGTGGAACCTAACTTTGTAACACTTAACAATATTTTTTGTATATTCCAATTTAATTTCGATAGAAGAGTGAGCGATTTTTGGCGTTTTGCTAATGCGGCAACTTTCATCAAAGTTAAGCTTAAACGGAAATGATCAGAGAATACTTCGTCCTCCAAATGGAAATATTGAATGGTTTCAGCTAAGCAATATGACATTGCAATTATATCATTAACCGATGCCCAGTTCGGATTAAGGTATGTGAACTTACTTTCATAAT
This sequence comes from Leptarthrus brevirostris, assembly GCA_964036015.1. Taxonomy (NCBI): domain Eukaryota; kingdom Metazoa; phylum Arthropoda; class Insecta; order Diptera; family Asilidae; genus Leptarthrus; species Leptarthrus brevirostris. Next base: position 98,727,974 of record OZ038372.1, on the reverse strand, counting down.
CACCGTCTGTGCGACCGTTTAGGACAACGAGGCCAAAATCATCACAAAGGTCCAAAAATCTTTTTTCTTTACTATCAACAATAACATCTTTTGACTGCCTATTGTTTTTAATTTTAGCTCCAAAGTCTATTTATTTTGGGAATGTTTGAGACTCGCCGATTCTGACGTTATAGTCACCTAAAATAATGATATTTTCTCCTCTAAAATTGCTGACTGCCTTCTCAAATATATTAAATTCTGTTTCCCAATTGGAGCAATTAATATATGCAGGAATGATAAAAACTTGTTTGAATAGATTTTTAGTTCTATAGTATAAAAGCTCAAAAGCTCACATAATTTATTCTTCACATAGATCTTTTTAACTCCCATTAGCCATCCGCCACTCGCCCTTCCGTGATGATGAGTCCTAGTTGCATTCACCCAGCACAGGACATATCCACCGAAATATTTTATAAAGTCATCATAATACTGTTCTGTTACAAACATTTCGTATAGACAGAAAATGTCAAATGCCTTTACGTAACTTAAAAAGCCTGGAAATAATAACTTATTTTTAAGCCAGCAAAGAATTTTAAATTTTTGTTCCTTACTGATTTCTTCAACACAAGACAAGCCAGTATTAACGTTCATAGAATTCAAAGAGTAATTAGTATTACAGTAACCAATTTCACAATTATTTTCAAAATTATGTTCACCACAGACGGATATTTCCTATTGATTTTTTTCCCCTTAACTACTATATGACCTAGATTCATATTTATCCAGAATAAGTTTTCCTTCTTCCGCCTTGGTAAATAAATTGGTTAGTTTCTAGCTGGTCCACGTCCATATATCAGTTTGTTCTCCGTCAAGGTGAGACATTGACCCGCTATCAACAATTTATCATCTCGTACGTTAATTTTCACATTTTTGTCCGCGTTACTGATTTTTTTTTCTTTTACCGTACAGATAAAGAGTAATCTTTGTGAACAAAAATTGTTGTGCCTTTCACTTTTCCAGTATTCCTTAATACTTTAGGCGCAGCATCCGATGTGTGATACTTCACAAGCAAGGGGGTATTTCCCGAATTACTGTGGTTAATTTTTATTACGCTGTCAATTACGTTAGCTTCTTTTATGCCTATAATTTCGGAGCACACTTTACCTATCGCTTCCCGGGGATTATCATCCGGCATTAGATCTACTCCCAATAATATTGAGATTTGCCCGTTTATGCTGCGCCTCAGGGTGCTCAAGTCTAACGGACACCTCAGTATGACGTTCCGATAGATTTATTATTGTCTTTCGTAGTTCCTAATTTTCTTTCTTTATGGCAATCAGTTCGCTCTTCATGAAATCGAAGTCTTGTTTAGTTGCCAAATTAGATAATTCCCCTTGTAGCAACGATGATAGCGCACCCAGCAATTCACTCAGTGTGCGCTTCCCAACTTTTTCAGAGCCTATTGTACAAATTATTTTCGGGCGGTTCAAGAGTTTGTCTTCAGCAATTTCGGGTGACAATTGATCTGATCTACGTTTAGTTTCAAGAATGTATCAATATTGTTATAATCTGCTAGTTCTGACCAAATGTACTCGTTTTATTGCCAGGTTTTCCTTGGAATGTGCTGAGGCAAAATGCGGTTCGGTGTTGTGTCCGGTAACAAAAGAAGACTGTGTTAAATTCTTAATAGTGACTTTGCTTCAGCAGAAGCATATACTTATAGTGTATAACTTTCTTTTTTACCTTCGAAAAGAAGAATAAGCCCAGATTTATCAGGTTGAGATGTTTCCCGCCAAATCTGCAGCTGTCAAATCGTGTATCCTCCGAGGAAAGTGGAATATTTACCAGTTTTCGTACAATTTTCATCCAGATTTTAATAAATTAATACCTTGAGGTATCACGAAAAATTAGCAAATACTTTATATTAATAATAACTATACGATTTTACAAAAAATATCACTATTTTCCAAGCAAATGCAAAAGCGCGTGTGTTTCACTACAACATCACAATTTCTAAGTGGACTAGGAAGTACGTTAAGATTAACCCTAAGCCCTCTGCACCTAACCCTAAATTAAATACTAAAAAACCTAACCTCACTAACTACCCCAAACGACCTTCTCCCATACCTAAATTTAGTATTCACCCTAACCATAAGAATCTTAGAACTAGTAAGAACATAATCACTCCTCACTCTTCCGCACATCTCACCACTAACCCTAAAGCTAGTGATCCTAACTCCAATTGGCAGCTCAAAATGGGAGTATTTCCAAACTTTAATCTAAGTACTCCAGTCAAGTATCCCAACTTTATATATTCTCACACCCTTAACCCCCCTGTTCCAGTTACACCGAAGCCCTCGAACACGTCCATTCCAACCGTCAACCCAACCAATACTGTTTTGAGTTCCGTATATCCAGCGCTCCCACCTAACCACAAGCCAACTTCTTCCGACCACTCCACCACCTCTGCTCCGATTTCCGTCTGTCCCACCCCTCCTCTGTATACACCAAACCTTGCACCCGCTACTTCCTCCGCATGCCCACCTAATTCCATGCCGTCATCCTCCTACACTCAAACAACTTCTACCTGCGTTAACCCGCCCATTCCGCTAGCCAAAACTCCTTTATCCGGACATCATTCATTTATCGATCCCCTTGTCCCACCTACAGTTAAATTGACTTTGCGCTCTGCTGATTCTAGAGATGGACGATACCTCTTGTCCCGTTTACGGGACCGTCGCATTTATGACAACGTACGTCTATTTCTATCCTATCTCCGACGACAAACCGAACTCCGTCTGTGTTGAAGGTAAAACCAGCACCAACGTCATGTTAAGTATACAACAAGAAGGCCTGCCCACAGACCCATCAGTCTTACTCTTTTCACTAAATACCATGAATCATTCAATATACCTTCCCATAAGGTTTCAGAAGATCTATCCACCTATGCTGCGTACGTCAGTTCTCGCCGTATTTCCCATCTTCAAAAAAGTCGTAAAGACTCCTTAAACTACTTTCGTTCCTAACCCCCTTCCTTTCACTATTTCTGACTTCCCCTCTATTGCACCCGCGGTTTCCGATCAAGAACCTCTCCCCAACAACTTGTCGGTCTATTACCAGAACGTAAGAGGACTTCGTACAAAAACAACAAATATTTTCCTTAACTCTCACAAATTCCCGCACGATATTTTTGCCTTAACTGAAACCAATCTAACACCAGGAATTCTCGACAACGAACTATTCCCTCCAAACTATACCATTTTCCGTGTTGACGGTTGTATAGGCACCAATGATCCACCAGGTCGCGGGGTTTTCATAGCTGCTCACAACCGGTATGATGCCACCCTGCTAAAGAACTCCGACTCTACAATATCAGAATTTGTATGTATAAAAATAGCACTAAATAAATTCCTTCTGTACGTCCTCTTTGTTACATTCGCCCCTCTCAACCACTAGACGCCAACGAGCCCATAATCGAAGCGATTGATACCCTGCTTGAGAACGCTAACGCGTCCGATGAATTTATTTTATTGGGTGACTTTAACCTCCCCTGTATCCAATGGTCATTGTCCGAGGACTGTTCTCACTTTGTCCCCCTTAACGCATCTTCGGCCAAAGAAGCCTTCTTTACCGATCAGCTCTCCGTTTCAGGTCTCTTTCAAGTAAGCGGAGTCAGGAACTTCCTGGACAGACAATTAGACTTAATCTTTTCTTCAGACCCAGTCAACTCGGCTGTCGCAGAAAGTAACCATCTTCCCTCCTCCCTCGACCGTCACCATCCTCCTTTGTTCCTCGTTTTCTCCTACGAGCACCCTCAAGACTTTTCAAGCTCCGAGTCTTCTTTATCCTTCAATTTTCGTAAGGGCGACTTTGACAAATTAAATCACTTGCTCCTCAACTCTAATATTGGCGATATCCCTCAACATCTCCCAATTGACGTTGCTTTAGAGGCGTTCTATTCGGAAATACACGCTTGTCTTACACAATCTATCCTTCTTCTTCCTCGTAAAAACTACTCCTCATCCCCCGTATGGTGCGACAAAGAATTACGCTCTCTTCGCAACAGGAGAAATAAACGTTGGCAAACTTTTCTTCTAACCCAGACTGAGTCTGACTATTCTTCCTATCTATCTGCTTATACCTCTTTTTCTGAACGTTGTGATACCCTCTACCATGAGTACCTCCAACGGATGGAAACTAGCATCATATCCGACCCCAAGCGTTCTTATAGCTTTATCAATTCTAAGAAGAAATCCAATGGTTACCCTTCCGCCCTAAAGCTCGATAATACCTCTTCATCTGATCCTAAGGTTATCGCTTATCTCTTTGCACACTTCTTCAGTAAATCTTTCAGCGAAAATTCTCTACAACTCGACCTTAACTATTTTGCATTAATGGACAAATGCACTCAAACGTCGTTTTCATCGTTTGATCCTGATCCTGAACTAATCGCCGCCAGTATTAATAGGATTCAGGACGACTTTCACCCAGGTCCCGATGGCATTCCGGTAATCGTTCTGAAAAAGTGTGCCATGCATCTAGTATAACCCCTTACTTTGCTTCTTCGTCCCTCGGTTACTCAAGGAGTTTTCCCTAAATTATGGAAAAATTCGTATATTATTCCCATCTTCAAAAAAGGTTGCAAGAACGATGTGTCCAACTACAGACCCATTGCTAAATTATCATCCATTCCTAAACTATTCGAAAAATTGGTCTATCTTCTCACTCTGCCAGCATGGCTTCCTCAAAGGTAGATTTACAACCACCAACCTTACTGACTTCGTCTCTAAAACACTATGTGCCCTGGAAAACGGTAAAGATGTTGATGTTATCGCCACCGATCTTAGCAAAGCCTTCGACAAGATCTCCCATAACGTTATCTTGTTCAAACTTGATCGCCTAGGCTTCCCCCCCCCCCCCCAGATTCATCTCCTGGATTCGATCCTATCTCAAAAACCGTCAGTACAATATTCTTTTCAGTTCATCCATTTCTAACCCTATTGTCGCTCTTTCCGGTGTCCCTCAGGGCAGCCACCTAGGTCCATTGATTTTTATCCTCACAATAAATGATGTTAAATGTGTCATCAAACACTCAGAGTTGTCCATTTATGCCGATGACATGAAAATAATCAAACATATCTCCTCCACTACCGACTCTATTCTCCTGCAAGAACACCTCGATTCATTCATCACATGGTGCATGAAAAACTTTCTAGAGCTCAATGTATCCAAATGCCAGTCCATCTCTTATTCCCGCAAACGACTTACCACCACCCCGAGAGTCTATATGTTAACCGACGTACCAGTGCCTATCGTTACCTCTTTCTGTGACTTAGGAATAATCTGTGATAGTGAACTCAATTTCCGTTCCCACATTGACAGCATAATTAACAGAGCTAACTCCGCGCTAGGTTTTGTGAAGCGCTGGTCTAGAGAGTTCTCCAATCCTTATGTCTCCAAATCTCTCTACGTCTCCTTCGTTAGACCTCTCCTTGAATTTGCCAGCCAGGTATGGTCCCCTACACAAACAACTCACATTAATAGGATTGAATCTGTCCAGCGTAGGTTTATTCGCTTCGCTCTACGTGATCTTCCGTGGGTTGACAGATTCAACCTTCCACCCTATGAAAACCGTCTGAAACTGATCGACTTACAACCTCTAAGCAAGCGCCGTGATGTTTGCGACATACTCTCCAATTATCAATTATTAACTGGTGCCATAGACTGCCCCTCAATCCTGCAATCTTTACCCATCTATACCAATCCCCGTAACCTTAGGTCCACTCCCCTTTTCCGACTCGACCGCCATCGCACAAACTACGGTCAAAGCGAGCCAATCACCAGGATGTTACGAAAAGTCAACGACCTTTCCTCTTTTGACTTCCATCTGAGTAAATCATCCCTCCACAAAGCCTTATATCTTGACCCCGCCCATCGTGATCCTGATCGCACACCTTAATTCTTCTTCCTTTCGCCTTCTGCCAGTAATCACTGTATATAGCTCCTATTGTAGCTTTCTATTTATTTATTCTTAATTATCATTTATTATAGTCTGTAGAATTAGTATTAAGTTATAGCTTGTATTTTGTATTTTTATTTTTATCTTGTATTTTTTGTTGCAATAGCTTGTATTAAGCTTAAATTAATAAATAAATAAACAGTGCTACCAATTGTGGTATTATGGCGAGTATATTTTTATTTCATCAAATCTTCGAAAAAAGCGTTAAAAGCACCAAAAATCTTTCGTAAGTACGGCCTCTTATTTCTCCAGTTCACTTTCCGGTCAAAAGATAATTTTCGCGATACCATGGCGAGAATTAGTAATAAAATTTATCGATACTCGTGATAGTAAATAGAATATCGAGGTCAAAACCTCGGTACCGAGAGAGAAGGCATCGATACATCAAAATATCGTATCGGTATCGCGCATCCCTTCCTGGTGAGAAGTTCTGATTTAACCAGTGAAGTGATAAGTCCGGAGAAATAAAGTTAATCCATCGAGCCTGAAGAGCCCAAACTTCGGTACAATATAAATGTTTCTTCTTATCTATGGATCAAGAAACAACAAAAGTACGTACATAGTTTTAGTAAATTTAACAAAAACGAACGAAATTTAACAGAAAAGTAATATTTTTTATAATTTAAATTCTCAAAAGTTCAAAAAGGTTCCCCACGGAATGCAACACAATGAATATTATAACCCGATTCGAAACAATTTATTTAGGTATGACCTCTTTGATTTTTTCCCGTTATTAGGTTTACCGACTATGCGTTGTAGTTCAAATCGAGAAATCCCGATGAATGTGATCGAATGATTAGGATTCCACTATATTATAATTTTTGTTTTATAAGACGAAATTATTTTCCACTGCCTGATGTCGTAAAATTATCATCAAAGGTAATTAATAGCACGGTTCTTTACGTTAATGCCTAGACGCAACAAAGTAGAATCGGCAAACTATATCTTCTAAACACAGTCTAGGATGTGCTATACTAAAGCTACTGAAAATGTTTATTGGCGTCTTTATAATTTTGAGCATACAGATATTTCTTTTAGATTATTATTTCGAGTTCTTACCTGCTGCCCTCGCTTCCTTGCACGCCTCATACATGTCTGCCTTTATCTCTGGATTGTCATCTGCTATTGTTTCACCTACAGTAACGAAACGTTCAACAGCTAGATTCACAGCCTGTCCCACTCTTCCGATAGCTCGCATGGTTCGTTCAGACGTTGTATGGGTTCGCTCTGAACGGTGTTGAACTAGGGTTGAGATCTGGAAAAAAATAAATAAAAATATTCAGAACGGTTATGATTAGCTCGAATACGAAATAATTCATTTCAAATTTATCTTTAAATAATAAAATATCATTTGATCTCGAAGATCAGAAGATAATTTTTTAACTGAATTTAATTGAGAACGCATCTCGTATGAAAATTTTCAATTCATTTTAATTTAAGTTTTTATTTGTTAAATGAATGCCACCTAATTTGTAAGTTTCGGCTTATAAGTCGAGGAAAAATCAGGAAATGGTGAAAGGTTCCATGTTCGAGTTGCTCTGCTTAGGAAAGATTACCGAAATTTGACCTGGAGAGTATAGATGTGGAAACGAATTCAAGCTCTTGTATCGCGCATACCTACAAGGAATCAGGTTAGCAATTACTCCAGAGAGATTGTGAAGTCGCCAATAAGTTTTATAACCTTCTCTTGAACTTTGTCTAACTCGGATAGCGCGATAAGCACGGCCCCTGCCCAAACGTGGGAAGCCTAGGTCTAGATTAGCGCCAAGTCAAATGGAGTAATGCATTTTTAAATCCCTGTAGTAAACCGAAACAATTCATGGAACTTCTGGCTATTGCATATATATATGAAAGATCAATTAAAAAATGATTCTCAAATGACATTTATCAGTTAAGCAATTATGCTAACAATAAAATTATGTCAGTCAATACCTCATATTAATAAAAATAAAAAGAGATTAGAAGAAGCGTGAGCTTGCGAGGACGGAGTTTTTTTTACAATAACGGGTGAATTGGAGAGCAGAGATTGATGATAAGGTTGCATGAACAGCGGAAAATGCATTGCCGTGCTGGAATTCGTCTTTTACGAATATTTACGATGACCATCATTAGGTAACATATTTACGCTCAGGATGCGATATTTAAAGGAGCACCCTACAAGGAAGAAACTCATGAAGGTGTCAAAATAATCGAAGTAGAAACTTTTCCGTTTACTTGACATGATAAACTTGTTGAAAGATTTAAAAGTTCTCATTAAATAATTTTGGTGTATTGTAAATCATTAAAAAGTTAGTATTGGTGACGTGAAGAATTCTATATAAACTGTTAGTGAAATCAACAAGAATTTAGTGAAAACTTAAATTGAAGTGCACAGTGGAATTCTGTCAAAATAATACTCGCTGTCGACAATTTGGAATATCCTATCACACCTAAGACAAGCTACCATAACCCAGTAATATAGAAAAGGACGAAGTTTTAAAATTAATTACGAAATATTCATGTTTTACGTAAAAATAAAACTTTGGCGGAAGGAAAAAGCTTGTCTGAGAGTTTTGTATGTAACGATGAATGATGAGGTTAATAAAATAAAAACATTCAGACTAATTATTGTTATATTTTAAAGTTCCAAAAAATGTAGTTTTGCACCAAAAGTGACTTAAAGTTCTTGGAAGTTAGATTTTCATACTAGAAAGGGTAATATGATTTGCTCAAAGCATTTATTAAATCTAGACCTACCTCTACTCTGTGAGACTAGGCAGTGATACAAATTAAATTGAATGTTTTTAATAACTGGAAATTTCTTTTGCATCTAATCTAATCTATTCCAGAGCCATCCACACAAATTGAATGTATGAGGGAAAACATTGCAATCATTGAGCCATTGGGGGAATTCAGTTAGTCAAATTTAAGTGAAGTTGTAATATTAAGCAACTTAAATAACTTTATATTTTATTCCAAAATCGTTATTCTGAATGTTCTTTTAAATAATGCTAAAATTAAGAAGAGGAACTTCCAATTTGATATGGTACAATTAGTTTTTGTATATTGCTTAATTCAAACAAGATACTTTTGCGCCGCCTACAATACCGTTCTAAGTAGTGTGCGAAAGATTACCGCACACTTTTAAAGTTGCCACGATTTTTCGAAACCTAACTTTGTAAGGCGATGACCCGTTTGAATGCTTCTTTTGCTGTTGTATAGAGTGTGATAACCAAGTGCAAATAGGAGAAAAAAAATTTGGCCTAGGGAGAGGGAAGGAGGAGGGGGAGGGGAAGTCTAACTTCGTAACACGTGGACTGAACTGGATAATTTTTTTTTCTGTTGGGTAGAGTATGTTGCCTTGTAAATATAACGAGAAAAAATGTTGATAGGGTGGGGGTGGGGAGAGGATGAGGAACCCAACTTTGTAAGGCTTTGACCGATTTGGATGGTTCTTTTGCTATTGTATAGAGTGTGAACCCCCATTGCAAATAGGAGAAAAAAATTTGGCCTAGCGTGGGGGGAGGGGTAGTTTAACTTCGAAACGCGTGGACCGATTTGGATAATTCTTTTTCTGTTGGGTAGAGTATATTCCTTGGTTAATAACACGAGTAAAAATGTGGTTCGGCGGGGTGGGGGTGAAACCTAACTTTGTGACGCGTTGACCGATTTAGATGCTTCTTTTTTTGTTGTACGGAGTGTGATCCCCCACTGCAAAAAGGAGAAACAAATTTGGCCTAGGGTTGAGGGAGGGGTAGTCTAACTTCGTAACGCGTGGACCCATTTGGATATTTCTTTTTCTGTTGGGTAGAGTATGTTCCCTGGTTGGTACAACGAGAAAACAGTTTTGGTTAGGATGGGGGTGGGCGTGGGGGTGTACCCTAACTTTGTAAAGCGTGGACCGATTTGGATGGTTCTTTTGCTGTTTTATATTTAGTGTGATCCCTATTGTTAATAGGAGAATAATTTGGTGAAATGCTGGGGATGGGGAGGGGCGGGGAAGCCTAACTTCGGGAAGCCTAACTTCGGTAGCCTAACTGTTGGGTAGAGTTTGTTCCTTGATTGATACCACGAGATAAAAAATGTTAATGTGATGAAGGTGGGAGTATGTGGTGGAACCTAACTTTTTATTGCATGGACCGATTTGGATGGTTCTTTTGTCGTTGTATACAGTAGAAGACACTAAAAAGTGACAAATAAAATAGTTTTTTTAAAAAAAGCTGAACCGACTTCACAAAAAGCGGTAAAAAGCATAAAATAATTTTTAATTTGATATCTATTAGGACATTTGAAGTCGGTGCAAATTCAACAAATAAAACAACTACAGAACCACAATTGAAGATAATACATAATACTACCTGAACATTTCAGCTGACGGGATTATTAGAAAGGACGATTAAATACTTTTGTTGTAGTTGCTTGGTTCGCCGACTTCAAAATGTCGTAATAGATATAAAATTAAAAATTATTTTATGGTTGTTAGCGCTTTTTGCGAAGCCGGTTCAACTTTTTTTTTAAAACTATTTTTATAATATTGTCGGGGCACTGTGCAATCTACGTGTGGTAGTATTATTCCGGTGCACCATAAAATTAGCGTTGTAAAATCGTATAGCGTTCTTGTAAAATCCAAATTGTTGACGCTATAGTTCTCTTTGAAAGCCGTGGTCTTTCATATACAGCTTCATTTAGTTTTACTTGACCGCAGGTATAAGCGTTGAAGGCCTTTTATATTCGCTTCCTTACAAATTTATTGGGAGCAATCTATAAAATAGTGATGCCACATTAACAGAACGGAGTTGCTGGTTTCCCTCTAGCTTCCATAAAATTTTCGAGAAGAATCTTTCACCTTTATAATACAGACCTTACGGCTTATGAGTATTCTTTGATGCATCAGCAGTAAAGGCCTGGCTATGTGGGTTAATACATAAAGCGCCATACAGATAACCTTCGCTTAGCGTCGTCTTAATCGAGCTAAATGAGCCACTTCGACGGCGAGCCGACTTTAGTTAATCGATAACACATTTATCGTGGACTTAGAAACTGGCGGATTAATTTCCGATTAATTTCTGTTTTATAATAAAAACGCTTTCCTACATTTATTTTCCTAATTAATGAAACGATTTAGCGTTCCGTCTTCTCATATTTTATCAGTATTAAATAAGCTTTCACCTAAACTAATGGATCGTCTGCACATCTTAAGTGTATAGCTGTCGCCTCACGTCAAGAAAGAGTGTGCAAGCAGTTTTACGTAAGCACCCATTATCACCCTCAAGCAGAACGTCGAGTAAAAAATGAGGGATGTCTGCTCGCTTGATAGGTTTCCTTAGTCTAATAAGACACAACAAGACAACCGTAATCCGTATAGGTGAGCTTAATAAGGAATTTAGTTAAGCTTACCATCCTAACGGCATGGCAAATACTTAAAGGGTCTAACAGTGACTCCTATTAATGGAAAAAAGGAAGTGAAAAGCTGTAATTGTTTACCCTTCGTCGGCTAAGTTCTTAAGTTTGCGATAACAACAAACGTCAGTGGATGGGTTGGAGCCACGAAGTAATTTATTCATTTTTCAGAGTTGTGGCTGCCAGTGCGGGAGATATTTTGGCGAAACTTCACCGCGCAAAACATCACTTAGCTTTCAGCCTCATGAATAAATTTAAGTTTTATCGCCAGGCTTAAAACCCAATAAAAAAAGGCATTTTTTCCGAGCCAGCTCTTCCAGCGCAGTAAAGATAGCAATTCTTGCAGGAAAATTTCATATTTATGTTCAAATTGTGCTCAAGCAAGATTCTCAAATCTCGTCAGCAGTTACGGGCTATTACAATGCTTTCAAAAACAAAAATGAATTGAAAAATTGCGAAAACTTGCAAAATTATGTAAATCTTACTTAAACTTGGAAAACTAATACAAGCTCGTAAGCAATATTCTTTTATAATAAAACTTTTGTGAAAAAATTTTATTTGAAAGTTAACTTGCCTATGCAACTTATATCTATCTGTTCGCTATACATATACATACGTAGGCATCAGACAGAGTCGGGTTATTTAGTTAGAGTAGGCCTGAAAGTCACGTGCCTTTATCTTAAAAAAAACTTACAATTAAGTTTTCGGAAGGGGCAACAACACTTTGAAATGCAACAAAATCCATCTTTATGATTTCTTTTTAATAATTTCTAAAATAAGGAGAGGATGTAAGTGAAGTATATAATTTAACATTTGAAGTGTATTAGAATAAATATTTATTAAGAAAGAGATTTTCTAAAAAGATTAGTAAAACTGGGTCCACCTGGCGGGATGAAAACTTGGGTCTGGTTTATTTTTTTTCTGCCTTTATCGCTAAGCGTACCGTTTTTTTAATTCTTTGCAAAATGGCCTATCAATTGAGTTGCGAGTATGACTTTTCAAATACTTTTTTTCTTTAAAGGTATAAAAAAAAATTGAAAATTGCAAAATTAAAAAGGTGGATATGCTTAACAACACCTACTGTAATAACGAAAATTTGAAAAAAAGCAAAACAATCGAGTTTTTTATCCTGCCACACAGTGGTTTTTTTTAAATTTTTGACCAAAACTTCAAAATTTCCTTTCAGTTAGCAGCCTGACGAAATTTCCCGTATTCAGATGAGCTTACTGTTCATACCTCGTGCGGTATGGCATTAAGAAGTTAATACTCAACAAAGAGAATGCCGCGCAGTTACCACAGTATTTGTAAAGTGAGTTTCAAAATATTTTCTCTTCCATTTCTTTTTGTGAGCACTTTACAATGATATGTCTAAAATATGGTAGTGGTGATTTTTATTTAAAACTAACTTAGAAAAAAAAATAACGTTTAGCTTAAGTTTTAGTTACAAATCGAACTACTTTTCCCAGGTCTTGTCTATCTTTGCGTGTAATAATCAGTATTTAGCATTTTAAGGTAACCAATAAAACAAGCTCGTGATGCAGTGTTTTTCCGCGAAACGCTATTAATTACTTATTTTTTTTACAGGATCTCAGAAAACATCCTTGAGGTTAAGGCAGCTTTCCGCTTGGATGATGCCGCATTCGTCGGTGAGTCTATACGACCTGCTTATTTGCAGTGCTTCCGAGAAAACTCCAGCTCCAATCCCCCTTTCTGTTTTGATCCATCTGTGAAGATGACAGCTCCTTTAATTATGTTTCCAGGGTGCTTCCAATCTTCTCCGTTAGGTATGATAACGGAAATGGGTTTTCTGAAGTCATATTGAGGCTTTATATAATTCGTTGATTCGTTTGATTAAAAAAGTTCAGTATGGCTGCATGTCCAAAACTTTGTGGTGTCCACTGGCTGTTTTCTCCAAGTCTTAGAGCTGGCAAGGTTGCCACTCTTTTTGTGTAGAGTTCTATGGGTTGAAGGTGTAAAATGGCTTCCAAACCAGCTTGTGGTGTGGATTTTATTGCACCTGTTGTTCCCAAGCAAGCGAGCCTTTGCACCTTTACTAAAGAGTTAAGGTGAGACTGCTTGTTAACTGCATCACACCAAACAATTGACCGATGGGTAAAAATAGGCCTGGCGATCGCTGTGTACATCCAGTGTACAATATGCGGTTTCATGCCCCATTTCTTATATGCATAGAATCCTTTCTTCATCCTCTCTTCCATATTTCGTGTACAATTCAATTTGGAATCGAATATGACGTCCCGAAACTTGGCTTTCGAGGAGAGTTTGAGGACACTACCTTTAAGTTTTGGTGGTTTCCAAATAGGTAGTTTAGGTCTAAGGGATACTTTTATAGAAAATCGAAAGACAAAGAGGTATTTCTGGTGGTAGTTGAGAAAAGTTAATTTTTCTTAAAAATTTCGGTTTTTTTAAATAAAAATGTTTTTCAGATTTTTTTTTTGGGTTTTGTCTACTAGACTAACTTATTTTATTTTTACAAATCTTATTTTTTCATAATCCTCTACAAAAAAATCCACATGGACCAAAAAAAACAAGTTTTGTACTTTCCATACATTTCAGGGGTGGCCTAATATATATATATATAATATATATATATATATATATTTTTTTTAGATACAGGGTGTTTCAGATCTGACTCAGAAAATGAGTGGACTGATAGATCGCACCTAGGCAAACAAAAAAGTGTATGTCAGGGGGAAGAGGGGGGGGGGGGCAATCTTAACTGTTTAGGAGTTACAAGTTCATAAATTTCAGTTTTTCATTACTCTGTTATTTTTATCTTTTGATCTACCTAAGACAGTGACATCAAACAAACGCTAAAGCACTACTTCCAATGACCTCTCTAAAGTTCTCAACAATGATGATCTAGCTCATACCATTGCAGGTATTCCAAACGTGAAAAAAATGGTTTAAGATTACCAAAAATTCGGAAGTTTTCCAAATTTTCTCCGAAATTCATGTACTAAGTACACCTCTTTTTTGTTCTTATTGGATTGCTCATCTTATTACCTTTCCGAAAAGGTGCAACATGGCAAGGTAGACAAAGGATAAGAAAAACCGCATCCTTAGATTCCCTACCTTATTATTTTATTGCTCTTTAGTTAAGAAATTCTTTAAAAAAACAAAATTTTTAAGATAAAGGATCAAAAATGTTTGTTTTGGGTTAGCAGGTAATTAATTGTAATTTTTGCTGCAAAAAAATTAATGTTAGTGAATTTTGTTTTATTTCTGATATCAGCTTGTGTTAGCCAGGATTCACACCCTTGTCTTCTGGCGCTTTGTTACTCGTACCTCATGGAAATTTTGCTATAAGAAAGGGTAAGTCAACAAGAATACCTATCATAGTTAAAAGCAAATCAATAAGTACGGTTGTTTTTAAGCAAAAATTATTAAAAAATGGTAGAATTTACTTTTGACGAATAAGCGGATATTATTTACATTTATGGTTTAGTGGACGGAAAATATAGAGCGGCTGTAGTGGAATATCAAAGGAGATTCCCTAATCGGAGAGCACCACAAAGAGGGGTATTAACACGGACTTTCCGAAGGTTAAGGGAAACAGAAAGTGTAACTTCACACGACAGGGAGACACGACCCGAAACTTGGGGAAGTTCTGCCGACATCGAGCAGCAAATAATCACCATCGTGAGGGAAGACCCTGAGACGAGCATGAAACGAGTCGCGAGACGATTAGGAGTGCCCTCATGTAAGTTTTGAAGGGTTATGCATCGAGAGGGATTACGTCCATATCACCATCACTCAGTCCAAATACTGCTGGAAAGAGATTCCGAGAGAAGACTGGAATTTAGCACTTGGCTCCTGGAACGAGACATTGACGACAGGGCGTTTCCGGTCCGAATTCTGTGCACGGATGAATTTCAATTCACCAGTGATGGTATCACGAACTTCCACAATCTCCATACCTGATCGGAAACTAACCCGCGCAGGACAAAGACGTCT
Organism: Leptarthrus brevirostris; assembly: GCA_964036015.1. Lineage (NCBI taxonomy): Eukaryota > Metazoa > Arthropoda > Insecta > Diptera > Asilidae > Leptarthrus > Leptarthrus brevirostris. The sequence goes on along the minus strand of OZ038372.1, from coordinate 98,712,622 downwards.
TTATTCCAGCAGAGATTCAGTGTCAATGTATGGCCTGGTATCATCGGCAACATTTGGTAGGACCATTCATTTTGCCGCAAGTGCTCAACAGTCAAATTTATGTCGACTTTTTGGAGAATACTGCTAGATCTAATTGAGAACATCCCTGTGCATAATCGAACGAACTTGTTTTACCAACGCGATGGAGCACCAGCGCATACTGCTAACATTGTGAAGTGAAAAATTTCCTAACCGCTGGATTGAACGAGGTGCACCGAGTCCTTGGCCTGTTAGACCTCAAGATCTTACCCCATTGGCCTTTTTCTTATGGGGAGCAATAAAGTATGAAGTTTATTTAAGCGCTGTTAACACTAGGTAGGATTTAGTTAGTAGAATTGGGAATGCAGCGACGAAAATACGGGAGAGGATGGCTGCAATATGCTTTAAAGAGGGATTTAGAAGGAGGTTGTTGGCATGCATCCAAAGTGGCGGTGGACATTTTGATTAGCTTTTGTAATTTACTAAGATTAATTGTAATACATTTTGAATTCAATAAAAAGGATTTTAGAGTAAATATGAGTATAGTGTCTTTAAGTTGCGGATTTTCAAATATTTCCCGATAAGTTGTCTACTTATAAATTTCTACATCCCTTTGTCTACCTGGACATGTTGTACCTGTTTGGAAAGGTAATAAGATGGGCAATCCAATAAACATAAAAAAGAGGTATACTAATGACATGAGTTTCGGAGAAAATTTGGGAAAATGCCGAATTTTAGGTAATCTCTAACCATTTTTTTTATTTTTGGAAGTGACTGTACCTGCAATGGTATGAGTTACATCAACATTGTTGAGAACTTTTGAGAGGTCATTGGAATAGTAGTTTTTTAGCGTTTGTTTGATGTCACTGTGTTAGGTAGATCGACAGATAAAAATTAAAGGGTAATGTGCATACAATGAAAAACTGAAATTTGCCCGCCATACTATTTTTTGTTTGCCCACTCATTTTGGCATGTCAGATCTGAAGCACATTTGAAGGAGGTTCCGTAATGTTATGTGGAGCTTTTTGCGTAGATGGAAATACAATTAGTTTCATCAAAAATGAAAAGCTGCGACTACATAAACGTGCTACAATGCAGTATTTCACTATTTTTGCGAAAAAAATTCAGGAAAAGAGTTTACTTTCCAGCAGAAGAACGCAAGTATACACAAAGCCAGCAAACAAAATACTGGTTAAGGGAAAATAACATTAGGATGTTGGACTGGCCGGCCTGCTCGCTGGACCTTAACCCAATAGAAAATATTTGGGGCATTCTCTTAAGAGCCCTTTATGCCAATAATCGGCACTACGATTCGATATCTGAGTTTAAAACTGCAATTTCAAGGGAGTGGAACGTGTTGGATCAAAATTTGTTCAAATTGATGGCTGAGTCAATGAAAACAAGAATTTTTGAATGCATAAAAGCTCAGGGCAGTGTAACTAGATATTAAATATTGTTTTCCATCACAATTGCAAAAATAAAGTTGAATTTTGTTTCGTTTTTTTTAAATGTGCTATAATTATGAAACGCGAAAAGAAGAGCTAAAATTGCAGTGTCTCACTTCTTATAACAGTACTATGGAATAATCGAAACATTTCAAAAAAAAAATTCTTTTTTCTCAGAGCGGAAGAGGGAGAATTTATTCTAGCACAAGCTGTTTTGTGCCAATGTGCAAAACCAAAAAATTATCGCTTAAATTGCATGAAGTTGGTAGGTGTGCTATAATTATGAAACGGACTGTATATTCTAAGTCAACATATAACATACTATTTATCCTGGTAAAAAAATACTGCATAAAAATGGATATGAATATATGTATGTAGGTGTATATGTGTATATTGCATGGAATGCCTGGAGTAATAAACACCAAACTTGATACACAGATAAATTACAATCTGAAAAACGAAATACTGTGGTATAAGATACCTTAACATCTCGAGGACTGGGGATGAGAATGGCATGCACAAATAATCGAAAACGACTGATAATTGTGTCGAATATAAAGTATCGGGTAGCTGAGTTGAGCAGTGACACTCCTGATGGCGTCAGATAGTGTAGGGGTAAGACAGCCATAGCATACCTATGGGTGGGGTGGGAATTAAATACATGCAAGAATACCTTAAGTCCGAGCAGCTCTTGGCACACACAGCTAGTTAGTAATATGTATCAATTATAAAATGATACATGTTTTTTTAGTTAAAAATTAAATTGGTACAAAGTTAGCCTACCCCTCCCCAACCACAACTTAGGTCAAAATTTTTCCTCATAGCAGCATTGGGGCATCATACTCCATACAACAAAGCGTTAAGGAGTTGAGTTCATCCCATTCTCTCACCCAAACCCACTCTAGACACTTTTATCGTGATACTGAAGGGGGATCATAATCTCTAGATTACAAAAATATCACACAAATCGGTCCATGGGTTATAAAAGTTGGGCTACCCCCTACTGTTATGACGTTTCTGCGCCAGCTTTAACCAAGTTCAAGCAAACTAAAAGAAATCTTACCAAACGCGTTTTATTACTGCCTTTATTTAAAACTGCTTAGTAATTGATTTGATTTACAAAAATTTAAAAATTTAGAGCTTATTTACTCCATATATGCAATCAAATATTTTGAAGAAATTATGTTAGTATGTGAACAAATATTCCAGGCAATCGGCGATGGGCTCGATTTTCACAATTTTAAACATATAAAACACTTAATTGCTTATATTTTAAACTGGTAAAATAGTTTTACTTCTTCTATGTTTAAGTCCATGTAGTTTTTTTTTCACAAATCGCACATAAAAGAAAATTTTTCCGAAATTTATTTGAATTAAAAATGATAATTCAAGTATCTTTTTCTTACAGACGAACTTAAACTCTTCTTTCTTCGTAGCTTATAAGCTATTTCATATGTGAACAATTTTACTTTCAGTGGAGGAAAACCATTTTTAATTTTCAATTTTTACTGTCAATTTGCAGCTGTTGCGAGCAGAATAAAATAACCAAATATATACGAAATGACATATTTAATTTTAGTCTTTTATGTTGTTGTAAGGAAAATGTAAAAATCATTGGAATTAATGAAATAAATACTACAAAAAAAGTTGTTCCAATCTGTAAAATGTAGACCCAGAAAGAGATATAAAATGATTGTGAATGTTGTCATCTATTTTTATCGCCAGCATTTAGTAGGCAATTTTGGAAAGATCATTGGGGTAGTAGTTTTTTGGCGTTAAGTAGCTCGAAAGATATAAATAAAATAGTGTTGTGCTTACCGCGTACTGCAAATTTATGAATACTGTAATTTCCAAACGGTTAGAGATAAATAGAATATTGAGATAGATAGAATACGATTCCTCATTGGTAAATGATAAAAAATTTTGCATCTAGAGTCACTACGGGAACAGGATGGAACAGTCCCTTTACTTCGTAATGCGTGCCTCTATTTTGACGATTCCCTCTTGCTGTATGTATTACGTAGGTTGACGTACTAGTCCCATCGTAAGAAGTTTGTATCTAACGTTAGGATGTGAAAGGGTGCATGAAATTAAGTTCGGAACGGCCTACTGGATTTGAATGATTCTGTGCCCTTTCTTTATGCAGTACCTCTGCTACTATTGAAATTGCTTTGTTATATGAGTGGCATTTTCCGCATAGTACATCCGAAGACGATAAAAATAAAATAGTTAAAAAAACGTTCAACTACTTTACAAAAAACGCTAAAAAGCATAAAATAATATTTAATTTTATATTTATCTATATTTTTGAGGTCATTGGGAATTAAAAAAACAACAACTCAACCACAATCAAGGATATTTTATAAAACTACCTATAAATTTCAGTTCACGGAATCGTACAGAAGGAGGATTAGATATTTTTGCTGTTGTTGTTTTGTTTGTTTAGTTTGTCAAATGTTTTCTAAATTTTTTACTTTATGGTTTTTTCAGTTATTATATTATGCAGGGCCGAAAGCGCCTTAACAAGAAAGGAGGAGATTTTGAGGAAAATTATAGAGACGGTGTTATAGAAAGTGCGTAAGTTCGATTTGATACACGAGCGTTCATCAAATAAAGTACTTTTTACCGTCTCTACCCTGTCTTCGTACAAGGCACATTAATCATACGAAATCCAAGAAACACGCAGAAAAGACTGAATTGGTCAAATGGGAACACGGTTTACGAAATAATGCGTCAGCCCCACCCTGTCTCAACATAGAAATAATGTTTTTTTATCACGGTATTAAACAGGTAACTATAACAAAAACGGAACGATATATAAATTTAGGTGTCACCTTCTCTCCCTACCTAACATACCTACTTCCCGTAACCTTCAGGCGGGAGAAGAAGTCCACTCATTCGGTAAAACGATTGCAAGTCGACCTATAATTTAAGGTGTATTCGGAACCACCGACATTACTGGGTTGTAGAGTAATGGCCTTTTGTCAGAATAAGGCAGCCATAGGTTGCCGAGAGGGATTCGAACCTAAGACCTTCGGGATGAGAGGCCAACACGATTTCACTTACTCCACCGACGACTTACCATAGGCACAACATTTTAAATTATAGAATTAACTAATTCAGAAGGCGCGCTTTTCAGACAGTTCACATATTCATCAGAATACAGAATATATTTAGGTGAATAAGGCTCCCATACCTACATGCAAACAACATAAATAATCAAAACTAGACTACGCACAACATAACAATTAGGAGTGCACAGAGAACAAAGATCGTTTCAGCGAATCTTTAGTAAGGGTGAGGTCGAAAAAAGGGCACACATTCACGGCTGTACACATTCGATTTATGGGCTAATGCATACCATAGTTAGACTGAGAGTGAACGACATGTAGTAAAGGCAATCTCTAAAAGCTATACGGGGTATGTCTATAAGAAACCTTACCTGCGAGGGCACGAGAATCTATGTTCGAGTTCAAAGGCTGGTGAATAAGGACCAGGTGAGCAACTCTGCGTCATACCTCTAAAGAGTGCATCTTAAGCAATCGGATGCGATCCCTATAAGGAGGACGCCTTAATGTGTCATTCCACGGGAGGTCTCTTAGTGCGAACCTAACAAAGTTCCGCTGTACCGACTCGATGCGTCTAGATACAGCATAGCAAGGTGACCAGACCTGAAATGCATATTCGAGAATTGGTAAAACAAAAAAAAAACAAAATAAGTAAATTAAGGTCTAGCGATCAGAAAACTCCCTTGACCACCGCTTGACATAACCCAGAACTGAATTACTCCTAAACACAATATAGTTTATGAGCAGAGTGAAATCGAGCTTTTTGTCTAGCGTCACAGCAAGATCAGTAACGGACTGCACGCGAAGGATAGTAGTATCTACAAAAGTTATAATCAAAGCGAGCTGACTGAGGTTCCTAGAGAAAGACATAGCTTCACATTTATACAGGTTAAGTTGCAGGCCATTTGATCTACACCAAATCTTGAAGGTATTTAAATCATTCTGAATGCAGAAAGAATCATAACTGTTTCTAACGGAAGAGAAAATCTTCATAACGTCTGCATAGATTAAGACTTTGGAGTATTTAATCAGGAGGACAATGTCGTCAATGGCAAGAATAAACAGCAGCTGTCCAAGATGGCTTCCCTGAGGTACACCAGAAGGAGCCCTAACGACTCTACATAAAGTGTTACGAAAAGATACCCGATATGTCCTATCTTTTAAGTATGAGGAGATCCAGTCAAGCCTCAAAGTCGGGAAGCCAAACTTTCTTAGTTTGAGCATAATCACAGTTTATTAAATGCCTTGCTGAAGTCGGAAGAGATTATGTGGGAGGTAAATTCAAGCAGGTTAGTTGTCGTCGATCTACCAGGCAGGAAGCCATGTTGATTAGACAAGATTAGCCGCTTACACGGCCCCACATGCTGTGAATATATAACAGACTCAACTTGGGTATGCGGGAAAGCTTCGCGATTGGCCAATAATTATTAATCAAGTTTTTATGACCCTTTTTATAAACAGGAATTATAAAGGAACTCTTCCGTAGCGTGGGAAATCTACCGGCCTGAAGAGACTTGCAGAAGATGAGTTCCAGTGGAGTGAGTAATGCGTCAGAGCAGGATCTCACGAACGCAGGTGAAACACCATCAGTCCAGTTTAAGTTCTCTGATACTATCCATGATAATATCACGAGTTGTATTGGGCAAAGGAATATAGGCAGCAGGACGCTCCTGGATATGATCAAACTAGGTTTTCCATAGTCTATTTTTTTATTCTTAAGGCCCCGAAGTTCTCTAGCATACCACGGGGGAGAGCAGCAGGATGATCTCGACAGCTTGAGTGGTACATATGAGTTAAACAGATCGTAAATCCTACTATAAAACACGGATATGCATTCGTCGATATCTTTATTATAAAAGGTAGATGGAAAATCGCAAGATCAGAGAAGTCCGCCTTTTTAAAATCAAAAACCAAGTTGGGATCACCAGAATTAGACCCATCGCAGCAGAAAGAAATGAAAATTGGAGACGGAGTTTGATCAATGCGTTAAGCGGCAAGACCAACATGCCATGGGTCACGGGTTCGAGACCGGATGACCGTGAGCTTTTATTAAGAAATTAAAAATAATCCACTTCGTCTCTGGGCTGTTGTCTAGCTCGCAGCAATGCAAACAAGACTCATGTTTCCTCACTTCCCTTACCCTAATTCCCTTCCGGCCAAAACCATGCTAACGCATCAAAGGGTTGTCCCCTAGGATTTGGCCACATCGTATAAAAAAAATATATATGGGCGGATGTAAACTGTCGATAGGAGATAAGGTATGAGAAACCGATTCGACTGCAGTCTTACTCGAATCAGAAGAAAAGTTAAGATCTAACTGCCTTCCCGTAGAGTTCTTTACATCACTCATTTGGTGTAAACCAGAGGAGGAGATGGCGTCAAGAAAATGGGAGTCTTTGAAAAAACTAGATGGCAACAACGCAGAGACGTTTGACTTCTGAATCCTCAAGATGTTTTCAATAATTCACAATCAGTGCGATTAAATACGAAATTACTTTGCAGTAACAGTGAGATGTAGATGTTAAATAATTTTTCCAAATATACATATATTATTTTATTCCTTAATACGGATTATCCACCAAATATATATAATTCTAAGAAAATGTTATTATTTGGACTCGTTCGTTTTTCGTTTTAAATATGTGGGTGTCTGGCATAACCAGATAACTCAATTTTTTTCAAAAATGAGTTAATGTCATATTGGGCATCCTCAGATGACTCCCTTATGTTCTTAACTGCATTTATTAAAAAAACATGTAATATCTAGGTTAAATTAAGGCTTTTCAAAAGTAGATAACTCCGTTTTTCCCGGCAAAACTAGATAACTCCATTTTTCCCTGCAAAACATGATAACTCCACCATTTTTTAGAATTATTAAACCACAGAATTTCCGATTTTGAGCAAGAAATTTATATCAATTATTATATATAGAAATTATATTATTTATATAATACAATTATATTTTAATTATTATATATAGAAATTATACTGTTTTTTCGAAAAAAAAAATTATATATTTCAATAAAATGTCTGCTTAGTGTACAGTAATCGTGTTTTGAAAATCAATATTTTACAATGTTTTTACTGGCATAACCTAAAATCGCGAACTTTGCCGAATTTGAATATTGAGTTTAAAATAACAAGCAGTAAAATGATTAAGAAAATAATTGCATATTTCAATTCAACTTACTTGATCAGTAAGGAAACCCATTCACCACTTTTTCTTGTCGGTATATTTCAAAAGTAATTTGCAATTTGAACTTTTACTTTGTGATCGATATTTACATTGATTGCTCCGAAATACTAGTGAAGCAGGGACTATTGGCGGGAAAAAGAGAGAGATAATTTTGTATTTATCTCGATCATGCTTATTTTGATTTATAATGTCATTAGGTTGTTAATTATATTAAATTTAATAAGCATAATATAGAAATTTGACAAAACCAGATAACTCCACTTTTCCCGGCAAAACCAGATAACTCCAAGTAATGTGTAATGACAATTACAATGTAACACATTCATTGCCGTCTGTATTCATAATCCAATTGTCTTATATACACGTACACTTATATGCGAGCCATTTTCAAGAAATCGAACGGACGTTTCTATAATTTAGAAAACATTCTAAAAACTTTGAATGCCTTTTTCTCGAAAACTCCATTCGTGGAGTTATCTAGCTTTGCCAGACACCCACAGAAATATGTACTGAGGAAATTTATGTTTATAATATTAAGTTGATCAGGGCAAACGTAATAAATAACTACTGTTATCAAAATTTAAAATGTGCAGAATTGTATTTCCCAGAAATAGGAAAACATCATGCACTGCGTAATCTGCAGCACATATACATACACACTAATAGCTTAAGCTTATTTTGATATTATATGGATACGTTAATACGAAGTATATAAATGAACAAAGTGGCAGCTGCAAAAGCGTCGAATTTATACGTAAACTCAAACCCATAACCCCCGTCACTGTACAATTCGGGCACAAATATCCGTGATAACAGAGCATATGTCCTCCACACTTGTGGATATATGATGGGTTTGGGTATTAAATGATAAGCCAATTACCTTACAATTTTGAATTTCACTTGCCAATATTTACAAAATATCGACGACAACCGTTCGATAATAACAATTTTAATTAATGACAGATGACAAAAATAAAATTTCACTAAAATGGTATAATATCAAAAATTTATTTTTAACACACACTTTTAAAATTAATCAATTAAATTAAATCATCTTAGAAAATGAAGTGTTAATTTTGCACAAATTTCTTCAAGTAATAGATGATTTTTTTTATTTGAATCGAAAGTACAAACTGTGAAATTAATCATGTAATACAATATCTTCATTTTTTTCGAACAAATTAAAACACTTGAATATTTTCCACAATATAAAATTCATTAATTTCAGTTGATGGACATTTTCAAAGCTTCAATGGAAAGTTCTGCTAATGTAAAACATTAACAAATTAATTATAATTATAATTATCATCACAATTTATCTGGTTGTAAGGCTACAAATAGATTTATGATCTAAAAGAGAACTTTTATTTGAGAAATCAATCCGATGATTTACCAAGAAATGACCATTGCTTTTATCCTCTCTTATTTCAAATATTTCCAATTTTTCAAGAAATGTAGTAACATAAGCTCGGTGAATTGACTCTAGGTTACCTATCTTAGTAGTATGACCCATGTCTATAAAATGCTTAGAAATATGAATGTATGTGAAATAATTCCGATCCAACAGAAAAATATGCGTGTTTGAGAAGTAATAAATAATGCCAGTTTTGTTCTTGATGAAAGGGAGTCATTTAAACTAAGGAACAGCTATCCCTCAATACCACTTATCAATGGTCTTTCGGCTTTCAAAAAAAACCTTGGGTGCTAAAGTTTGAACCGAGTTTTTCTTTTAAAAATTCTGAAGATTTAATCAACATAACAAAAGAATTAATTCCACCATAAGACGCTACGCTTGTTTATTTTGCTATAAGCAATCTGTATTCCTCTATACCGACAGCAGATTTAAAAGATCAACTTAATAAAAGAATAAGTCAAAACCGCAAAAACAAGTCAACTAATTCTACTTTCAGATATTATTTCAAAGAACTATTTCATGTTTAACGAGAAAATAGACTTACAGACAACAGGCCCTGCTGCTTGATCCGCTTACTCACCCTTTTGTGCGGAATTTGTAATGTATAATTTTGAAAATAACTTATTCAAGTCGGACAATGATTTCATTCAAACAAATTGCTGTTAATATAGCCATACAAAAATTGCATATACTTAGATTATTGAATAATAATGATAAGCAATATACCCTATCATAAATCCAAGCAAAGGACACGAACAGAAGTGTACAATTTCGCAAAAAGTCTTTTCATAGTAAATGTTTTGGAGTTACAGGGTGATTCATATATTTGCAATTTTCATGATATATGTCGATCTTTTCAAAATTGTGTTGATTTAACTTCTACTATTCCAGCAAAAGTCACTTCCACAACTGAAAAAAAAAGTTTCTGATATTACCTAACATTCTGAATTTTCCAAAATTCATGTTATTGATAGGCTTGTTATTTATTTTTATTAAATTGTCCATTTTATTACTTTTCCAAAAAGGTACAAAATCTCCAGGTAGAAAACGGACGTAGAAGCTTTTACTTAGAAAACCTTTTGAGAATATTACAGAAATCTGTAATTTAAATAAATTAAACTCAAATTAACCCTAATTTAAATTTGAATTTAAATTCAAATTAACCCTACTTTTCATTGAATTCGAGCTTATTACAAATATTGTTAGTGTGTTACAGAAGCTGTTCGAAATGTACTCTGCCACTACCGATGCATGCCAATGACCCCCTACCCTGTAATTTCCTCTTTAAACTGTATTATAGCCAGCCTTCCCCGTATTTTCATCGCTGCAGACCCAATTGTGCTAAAAAATTCGTCTCTATTGTGAACTGGCCTTGAGTAAACCTCATTTCATTGTTGTCTACACGAAAAATTCCAAGATCTGGAGATCTATATACATAGCAGGCCAAGGAATCGGTACATCCCGTCCAAACCAGCGGTGCTGGTGCTAGATCGTACTGGTAAAGTCTTACCATAAAATTATCCATAGGGATATCCTCTAGTAGATCTGGCAGTGTATTCTCCAAAAAGTCCCCATAAATTTGGCTATTGTGCTATAGTGCTTGTTTCAGCGGCCTGAACAGATGGAAATTGCAGCGCTATAGGAGGGATGCACAAGTGGAGAACATCTAATTTTCTCGAACTTTTGGCAAGTTAAACGTCCCTAATGGGGCACATCGTTTTCGAGGAGGAGAATGAAGTTTCGAATCGGTTGGTCATGTCGTGTCGAACGATTAGCGTTCCTCACCTTACTCAAAAATTCACCGTAATAAGCCGCATTTTATTCACCGTAATAAGCCGCCAGTAGAAAAAAAACAGTTGCCTACACTTTGCCGTAATGTTCGTCCGTGGAACGCGAGCATGGTTCTCATTTTCAACTCGGGAGGAGGGAGGCCGTGATCCCTTGAACTTCTTCTGCGCCAAAAAAAAAAAAAAACTGTAGCCCATGAGAGCGTTTGATCACCAAATTCTACAATTAATCCTTTCAAAATTTCAATTGATTTTACTTCTTCTTAAGTAAGAAATTTAAAAATAATGCGTTACGTAGCGAAAGGATACAGCTGTTGCATCGACATCATGACAACTACTGTCAAACCGGTTTTAAGCGGTCGTCCGTCTGCTCTGCTTTCTTTTGACATCCCTACCTGCGCCGTCCAGAAGCGGCAGTCTCGTTTGTATTTGATTCACCCTCGTATGATTGATATTCCTCCGGACCCTCTTTTATAGCATAATATAGTATAGTTATTAGTAACAGAAGACCAAGATACTAGGGTGTAAACTCAGGCTAACACAAGCTAATATCGGCAATAAAACAAAATTTCACTTAGGAAGGTAATAAGATGGGCAATTTAAGAAAAATAAAAACATCTTGTATTAATTGCATGAATTTCTGAGAAAATTTGGAAAAATGCTAAATTTTATTTAGGTAATCCCAAAAGGTTTTTTTAATTTTTGGAGGTGACTGTACCTGCAATAGTAGGAGTAAGATCAACTTTGTTGACAATTTTGCAAAGGTCATTGGGATAGTAGTTTATTGGCGTTTATTTGTGGCGTTGAGGAGAACAAAAGTTAAAAATAAAATAATGATGTGCATACCATAGAAATTGCAAATTTATAAATTATGCTGTAACTCCCAAGCGGTTCAGATTGCCCGAAAATTTATATTTTTTTATTTCTCAAGGTGAGATCTATCACCAAGAAATCGGGACCAATAAAATTAATTTTCTTGACGTCATCATAACAATTATAGAAAATAAAATCGATTTTTATATTTGTAGAAAGGAAACCTATTTGGACGCTATTATTCCTGTGGAACACTAAAATATCAGCTTTTCATGCTATGAAAGATTGTCTTTTAAATGTTCCTATATTAAAATGTCCTCTTTTCGTTCCATGCTAGATAGGCTACTACAAATACCATTAAGCGAAACTATTTTTAAAAATTACTTAGAGCAAACTAAACTTATTCTCAAAAATAAGGGGTACAATGACTTAGAGACAACTAAACTTATTGTCAGGGGTATAGTAATAAAACCAAAATCACTTTCACAGTACAAAAAGCAATCAATACAATTTTTCCTTTAAGACAATTAAACTCAGAATATGGTGTAATGAAGTGCAGAAAGATTGCATACCTTGGAGATATATAAAAAAATTTAAGTAAATTATGTAAATCCAGCTTTTTTGAATAAAAAAACTGTAAAAAACATGTTGTTAATAATAAACTGAAGTCTAAAATGAATGAAATGACAAATGTGGAGTTTATAGGTTATATTTGGCGGATTGTGGTGCATATTGGACAAAGCTGAAGATCTATAAGACTAAGATACAAGGAACCAATTAATAATTCAAAGTCTTCTGACCAAAACTGGGTTTTCTAAACTTTTAAACATGAGGGGACATAAGCCTACTCCAGATAACATCGAACAGTTAGATTTTCAGAATAACAGTCTTCTTTTGAATTAAAATATAATGTATTATGATAGTGATAGATTTGACGTCGTTTAGTGGACTGTTCAAAAAGAATTTTCAGCATCTCAGTACAAATAAAACCCTGATGATGTCCTAGTAAGAGGAAACGCGTTGGCTGTTGTATTAATTTATGAAATATACGTTGTGGAAATAACAAGAACTGTTTCTTTTTTTCATAAACCTATTTCAAGTATTTAGTAACCCACCCACAAAACAATTCACCCTCAACATTCTGATAAACAGCAAACAATTTTAAATTTCATCTCTTTAAAACTAACTACAACCACACTTGTCCTAGTTATTCATATATATTTTTATCTTTACCATCCCTTTTGCTACAACCGATCTCACCGACTATCATTGTGATACACAGTGAACAATTTTAAATTTCTTCGCTTTATAATTAATCAAAATCACAACCTCAGCTGTATGAGTGTTAATTTGTCATAAAAAAATGAGCAAATTAATTTTTATTTCACGACCTGTCACTATTCAGTCATAATGTACACAACGCGTTTATACGGCACTTATACGATGTCAGTATGATGACAACATTTAGTGACAACAGTTCTTCGTCATTTATTATGACTGAAGTATTGTCAAAAAAAGGACAGCTTACGCGGTAATCACAATTTATTATATAAGTTGTCATTACCAAATAAAATTATCATGTAAATCCAGCACAATTGGTGCACATTTGCATTTTGCATTTCAAACATAGCATGGTAACAATTGCAAGAGCTATTTAATCATATGCAAATACTTACGTGCGGAGCTGCAGTTCCCTACAATGGTATATTGGCAGAAAAAGTCTTATTTAACCTTTTTTCGTAAACTACTGGTGACGTTTTGTTTTATATTGGTTACAAATTTGTAGGACGGTATTTTTTTATACTTAAAAATTATATTGTCATTTAGGCTGGAACACTCTGAGCCTGAGTGCTATTCGACGTCTAAGTTGGTTCTTTGCACACGGCCACCCATACCTACCATAGTTTGTATGGTGATAATATATTGGAGGAATTCCTCAAGGAGCCTGAGGGAATAAATATTTTAAAGGCGTTCGAAAGCTCCGAAGAATTGATAATTCCTCATTCATTGTAGAATTGCTTGGACTATCTTTTCGTAAAGATAGAAACGATATGGCGCGAAAATGTAAATTGAGAATTTGAGGCAACACCTAAGTCTTTGGTTTTTAAGTCTAGATAATAAGCATCAATTAACAGTGCATTTAAAATTCAATGGCAAAGGCAATGCAAAAAAGGATTTCTTTAGAACCCCATTTGTGGAAGACGTCGACGTCACAATTTAAAAGAATTCCATCGTCATTATCAGAGAGAGTACGAAATATTTTAGCGTTGTGGGCATAACAAAGAATTTTCAAATTTGTCACAACAGATGTATATGTATACTATATATTGATGTAAATTATAAAAAATAAGTTCCCTGATGGTTCTCCTGAGGAACCACATACGAGTTGCATATTACATCGGAAAGAAATTTGAAGGTTTATAAGAAACACAACAATTGATTGATAAATTAAATAAATAAGAAGTAGGTAACGCAGACGGCTAAAAATTCTTCAGAAAACTAAAAGGTATGCCATTGGAGCTACAGTCAAAACTATCTTCAAACTCAATTACTCCTTACCACTAATATCAGAGTTGTCGAATAGAAAACCAATTTTGAAAAAGTCATCAAAGAGGTTAGCAATAGTCAGGTACCATTTACTCCACTAAAAACTAAACTAAAAAGTAAACGATCAAACGATATTATTAGTGCTGTTGTGAGTGTTGCAAGTGCACTATCAACATCGATTCCACAGCTCAAGATATGTAATTCTCAAACTAGCTTATCATGACCTTCGAATTGATGTTTGCAAACGTATGTGTGGTGGCATTTAAATGATATTTTTGTCACGTATATTTGTAATTGAAGTAATTTTACGTAAGATCTAAAATATTTTAACCCATTTGACCGTTTGTGTTGTATTCAAAATTAACATCCTAAAACGATTTCTCAAAAACCGTTTGGGTATACGTACATAAGTCAATCGACTCCAATTATAATGTCTTTGCTATTCTCCAAGAAAAGAATAATTTAAAAAGAATTAAAGATTAATGATTTATTTTTCACATATCTTTCTCTCATCCACAAATTCTTTAGGCTTCAACCATATTTGTGCAATCGCCAAATATTGATCGGCATCAAGGAACATTAGTAAACTTTAATTTCATAGAAGTTTTCAAGTGTAAGTGCTTTAAGTTATCTTCTGTACTATAGCAATAGGCCGCTATGGACTAAGTTATTAATTACTTAACGTGAAACGTAATTACATAGTTTGCCTTGGAGTAGAATTATTGCCTTACGAAGTTACCCGCGACTTCCGTTTTCTAGCACAAGTTTGTCGTTACGTAAACTACCACTCTTTCATCCTTACCTATGTACTTCTTTTGAAGTGAAGACAAAAGCAATCTGTAATTTGACTTAAGAATATTCCTAGGTAAGGGCAGAGTTTAAAATCATTTATTTCGTGAGCAGTATATCACTTTGATTAATGGTTAGGAGATAATTTGCGATTTAGAGACTTCATTAGAATAATTTATCTAAAACTATTATACGAATTACTAAAGAGCCGTATCTATTGCCAAAAATCATGTCAGCATAAATAGAAATTCCTAAGTTTTCTTATGTACATATACTCGTAGTATGTACTGTTTAAATACATTTAACGAAACTTAATATGAGTTTATGACTAAGCCTTTAACCGCTTGAAAAGCATTTAGATTGCGTCACCATTGTCATAATAATTAATTCAATTTTGATTTAAGGACTTGCATTTCCTGGAGTAGGGAACGTTTAGGTTCGTAAATATATAAATAAAGAAAGTGGCTTAAAGAAAAGCTATGTTTAATAGAACACCATTTGGAGGATGGAAAAGATTAGCTCTCACCACTGTAGCTGTATCACTTTTATTGTAAGCAAAGTTATTTAAGAACATTTTATGATTTAGAAAAACTATTATGTATCTCTTGGACTTTTAATACTATATAATTCTGATTGAATAGAAGAAAGGAAACCTATAGCGATAACGTCATCTCAATTACTTCAAGACATCAATGGAAACAAAACATGCTACATATATGCTTATACAGAGCCCAATGATGAATCTAAATACAAGAAAGAGTTAAGAACAGTTAAGCAAATATCTAATAATCTAAGAAGGGTCTAACTTGAAAAATAATATGCTAAAAAAGAAAACAGGTTAGAAATATTTTGCACCCTATTCTAACGAAGGAATTGAAAAAGCATAACCGCATGACTCAGTGGGTCTGAAGATACCTACTGGAGTGAGACGAAACCGCCGTCACCTAGTAAAGTAAATTACTGGAATAAACAATTTAAAGTTTCTGTTTTATGTTAATATGTAAAAAACATAAAATAATTTTTCATTTTGTATCTATTACGATATTTTGAAGTCGGTGCAAATCAAACAAACTAAACAACTACAACAAAAGTATTTAATCGTCCTTCCTTATGATCCCGGGAGCTGAAACGTTCAGCTAGTTCTATATATTATCTTCAATTGATGTTGGGTAGTTGTTTTGTTTGTTAAATTTGCACCGACTTCAAATTGTGGTAATAAATATAAAATGAAAAATTATTTTATGCTTTTTAGCGCTTTTTGTGAAGTCAGTTCACATTTTTTTTAAACTATTTTATTTTTCACTTTTTAGTGTCTTCATATATGCGACTCGAAGAATGCTACTCTTACGAACAAAGCAATTTCAAAAGTTGCAGAGGTAGTGCACTAACAAAATTATTCAAATCCGGCAACATACTACGAAATTAGTCACGATCACTATTTCATACCCTCCCTCACCTTAGAAAATCCTTAACATGACCCTCTATACAGCAAAAGAGAATTACAAAATTGTTATCATTTGTCAATCATAAAACGTATTCTGTACAACCGAATCAAAATCGGTATATGCTAGGCGCCGCCCATCCTCTAACCCTCACCACAAGCCACAATTTTTGTCAGAATACAAATAGATACTGTATGCATTCAGAATCATCTAAATCAGTCCAAGCGTTACAAAGTTAGGTTATCTTTCCCCCACCCCAAACATAGGTCAAAGTTGTTCCATATAATAGGAATTGGGGATCATACTGTACACAACAGAAACGAATCTTCCAAATAGGTGTGTGAATTAAGAAATTTTGTACTACCCTCTCCGCACACCACCCCACCCCATAAATTTTTGGCTTTGTGTCAGTGGGGGAACATATTCTACACACGAAAAGAAGAATCATTCAAATCGGTCCTCACGTTACGAAGTTGGACTACCCCTCCCCCACCACCTCACCCCAAGACCACTATAAGAATTTTTTCCGTTGCTAGCAATGGGGCATCATACTATAGTATGTACAACAGAAAAAGAATTATGTAAATCGGTCCACGCGTTACGAACTTAGTTTTCACCCGCACCCTACTTACAATTTTTTTGACATTATACAAATATGTATAAACATTTTAGCAATTCAGGAGAGACAATAGCCCCCGAAGACATTCGAGCGTAAAAACAGCTCTTGCGTAATTTCTTCTAGTTTCCAGGGAGTCCAAGGATAAGAAGCTAAGTCGGTTAGCCTAAGGAGGTAAAAGAAGATCGTTGTTCCATGGAAGATTGCGCAGAGCAAATCTTAAAAGCCTTCGCTGGACGGACTCAATGCACTTAACATAGACCCCGTAAAAAGGATTTCACACTGGGCTAGCGTATTCAAGAATTGGCCTAATAAATGTACAATATAGAATTCTAGTGATATGGGGATCATTAAAATCCTAAGACCACCTCTTTATGAAGCCTAAGGCAGCATTAGCCTTACCAACAATAGCATCAATGTGATCGTCAAAAGAAAATTGAGCATAAAGCAAGTCCCACAAGTCTTTGGATTTGTCAAGTCTATTTAAAGTGTGTCTATCCATGGAGTAGCTAAACAGCCGAGGGTTTCTTTTACGGGAAAAGGATATGACAGTGCATTTACACACGTTTACACGGAGGTAGTTGATGGAACGCTAGTTACAAACGGCTCCCAAGTCAGAGTTCAGGAGATGGCAGTCAAGATCATTCGAAATTGCACGAAATAGATTGGCATCATCATCAGAACATAAAATTCTCGAGTGTGATGGATGGAATTAGGGATACATCATTGATGTAGATATTGAATAATGAAGGACCCAGGTGACTACCCTGAGCCTTCCCAGAATTGATGCGGACAGGATCCGAAACAATTCCGCAAAACAAAACACGCTGAGAGCGCTCAGAAAAATACGAGCGTAGCCATTGAACAAAACCCGAAGAAAAACCAAGAATCTGAAGAATCCATCAGAGTTACGCTTAGAGTTCACAAATCTCCAGAAATGCTTAGGGTCACTACGAAAAGTATTCTTGATCTTACCGAAATATTTATTGTACGTTGCATTGACGTCTGAGAAGCAGAACCTCTTCCAAACTTTGTTTTTTACATTTGTCAGATGTCTTAAAGACCTATTAAGCAATGGTTGTTAGGAACAGGGACCTTTAGATCTAGAGATAGGGACACATTGAGCAAAATATGATGCAAGGATATTGTAATATAAAGTCACAGCAACATCAATGTCAGGTTCATTAAGGACACTAAGTCAGTCGCAAGTCGAAAACCAATCAAGCTGTAACAATAATCGTTCATCAACGGGACGGCAACAGGATAAAAAAAAAACAACTTGAAGAGCACAATGGTGGAGGAGAGAAAATAGCTTTAAACATGTCCTCAGGAGCAAAAATCTTGAAGATCTTCTGCAAGTAATTATATCACGTGCGACACCAACACGCGATGAAATGTGGTTAATGATATCATCCACAGAGGCATCCGGGTGAATCCTGGAAACGAAGATATTACGCGGTCGTTTTACAGTCCGCAGCAGGAGACGAAGAATTCAAGGTAGGTCCAACAAACACATTTTCTATCTAAGTTTTTTTTTTAATCACTCATCAGATTTCAGTTGATGAAATATCTAGATTGACAGTACGGTTTTCGTGCTGGCCGCTCAACTGGAGACTCTCCATCATTTTGGACAGTCGGCAATCATCACTCTTGACAATTTAAATGCTTTTGATAGAGTGCAGCCCTTCTAGCCAAATTTAAAGCATTTGGTCTTCAACCCTACCTTTCTAAAAACATTAAACAACGAAATTTCTACGATCCACTCTTGGGGCAGAGCAAATCGTGTTATGTTTAACGCATCCAAAAGAATTGACAGTTGTCAAATTGGAGGGCAGCTGCAAGGCGGACATCTACATAGCTTCGAGCCACCAGATATAGGAGTGCTGTCAACCTCTCTGAAAGCTGTTGGGCTGTAACGCCAATGCAAGACAAGCATTATAGGACAACTCTGAAGACAACGAACGTTGTGAGTCTCTTTGATTTTATAATTAATACTAATTTCCTAGTTTGTAATAAAGACACCTCCCCCACCTTTACGTTTCCGAACATGGATAATATCGTTGATTGGGAGGAGGTGTTTCAAGTTAAACTGTTACTAGCCAAAGAGCATGTTAGGATTGAGCATTGGAGGGTGTCGGACATGATGACCATAACTGGACACTCTTTAGTCTTAACCTGAACCAAGGGTAAACACATTTAAAAAAGCGCTGATTACAGCATTCAATGTCTCCTGTCTCTTGAAGTTCAGTAAAAAATGCCTCCCGCCCTAGTCGAATGAGGATTTCTCTAATCTCAGAAAGATTATCTGAGACATCTTCAACATCTGCTACAGGCATAAGTACTTCGAGCCTTATAAGAACTGCCTTCAGGTTTACAAAAGAGTCACCATAGAAGGGAAGAAATAAGCTTAGATGGGGTATTGTTTTTATTGTGCATTAAGAGCTCTAGGGAAGCAGCTCGACTAAGTAGGATTCTGTCCAAAGGGCACAGCAACCCCTCTTTCTTGAAAAGATCGGTTGGGGCGCGGACTCAATCCTTGGGGGAGACCTTATAGTTTTAACGGATGCTCATTTCCCGGGTTGCAGAAGAGAAAGCCAAAGCACATCGGCAACCTTCAACTCGGATTCGAATTACATACCACACAACGGGATTGAAGCTATCATCGCCAGAGTCAGACCTATCTGGGCTATGAACAAACTCCCTGGGCCGGATGGGATCACCCCAATCATGAAATTAAGCGGCTGTTGGCTACCTCCATGTATGTTCCTCGAATCTGGAGGAATGTATATGTCAGTCTGGTTTCCTTGTTACTGAAACCATATGTGACAATCCCAGTAAGCTTACTGCAAGGGAAGATACACAGAGACGACACTTTGCGAGGTTGTACGTACGATTAAAATACAAAGCATTCACTCCTGCAGCGTTCATAGACATAGAAGGGGAATTCAAATGAATCTATCTTTGAAACTCTGAGACTCGACCAGGACCGAATTCAAGCTGTCGCATATGCTGACGATTTGGCGATCCTGGCATCCGGAAAATTCCTTCTTGTAATTAGCGATATAATGTAGAGCGCTAAGCAAAAATAGCAGATGGAACAAAGATTGTCGACTGTTTGTGAACTCGGGAGAGACCGAGCTGCTGCTCTTCACCACAAAAACCAAAGTACGCAGCTTTGTCATGCCCAAACCAAACAGGCGACAGCTCTCGTTATCCTCCAGGATAAGTATTTGGAGATTTTTCTTGGCTCCTCTTAACGCACGGCTCCCTATTCTGGTGGCCAGCCATGGAGAAATTCTACAGCTTTTTTTTTATACGATGTAGCCAAATCCTAGGGGATAACCCTTTGATGAGTTAGCATGGTTTTGGCCGGAAGGGAATTATGGTAAGGGAAGTGAGGAAACTTGAGTCTTGTTTTTGCATTGCTGCGAGCTAGACAGAGACGGAGTGGATTATTTTAATTTCTTAATAAAATAAAATATTTGTTAGGACTCAGCGAAGTGGCATTTTTACGGATAGCCAGACTGCCATAAAGGCACTTCACTCGATCACCACCTCCTCAAAGCTTGTGAGGAGCTGTAGAGAGAAACATACCTCTCTAAGGGGCGCACTCAATATCGCTCTTCTCTGGGCTGCAGGTCATAGCAAAAGGATCGGGATGTGGAAAGCGCAACCAGCTCTGAGGAGGATGGCGAACGCGACTCCCGCGCTTCTGAAAAGTGGTGGGATTAATTATTGTTCTAGAAGACATTTTGAGGATAAAGCAAAAAATATATACCCATAGTAATCCTTTTTGTAGTGCGTTGGGTATCCAACAAAGTTTCTTTTATTAATTAGTGGTGCTTCCTATTTGCTGTTAAAAAAAATTTATTAAAGGTTTTCTTGTATTTTCTGTCGGCGTTGCAAGAAAATTGTAACTTTTAATTTGTTTTATCGGCGTCGGGAATTTTGAAAAAAGGAAAAGAAAATCTTTAATTTTATGATTTTGTTTTTAACTCAACCTCAACTCAAAAAAACTTTTAGTTAACCATGGGAGTAAAAAATTGTTTTACTTCAATTTCGTTGAATAGGCGTAAAATTTAAGTGGTTTTAAATGAGCGATTTAAAAAAACCAACACACCCATATTCATAAACATATGCGCATACAGACTTATCTGCGGTTGTATTTATTTATTTAAGCTTAATACAAGCTATTACATAATAATACATAATAGATAACGTGCTCGCTTTCTGTCTTTTTGTCTTCTGCTGAATAACAAAAGTAAAAAACGTGGGAGCTAGAAATGACGGCCACATTTGACTCGGAGGGTATGACGATGGGAGACAGCCTACTCGCTGAGTAACATAACATTGAAGGTTGCTGGAGAATGGACGGACAAGTTGAAGCCTTCTGAGGCGATATTGATCTGGACATTCTCAAGTCTTAGTTACACCTCCAAGTGGTAGCAACCGGGAAATGCATCCTAGAACGTAGCCAAGTAACTAATGAAATATCGCCCTAACTCCAAGTTTGTGGTAGGCCATGCCAAAAGAGTCTGCAGTGTTGTCGTCCCCACTGCAGGACCCAGGGGTAATTGGGTCGCGAGTGGCGTTTCCTCGGGCACTTCTGAAGCTGTGGAGGTGGAGGGTATGCTAGAGCCTAACATTTTGGCTTTACCCACGGTACCCACAACACAACAGAAGCAGCTGTGAGAAAATTACCTTTCGAAGGTTTTGCGGTGGCTATGGAGGCTGGCTTGCGCCGGCTGACAGTGCTGTAGCAGTCCTGGAAGAAGGTGCCATTGGAAAAATAATAACTAGCACTTCCTCAGATGCAGAGATGGTAACCTCTAACGAATTGGCTATCTGCGCCGTACACGCACCAGTAAAAGCTGCAGACCTGCCTTCCGAAGGGTTAGCTACGGTTAATTCGGAGGAGGTTACTTGTCCTGGCTCTGGACTAAAGCTTTATGACATACAACTCTTCAATGCCGTAGGTAGAGAAAGGGTGAAGGTTGTAAATAACGAATGGACCAAGAAGGAGCACTGGAGATGGTAAGGGACGATAAGGGACCCGATTCTATGTGGTCTGTTTCGGCTTATCCCCAGAGAGGTGTTTTAAGTGAGTAAAAATCTCACACTGCCGGAGGGCACGGGCTGTCCGGTGTCTTTTGGATGATTTTCACCTCTCCCGCTAAAAAAAAAACGAAAAACATAACATTGAAAATTCGCCATTTTAGCCTACTGCTGAAGTAAGCTTTTCATTGGCTTCAGTAGACTTTAATTTTATTCTACTTTTGATTAAAAAAAGGTAAAATCTAATGGAAGATTTTATAATAAAGCAATTAAAGAGAAATTACTAGCTAGTTAAAGAGAAATTACAAAAACTCATGTTTTCCTAGTATTTTTTGTAGAAGATCATAAATTGGGATTTTTAGGTTTAAGAAGTAATCTGTTATGTTAGGTATGGATTCCGCTCAAGTCATCATTTAAACGAGTTAGGCGATCTTCGAGAGGTCCGATTGGCCTGCTTATATGTAACTGTTTATCATCGGCAGGTGGACCCTCTCATCCTCCACCACATTCTGCAAGTCATTAATATATACTTAACTAGGCTCCTAGACCCACTCTGTGGTATGCTTGCCTGGTATGGGATTCCTATTTCGCCATTCACATCAACCGGAGCTGTTCAGCGCAGATTCCTTAGGTTCGCTGTCCGCGGCCTTTCCTGGCGTGATCATTTCTTCCTTCCTTCCTTTCCTGCTAGGCTCGCTCTTACCTCTCTCGACTATCTTGAAAAAATACGCAAGATTTGTAAGATTGTTTTTTTTTTGTTCGATTTACTGCAGGGGACGATCAACTCCTCCGAATTGCTGAACGATGTAGGCATTTCCATACCGGCCTCGTCCTTTAGAAGCACATCTTTTTTCTATATTCCATGCCATCGAATGAAATTATAGAATACATGGACCTTTTACTTCCATGTCCCGCTTCTGCAACGATTGCGCTGCCTGCATAGAGCTTGGGTGTTCCAGAAGACAGCTAAAGAGCCAATTAAGGCTAATTATTTAATAAGCTTAGCTATAATATTGTAACGTGCACGAGGTAGGCCACGAAAAGGGAAATAGTCAACCGTGTAATGCGCATACCTCACATGGCCAGGAATCCAGAAAAGGAAATGTCAAACGGGGAAAGTCAAGGACGACTCGAACCTATGGTGAATATGTGTAACGGAAATATCTAGAACTAAGTGACTGAACTTTCTAGAATTAAGCTAAGTAGTATAAATATGGCTGAGAGCAGCCGAGTTAGTTTAGTCGTGATTTAGACTGCGAAGTGTTTAATGAATCAATGAAGTGAAATGAATAAAAATTGTGAAAATTTTGACTGTAAATAAGTGTTTTAATTAATCCGTCGAGCCCGAAGAGCCCCATTTACGTTACAATATGCATTTTATATTCTGTTTTTTCATATTTTAGTAGCCATTTTTGGCTTATTTTGTTAAATAAATAAATAAACTAAACAGTAACGATCCTTGATAATAAGAGAAGTAGAGCAGAGAAAAATTTGTTATCGATATTAACCCGCTGATGATGCACCGTAAAAAAAACTACCAATTATAGTGACATCTGGAGTACTAAAGTCAAAAGAAGTGAGAGCCCTTTGGAGCAGGATGCACTGCCGGAGAATTTTAAAAAAATCTAAGAGATCTAAAGCAGTAAAATTCTCTCGGGCCATAGCACGTCCTGTGTCAGAAGTAAAGGTGACTTCTGACATAAGCCTGATTATCAACATGGCTGCAAATTGTTATTTTCAACACAATCAAATATTTGCCTGTACATAAGTTTTCCATCTTCTTTAGGTAAGGAGCAAAGTAAACTTATTGGTGAAAAATCTGAGAAAGATTTTTTAGATACAGGCAGAACTATGGCCAATTGCGTTTTGACTGAGCTTCTATTAAGAATGTTATATAAGCTAGTAGAGCGGTTTCAGAAAAAAAAAATGGTTAAACACTTTTTATCGATCCTTAATAGCTTTAACAAGATTCTGGGTAGTAATGAAAAGGATTAAGTTATTACCTGTATTTATTGATTATTTTATGACACCCCTACCTGTCCCTATTGTAACCGCTAAATTGTTAAAAGCCCCCCATCCTTCTGCCATATAAGTTTTTCTTTACCTTGATATGTTTATAACATGACATTTTAAATGGAAACTGTATAGCTCATGTCATAAATCTATCTAATCAGATATGAGACTAATTTCTCAATGAGCAACTGCGAAATCTTTACCCGTATTGAGCATCTAATAATATTTTCTGAGCAACTTCTATAAGTAAATAAAGAAAATCCTATGGAAATTACAGGATTCTGTAATAGAGTGTAGATTAAATAACTCGAATGATTTTTAAGTAGCAGCAAGTGCTTATTACTACTTGACTTTTTTGGATGACTAGACTGAATATTTTGTTCTAATAAAAGCTATAGCTTCAATGAACCGCCAAAAAAGTTCACACATACACACATACCAATACACTCAGCTGACATGAAGTTGCTTAAAAAATAGAGCTACACTTGCAGCTTTCTCTAAAATTCCTCCTTCAGCCATAAATCTTTAAATATTTTCTTATTTAATGCTTTGGTAAAAATGTCAGACATTTCCTGCTTTGGATTTATACTGTGATTCTGTACAGTTTTTTCAACATGATGATTCACGAACTCGCGACGTATATCAATATATTGGTGCAGTGATGGTGCTCCGAATTCATCTAGTTTCTTGTATTCAACTGACTGCTGCTCGATATTCTACTTCAGCTGAGGAGTTGGCAACTACTGACTGCTTCCGCCGCCGAGCTTAATTATTTTGCATCCAAATTTTCGAAAAAATGTATCTAGTGACCCAAAAATGTATCCACTTCTACTTTTATGATATATTATTAACTTTTATCCATTATTATATTATTGTAGGAGTATTACAAACTTTTTTTTAATTCACTCATGCACAATGCTCGATAGCAAGCAAATGTACCTGCTCTTCTTGAATTTTCCTACTGTAGATACCATATCTAATTGGCATCTGCCAAACTGTCCTTCCAAATAAATTTAAATAAAATTCTTAGCAAAACAACAACTTTCTAGACGGTATAAAATAAAATCCGTAAACCTCATATATAAATTAATAATAAATTAAAATTCGCAGAAATCTATCCTAAACACTAAGAGCTATCCTAAACACTAAGAGCTAGTTTCATCGAAAACCTTTGCAATTAGCACAAGGGCTTTGGACGTATTTACATCCGCAGTTTCGTCCACTATACGAGACAAATGCCTCTTTTCCAGTACTGCAGAAATATCCCCAAGGCCTTGTCTTCCAAAGAGTACTGGTCAACTATAATGAAATGGAATAGATTTGCCGCCGTCGTGTTTTCATAAGTTAAAACGCTTTTTTAAATTTTTCTCAATACTTTAAGGGAAAATGTATCCATTGCGGAAAAAAAGTATCCATGTATCCAAAATAAAAATTCTACAAAAAATGTATCCAAATGGATCCATTTGGATCCAAGTGGCATCACTGCTTCTGAGCCTGAGCTATCCAGTAGGGATGGAAGACCTTCGATTCGATATCGAAAGATCGATGTTTGAGCCTTCGGTCTGCCGATTCTTGAATCGATTTTATGCAGGACCGATTTAGCTCGAATCGATTTATTTATTTCCGATTCCGATCTACGCGTTAAAATTGAACTGGGAAATTTTTTGCATTTTATCTTAAATAAAATATATGTCGTAAATGTTGATTTGTGATCGCTATAATATTTTAGCACTATCTGTTCAGTGACTACCTACTGCATGATTTTGTCGTCGGTGGCTTGTTGTGTAAATCAGAAATAAATAATTTTGGAATGTGCAATTTTCAGTTTTCATACAAATTGTTTTCTGGTTCGAAGACAATTTCATAGGATTATAGGAACTATTGGGGGCACCTATCGGACTTTCAGGAATCATCTTCAAAGCAAAAGAGCAGGCTATCCATATCTCATCTTTTACAATTACTTCTTTTGAGTAGTATACTAGTGGGTATGTGGTAGGATGTTTGAATAACATGTTTGAATTTATATGTTGATAACTGAGATTATAATATACAGGATGATTCAATAGACACAAATTTTCTTTTTTTTTATATAATTATTAATTCCTAAAAGATTAAAATGTGCGTCATAATTGGGAATACTTTCTTCTTGACGACTCTACCAAAATTCAAACTTTCTGTTACTTCCATTCACACAAGAAGTTGTCATTCGTTAATGAACTTCCTTGTTTACCCTATATTCTAAGGTTGACAGTGAAAAAATGACCGAAACAAAATGTTGTTAGTACTGAAGAAACAAATTCTGCCTTATTTTGGAATATACCCTAATAGTACAAAATGTCCTAGAAACATTTCAAGAATTATTTTAAAAAACATCCCCAAGATATCAATTTTTATATCTGAGACCAGAAACCTTCCCAAAACATTTACGAGAATGTTGTAAATCCTTGCAAATTCGTGACGCAAAAGGTGTGCTAGTCTTTTACTTTCGGCGTGTAAATGTACTTTAAAAAAAAGAATGTTCGATTAAATAAGCAACATTTGTAAAATACTCATTGTTGCTTAGTCAAGATATGTAAGCTACAAAGGCTGTGTTCCATTATTTATTAAATTGGCTTACTAATGTCCCTATATTTTAATTATTTGTAATTTCAAAATGTTGAAATAAATTGAAACGCCTAAATAGAGTGAATCGATCTGTTCGATCTATTGATATCAATCCTTTTAAAGCGATTAATCGATCTAGAAAATCGAAAAAAATTTACAGATCGATCCCTATTGAATCGATTTTCTCAGTTCAATCTCCATCCCTACTATCCAGAAAATGAGACATATATAGTCCAACAAAGTTCAAGTTGTTGAGATCATGTCTACTTCCGTGCCACCATAGTTTTATCTTGTATATATTTTCAGCTCTGCCCCTTTTACCCCAAAAAATACTACTATGTGCTCCGACCCTTTTTATATCAAAGCACACTTTCAATCATCTGCCAATGACTACAATCTACCATCACTGAATTGTCGATTAAGCGAGTTCACTGTGAAACTAATATCCGGTCTTGATAGAGCTGACAGATGCAGAAAGCTTCCAATCACTTCATGCTATGGCTTATCTTTACGTAGATTGCCTTTTTCTTGCTTTTCAAAAGGACAGAGATCGAATGGAGAATGATTGATTTTGGGGAGACCGATTTTTACCTTTTTACGATCTGAAGAATCGATTACTCGGGCTGGAAAAGTCGATTCCAGTAGATCGATTTCCGACAATGCTTTTTTGAAATTTTTTTTAAATTTCTAAAGTATAAAAATAAATATTCACATTAATAATAAAATAATATAATATCGTTGTATCGTGTTTAAAAAAAGGGGAAATGAAGGGGGGGGGGGGGGGGGGAAGAAACATCAAACTGAATTCCACGTTAGAGTGCAAGCCATGCGGTCATTATTTTTGTATTCAACTTTTCTATAGGCTCGCCGATGCTCACAACTCTCACTTTGTTTCAATGCAGGGAGCCTTTCTGGTCCAAATTATCACCGAGGACAGAACGCAGGGAATAATTGAGGATATGAGTTGCAGTAAGGTTGCTCATGATTAATCTCCTTCACGAAGAACCAGTGTTCAAATTGACTTTACCTCCCTTCTTAAGACTGCCTGTGCCCATGACCCTAATGTGTAATACATAACCCCCTCGTACTTAAACATTTTTAACCACCAGTTCGGTGCTCTGTAAAATATATCGATTTGCAGTGTTTTTCTTTGAAATTTCAGGAGGATGTACAACCTGCTCCCGTAATCTTGAAAGGGATTTTTTTGAATGTCTTGTTTTTGCATTGCTGCGAGCTAGCCAACAGGCCAGAGACGGAGTAGATTTTTTAATTCAAGTCTTCCGGCTGCACCATGTAAAGCTCCTCTGACAGCTTCCCATTTAAGAACGCTATCAAAGATAGAATTTTTTTTTTTGTATTTCTGGCATTCCCTGACTCACGACTTTAAAATCTTCTTGCTGAAGACGATCACACACATTTTTAAGAGTTTTCTCGGATTCTGCTACTACTTCCCAAGCAGCATGAAAATAGCCGAATTTCGCTGATAGAAGGTTTAATATTCTAGACGATATCCAACTTGTCTTTATGTTTTCATCGTTCGAGCGTAAGTCCTGCGCTGTAACATTGCAGTAGACTTTTGGCTTTTTTGACCATACAGTTGCTCCAGTCTTTCTATTATTTCTTCTGTAGAATTGTCGTAATCTTGAATGCAACTTTTTTTATCAACATTCAGATCAATGATTGTTTGAACTTCAATGTCCTTTTTAATCCAAACATCTTCTCCGCTGTGAGTGTAAAGTGGTCGCGGTAACACATCAGTCGCAATCTTAATCTTCTCAGCAACAAGTTTAGCTTCAGTTTGACTTTCCGTTTCATTCTCCAGACTCAACCAAATTTTCTAGACTTAGCTTTACATCCGTTACAATGTGCAATTGGTGTGCCCTTTTGAGCTTAGACTGCTTATTATAGGCACACCATGTTCATAACCTATTGTACCTATTGTAGAATGGATGTAGATTTAATAACTTCAATGATTTTAGACTTTTCTATTTAAATTAAAGATTTATTTATTACATGTATAGTACAATGTAAAATTTATTTAGTCAGCACCTACTCGCAGCCGTATAATTAATACTGACAACAGCATCTATGTAAAAATGTTACGTAATGCATTGAATTGTCAACATAGTATACTATTATCCATGTACTGTGGCCTGTAATATAAGCAAAATACGGCCAAAAAGGATGCTGCATAAGACTTAGAATAAATTTTTAAAGCCATTTTTTAAATATCAAAATGATATAGGTTTGTACGCATACATGAATATTTTTAAGTATAGGGACTTGGGACAAAGCAAATTTATTTCAATCACCAGAAGGCTATTTTCATAAACGACACGTCCTTGTCACCTTACCCAAGCACATAACAAGAGGAATTTAACCTCTCTTGGTGTAAGGAATACGAAAAAGTATACTCCTTAATATGTAGATTCAATTCAGTTACCTACTCAAGCAAACTTTATTGAAAAAAAATATTCAATCGAACTATTGCAGATACGTCCCAGGGGCAAACGACTTTTGAGATCTTCCAACCTGCACAAAGTAAAATTTGTGAAAGGAGTTCTGTTCGCACAACGAAAAAACTTATTTATGGCTTATTGAAAATTGTTGTGCGAAAAATTCGTTGGTGATGAAAATACGAAGTACGTACTCGTACATAATCCAAAAGGTTCTTTTGGGTAAAGGTCTAGCTTTTTTGAAAGAAACTTTTTGTTCAATAATTATAGAATCTAATTTGCTTGTCTACTAACACTGATAATTTCTACCTTAAAGAAATTCCTGCTTACGATGTTCGGTTATTCATTCTACATTCATAACACCTCACATGAATTATTAATTTAACTCTTCACATGGAGCATTTATCATTAAATATCTGAGGTAGGGATAAATCTTAAATGAATACAAAACCGCCTTATTTGGAATGAGATTTATACGTAACTTGACTAATAAGTCTTGCGTATTTTACATTTAAAGCTCCGGAGAAATCCCACGATGCTTTGGCATAGCCTCGACTGAAAAAAATAAGGGATTTGTGAATGTTTGATTCAGCGGTTAACTGGACGAGGTGGCCATACACGTTTCGCTTGAATACCTACGGGTCATAAAACAGGAATAAGAAGAAGATGGTAGGTAAACTGTTCCACATTCGTATTTATCTCTTAAAATGGATTCCTAGAACTTCAGGTTATGGCGAAACTTGACTTGTACGGGATGGGAATTAAACCGGCTGTAGGTTCGAGTAGAACATAGTAGAACACTTAAGATAAATATGCTTAAACTTAATTATATTATACGATATTGCTTTTTAAAAGTCCTTGCAAAGCTAAACGAATAAATCGAAGTTTCATTGCCGTACGGAAATTAGTTAATATGAAAATGGAAATCAAACAAAACAATTATGTTAAATAATTGGCTTAAAAAAGTAAATAAAGAAACCGAGTGATGTAAGGATAATTTAAATACCGCAAACCACGTTTTAACCTGTCCACCTACAATCCGAAGGCGCAGGTTCGAATCCTTCCAGCAATGACCTATGGTATTTTCTGCTGACAATAGATTACAATAAAAAGGCCTTGGAGGTTGCAGAGAAAATGCGAGCGGTTGAGAATCCACTTTAAATTGAAAGTCTACTTGCAATCGTTGTCTCAAATCGGATGAAGTTCTTTTCGCGCCCCATTCTCCACAAGAGAATCCTGTACTAGCGTATCCCGAACTAGAGAGAGAGAAACGACGTTTTATAGAAGATAAACACAGCCAATTCCATTGTGCCTAGAAGATCTTCAATGATACACTTCTGTCTAAGTCATATTTACATTTGGGCCTTTTGTCGATCTCTTTCGACGTCAGAATTCCAGATATATTCCCGTCTTCTTGTTGAGCTGCTCGAAGCTGTTCCTTTTTTAACCGACTTCCCAAAAACAAAGAGGTTCTAAGTTCGACGCGTATTTTTTTTCTTTTATGTCTGACCGGTGGAACCTAACTTTGTAACGCGTAGTCCGATTTCGATGGTTCTTTTTCTGTTGTATAGAGTATGAGCCCCTATTGCTAAGAGGAGAATAATTTGGTCCTATGGTGAAAGGTGGGGGTGGGGTGAGGGGTAGTCTAACTTCGTAACGCGTGAACCGATTTGGATAATTCTTTTTCTATTGGGTAGAATATGATCCTTGGTTGATACTACGATAAAACAAATGTTGGTGGGGGGTGGGGGGGGGGGGTGTTACCTAACTTTGTAACACTTGGACCGATTTGGATGGTTCTTTTGCTGTTTTATAGAGTGTGATAACCCATTGCTAATAGAATAATAATTTGGCCCATGGTTGGGGATTAAGTGTGGGAAGGAGTAGTCTAACTTCGTAACGCGTGGACCGATTTGGATAATTCTTTTTCTTTTGGGTAGAGTATGCTCCCTGGTTGATACCACGAGAAAAAAAATTGTTGATGTGGTTGGGGTGGGAGAAGGGGGTGGAACCTAACTTTGTAACGCGTGGACCGATTTGGATTGTTCTTTTGCTGTTGTATAGAGTGTGATCCCCCATTGCTAATTGGAGAATAATTTGGTCCTATCGTGGTGGTGGGGGAGGGGGAGGGATAGTAACTTTGTAACGCGTGGACCGATGTCGATGATTCCTTTTCCGTTCGGCAGAGTATGTTCCTTGATTGATACCATGAGAAAAAAAGTTTAGTGGAATGGGGGTGGGGTAGGGGGTTAACTTTTAACGCGTGGACCGATTTGGGTGGTTCTTTCTTCGTTGTATAGAGTAGAAGACACTAAAAAGTGAAAAATGAAATAGTTTTTAAAAAAAAAGTTGAACCGACTTCACAAAAAGCGCTAGAAAGCATAAAATAATTTTTAATTTTATATCTATTACGACATTTTGAAGTCGGTGCAAATTAAACAAATAAAACAACTACAGTACCGCAATTGAAAATAATAATACCTGAACGTTTCAGCTTACGGGATCATAAGAAATAACGATTAAATACTCCTACTTTTGAAATTTTCCTGAAACTTTAAGTACGTTTTTCTTGCAACTATGGGAAAAATGCAGACAAAGAGAGCTAGCACAACGAAGGAGCGATAGACCTGCGAGGTCTTTACCTGCGGGGCAGGAGTTGGCCAGTGGAATCGATATCCCCGGTATTTCCGTCAACATAAAAAATAATAATTCAGGGAACGGACAAGTTCAAGAACAAAATTGTACGGTTACTGTAGACACAGGTACTTTAAGCTCTATTCTTCGGTGGGATTATGCTACAAAAAACTTAGCTTAGTAACAAACAACCGGTACACCGGTACAATTTCGTTGGTATATTTAATTACAAAATATTGTTGGTGAACAATTCTGTTAAAATTGTAATATTTACTAAGAATCTAGTCGATTTAATTAATACTGCTGTGATTATTTTAACCAAGGCGAAATTATACTCTTACAATTTTGTGGTTGTTTAACAACGAACATAAAAAGCCTAAAATTTTTCATTCAAACACATATATTTCACAACATACATACACTACATCAGTGTTATGAGAGGCTCTGGCATCAGTTTTCATAGAAATTTATAAAAAAAGAAGAAAAAAAGATGTATTTTGGTACTACAACTTTTTCCTGTAGATGTATTGTTAAAGATCAATTAAAGTTGTAAAATGATCACGTTCGTTGTTAGCTAACAACATTTTTCTTTGCAGAGTGTTCTCTTGATGTATGTGATACGATGTGATCTGATTGGTAAGCTCTGTTTTTCATACCGCTTTACCTAAAACAAGATTCATCAAGTATACATTCCGTCCGGTTCCAAGAGGTTTGATAAGAAATTTTTTTCAGTTTTTCAGACTATAAAGTGCGGAACACAATGTGGCGCCGGCGCTCGTAGCTGGCGCGGTAGCCAGACCTGTCAAAAGTTAAAAATATGGAAATTAAAAGATGGCAGTTCAATGTGTAGCTGGCGCTGTAGCGCAAAGTTCAATATTTTTAACTTTTGGCGCGCGCCAAATTTGACATTTCCGAGTTAGCTACAGCGCCAGCTACGAGCGTCAGCGCCACATTGAGTTCCAGCCTTAAACGACATTTTCTTATATTTGCATTGTAAACAAACAACAAAAATCGTATAGCAACAGTGGTCTTTGTTAGTTTACAATTTCTTGCATATATGGAGTGGTATAATAATCTGTCTTTTAGCAGAATAAATATTCGAATGCCGTAACTTTGCATTGGGGTGATATATTCTTGAACATTGTTACCTTAGGCTGAGTTGATAACATGCGGTGGTGCATTTTACAGTTTGATTGCAACGAGGACGGTTGTGCGTTTTTTAAAGTGAAATTTAAAAGAGCATAAGTGAGTGGAAAAGGTATTCATATAATTAAAAATATTTAAATAATTATGTAAATTGAAATAAAATTATTTCTCATTTGTGAATAGTAAAAAATTAATCAGTTTGTGTAAAAATCAGTGTATTAATAATAAAAAGAAATACTCTTACTCATGGGGTTAAAATAAAAAAAAAGATACTTATATAAAAGTAGAGTTTTGTGGGATATTCACATTTATAAAAGAAAGGGAAGAATAACGTTATTTTTGAGTTCTTGGTGGATTTTTAAAATTCAAAATGTGAAATAATTATTAGTCCTGCTAAAAAGCTACATCTTAACTAAATAATGCAAATATATACCAACTCAACATTTGTGTGACGATTAAGTTATTTTATTTTATTAAAATGGATACTGGTTTTCTAAAAGCTGTCGAAAGTTTTTTGAATAATAATCCCAGTTCTTCGTGTGTCAATCAAAATAATTCTCTGCAAATACTTAACTGTCCCCATTTTTTGCCAACAACCAAATGCAATCAATGGTCAGTACAGTAACTGAACAAATTTCTGATCCATATCTTCACTTTTAAAATTTATATGACGAGTTCGTTGGTATTTTATACAGCTTTAGATAAATAAATATATATTTTTAACACACATTTTTTAGAACAAAATATTACTATAGAAACACTGAAAATATTGCATGATCGCAACATAGATGACTTATTTTCGTCCAAAAAATTAGGAATTAAATTTGAATTTCGATTTAAATTAAACAATTGGAAACGTAACAACGTAGGTATTTAGAAAATCCAATTGAGGTTCCATTCCTGTATAGCTTTTTTTACAGAATAATCCAGTACCAAAAGAAATACTTACCTAAAAAAGAGTTACATTCTGGTTGTCGAAAAATTTTAACCAATCTCTTCCGTCATCTCCATCTACTTCAGTTATAGAAGCAACACTTCAGACCTTTGTATCTACATATAATGTGTCATATTTTTATGAAGAGCAGAGTGATATCTTTAATCTTGCGTAACTACCTTTAGCACTTAATTACAAATGAGGATTTTAACTATCTCAAAAACTTTTTCCCTGAAAATAAGGATGACGCAAATAGGGCTTGTAGAGGCTTGTTTTGCTGCTTCATAAGCCAGAGCGTAAGCCAAAACTTTAGCTTTGGTGTCTTTTCCAGTCAGCCGCACTGCTTGCTGCAAGTCAGGATCTGCAAGTGAATTTATTAATGCTTCTCTTGCGACCTCGTTGACGTAACCTTGGCTAAACGTGCTATAAGCCAGGTGTGTCAGCCTTTCTATGTCCGCACATCACTGTTGCAAATCCTCTCCATGTTTTTGTGTTCGACTCCGTAGCTGTAAACGGTAGAGCTCTTGCATGTGCTCGTCCCCAAAGGCTAAAGTTTGTATTAGAGATTTATAGTTATACCTTTGCTCCGCCGGGATAGTCTGTATCAATTCTGCTGCTTTATCTCTTTGTGCCAAGATAAGAGTTTCGAACTGAAGTCTGCAAATTTTGGAGCATGAAGTCTTTTGTTCACTTGTAAATAAAGTCGATAAATGCCGTTTCTGGACACTGTCTAGTTCAGTCCATATTTTCTCGAAATGTTTCTTCTTTGACTGTTCTATTTTGCATTTAACTTGTTTAATATTCGTTTGCCCAGAAAATTCTGCATCTTCCAATCTTTTCTCTATGTTTTAAAATTTCATATGTACAGCTAATTCTAAGGCCTCAACTTGTTTTCGCACGGAAATTTCTATTACAGCTTTCACATCTTCAGCCGAGGCTTTAAGTTCCGCTACTGATGACTTCTGTGCTTCCATTGCTGATTTTAACTCATTTACGGAACCTTCCATCGCTGTTCTCTGTTCCTCCAATGCTGAATTCAACTTATTTATGGAACCTTTCATCGTTGATTTCAACTCGGCTGATGAAGTCTTCTGTTCTTCCACTGCTGACTTTAATTCGGCTGATAACGTTTTATGTTCTGCCATCGATGCTTTCTGTTCTTCCATTGATGAAATAAGTTGCAACATAGCATTGAAAAGATCTGTCATGCTTGGAGTGATTTCTTCATCTAGGTTGTCTTAAAAAATTAAAGTGTCTGGATCCTTTCCCCTGTGTTCCATGGCTTCTTGTAGTAACGTTACCAGGGCATTTTTATTTCCATTTACGAAAGGAACGTTTACTTAATTCCCCCTTCAAATCTTGGGATTTATTTATTTAAGCTTAATACAAGCTATTACATAAAAATACAAGAAAATACAAGCTGTAACTTAATACTAATTCTACAAACTATAATAAATGATAAGTAATAATAAATAAATAAAAAGTATGAGCTACAATATGAGCTATAAATACAGCAGATACTGGCAGAAGTCGTAAGGAAGAAGAATTAAGGTAGGCGATCATGATCAAGATGGGCGATGTCAAGATATAAGGCTTTGTGAAGGGATGATTTACTCAGATGAAAGTTAAAAGAGGAAAGGTCGTTGACTTTTCGTAACATCCTGGTAATTGGCTCGCTTTGACCGTTATTTGTGCGATGGCGGTCGAGTCGGAAAAGGGGAGTGGACCTAAGGTTATGGGGATTGGTATAGATGGGTGAAGATTGCAGGATTGAAGGGCAGTCTATGGCACCAGTTAAAAATTGATAAATGAAGAGAATATCGGAAACATCACGACGTTTGCTTAGAGGTTGTAAGTCGATCAGACGGTTTTCATAGGGTGTAAGGTTGAATCCGTCAACCCACGGAAGATCACGTAGAGCGAAGCGAATTAACTTACGCTGGACAGATTCAATCCTATTAATGAGAGTCGTTTGTGTAGATGACCATACCTGGCTGGCATATTCAAGGAGAGGTCTAACGAAGGAGACCTAGAGAGATTTGGAAACATAAGGATTTTAGAACTCTCTCGACCAGCGCTTCACAAACCCTAGCGCGGAGTTAGCTCTGTTAATTATGTTGTCAATGTGGGAACGGAAATTGAGTTCACTATCACAGATTATTCCTAAGTCACACAAAGAGGTAACCATAGGGACTGGTACGTCGGTTAACATATAGACTCTCGGGGTAGTGGTAAGACGCTTGCGGGAATAAGAGATGGCCTGGCATTTGGAGACATTGAGCTCTAGAAAGTTTTTCATGCACCATGTGGTGAATGAATCGAGGTATTTTTGCAGGAGTAGAGAGTCGGTTGTGGAGGAGATATGTTTGATTATTTTCATGTCATCAGCATAAATGGACAGCTCTGAGTGTTTGATGACACATTCAACATCATTTATTGTAAAGATCAAAATCAATGGGCCGAGGTGGCTGCCCTGAGGGACACCGGAACGAGCGACAATAGGGTTAGAAATGGATGAGCTGAAAAGAATATTGTATTGACGGTTGTTGAGGTAGGATCGAATTTTTGTATAGTCAATATGTAGTTTCGGTTAAATCGAATATTAAATGTAACCCTAAATATTTCTGGAGTTTTTTAAATAGGAAAATAATTTTTTATGGTATTCCATCGCCTATCTATTACAATAATACAGTTGCGAATAACAATTCTGAAGCTTGTAGGCTGTTTGCCGATTACTTTGAGTCTGTTTTGAGTGTGATCCTTGTTCACTGCTTGAGAGGGATATTATTAAGCAGGTTCCTCCTGCTGTTGATGTTGCTACACTTATAGTAACCGAGCTTGAGGTCCTAAATGTTTTAAATAGCTTAGACGATTCGCGCTTCTCAGGACCTGATAATGTACCCGGTGTGTTCCTCTTTAACTGTAGGGAGATTCTAGCTAGACCCTTGTCACTTATTTTCAGTCTATCTCTGTTTTCTGGGGTATTTCCCGATTAGTATAAGCTTTTATTTGTTGTTGGACTCCTATTTAACAAACCGAAAGCAAATGGTCATAGTTAATAATGAGCTTTCTCATGTTATATTCGTTCTTTCTGGTGTTCCTCAGGGAAATCATTTAGGTCCCATCCTCTTTAACATATTCATTAATGATGTATTTACCACTTTTAATTATGCGTCTTGCCTTGGCTTTGCTGACGACTTAAAAATTTATATGAGGATAAATAGCTTGCAAGATGTGACTAATTTTCAGACTGACATTGAGAGTTTTGCTAGGTGGTGGGTGTCATGGGAACTTCCTTCTTCTTAATTTGAAAAAATGTCATCACCCCACCTTTAAGACTAAAACACAATGTGGACGACACGACAAAAACGCCGTAAAAAACGCTGTCATTTGGGTTCTAATAACATGGCGGTGTATGGTATAAAATACAATGCTGACGACATCGTTCGACGTTGTCGTCGAACTTAAATGAAAATTGAAATTTGTCGCACGTTTAGGGTGCGTTTAGCAAAATTATGATTTTGGGTTGCGTTCATATGTATTGTTTGACGTTTATCGTATCGCGGAAAGTAGAGCATAATAATTTTTTGGTGATTTTAAATCTGATATTAGAAGATATTAAAAAAATGGAAGAAAAACTAATTGAGGCGGTAGAATGCCACCGCATTTTATACGATAAAACTCATCTGGATGACAGCCCTTGTCGTTCACATTGTATTTTCACGGACGTTTTGTACGGCGTTTTTGTCGTGTCGCCCACATTGTGTTTTAGCCTTTACTCGTAAATTGCTACCACTAGCATTTCAGTTGACCATCAATAATTATGGCATTGCTAAGTGTGACTCTGTTTATGATCTTGGAATTTTACTTGATAATCGGCTGACATTTAATGAGCATGTGAATTATATTGTAAGTAAATCTAGTTCTCGCCTTGGTTTTGTGAAACGTAGGGGTAAGGAGTTTTCTGACCCTTATACACTTAAAAGTCTTTTTGTGGCCTTTGTCGGACCAGTACTTGAGTATTGCTCAGTCTGTACATTCTGATAGAATTGAAAGTGTGCAGAAATTCGCGACATTCCTTGCGAAGGCTTCATTGGAATGATAGTGTGCCGTCTTACGAAGCTAGGTGTAAGCTTATTGACATGCAAAAGCTCTCGGTTCGTCGGAAGATCCGTAATGTATTATTTGTTAAAGATATAATTGACTATAGGATTGTTTCTTCTTATCTTCTGGAAAATGTGTTTTTCTATGCTCCTTCCAGAGGCCTAAGATATCGTCCTATGCTATATGAGGAGTTTCATAGAACTAATTATGGCCTTAATAATTCTTTGAGCCGTTGTATTAGGCAATTTAATCTATGTAGCAGCATTTTTGACTTTAACCAAGATAGAAATTTTGTTAAAAGATTGGTATCAATATTTATTGAAGCTTTGTTATAGTTTGCATTGTATTAGTTGTTATTTTTTTATAAATTTTTTTTTTTTTTTTATTCATTACAGATTCATCAAATACATAGATTACTACAAAATATATATAAAATTCAAAAACAGAGAATAGAAAACTACAGCCAAATGTAACAGTCGAACATCCAGACAGGGAACACCACATCAGCCAAGGCACTGTCTTAGCAGACACTTCAAATTCCGCCTAGATATGTCCTAGTCGAAACTACCGAAGTGTTGATTGAAGAGACGGGATATCGACGTGACGGGCTCATGCATGCCGTAAAGAGTACGGTGGCCTGGGACGAATAGGAAGTCGTGATTCCTCAAGGTGCGTTGAGGTATAGCAAAGTTAACAGCCTCCAGTAATTCCGGTGAATTAATAGGTCCCTGCATCGAACATAAATCTCATTTCTAGAGAGTCCAAAGAAATTAATCCCAGACGATCGGCATAAGAGGGAAGCACCAAATGATCATTCCAGGGAAGGCCACGTAAGGCAAACCTAAGGAATCTGCGATGCACCGCCTCGATGCGATAGATGTGAACGGCAGTAAGGGGACCATACAGGGCTAGCATATTCCAAAATAGGTCTAACGAAGGTACAGTATAGAAGCTTGGTCAGGTAGGGATCATCAAGTTCCTTAGACCATCTCTTGATGAAGCCCAGCATCGAGTTAGCCCTAGAAACAATAGAGTCAATATGGTCCTCGAAAGAAAGACGAGAATTGAGGACCACTCCCAAGTCTCTCACCCTGTCAACCCTACCCAAGACAACGCCGCTGATGGAGTTGTCAGAGAGGACAGGATGTCTTCTACGAGAAAAGGTCATAACGGTGCACTTGCTCACATTTAAAGGAAGGCGGTTACGCAGACACCAGTCGCTAAACACCGCCAAATCTGAGTTCAGGAGATTAACATCTAACTCATGAGAAACTGTGCGGAAAATCTTAGCATCATCAGCATAACAGAGAATTTTACTACTGGACAAAAGAAGCGAAACATCGTTGATATATATGACAAACAGGAGTGGTCCAAGTATACTACCTTGAGGCACCCCCGAGGTGACAAGGATTAGGTCGGAAAGGACTCCACGAAACAAGACACGCTGTGTACGACCTGTCACGTAAGACGACAACCAATTAACGAAACAAGAAGGAAAACCGAGAAGGGACAGCTTATATACCCAGATTGCATGACCGATCCTATCAAAGGCCTTACTGAAATCAGTAAATATACAGTTCACCTGCTTGCCAGCCTCAATGGTCGGTAAAGAATAATTAATGAATTCAAGAAGGTTAGCAGTCGTCGATTTCCCTTTAAGAAAACCAAAAAAGGCCTACAGTGAAATCGAAGTATGTCACTAACGAGGGACTCAAAAACCTTCGCAACATGGCACAAGTTGGCAATCGGTCTATAGTTAGAGACGTCGGATTTACAGCCCTTCTTATGGAGTGGAATTAGAAAGGAAGACTTCCACAACGCTGGAAAACGGCCAGAATGTAAAGAAAGATTGAACAAATAACAAAGGACACGAGAAAGAGATGATCGGCAACTCTTAAAAAAGGAAGCAGGGATACCATGGGGACCACTCGAGAAGCCGCCAGTCAAGTTAGAAAGATGATCAGCAATAAGTGCTTCGTCAAATACCAATTCCTTGGCCTCAAGGGAAGTTGGCGGGAGCCGCGTCAAATGGGTAAAATCTGAAGCGGAGATATCACAGGTGGAATCACAGAATGAGGTTCGAAAAAAGTTCGCAAAGAGATTGGCAATTGTTAGGGAATCGTCACTCTAATAAGCCTCCAGAACTGTTTAGGGTCAGTACGCAGCATGACTCTCGCATTAGAAAGGTATTCAGAATATGAGACCTGCACGCGCGCAGAAAACTGGAGATTGAGATAAGAGTAAGCTAGGTAATCATCGTGACTACCCGATGCACAGAACCTCCTCCAAGCTTTGCCTCTCAAGTTCCTCAGGTGACGTGAGGCACCATCTTCATTCTTTCATAATATTATTTGCAGATGTTATATTATTATTTTCTATTTTTTCCATTATTTATTTTTTATATTATTTTGATTTATATTAGAGTTATTTATTTAGTTGATTTGTAATTGAATTTATTATTAGTTTTTTCTTTAAGTTTGAATTATTGAATTTCTCTTAAAATATTATGAATTATCTATTATTTTGCGCTTATATATATTCTTGTTGTATTCTTCTTTATCTGTAAGGCATGAGCTGGTAGATAAATAAATAAATAAACTCATTGAATCCAGGAGATGAATCTGGGGGCGGGGGGGGGGGGGGGGGACGACCCTAGGCAAGATAACGCAATGGGCGATCTTGTCGAAGGCTTCAATAAAATCGGTGACGATAACATCAACATCTTTACCGTTTTCCAGGGCACATAGTATTTTAGAGAGAAGTCAGTAAGTAGTTTGAGGAAGCCATGCTGGGAGAGTGAGAAGATAGACTTACAGTGGAAGAACATGGAATCATAGACCAATTTTTCGAATAGTTTAGGTATGGATGATAATTTAGCAATGGGTCTATAGTTGGACACATCGTTCTTGCAGCTTTTTTTGAAGATGGGAATAATATACGAATTTTTCCATAATTGAGGGAAAACGGGTTGAACTAGATGCATGGCACACTTATTCAGAACGATGGCCCGAATGCCATCTGGACCTGGGTGAAAGTCGTCCTCAAGCCCATTGATACTGGCTGCGATTAGTTCAGAATCAGGGTCAAAATATGTAAACGACGTTTGAGTGCATTTGTCCATGTATGCAAAATAGTTAAGGTCGGGTTGTAGAGAATTGTCGCTGAAAGATTTACTGAGGAAGTGTTCAAAGAGGTTAGCGATAACCTTAGGATCAGACGCAGAGGTATTCTCGAGCTTTAGGGTGGAAGGGTAACCATTGGATTTCTTCTTAGAATTAATAAAGCTATAAAAACGCTTGGGGTCGGATATGAGGCTAGTTTCCATCCGTTGGAGGTACTCATGGTAGAGGGTATTACAACGTTCAGAAAAAGAGGTATAAGCAGATAGATAGAAAGCATAGTCAGACTCAGTCTGGGTTAGAAGAAAAGTTTGCCAACGTTTGTTTCTTTTGTTGCGAAGAGAGCGTAATTCTTTATCGCAACATACGGGGGATGAGGAGTATTTTTTACGAGGAAGAAGAGGGATACATTGTGTAAGACAAGCGTGTATTTCCGAATAGAACGCCTCTAAAGCAACGTCATTTGGGAGATGTTGAGGGATATCGCCAATATTAGAGTTGCGAAGCAAGTGATTTAATTTGTCAAAGTCGCCTTTACGAAAATTGAAGGATAAAGAAGACTCGGAGCTTGAAACGGCATGAGGGTGCTCGTAGGAGAAAACGAGGAACAAGGGAGGATGGTGACGGTCGAGCGAGGAGAGAAGATGGTTGCTTTCTGCGACAGCCGAGTTAACTGGGTCTGAAGAAAAGATTAAGT
Organism: Leptarthrus brevirostris; assembly: GCA_964036015.1. Lineage (NCBI taxonomy): Eukaryota > Metazoa > Arthropoda > Insecta > Diptera > Asilidae > Leptarthrus > Leptarthrus brevirostris. Next base: position 98,670,725 of record OZ038372.1, on the reverse strand, counting down.
TTTTTTAAGTCGTTTTCTTCAGAATATAACCTTTACTTCTCTAATTAGCACTTATCAATTACCAGGTTAAAATACAAATAACTATTCACGGTATAAACACTTCGCAGTCTAAATCACGACTAAACTAAACCAGGCTACTACTCAGCCCAATTTATACTACTACACAGCTTCATTCTAGAAAGTTCGGCAACTTAGTTCTAGATGTTTCCGTTACACATTTTCACCACGCCTATTCACCATAAGTTCGAGTCGTCCTTGACTTTCTACGTTTGACACTTGATTTCTAGCCACGTTGGGCATGCGCTTTACACGGTTCAATATTTCCCTTTCTTTCAATTTCAATTTCTTTTCAATTTCAAGTGAGTATAGTTATTACCTCTGATTATCTTACTCTCCACCCATGGTAAGCTAGATAACCTTCCACCTAACATCTACTTGCGATCCGAATTGCACAGATCCCCTGGGTAGGGCTCACAAAGGGAAATTATTAATAGACTGTGTCTGGTTTACAATGGGCAGTATCAACATTGTTGAACTGACGGTGGGCGATGTTGAATTCTTTCATTTATTTGCGAACTTTGTCAACTTCAAGTGGGCATTGTTGAACTCTGCTGGGGGTCTGTAGGAGATAACTTCTACATAAATCAGGATTAGCCGAACATATAAAACAACCGTGTGTAAATTCTTACGAACTATTAATAAGATAATAACACAATTCACTAACATTCAAAACTTGTTTCAACTACTGCGGCTAGGAACCAACTAAATTGTGTACGGCGTTTTAATAATGTACTTGCAGCTTCGGTACAGTGATTCTTGCATGTGTTTAAGATTTAGAGCATCGTCGCATTAGTGTTGCCAGGTTTGCATTTCTTTTTTTTTAAACGATGCGGCCAAATCCTAGGGGACAACCCTTTGATGTGTTAACATGGTTTTGTCAGGAAGGGAATAAGGGTAAGGGAAGTGAGGAAACTTGAGTCTTGTTATTGCATTGCTGCGATCTAGACAACAGCCCAGAACCCGGCACCCATGGCATGGTGGTCGTGCGGCTCAACGAATTGATCCAACTCCGTCTGTATTATAACAATTATATTATTTATTTATTTAAGGTAAGCATGTTAATTTTTATTGTTTATTTGTTTTAACTTAATCTTTTGATAACGTATGTACCGTTACAGGTCTTCGCAAGTGGACGCTGCCTTGACAGTGCGAACTCCGCAGACTCTGTGAACTGCACACGTAACATTTATATAACCTAACTAAGCCTATGTACCTACTCATGGTTTCAATAAACTTTCAGTATTTTAATCAGCTGAAGTCTGAACAAACTTTGTGGTCGAAATAATCAAGAGAATGAGTGTTCAATTTCCTTATTGACCGCTCAACACGTAGACAAAATTTAACGAATCACAAAATAAAATAAAACGTAAACAATACAATTTAAATATTTATTCGAACTGTCAAGCTTAATAAATAATTATGCGAATGCATTTCGGACTAGCATGTCCACCATCAGCGCTTTACGCGTGGGCACTGGGAAAATGAAAGAGAGACAAAGCAAGACAATCAAAAAATACCAGCAAAAGAAAATTATTATAAGAGAGCAAAAAAACATGTACGGAAAATGAAATGTAAACAAACAAAACATTATTTGACTAATGAAAGTAAAGGTGAAATTATCGAGCTATTTTCTATGTGCATTAAATTATCCGTAATGGACATATAAAGGGATTCTTAAGCATAACATTTTGTAGAATTTTGTACATTCTTAATTAATTTGAAATTATCAATTGGGTCGAAAAGATGCGGTCTGTCATGATTCAAATCAAATGTGTGTGCTGCCACCGATTTGTTTACGTCTTTCTGCTCAATATATCATTGGTGTTCAGAAATCCGGTGTTTAACGGGTCGTCTCGTTTGTGCAATGTATTTGTGATTACAAATTGGACACGTGATGCAATATATACCACTCTTTTTCTGAACTGATCGCCAAGAACAGATCGTAGAACAGAAGGCCAAGCAGAGTATGTTGGCGTTAGTAGCCTAATAAAGGTATGATTGAGTCAGTTCGTAACACTTGGTACAAACATAGGCCAACGAAAATCGCCGTGTGTTTGACTGTGTTCGTATGATGTTGTTGTTTTTTTTTTTTTTTTATACGATGTGGCCAAATCCTAGGGGACAACCCTTTGATGCGTTAGCATGGTTTTGGCCGGAACGGAATTAGGGTAAGGGAGGGAAGTGAGGAAACTTGAGTCTTGTTTGCATTGCTGCGAGCTAGACAACAGCCCAGAGACGGAGTGGATTATTTTAATTTCACGGTCATCTGGGCTCCAACCCGGGACCCACGGCATGTTGGTCTTGCCGCTCAACGCATTGATCCAACTCCGCCTTGAGTAAACCGTTTTGAGTAAACAGAGTTGTTGATGTTTCTCTTCTAATTCTATTGCTGTGCTTCTTTATCGGTCTTGTACTGAGCGATTCTGCCTTGGAAAAGAGTGGTATATATTGCATCACTTGTCCAATTTGTAATCACAAATCCATTGCACAAACGAGAAACGATGAAGAAGTTTATTTCAATAAGTCAACATGAAGCAATTTTTTCATGTTGGCATAAATGACGTATTTGAGAGGAAACCAATTCTATGGTGGATATATCTGTAATGTGGGTAAATTGTAAACTGTACCAATAAGAAATTTTCCAGAGTTAACAAGAAAAATTAAATTTAGATACTCGATGTCCTGCCCAAGGTCAGATTTTACAGCACGAACTGAGAAAAAACTCACATAAATACAAACTGCTCCTCCAAATCGGCCCATCCGATTGCTGCGAAAAAACTATGACAAGCTCATCGTAAATGTTTGGCCCTGCTACATCGTTAAAACATATTATTTAACATCTAACAATGCTCTGTTTACACAAAATCTTTAGGAGAAGATTAGTCTTACTCGAATAAAACAAATCAAAAGTAAAAGAAAGAAAAACAGAAACAGACCACCATGTAACTACTGACTTAAAATACATATGTAGTAAGGAAGAAATTAATATAAGTTGTGAATTCATCTTATGTATAATATTCATTCTGTGGTAGTCGCTGCAATTTGTTGTAAAAATGAAGTATTTTAACACGCTGAGGAATGCTTTCTACCGAAACCTTTACACAATAATTTTTTGAGGACAGCTAAGTTCAAAGAAAAACTAAACGGTTTATGAAACCACTAGCCGGAAAGAAAAAGAGACCTTTCAGACCTTAGTCAGTGATTGGTCATCGACAAGCTCCAGATTCGGTCGCCGGTCATAACAGATATCGAGCCTAAAAGAAGTTCGCCAGCGTTGGATAAATCGTCGTCTGTCGATGGACGAGGAACTATAAATCAACAACGCGATCATCATCGCTTGGCTATCTAAATCGACGAACTTGGAGTGGGTTCTGCGACAAGTCCTGACCACTGAGATATGTATATAATACTGGAGTGACTGGTGCCATGAAATTTCTTCAAGAAAATGGTATCATTTTTCGCTAGTTGTCCCTTTCTGGGTAAGCATCTTTTTTTTCAACATGGTTTTCTTAATTGCCAACGTCATGTCGCCTATTAAATGCTGGCGTTAGAAATAGATGACAATATTCACAATCATTTTATATCACTTTCTGGGTAAGCATTTTCCAGATTAGAACAACCTTTTTTTGTAATTTTTATATCAGTAATTCCAATGATTTTTACATTTTCCTTACAACAATATAAAAGATTAAAATTAAGTATGCCATTTCCTATATATATGGTTATTTTATTCTGTTCGCAACAGCTGCAAATTCACAATAAACATTGGAAATGAAAAATGTTTTTCCTCCACTGAAAGTAAGATTGTACCCATATGAGATGGCGTATAAGTCACTCCAATTTAATACATCTCAGTGGTCCTGACTCTCAGCGGTGTTTCTGCGATGGAGAGCGTAATAGATTTTCCTCTTAATTGGAAATGACCTCTATTACATATGATACCAACGAAGAGAGATCTTTAAAGGATAGGAACCTGTGAACCAGTCACTCTTTGATGAGCAACGCTACAGAGAGTGACTGATGTACCTTATGTGGCTAGCATATGATGACGGCCTCTCAGTTTTCTTGAAGAAGTTTTCCCATAAATCTAGCTGTGCTTGAAATATTAGACAGTCGGGGGCTGTGCTGCAGGTCAAGGCTTATATTTCGAACGCGATGCAGCGGTATGTAACTGACTCATAAGAAAGTATCTGGAGCCGTTGTCTTCTGGAATATCACGCTTTTTTTAAAGTTAGGGCAGTTGTCCACAATTTCCTGAAAAAAAAAACTTATTAAGATCTAAATTAGGGTTACCAATGCCAATGTGGGGACAGCGAGCTTCAAGGTAAGCACACTTCAGTTAGTGCTTCGCCGCCAGGACTCTTTTATCCCTTTTTTAGAAGTTTTTCCTTTGCCACAGTCATCCGACGAGCCGCTCAGATCTCCCTCGGGATCTGACCTCCACGGTTGGAACCTGAAGGAGACACAGCCCAGAGTTGTGAAACGATTGGAGTTCGCTGGTATGTACACTATTCGAATAGGTACTAGTCAGATTCAACATTGATCTGAGTGTGGTGTTTATAGGGGTGCTCGAGGTTTCGACTTAGAATTTTCTGATTAACCTTTAAGGCCACGCGAATGGGTTACATTCAAAAGGCATATCATCGCCAGGTCCCAGTAGAGCATTTACCTGTAACGGACTCAAGTGCATTTAATGCCATTTCGAAACTTTTAGTTTAGGACGTTAGTTAAGCCTGAATGAAGCTCTATTTGAGTTCTTTAGAGGTGTCAGATCCTTTTAGTTCGAGGGGCGGGGAAGCCTCATATTTGTGCTTGTCTTTTTGCGGAAGCCTTTTACGAAGAGTTATTTTGGCCATCTAGCCTCATTGTAGTTGAACAGCTTTTTATTTAATTCCATATACTCCGGTTTCTCTGTGTCGTTTCTATTCTCATTTTCGCTTTTATTTTTAGTTTTACCCTACATAATTTGAGTTTAACATTGTATTAGTTTTTCTGTTGAGAAGTCAGGCTTTGATGAATCTTATAAATCAACAAAATAACGTGTTACGATGACTACGTTTTTTACAGGACAAAACCAAAAACCGTGCCCCTGTATTTTAAAAATGTTATATTTATTCTTCGAGAAAATATACCATATATCATTTAATTTTGAACTTATGAGAAATATAAAAATTTTTGATTTTATAGAGCTTAAAGATAAAAATAAAATAATTTCTATCTGCAATATGTATGTTTTTTTATTAAATTAAATAAAACCTCAATTATCCGACTTCCCTAATTATTTAGGTCGAATAATGAAGGTTCTTCTTCAATTTAAAAATAGCGCTAGCGCAGCGCAGCTGAGTTCTTTCAAATAAAATAAAATTTCAGAAATTGCAAAATTGTCAAAATAAGCAATTAATTTGTTTTACTGAGTTTCTCCAATTTTTAGATGTTACTTCTGTAGTCATTTTTTCACAGCGGCAAGTACTTGATCATTATTCTCTTTTGCGCGTGAAATAGTACATTTAAAAAAGTAATTGAACTACTATGGTAATCTACATGTTAACTGTTGATTAGAAATGCACATTTTTATAGAATTACCAAGTAAAAATATGCGAGAAGTTTTATTAAAATTTTGATTACCTGTCTTCCGTAAGTAAGTGTGGCCATGATGCTAAATTATTCTGGCTATATTATGACCCTGAAATATATGACGTAATTTTGGTTTCCTTTTCAATTATGCTTTGTAGTTTTAAAACGTTTAATCTTAAATATTGTAGTCAGCATTTAATTAATACAATTTTTCGTTGATTCGAACAATTTTAAATTTAACCTGCCATACAATACCAGAAAGAAACTAAAACCGCTTTTACTTTAAGTCTAATCAGTACTGTAAACAATTGATTCGATAAATTGTAGATCTTCTAAGCTGCGATTTCCCATGCGTGAAATGAATTGAAACTTCAATCTTATAAATAATTCATTTTGTTCTCCTCAGTTCGGTTGGTCTCGATCCAATTTCCCACTGCAAATATAAAAGTTATTTGATTTTGGGCAATTGATATTAATTGAGAACGACGAATGATTTGAATTGATATTAGTTAGCTAAATCTGTGTTTTAAATTGAGGATTACTCGTATAAAGTACTACAGTTGTTGCTGCTTAGTTTTGCGGATTTAGTAGAGACAATCTTATTATTAAATCTTAAGTATGCCGAAAGTTTACTTGCTATTCTGAGCTGAACGTAATTCCAAATATTTTTTTGTAAGGTATATATTCTATCTATGATGTTTACCATTATCGATCTCGTGACTGTCATCATGGACATTGCTTCATAGGCAGGCAAGCTGAAAGACTCGGTGCGCCCTCAAATGACCTTTGTAAGAGTTGCACAAAATTTTGTTATGTTATCCTTGATCCTGTACAATTTTTACACCAAGGATATTATTATTTTTTCTTTCCTAAGGAGGTTCTCAGGAAGCTCTCTACAACAAAATAAGTATTAACCCGATATCCCGATATCTGCAGCCATTCAAAAGTCGTTAACAATTTTAAGCTGCTCGAAAATATCAAGATTGCCTTGAAGTGTCCCCACAGAAATTTTGTGGTCATTCTCTTGTTGAGCGACATTCAGAGTAATTATATCTGAGCAATTAATGAGTTCTATGGATTGCCTTGTTTATTCGCTACGACTTGTGCTTGAATTTGTTAAAGATTTATATTTCGCTTGTTGTTTTTAGGTTTTTATTGGTGTTTTTTTTTTTTAAATTTCTGGTTTTTTGATATTTACGATAACGAAAATTGGATTACGGATTTGGTTTTCGGTTTTGGATACGGATTACGATTTTGAATTTAACATAATGGCTAACAATTCCTGCACAAATGAAGGGTGTGTGGTCATGCTGCTCATTTATGATGAGGCTGGAAGGAGTTTTTCTTAAGCCCGAAAATTGTATCGAGAAAGATACCCCGGCAGACGTGTTCCACATAGCTCAACATTTGAGGCTATCCGCCGAAGGTTAGCAGAAACTGGATCTTTTCGAAATGACAGAGGCAGGCAGTAAATACCTGGGGTGGAAAACCGTGTATTGGAGTAAGTTGTTGATAGTCCCCGCATAATCACAAGAAGAATTGCCGTAAGGATTGCTGTATCAAACAGCACAGTTCATAATGTTTTCCGAAGGCACCAGTATCACCCAAACCATTTCCAACCGGTGCAGCAGCTTGAGGAAACAGATTATGCAAGTAGAAATCTCTTCTGTTAATGGTTTCTAAATCGCCAAGAAAGTGATAGAGAATTTATCTCACAAATTTTTTTCACTGATGAGGCAACATTTACAAAAGATGGGGTTGCCAACTTCCATAATCTCCATTTATGGGTCGATGAAAATCCTAGGGAAATCCTCCCAAATAGTCATCAATATTCCTTTAATATTTGGTGTGGAATTATTGGTGGCCGAATATTGGGACCAGTTCAGTTACCCGTAATAATGGGAATACTTATTTGGAGTTCTTCCGTGGCCCCCTTGAAGACTAATTAGACGAGCATATTCCACTAGCCTTGCGAAGAAATATGTGGTTTGTGCACGATGGCCCTCCTGCCATTTTATGGCACTAGATGGATAGACACCCCCCGCAACAAAAAAAAACCGCACGTGGAATTTTATTGATAAAAGGATATAAACGTTAAATAACAACACATTATTATGTGATTTTTCTGTATTTTACATTATATAAATATAACCCAATTAAAAAGTATGTTTTATGCAATATAAAATTTATTTTCAGTAATAAAAATTTAGTTTTACGTTCGAAATCCAAAAATGCTTTATTTTGTTCTAATGTTATTTCATAAAAAATTAAAAATACAGTAAGCCAACAATATCTCTTTATTTTTATTAAACTTAAAAATGTATCTCCAAAACTTAAAAGTTTTAAAATTGAGTTTAAAATTGCAATTAGCCCTTTGCCTTAATAACGTCCCTATGTATATATGCAACTGTACACAGTGAATATTCGTTGCAGAAGAGTACTATTGCAAATCAACAACCGTTAAAAGCAATTTGGACACCTTGGAGACTATTTAGTACGAAAACCACGTGCGGCTTTTTTTTGTTGCGCGGGGTATATATATATATATATATATATATATATATATATATATATATATATATATTATTTGCTACGAAAAAATATTAATTTTTTACTTGGTCCCCCTCCATTGAGTAAAAACACACAGCCTGCATTTCTAGGCAGCCACTCTAACCTAACCTAACTCCTACCATTGCAAGTACAGTCTTTTCGAAAAGTAATAAAAGTGTTTTGAAATTACCAAATCTTCAGCATTTTCACAACATTTATCCGAAATTCATATAATTAGTATACCACTTTTTTTATTTTTACTTGATTTGCCATCTTATTATCTTTACAAAAGGTACAATATGTCTAGGTAGAAAAAGGATTAGAAAAACCTCATTCTTAAAAATGTCTGACTACCTAATTATTTTATTTCACTTTAGGTAGGAAATTCTTTAAATAAATAAAATTGTTAAGGCAAAGTGTTGAAAATGTTTGTTTAAAGCACACAGATAATTAGATTTGATAATTGCTGCAAAAAAGTTATAAAAATGTTAGTGTAATTTTCTTTCATTGCCGAAATTAGCTTGTGTTAGCCAGAGTTCACACCCTAGTATTCTGACGTTCTGTTACTACTACCTGATGGAAAATTTGCTATAAATAAAATAGTTTTTTAAAAAAAAGTTGAACCGACTTCACAAAAAGCGCTAAAAAGAATAAAATAATTTTTAATTTTATATCTATTACGACATTTTGAAGTCGGTGCACATCAAACAACTACAACAAAAATATTTAATCGTCATTTCTTATGATCCCGTAAGCTGAAACGTTCAGGTAGTATTATTTATTATTTTCAATTGTGGTTCTGTAGTTGTTTTATTTGTTTAATTTGCACCGACTTCAAAATGTCGTAATAGATATAAAATTAAAAATTATTTCATGATTTTTAGCGCTTTTTGTGAAGTCGGTTCAATTTTTTTTTTTAAAACTATTTTATTTTTCACTTTTTAGTATCTTCGACTCTATACAACGAAGAAAGACCCATCCAAATCGGTCCACGCGTTAAAAGTTAGTTTTAACCCCCTACCCCACCCCCATTCCACTAAACTTTTTTTCTCATGGTATCAATCAAGGAACATACTCTACCGAACAGAAAAGGAATTATCGAAAGCGGTCCTAGCGTTACGAAGTTACTACCCCTCCCCCTCCCACACCACCACCATAGGACCAAATTATTCTCCTATTAGCAATGGAGGATCACACTCTATACAACAGCAAAGAACCATCCAAATCGGTCAACGCGTTACAAAGTTAGGTTCCACCCCCCCCCCCCCTCCCCCCACCCCTCCTCCTTCACCCACCCCAACCACGCCAACAGTTTTTTTTCTCGTGGTATCAACCAGGGAGCATATTCTACCCAAAAGAAAAAGAAATATCCAAATCGGTCCACGCGTTACGAACTTAGACTACTCCTCCCCTCGCCCAACCCCCCACCATTGGCCAAATTAATCTTCTATTAGCAATGGGTGATCACACTCTATACAACAGAAAAAACCATCCAAATCGGTCCACCTGTTACAAAGTTAGGTTCCACCCCCCCTCTCCCCTCCCCGCCCCACCCCATCCCAGCAACATTTGTTTTCTCGTAGTATCAACCAAGGATCATATTCTACCCAATAGAAAAAGAATTATCCAAATCCGTTTACGCGTTACAAAGTTAGACTACCCCTCCCCCCCTCCCCCACCCTACGCCAATTTTTTTTCTCCTAATAGCAATGTGGTACCATACTCTGTACAACAAAAGAAAAACCATCCAAATTGGACCACGCGTTACAAAGTTAGGTTTCACCCCCACCCCCCACCACCCCCTACCAAAAATTTTTTTGACATGGTACCAATCGGTGAACATACTCTACCTTAGAATATAGAACGAGAGGAAAGGCTATCTTAAGTAAAAACCCTGTACGTGTGATAAGTATTTTTGCTTCATGGCCAAGTGGCGAGTGCGTTAAGGGGGAATGACGCCTGAAATGTCAAATTGGACCGAATGTCGCCTTGAAATCAAAGTCGTCTCCGTAATACTGAAATATTTGGGGCATAAGCAAAGTGTTTTTAAATAGTAAAATTAAGTAAATTAATAAAATATGTTCGGGCAAAGTTATATTATATTAAAAGTGTTATAAGAATATATTTTAAAAACACCTAATTTAAAATATTATCAAAATGAGTTGGCCCCTCCTGTATACAAGCATAATTTTACTACTTTCATGTCGAAACGCACACATCGCTCAGACTCTACTACATAAAGAAAAATGCTTAGATTTTTCCGAGTGATGGCCTTTCCTCTAGTTCTTTATTCTAAGTACTCTACCAAACAAAAAAAGAATCATCAAAATCGGTCGACGTGTTACGAAGTTATGCCCGGTCAGACATAAAAAATAAAAAAATAAAAAAACATACGCGTCGAACTTAGAACGTCTTTGTTTTTGGGAAGTCGGTTAAAAAGGGTCAGTCAGCAAGAATATCGATCATAAATGTAAAAGAGATCAAAAGCTAAAATTATTAAAAATTGGAAGAATTTACCTTTGAGGAATACGCGGGTAGTGGTAGTATTATGTAATTGACTAAAACGAAAAAGCAGCTCTACTGGAATATGAAAGGATAATTCCTAATCGACGAGCACCCCAAAGAGGAGTATTTTCGCGGACTTCCGGAAGGTTAAGAGAAACTGGAAGCTTGACTTTTCGGGGCCGGTATCTCTAACTTCTACAACCTCCATACATTCAGTTACTAACCAACATAGGACAAGCCGACCTCCGACCAGCCCAAATTCTGAGCCAATATTTGCGCTGGTCTCAGTTTGCGTTGCGCTAGCACGGTGATCGGAAGTGTTTTGGTGCGTTTATATAAAAAGTATTTATTTACCGAAATACAAACTTGATTGAAACCATAAAACGAGGCCGTACTGCGTATCCAAACGATATTGACCCAAATGGGTCTGATTTTAACAGTATAAATAATAATAAACGTTATTTAATTGATCTTCACATCACCATGAGAGGCAAAGCGGGAACGTCACAGCATGGGAAAAACCTTGCATCGTGCAGTCATAAATCGTCTGATAACTGTTTATCACAAAGTGCAAATAGGTTTGCTCCATTGCAAACGATTATGGATGCTGCTGATTCTGATGGTGAACAAAATGAAATGTCAGTTGGTGTAACAAAAAATAAATCTGCGGATATGAAGCCTCCGCCTATAAATGTGATCAAAAGCACCAGTGAACAAATTCATAAAGTTTTGAGTGATGTAGGCATTGATGATTACTGTATTAAACGAATATCAATTGGCATAAAAATTTTGTCTAAAACCATGGATAGCTTCCATAAAATATGTGAAGCACTTACAACATCTACTTTTCTCACAGTCGTAAATAGGAATTACCATTTAAGGTGACGTTATCTGGACTGGAGATTACAGAACACGAATCTCTGAAAATTAACCTCACCGGAATAAAGTGCACCGATGTCAAACTTGTAACCAGGAAAACAAATTTTGGTGTATTTACGTTATTCATTGTTTACTTCGAGCGAGGTTCAATAGCCTTAAAAGAACTCCGTGAAAGGTTTGGTATTATAAATAAAACTGTAGTAAAATGGGAATTTTATAGAAAAATCCCAAATAAAATAATGCAATGCTACAACTGCCAAATGTTTGGACATGGTTCTGCCTATTGCCGCATTAAAACATTCTGTGCACACTGCTCCGGACCACATGACACGTCCAAATCCAATTCTACGGACTCTGCAAAATGTGCAAACTGTCATGGTGAACACAAATCGACGGATATGCAATGCCCTAGTCGACGCAGTTATATTGAATTTCGTGGAAAAATTACAGGAAGTAAACCAAAAAGTACTTCATACAACAGGGGTTACATCCCACGACAAGAAGATTTTCCTCCCCTTATTAGGAGAAATAACACCCAACACAATAATGGTAACATGGCTTGGTCATCATTTAGGTTTAACAATAACTCTAACGTTAATGCTAGCAGAAATAATAGTAACAATACAAATCTGTTTACTGTTAATGAAATTCAGTTGCTTACTAGCGAGTTAATATCTAAATTAAAAATGTGCAATGATAAGTTTGAACAGTTCAAAGTTATTACGGAATTAGCCTTAAAATATCTAAGTGATGGTCCATAAGCAGATTAGGTTAATTACTTGGAATGCAAGAGGTATAAGGTCCAAATCTATTGAATTCTTTAATTTTATGCATAATAACAAAATTGATGTAGCACTAATTACGGAAACTGGCCTAAACTCAAAAATTTCTTTCTCAAATCCCAATTATATTATTTTTAGACTTGATAGGGATAACTCCAGAGGTGGAGGTGTTGCCATTGTTGTTAGTAAGAAATTAAAAGTTAATCTATTACAACCAATTGAAACTAATGTAATTGAAAACATAGCAGTAGAAATTTCTATCAATATAGATCATGCTATAAAAATTATTTGTGCCTATTTTCCAGGGGGTTCATCTAATAATTCTATCAAAGTATCATTCAGAACAGACATAATGAAACTCATGCGTTTACAGGGTAGCTTTATTGTAGATGGCGATCTAAATTGCAGGCACCAATCGTGGGGTTGTCTTCGAGCTAATTGTTGGGGAAATATTTTGCACGAATTAAATTCTAATCATCCGCCTTATTGTACCTTCCTGATCCTACTAAATTTCAAATGTACAAACTGGCGGCAATATCAATATTTAATGAGACAGAGATTAACAAATTTAGCACATTTATCGCTCTCTGATGTTGCAAATTACTCTGATATTGACTACATGGTGAATAAACTAACAACCGACATCAATGATTGTATTGAAGCTTCTACTCCTCGTTTTCCTATCTGCACCACGTATCCTAAATTACCGCAATACTTACTAAACATAATTGCCAGGAGAAACACTGCTCGGAGGAAGTGGTTACGATATAGGCTACCATCGATAAAAACTGAGTTATGACAACTTCAACAACTTGTAAAATATTTGATTAACCAGCATAGAAATAAGAGATGGAGTTCACTTCTACAGGGCATGGCAAAATGTTCCAAACCGTTTTGGAGAGTAACAAAAATAATTAAAAATAAGCGCAACACTATTCCTGTTTTGAAGCAACAAGGTAGGAGATATATTACCTGCAGTGAAAAAGCAGAATTGTTCTCACTGCAATTCGCATCCAACTTCACTGTTTCTGCAAATCTCAGTGACCCTATGACAACCGAACTATTCGAAACTTCCATATCTCAGCTGGACCAAATTCAACCCCATGTTGAACATGGTATGTATGTACGACCTAAAACAATTAAAAATATTATAGCGCAGTCACGGCCAAATAAAACCCCCGGGCTTGACGGCATACCTAACTTATGTTTAAAATCTCTTCCACGAGGTGGAATTGTATATCTCACCTTCATTATAAACTCATGTCTCAAACTACAATACTACCCAAAAACATGGAAAATCTCCAAGGTGATCCCAGTACTTAAACCAGGCAAACCCGCCGATGATCCATCCAGTTACCGTCCTATCAGTTTGCTGAGTAATCTAGCCAAAATACTTGAAAAAGTTATAAAAGCAAAAATTATTGACTTCATTGACGAAAACAAAATTCTACCTAATGAACAATTTGGTTTTAGATCAGATCATAATACTTCTCACCCAGTTTTGAGAATAACTAGACATGTGAAAGCAAACTTCGAAATAAAAAGATCTACAGGACTGGTACTCCTCGATGTTCAATCTGCTTTTGACACAGTTTGGCATGATGCATTACTACACAAGATGTCGGTCCTTGGCTTTCCTACATACCTAACACGCCTAATCCTAAACTTCTTGCTCGACCGTGAGTTCAGGGTGCACCTCGGATCAAAATGTTCCACAGAAAAGAGCATTATATCTGGAGTACCTCAGGGCTCTGTTTTAGGTCCAATACTCTACAACATATACATTGCTGATTTCCCAACCATACCAAATTGTTTTTCATCCATCTTTGCTGATGACACGGCTATATTTAGTTCCCACACAGACGGTACACATATACGCACAAATCTACAAAATGGTCTTGATGCTCTTAATAGATACATACATAAATGGAAGATTAAGGTCAACCCTAACAAGACACAAGCTATGTTTTTTACACGCAAAAGACATCCACGTTTTCTACCAAGTACCAATCTGACCCTTGACGGCTGCGTCATCCCTTGGGCTGACCATGTCAAGTATCTTGGCATCATACTTGATAAAACTCTTACTTATTCCAAACATATATCTACAATCTTAAACAAAACAAGCATATTAATCAAAACAATGTACCCATTTATAAATAGAAGATCAACCCTTAATTTGGAAAATAAGCTTATAATATATAAAATGATTTTTCAAGCACTTATGCTTTATGGTGCTCCAATCTGGGTTCATTGTGCGCGTAGTCACATAAATAAATTGCAAATTGCTCAAAACAAAATCCTTAAAATGGTTTTTAAATTTCCATGGCATTTCTCCACCTCTGAACTACACCGGAAGGCAGAAATTGAATATATAAGCATAAAAGCAAATAAAATATCAAATTAATTCTTTGATAAATGTTCTATTTCAGAAAATCCTTTAATTTCGCAACTAATGCCAAATTAGTTAGTCATAGGCATAAGTAGTTTAGTTTAAGTAGTTAAATAGGTTAATTAAGCTAGCGTAGTTTAAGTGTTCAATGGGTTTTTTCTCTAAAATTCTTTTTCCCAAAAATAGTATTGCATATATATGTATATCAATTTCTTTGTTTAAAGCAACATAGTAATATTATAGTGGTATGAATGTATATTCCAGCTCTAAAAGAATTTTTTATTGTATTTTATACAAATTTTTAAAAATTAATAAATATATAAAAAAAAAAAATATTTGCGCTGGTATCATCGTGACCATTTAATAGACTATTCATTTTGCCGTAAGTACTACTAACTCTGCTAGAAGACATCCCTCTAGATAATCTTAGGGAAATGTATTACCAACACGATTAAGTCCCAGGACATACTGCCAACAATGTCCGCTGGATTGGACGAGCTGCACTGGTTTCTTGGCCTGCTAGAGCTTCATATCTTACTTCATTGAACTGAATTAGTTAGCAGAATTGGGACTACTACCTTGAACAGGGAACTAGAAATAGGTTATTGGCATGCATCGAAAGGACGACGTACTTTTCGAACAACTTTTGTAGCAGAATAACATTAATTGTTATACGTTTTGAATTCAATAAAAATGATTTTAGGGCCAAAATGAGTTTAGTTTCTTTAAATTTTTATCATATTCTCTGATAGGTTTTTTGCGTATAAATTTCTACACCCTTACTCTACTGGGACATATTGCACCTTTTTGGAAAGGTAATGAGATGGGAAAAAAGCGGATGTACTTATTAAATGAATTTCGGAGAAAATTTGGAAAAATGCTGAATTTTTGGTAATTTCACCATTATGTGAAAGGACCGCGACGTGCAGTCCACTTCCGAGATGGTGGGCAACTTTCTGCTCAATCTTGGACGAGAGAGTGAAGACGAACTTTTGCTCTCGTCTGCCTTGAAGAACACCAACCGACGAAACAACGAGAGAGGTATTCCCTCACAGCTGTAGCTATGTTGAGGTTGGTACAGATTCATCTTTATAACTCCAAAGCAGTTTCAGCTGTTCTGCTCCTCCGCCTTGTCTTGTCCAAGCATTTTGGGTTGTCAGAAATAGGGTTCGTGGACTAAATCTGCAGGGCTACAGGATCTTTTACGTACAGCAGACTGATAAACCCAGATCCTCCATACTTATTAAAAATGACATTAATGCCTTTATTATTTCTTAATTTAGCAATAAAGAAATAGTAGTGATCTCCAGCGTCACGACTCTGAGAACTGACGAATGGCCTTCCTATAAGGAATGCCTCAGACATTTTTCACAATGTGTAAGGAAATCCAACGATTTTCGTGGGAGTATTTTTATAATAAAACTGAAAGGACTTCCAAAGCGGGTCGCTTGCGTAGGATTCTCTCAATAACACCAAGCACTGCAAGCCTCGCAGTCAAAGAACACGGAAGCTGGAACTGATATAGCCTAGAAGTAGAATACACTTTTCGGGCTCTTTAACAGCAAGCCTACTACTGACCACAGGTGCTCTCGAAACTACGCCCTCCAAAGTGCTTAATATAATCCTCCGCCTAGCGTCGGTGGAATTTTTCGGTAAGCAAACTGTATCCTCAACTGACATTAGGCTCAATTCAGTCCAAACTTGGACACATATCGAGTACGGCCATTCAATTCTGGACAGAAGTAAAACAAACCTTATCGACTACACCATACTTATGCCTTCTTTTAACGCCAAATTCGACTCCTCTATTCCTGCCAGTCTGGATTGGGAGGAAAGTCTCCCCCAATGGAGATTATAAGTGCATTTTTCACTCATGACTATAAGTGTGAAGGTAAAGCGGGTGGAGGTATCTAGTTGGTACACTAAGCTTTCCTTTTAGTTTGCCAGATTACTGCAGTGTTATTCAAACAGAAATCCTGGCTGTAAAGGAAGTTAGTACTAGACTGTCTGAAGAACAGAACAATGTCTTCAAATGATATCTTCATTTTCAACGACAGTCGGGCTGCTATTAAATCTCTCACCGGAGTGCACACGACCTATAATACTAGAAAAATATGCCTCTCAACAGTGAATCACATGGCTGAGTGCCTTAACGTACGCCTTACATGTTTTCAGGTAGCTGCAAAACCGCTGCGCTAGCAAGAATTGGTACTACTTGATTAGACTAGGACGTAACTCACCAGCTAGGCAAGTCACTAGCCAATTGCAAGCATTCACCTTGGTGACTACGATAAATGGCAGAGGGAACGTACCTGCCTAATGAACCGGCAGATATGGCAAACCTTCGGCCTAAAGCATTCAACAGAGCTTATCTCGCTTAAAATATAATAACACATTTTTAAAACTTTAAAAGGATTATTAAAACTAAAAGTGTTGAGCACAAAACGATACCGTAGGAATTGTTTCAATAGTTCTTAGGGGAAAATGAACATTGTTTTTATATGTTGAGTACTAATTAACTCGAGAATTTTGTATATATCGATGTGTTTCATAAAATTACTTAAATGACTTTTTCGCGCTCAACGATTTCTAATAATCTAAGAAAGGATTATTTTTGTCCTTTTTAGTATATTTATAAAATCATTGTTTTTTTGTTTTTTAAACTACAAATTATTAGACCATTTTTTAGATTTACATTCATTGCTTCGTCCTTAATTAAAAATCTAAAACTATCCGCCATCTTGAAGTGTTCCCCATATTGCAGCTTGACGTTACATAGCTTATCGTATTGTACTCATCAAACCCTTTCATGTGATACTTATGTCAAAGGGCTTGTGAAAAAAAGGTAATTCGCCATCTTAAGGCGTCCGGCACGCAGCTCATCGTATTCTGCTCATTCAAACCTTTAATTTGATACCCATATCAAGGGGGTTGTGATGAAAAAAGTAAGTCCCCATCTTGAGGCGTCCGCCATATTGTGACGTTATATAGTTTATCGTATTCTTCTCGTCGAACCCTTTAATTTGATACCCTTATCAAGTTGGCTGTAAAGAAAAGTTGCGTCTGCCATATTAATTTACAAAAATAGGTGGGAAGTGGGTCATAATTGGCTTGCGAGATTTCAGTCACGATGGATGGACATGTGGAGCTAAATAAAAGCTTGTAGTAATAACTTCAAATCGTCGCAATTTGTCGGAATCAAGTTTGTTTTATGGCTGCTGTTAAAGTCCAGAAATCTGTTGACCGTATTTCTATCGTTCATATTTCAGTTTCATTGCTCTCTAGTGTCCATAACTTGTTTTGTGTCCTTAATTGCTTTGTCGTTGTGAGGCTCTAGATGATCCAACACAACTCCATTTACTATGTGTAATCAAATTATTGTTTATTATTGTTTAGTATTGCTGCAATTTATTCTGTTGATACAGTTTAAAAAATCCGCTCTTTGGTACACTTTTCGGTTTGATTGATTGATTAAATTGGAGATGTGAGGTTCTCAAGCGCTGCGGCCACTGAGGCCTATTGTGCTAACCCTCTCAACTACTTATAGCAAGCCGGTCCCTCTGAAGAGGTTCAACACCTCCCGCAGTTGGCTGTCATTCAGCCCGCTCGGTTCCGGATCTACCCGGCGACGGTGAGGGCATAAGGCTCCTTGAGTGAGCGTGCCCCTTACTGTTGTTCCAATACAACCTATGCTCCTCACTTGCCCGGTTTGCTATTAGCCTTTTAGCTGTGCAGAGAGGAATTCCACAGACCGGCTCCAGCCCTATGAAAGGGGTATTGGACCCTTTCCTAGCAAGTTCATCTGCCTTTTCAGTCATCGTGTAACCCTGATGTCCCGGTATCCAGATCAAGTGGACTTGATTAGTTCTACACAGTTCATCTAGGCTCCTTTGGCATTCCCACAACAGCTTGGATCTGGTGGCAGATGAAGCAATTGCTTTGATTGCAGCTTGACTATCCGAGAAGATTGAGATGCTTTTGTTCTTATAAACTCTTCTTAGGTTTTCGTAAGTACATGTCAGTATAGCAAAGATCTCAGCCTGGAATACCGTGGTGTACTTTCCCAGGGCGTGATAAACTGAATCGAGGGGAGTTACTCCTGACCCCTGCCCCAACGCCCGATTCAGTCTTGAATTCATCCGTGTACCATACTAGTTCCCCTGAACGGACAGCTGGAAACGTCCAGGTCTCACGATTCTTCACCCGTGTTAGGGGTGGTTGGAATGGTGAGAATCTTGCCGGCATCTGATCAGCTAACATGGCCAACTCAGGTGTGGCTTCAAGAATCTTCCTTATTGACTGGTGTGTTTGCGCCAAGGAGACCGGCTGCCTCTAGTTTGTAGGCCGCACATAGAGCCAGGCGTTCAACCTCTATATGAAGAGATTTGATATTTAGACACTTTTCGGTTACTTCGAACACAAAATCAAAGGTGTCATTCTTTTTCCATACCAGCAGGTTGAAATACTGTAGAAGAGGAAACGGGGCCACTTATCCTGTTAGTTAGTTAGGTATGGTACAACAGATGTAGTAGATCTGTAAGTAATTGTAACTAAACTTAACAAAATTTCACTTTTGCCCATCATCAGTAGTCGCCAGTTGTTGCAGAATTTGATGGCGTTGTTAGATCCAACCATAGTTTATTACAGTAGACGCTAGGTTCTATTAGCTTCCAGCTGAGATGCAGATATTTAAAGTTTAACTTTAGTAATGTCGCACTGAGGAAGTAATCAGTGTACGTGCAGAATTCTGGTAATTTTAAAACTTTTCTACTTCCCTTTATAACACTTGGGAGGAAGAACAACAATGATTTTGATTACATTATCGTTTTCAGTCCCAACACCATACTATTTTCATGCATAGCGTAAACGTAATATTTACATTTTCAATCGATAGGTAGTGTTAAAAAATTAAAATACCAGTCAGTCATATACATACTATCGGTACTTCAAATATTTCAGACAAATTATAAATAATAATAGTTACATATACACTTAGTTTGTCCCTTGTTGTTTTGTGAAAAACGCTAATTTTCTTAAAACAATCAAATTCCTTTCCGGGGCTATGAACAATTGGATTTAAGCAACAAATCGATATAGTACCCTGTTAACTCTGTAAAGGCAGATAAATGACGTGAAATTGGTGTTTGACAGGCTAATTTCCATTTAATTGAACCCACCTTCCTTCCAAAAGCTGAAGTCCGTTTCATGCTCTCATTCTCGTCTAAATGTAGATATAAACGAAAAGCTTAAGAAGACTAGGGTGGAGGTTAGTTATGTCT
Organism: Leptarthrus brevirostris; assembly: GCA_964036015.1. Lineage (NCBI taxonomy): Eukaryota > Metazoa > Arthropoda > Insecta > Diptera > Asilidae > Leptarthrus > Leptarthrus brevirostris. Next base: position 98,650,704 of record OZ038372.1, on the reverse strand, counting down.
TTACTAGATTCATATCAGTCGATTACTATAATCATTTTATTTCAGAAGGTTAACTTAAGACTGCACCCTGACGTGATGGAAAATATCAATTGGCTTAAGTAAATAGTGAAAGGAAAGACCTGGTAGTAAAGTTTTATTAGGAGGGGAAAAAAATCTTTTAGTGCTATTCGCGTCTTAGAAAGTTTTGTGATTAAATACTTTTGTACGGAATTTTTAAATTTGTCATTGCTTTATATTAGCAATTACGATAGAAACGCAAAAGATAATGTGAAAATATAATATATGTATTTTGACCGGCACTTCATCTCTGCTTCACTGACGGCGACCCATGGTTGTCTTCTGCTGATAACAGATTACGATAAAAAGGCCATGGGGTTACAGCGAAAATATCAGTTTTTCGAAATCCATTTTGAATTGCAGGTGCACTTGCAATCATTGTCTCGAATCGGGTGAAGTTATTCTCCCACCTCATGCCCCATCAGGGGTTACGGGAACTAGAGAGAGAAGGTAACCTTTATATGGTAAGGTAGAATTATGTATTGACCACGGAGGACAACAATTAAACCATATTTTGTAATAGAATTCTGAAGGCTTTGGTATTTCTTAATAATACATCTGATATTATCTAAAAATTTAAAAATTATTTGTGCAATTGACAAATCCATACCACAGAACCCACAATCGCCATTCGAATCATATGTTATGACCTTTCGTGAATACTTTTTAACTTGGCATGGATATAGCAATCAACCTCAAGCCAGGAAACTACTTTAGGAAGCTCGATATTTTTTATCGAAGAAGAATATTAGGAGAGTCTGTTATAAATACTAAACTTATGTTTCCTTGTAGAAAATTTTGGAAATAATGAAGGCACTTTATTATATTTTTCGGTAAAGAATATGAAATGTTGGAATTGTATGATAAAAATTCTAAGAACAAAAACATCATAGCAAACTTTGTTTGAAAGCTGTTTTTATTAAGGGATCATTCATTCTGGTTCATAATTTTCAAAAAATCGATTTTTTTTGCATTTTTAAAAAGTATATAGTATATCTAAAAGTATTGTGTTGAAAAATTAAAATGATCGGAGCAGTCTAACTATATTATTTTCCGATCTTTACGTTGCCACTTCTACTCCTGAGTGCGCTTAAAAAAACTTTAAACGCGTTTTTCTCAAAACTCTGTTTTTACGGTCGGCGTCGGTGATTTCTCCGAAACCACTGATCTGATCTTTATGAAATTTTAACCATATATTGTACACATAAACAGCTCTAGCCTGAACTACGATCGAATTTAAATTTTGATTTTTACTATTTTTTTTGGCCCAAAAACAATAAAAAAACCCGCATTTTTTTAAATGTTTTTTAAATGTCCGCCATTTTTTTATTTATTGATAAAAATTAATATCCGTAGTTCGGGCTAGAGCTACACGCATACTGAATGTAAACAATTTTCATTTTTTCATTTTATATGAGCCATTATCGAGATATCACCTCTGCCAGCGAACTACCTTTTTTTCACGGAGTTACCTTCAGCTGCCATTTTGAAGTATAAGAAGAGTGAAAAAAAAATTTATAAATTTTTCTATGTAATTTAAGAGTATATTAGTTGACCCAAGTAAATAATATATTAATAACAATTCCTTCCTAAAAAAATTAATGAAAAGAGCCTTTTTTTGACCGCCTAAACCAGAATGATCCCTTAACTATCTTAATAAGTAATCATAACTGAAATCTATAAGGTAGTTCAAAAGGTATGTTGAGTATTTGCCTCAGGGTAACCAAGTCCTGTCAAGTACCTAAAGTAGAGTAGGGGGAGTTACGTCACATGTCATAACGGAAGGCACCTTGATCTAAATCACCCTGTATGTAGGGTGTTTCTTAGGTCGTGTGCAATAATGAAGGAACTGATAGGTAAATCTAATTATAAAAACTAGCACATGTGTCACTTCACAGACGCAAGCTGAGCCTAATATGAATTGAAGCGATGGGAAAAGAATTTTGTTTATGTTCTGCGAAGTGCAATTCACAATTTCACAATTTTTGCTATTAAAGTGAATTATTAAGAGGTAAATATTCTGCTACATGAATAATAATTAGTAGTTTGTATTTGTATAATAGGTTTGTATTTATGTATATTAATTGAAGAAGGAAGGGCGACGGGATTATTCAAGGGGAGGACACGAAGGTCAAACCTTAGAAATCTACTAAGCACTGCCTCGATATGGTTGATGTGCACTATGAAATAAAGATCCCATAGAATGCCTGTATAGTCTTAAATTGGATGCAAGTAGTAGCCCAACGTCAAACAAGTCGAACAACGCCCAAATCTTCGGACCTGTCGAGTCTACTCAAAATGCTTCCGCCTATAGAGTAGTCGAAGAGGATAGGATGTTTTCTGCGGGAGAAATCCATAATCATTATCAATATTGAGTGTTATAAGATTCCTAGAACATCAGTGAAAAATGTAATGAAGTCAGTGTTCAGAAGATGTCTCCAGAAACGGTTTGATATATGTTTGCGTCGTCTGCATAATACAGAATTCTAGTGTGGACAAGAAAAAGCGAAACCACGTTGATATAAAAAACAAGACTGTTGACCTATGGCACGCCAGAAAAGACAAAGATCTCAGTGGAAAGAGCTTGACCGAATTACACGCAGTCCTGAAACGGAGAAGGAACCCGAGCAATGGGAGCTTGTGAAGATCTTATCGAAAAAAAATTAGGAAGATGAAATAGTTGAAATTGAAAAAATCTCCTTCAAGATGGTTTGCTTGCAATATAAAGATGATTTTGTATTAGTCCTACTTCTCCATGAGTGTATAGAACAAAATTTATTCCTTTTAATATTTTTAAATAATTTCAATAAAAATTTGAGCCATAATGAGCAACGATAATCAAGAAAATCTTAAAGGATAATTCAAAGTTCCTAGGATGTTGCATGGATGTAATGCAGATCTACATACCTAGTTTAGATCTGAAAAAATTTCTGAACAAATGCAGTATAAAACATCTGAACTAAAAGATTTTTTCTAAACAAATAAATTAATTGAAAAGTAAGCGATTTTATATATAACACAAATATACAGAACTAATTATCCATAAATCATCCTTCATTATTAGTATCCAAGCTGAAAATTATGCAATTCTAAAAACTCTTTTGAAAAAGAATACCACAATTGATCAAACGTCTTTTCGGTTTCCCCTACAAACAGAAGAAGATTTAAAAAAATTGATGAGGATGCTGCAGAGAATAAATATCAGTATGTAAGCTTTATAACTTGCTTTTTTTTTGCTTAATGCTATGCAATACATTTTTTTATGTATAGTGGCACTTTATTTGGCACAATCGTTATAAACAAAAAATCCTACAAAAGTTCCCAAAAATTTTGAAAAAATTCCGAATCTAATCGTAGCACCAAACAAAAATAACCGAAACCGTGAAGAAACTTAAACAAGAACATGATTGTCTGAGTGTTCCCAGAGAGTAGATGCAGCACCGGGCGAAGTTCCCCAGCAAATGCCCTCTTCGTAGAGCCGTTCGCCACTTTTCTAGTCCTCCGGGAGCACTCATCCAAACATGTTCTAAGCAAACGCAAAAAAATTTCGAACCGATTAGAGTCCCGCGGGACCAGTCTGCAGAGTCATTGACGTCTGCAAACTGCTCCCATCATCCTCCCAGTTCTACGTGAGACTTGTCCTTCCCGCAGCACTTGCAGCAGTGAAGTATATGTGGAACAGGGTTACTTCAACACCACAAACCGTGCAGGCTCTTTGAATTCGTCGATCGATATGTGACAGCTGGCTTGGCTGCCCGAGGGTGTGATGGAGCAGTTTGAATGCCACATCAGAGTCTCTCTAATTGGACGGATAACTATAGATGACTCTGCTAGTTACGGTCTTCATTACTCCCAAGTCTACACCAAGATGTGCGCCTCATCTATTAACATCTAAGGTATCCGTAGAATTTACTCCTACGAAGAGCTCGCGCAGCCTATGTGAAGTGAGTGTACTGAATGTCGTGTGCACCGGTCGATTGATTACGAAAGCGTTTATCACCTCAGTGCTATATTCCCTAGTAGAGAGACGACTAAAACACTCTCGTGCTGTATCCATCAATTCGTTTAATTGTGTTGTGTGGGTGTGTATAAGTGTGTTGCCAGAAGCATCAACGATGTCTTCCAAGAACTGTGAGTTGTCCTGTATCGGCCGTTACACCTCGAAAATTACTGAACACCGAATCTACTAACTCAGGGTTCAACCTGATCGGAATTGCTGAGAATTCCCCGTACCCAAGTTCATTCCATCGAAAATGAAATATTGGTCTCAGGTTGTAATCGTGGAGATCATATCAGATAGTAGTGCTCCCCTGCGCCGCTACCCCCCATAGAACTTACCCACAGCTGCGAATTAAGTTATCTCTTTGACAGAACACTCGTTGGAATGCCCCTACCTGAAGACAACGAAATTTCACGACCATGTCTGTAAAACCCAAACCACCCTCCGCTACTGGTCGGCCGAGCGGGTGCAGTCTAGTCCGCCACGAATTCACAGCTCCAGAGAGTTTCTTCAGAGCCATGCGGCTATTAGATGTTTTACCATCGAAAGTGAAAGTGAAAAGTCATAAAGCATTCCTGACAACGGGTGTACCAGTAGCTACAAATTTAATTTTTAATTTTTAATTAAAATTTCACAACTTTGATTATATTATTTCAATAAATGAAATAAAAAATCCACTTTAATAATAATAATAATATTCAGATTGTACAGATAAAATATATTTTAGTCAACCTGTACACTTCGATAAATTTTGATTAGTCTGAAACACAAACACTTTGAAAAATATAATAATCATTCATTCATTGATAATAAAATAATGTACTCTACACAGAGAAAATTATGAACAAACTATCTATGCATTAATTGTAAAGTAGGATACAAAAATTGTAAATAGAATTTTTAGTCTAGCCAGAACAACCGAACTGGTAACATAAAAAATAAATTTAAAATAAAAGTTTTAAAATAATAAAAATAAAAATAGTCTTTTTTTAATAAGAATAAAATGTATCTAGACCAATTTTAAAAACAGAAGTACCCCCTACCCAGTAAGGTAAGGTACTTTCTGGTTTTTAAAATAAGAAGCAGAAGACATCAACACAAATTTTAAAACAGAGATACTTAAAAATCAAACAGCAACATTTTTAATAAAAAATAAAATTAAAAAATAATCATCAATAAATGTACAAGCAACAATTAAGAACAGCAACATTTTAATAAGAGGTGCCCCTCCCCCCACCCCCGTGGTAAGGTGTCATCGTTATTAAAAAAACATTCAAAAATAAATCAGCAGTCAACATTCAACAACAGAAAAAATATTTAATAAGAGGTATCCCCACCTAGGGTAAGGCATCCTTTTTATTTAAATATTCAACAATCAACAATTTCAAGTCAACGTTTCTTAAGGAAGAAAGAAAAATCAACATATCAAAGAAGCCAAAAAAAGGCAGCACATCTGTTAAATTTAATATTGGTATGTTCTTTTTTTTTAATTAAAATTAACGTTATTGTACAACAGAAACATACACAATACTGCAATACATCATATCCTTCTTTCACCTTTCAAAACTTGTATCTTTTTCAATAAATAATATATCTTTAACTCAAATTAAAATATATTTTATCATGGTATAATCATCTGAAAATTTTTACAAGTTGTAATAAGGGGTTGTACTTTCATTTTGTGATTCGCGAAGTTAAGTCTCGTTAAAATCAGTGTATAAATAAAAAAAAATGAAATTTTACTTTCATACAGTGAATAAATACAATCATGATGGCTAGTGAAGACTAGTCAAATTTTTCACAACAAACTTTACATATAAATGCTACAAATTTCAATGAAAACAATTATGTAGCCACGACTTCAATTAAACTACCAACCTTTTGGACTCCATACCCAGGAGCTTGATTCATTCAACCCGAAGCCCAATTTGGTTCTAAACGAATAACGGAAGACCAAACAAAATACAGTCACGTTGTTCAGTCTTTACCTGTGGAAGTAATAACAAATGTTCTAGATTTTTTACAAAATAGCCCACTTTTAAATAAATATGAAAGTTTGAAGAATACTCTAATGAAAAGATTTACAGAAACAGAAGAAAAGAAGTAAGAGCAACTTCTATCTACTACCGAAATCGGAGATAGAAGACCTTCAAAATTCTATCGCTCTATGGAAATTTTTGCAGGCAATTCATCCACATTTAGCAAATCTTTAATTAAAAAATTATGGATGAGAAAATTGCCACCAAATTCCAATGGCTAAAGAAGACATACACAAAACAGCCAACACAAAACAACTCCAACTCCATTCGGATTATTTGAATTCACCAGGATGCCATTTGGTCTAAGAAATACTACACAAACATTTCAAATATTCATGGACCAAATCAATAATAATTTAGATTTCGCTTTTGTCTACATTGACGATATTTTAGTTGCCAGCAAATCTGAATCTGAACATCAAAATCATTTAAACCAAATTTGTAAAGAATTATCAGATTTCGGAATCAATATCAATCCATCCAAATTCACTTTCGGAGTTGGAACTTTGGACTTCCTCAGTCACGAAATAACAAAAGAAGGCATCTTACCTTCAGAAGACAAAGCCCAAATTATTAACAATTTTCCTTCTCCAAATTATATTAAACAAATTCAACAATTTATAGAAATGGTTAATTATTACCATAGATTTATTCCAAATCTTGCCATATTACTGAACCCAATTCAGTCTACTTCTCAAAAAGAAACCAAATAACGCTAAAAATTTTTCTTCGCCAGTAGAATATGAAGACTAACTCAGTAAAATTAAACAGTCATTTTCAAAAGCAACTTTATTAAACCATCCTTTTAAAAATGCAAAATTCAATTTAACCGTAGAAGCTGCTGCTAATGCTGTTGGTTTAGTTCTTCAACAATCCAATGCAAACCATTGGGAACCCATTGCATTTTTCTCTAAAAATTAAAACAAGCAGAAATCAAATATTCAGCATTCGACCGCGAACTTTTGGCATTATATCTAGCCATCAAAAATTTTAGACATTTTCTAGAAGGTCGAAAATTTAAGAAGTTATAGCTTTTACAGACCACAAACCACTCATTACAGCAATATGGTCTACAACAGAAAGAAGTCCAAGACAAACTAGACATCTGGACTACATAACCCAATTTACCTCCGATATCAGACATATCAAAGGCAAATCAAATACAGTAGCAGATACTTTATCTAGAATTTCTATCGAAAATTTCGAGTATTCAAAATATAACAGTACCAAATTTGATTTAAAAACTGTTGCTGAGCATCAAAATAGTAACGAAGAACTTACAGATCTTTTAATAACTGAGCATAACAGACCAGATAATTCAAAATTAAAGATTGTAAAAATTAAATTAAACACTTCTGAGTCTGACATTTGGTGCGAAGTTTCTACTAAAAACTCACGGTAATATATACCCAAAGAAAACTTAAATTATTTATAATACCATTCATAATTAATCTCATCCAGAAATTAGAACAAAACGAAAATCTATTGTTTTTAAGGCCTTTTGGCCTGGAATGAATACAGATATTAACAATTGGACTAGAAATTGTGTCAATTGCCAATAAGCCAAAATAACCAAGCACACAAAATCCGAAATTGGTAAATTCGAACTACCCAATGCAAGATTCGAACATATCCATTTAGATTTGGTAGGTCCATTACCGTCTTCAAATGAATATTCTTACATTCTAACAATAATAGATAGATTTACTCGTTGGCCAGAAGCTTATCCAATCAAAGATATTCAAGCAAGCACAATTATCAATACGTTATACGAACAATATTTTCCACGTTTTAGTATTCCACAAGAAATTACCGCAGATCAGGGTACTCAATTCGAATCTAAATTATTCGAAGAATTTACAAAAATTTTAGGATCACATCGAATCCGTACTACTCCTTATCATCCACAATCAAACGGAATGATAGAACGATTTCACCGACAATTAAAAGCAGCCATACGCGCTCGTGACGGCCAAATTAATTGGGCCACACAATTACCTGCAGTCCTCTTAGGTTTCCGAACCACGATTAAAGAACTTGTTTATGGACAACATCTTCGCGTTCCAGGAGAATTTATCATTAACAACAATTCAACCATTCAAGACCCATTAAATTTCTTAAGTAATATCAGATCTTGCATAAATAACCCCAAACCCTCACATTCTCGAAAACAAAAATTCTAAAATCTGTGTACCTAAAGATTTAAAAGATACAGAATTTGTTTTTGTTAGAATCGACAGAAGCAAATCTTCTTTACAAAACCCATATGAAGGCCCTTTCAAAGTATTAAACAAACTTGACAAATATTATCAAATCGACTACCGTGGTAAAGCAACGAACATTTCAGTTGACAGACTAAAACCAGCATTTATCGAACACAAAGAACAAACAATTACACCATCAAAAACAAGCCAAAAAAGAAAGTAAAATTTCAATTATAACTAAATTTGATTATATTATTTCAATAAAATATTTTTTAAAAATCCACTTTAATAATATTCGATAAAATATATTTTAGTCAACCTGTACACTTCGATAAATTTTGATTAGTCTGAAACACAAACACTTTGAAAAATATAATAATCATTCATTTATTGATAATAAAATACTGTACTCTATACAGAAAAAATTATGAACAAACTATCTATGTATTAATTGTAAAGCAGGATACAAAAATTGTAAATAGAATTTTTACTCTAGCCAGAACAACCGAACTGGTGACACAAAAAATAAATTTAAAATAAAAGTTTTAAAATAATAAAAATAAAAATAGTCTTTTTATATTCAAATAAAATGTATCTTAAGTATTTACAGATACAAAAGAGGTTCTAGGATTTGGGGCTCCACAACTAAAGGGACTACGCCCTCCTATATTTATTATAGACCAAGGACCCCATTCATCCTATACACCCTCAACGGGCATCCCTGCCTGATACTCCGACGAAACGGAATAGGAGACAATATATGCCCATTATACTTAATGAGAATCACTGAATCTCTATACAGACCAGATGATTTCAATCCATCTGGACGGAAGCCCGAATATATCGCGCACTCTCAGCAGATACTCATGCGAGACGCTATCAAACGATTTTCCTTGATCCAAAGAGATCAAAACCATTTGCGAACCAGTTCTTTCATGGTACGCGAAAAGATGCTTTGCTACGGCGAAGTTGACGTAGATACTACGAATTGGAACGCAGTAGGACTATGACAGGTGTATAAATGAGGCAATCACTGAGCGAAGTTGAGTTCCCAGTGTTTTGCAAACTATTTTGTAGTCGACATTACACAGAGTACCTGTCCTCCAGTTTCCCATCCTCTAAAGATCCCCTTTCTTAGGTATTAGACGCATAACGGATCTACACCAACTTGACGGAAATTCGGTATGTCCACCCACTGCAGAATTAGAGACATCCAAAAGGTCCGGAATCAAAAGATTCCTGAAACGAACAAAGAATTCTGGAGTAAGACCAGGAGAAGTATGACGTCGAAGATCCTTCGTTGCGGCAAGCATATCATCGAGAGTAAGCGTTCTGTCCAGGAATTCTCTACTTTCATTAGAGAAAGTAGGAACATGATGAAAAAATTCATCGTTGGACGAGAATGTTGGCAACGTCGATGCAGCATAGAGCCGCGTGTATTAGTTGCGAATATAATTCGCAAGTTCCTCTCCGTATAGGATCTGGCTCGATTCGGCAAGAATCGAGTCTACTTCACAAGAAGCGATACGACGTCGAGTTGTATGAAAGAAGTACTCGGTCGGAGACTCGCCCTTTCACAACCAGCGCGACTGGTTTCGGAGCACAAACTCCAAGCCCCATTTACCTTTTAGCCAGGGAGCGACAGTTCGTCCACCGGGAGAAACCCGTAATGGGAGGAGAGGCCGCGAAGGTAGCTCGAGCCAGGACCATGGCGTCCTGGCAAGAAAGATGTGATGGAGAGTCGCGGGGCCGGTGGACAGCCAGAGTGATTCCTCAGCTGGACGCTTGGCTAAACCGGCAGCATGGTGAGGTGGACTACTACCTCACCCAAATGCTGACGGGGCACGGGCATTTCCGGGCCTTCCTTCACCGTATAGGGAAGGTGTCGAGCCCGAGCCGTTCACCGATCGGACTCCGCCCTTCACACATTCTTTGAATGTGTTCGCTGGAGGGCGGAGAGGGTTGAACTAGAGGCGGAGACGGGCAGCATAACCGCGGACAATATTGTCGGGGTCATGCTGCAGAGGGAGGACCACTGGCGAAGGATTGCCTTTTTCGTGAGGGGGATCCTTCGCCAAAAGGAAGGAGACAACAATGGGGCTCCCTAACGGGAGCGCCTGCTAACTTGTTGTGGTAGCGAGAAGGCAGGGGCTCTCAGGGGAGCACCTGTTGACTTGGGTGCCTTGGTGGAGGCTATTTAATAGGACTCCACCACGAAGTAGTCTTCTTGATGGTCCCGTGGTGGTCTTCCTGGAGGGGGGAGGGGGGTTTTAGCAGGTATTTCTGGCCTTTGGCCAGGTGAGTGCGGCACACGGGGACCTTAGTCCCCTAGGTGCGTAAATGCATTTCCCCGCTCCCATAACAAAAAAAAAAGCTATGCTTGTAGTTCTGTGCTGTCAGTCGTTCTTTAAGTCTCTCGCATTGTGCGAGTAACTCTGGTTGCGCAGGCAGAAGCATACCAATCCGGGTGACTTCGGCCGTCAAACTCGATGCATGATATCTGCTCCGATTGAATCTCGAACACACTTCATGAGTGACACTAACGAAAAAATTAAGAAGGCTACACGAGATCTAAAGTCTGTCTATACGCGAACCCGAAAAGCTACCCTGGACATTTCGGGAAACCCTTGTGCATTACCTAGTCGTTGGATTAAGCCAACGGTAGACTTCCACAAGGTTGCTATGTCTGACTAGGCTCGACAATCGCGCGGCGTTCACTGAATTGAATTCAACTCTAAAATGACGATCGATTGAAGAATCTAGTGTATAATTGAAGTCACTACCAAGGATAACCTCACCACCGACGTTCGTAATATGCGACAGGATTGAGTCCAACACCTATCTTGCAGTATCGTGATCATGGGGCAGGTACACGTTTACTACCCTTAGCGTTTTGCTCCCTAAAACGAAATCCAAGGAAGACGCGAAACCTGAGTATATGTGATCAGTGTAAAGTTGTAAGACACAGCAATTGCCACACCGGAACCTCTACGAGGTGTTTCTGTGGCAAAAACTGTGTAACCCTTGTGTAGATTTGAATTTTGTTCTTGACGTGTAAATGTGGCTTGTGTAAAATTTGTTTCTTGTATAAGTGCAATGTCCGTCTTCCGCTGTCTTATATCTTCGAAAATACTGTGTAGTCTAGTGGGTGCACTCAAGCCCCCTGCATTGATTGATGTTATCCTACATATTCAAGAAATCGCAAGAACTCAGACAATGACTGAACGACTCTAATGATGAAGAGCCCGGTCCAGTTGGAGATCCGCAAGGATTCCCGAGACCGTGTTAAAGAGGCGCTCGCACCTCGACACCTCATTACACATGGCCTTCTTGCTGGCCTCTGCCATAAGCAGTTTCAGTTGGGGCAGGATCCTGGCTGAATCTCCAAGCTCACGCCTGAGAATGGTCAGGATCCTGTCCGAACTCTTCTTATAGTGCTGGCTATCGAGGAGCGAGTGCAGCTTCTCCCTCGGGACCTCCACCAAAGCACGATCCACTTCAAAGCGGCCACTAATCGAAATGGAACTTCCACACGATTAATAACCGCTTTGAGTTGGACCGGCCGTCTTGAGCGCGGAGACAACCTCTACGTCCGAGAGAATTTCAGTGACATCCATTGGAGTCACTGATGGTGCACTCGGAGCGCAAGGTGTAGTCTCTTCCCCCGATACCCTCCCATTGCTCACTGCCTTCTTTGGTGGTGGCATCACCTTCTGGTCAGGCTTTCCTTTCGTCTTCCGCTTCATCCTCTTTTTTTCTTCTGGCTACCACTGGTAACCTCCTCCTCCGAAGTGTCCGCCTTTTCCCGTGTTGGGGTAGCACGGTTTACAGCCGGCATCGGATTTGCCTCAGGGAGTGGCTCCTCAGACAGCTTAGTGGCAGGTTGCTCCAAGATGGCAGGCGCAGCACTGGGCGAAGTCATTGTTTTAGGAACTTCTGGTAGAACATGCGTTTCCTCCACAGTGGCCTCAGCTACTTTCCTGAGCCTCTTTGGGCAATTTGCAATAAAGTGCCATGTCTGAAGGCAAGCATAGCATTTCGCTTCGTTGCTTACCTCAATCCAGGTCATCGATCCAGCAACACTCCAGTAAAAGCCGTCTGGAAGACGAAACCCTGGTTTAAAGTGATGTGTGCTTCACGGCTTAAACTTAAGATGTCACGAATTAGTTCCTCGACCCAAATTCGAAGTGGTACCGGACCTTGCCGTGGATCTTTCCGAACCTTCCTAAGAAGGCTTCAAGATCGTCAGATCTGGCCCGGCGGGGGACCCGAGAAAAGCAGACTCTCGTTGGCTTCACTGAAACCGGGTAAGGCTGGAGGTGTCTACCACCCACGTCGATGCCCTCAAGCATCAGCTTAGTGGCTGCGTCGATGGTAGTGGCATAAACCTCCACCATACCGCGGCCAACCAGTCCGAAAGAGAAACTGTTCTCTATCGGGACCACCAGTGACAAAGCTTTTAGATATACACTTTGTGTGCACCCACGAAGGTGCTCGAAGTGCATACCATAACGATCATCCTGCCACTAACAATCAAAAAGTCCTTGAAGCCCCGCGAAAGTCTTGGGACGAGACTTCCCAAGTCTGCCGGAGGCTGACGTGGAGTTACGTAACTTTTCTTTCTTGAATTCGGGGGGTTTCTTCCCCCCCCCACTATTTCGGCACTTTATTTATTATTATATTTTCCGGCACAAATTAACACGTCCCCTCTCTACTACTGACACAATAATCAAATGGCGCTGATGGCCCAGTGGTTAGGTGGTGCATTATCATATGCAATAAAACTAATAATAATAATTTAATGGATATACAAAATCAACAAATTAAAGGGTAGACTTCAATTGGCATGACCTACGAACTTTCTTCAATTTATTTCAGAATAACGTATTTGTGAAAAATGTATTAGTTATAAATAAATTAGATCTTTAATAGGTTGCCATTATTAAACGGCTTGTTAGCAATGAGAGCTTTAGAAAAAGTTGAGCTACGACATCATATTGAACCACAATTGGCATGGCGTGCGAGGCAAAAAGTCAATAAACGATTACAAAAATGCAATAATTGTTTTATATAGTAAGTACTACATTTTAATTTAAACTATCAATATATTATCCAGTTTCAAACTTTATAAAATAAGGCATTTCAAAAACATGCATATCAAGCGTAAAAATAATAATTGCTGTTCCTCACAATAATAATACACTATAAGTCCATCTAGATATTTGTGTACATGAAATTATTTTGGTTATTTTGTAATATTTTTTATGAATTTTTGGTTGTCCAGCTTATTATTTGTTAGCAAATCAATCAACCAATCTGGGAAATACTTGATAATTACTGGTACAATAACACATAACAGTGCCATTTACGAAATTATCAACAAATATCATTTGAAAAAGTTAAATTTTTTTTCCAAACATACCAAATTTGCAATAAAAACTTCGGAAGTGTGTTTCACGAGAATTGCCAAAATTTTTCACTAATCAAAACAAAATTTCGAATAATTCCTGCAGAGTTTTTATACGTACTGAATGTCAGCTTCCTAATTCTTGTTCGTTGATCTAGTCTCTGATCGCTGCCGCTCCATTGCCTCTCTGCTGAGAGAGCGGCTATCACTCCTCTTGGGGCTCAGCTTGTACTACCGATCTGAGACCGGCCATGCTCCCTAAAGGTATTTATATATCTAGGATACATCCGGATATACCTACTATATCAGATAATGATGTTGTTGCTCGCATACATGTCGGTATACCACATGTGGAAAACTAAACGCCGAGAGGGATGCTCCTACACAGCCTGCTTTACAGTTGCTTTTCCCGAGGATATAGGATATTCCGTGTGCATTCGTTAGTGTTGCTGGTTATGGCGATTTTAAGTTCCTGTACATTACTCCTGGCTCGTCGTCTGACAGATGTTTATAACTCTATTGGCTCAAGCGTTGACAGTCTTACGGACGCGATGGTGCCATCTGATGAACTTGTTCTTTTGTCAGACTTTAATCTGCCGTCTGTTAACTGGCGATATTCCCCTCAATGCTTTGTTTGTCGAAGGTGTTCTTTCTGCCAGTTTGTCGCGGTTTTTCGGTGTTTTCTACTGATGCCTGCGGGAAATAGGTGAAACGCTGTTTGACGCTAATGTTCCCAAATCATCTTATCATCCAGCGCTAAACGTTATCATCGCTTTGATCAAGTTATTTGTGAATCAGTTGTATCTGCTGATTATTGCTTTAATACCGAAAGAACTGATTTTTCAAAACTAAGTGACGGGCTTATGAATTATGTCTGGTATGTTGTTTTGAATGGGCTCTCGCATTTTATAATCGTGGATAGTATCTATCCACGATTATAAAATGCGACTTGACGCATTTGAAAAACTTGAAGGGTAAATCGTGGTGAAGGTTTCCTTCCTCAGTGAGCGATGCCGACTATTTACCTTATTGTGCTTTGTGTAATCAGTTCACCTCCATCTTAGAGGAGGTTTATAATAAATTCCCTATGTTTCCTTTTACCCCTTGTAGGGCATAGGGTATCTACTACACCGACTCTCCACCTGGTTCGGTCCTGTGGCAACGCCTGAAATTGTGGCCAAGATTTGTTGATCTGGGTACCTTCCCCCTTCTTGGTTTGTAAGTCTATGTATGTCTTCGCTGGCAATGACCTGAGCCCAATGGATGTTAAGGATGCGCAGGAAACACAGCTTGACAAAAGCTTGCAGCTTAGATGATATTTGACAGGTCACTTTTTATGTTAAACAGATCCGGAGTTTGTTGCATCCAGAGATGTTGTTATTGCGCCAGATAAATTTCACGTTGTCTCCTCGAGTGCAAGGTCATAAGTTTGGTTTTAGCAGCATTGATCTTAAGCCGTGCTCAAGGTTGTTTGTTGCATAAGAGACACCTAACCACTCGAGATGGGTAGTTGTCTACACAATACGTTATTAATGATAAGGAAAATCAAAGATGATAGTAAGCATGAAGTACGTTCATCATTTGGAAGGGCCCCGACAGTTTTCCTCTGTGTAAGACATGACATTGCGCTCGTTAGTAGGACTCCTTTATGATGGTGATAACTTTTTTGCTGGGATGGACTTCCATTCGGCGGATTGCTCGATGCCGGCCTGTTCATAATGTAGTGTCCGCTCGATGAATGAAGAATGAAGCTTGTAATATAAAAATACCCCAAACAGTTTTGGCGCTTTTAAATTGAAAAGGTAAATCTGACGGATATCTGTCTACACCCCGCCTGCGTGGTGTTGCTGGATTTTGTTGACTTCACTTGAGGTTAAAGACCTTTTATTTGCCGACGTTTTATTTTTAAAACACATCGCTAGTTTAGCTGAGAGTTTTACCAGCGGTTCTGTTGGCATACCTTCTTGTTTTCTAAAGTGTTGATACCCGTCTAAAAATTAAAATTGGTAACACAGTTTTATGTTATTAATTTAATTTATCCATAAGTTATGGCATTTTTTTTAAAACTCTGAAAACTCCAATTTGTTATACCCTTTACAAGAGTGGTTACAAATGCGTCATCTCTAACTAAAGTTCCATCGCTCATCTTCATTGCTAAATTTTTTGAAGCGCTTGTATGCGATGTTCAGTATTTGTATTACAAATATTTTATTTATAATTAATTTAAACGTATTCGCCAAGGCAGACTATTATAAAAAATATCAACAGTTTACAAAATTGCATTGCTTAAAAATTAACCAAAATATTAAAATTCTTTAATTGGCCCATGAAAAGAAAACAAAATTAACGAAGATTAGTCTTAACACAAAAATGTAACATATTTAAAACTATAAAATTAAAATTGTGCTTAAAACAACGAGATATTGACGCTGTAGGCTCACGAAAACCATAACATTGTGATGGAGTTTTTAAAAAAGCTCAAAGAGGGAGAAGGAATAGAAATATTAAATCTTGCTAAAAGATAAGATGAATCAATTAAATCCTGCAAAGAAAAGAAAAGAAACACAGTTTTAGAGTTGTTTCGTCTAGTTTTCGAAATTTTGCATTTTAAAGGTTTCAGTCTGTTCGAAGTACTAGTGGAAGATTCGACGTTGGACTACCTCGATGCGATCAACACAACAGGCATACTCTGAAATTGGTCTAATAAATGTCCAATAAAGTAGCCGCGTAATATATGGATCATTCAATTAATTTGGCCAGCTTTTGATAAAGCTAAGTGTCTCAATGAGATTGTTCACTATCACGTCGATTTTATTAATAAAGGTCAAGCGACAACTCAGCGACATTCCTATATCTTTGGGCATTGCAAATATATTTCAAATCCCTGCATTAATGGATGAGTTAAAACTGGGTCCTTCACATTATGGCCTTGTAAAGGGTAAGTCTATGGTAACTTACTTGTGGATATTTAGTAATTATTGTATACCTGTTATCGAATCTCGTCGGCAGGTTGACTATATTTTCACTGATTTTAGGAAGACCTTCGGCAGAATCAACCACAAAATTCCTCTGGTCTTCGTGAGAATCTTCTTATTTGAATGATCGCACGCAGCGTGTAATATTTCTGATGAAATTTGTAACGAATCTGAAGTTGCTCGTAGGGCCATTTGGGACCGCCGTTCTTTATTATTTACATCAATGATGCATATATTGTTTTGAAATATTCAAATTTTCTTTGTACGCTGACGACGTGAAAATATTTCGTACTATCTCTGATGAGGATTTCGCTATTTTAAATTGTGGCGTGGATGCATCCACAAATTGTGTTCTTACAATCGCCTTTACTTGAATATTGATCAGTGCATTACTATGTCATTTTCGCCCAAGAAATTCTCGATAAATTTTAGTTACACTAAGTGTTGTCCTTGATTGTCGCTTTGGTATTCACACCATATCGATTCTATCGTGAAAAAGGCTAAAGCTGCTTTTGGCTTTCTGAAAAGTTGGCCCAGGGAATTCAACAACTGATTCATCACAAAACTGTTCTATTGTTTGTTTGTTAGACGCATTCTAGTGTACGCTTCCCTGCCTCGCTGCCTTCCCGCTTCCGTGCCTACTAATTGACTTAAACTTTTATAACTGGAGACTTTTGAGGAGAGACGTGAGAATTCCAGAATTGTGATTGCTTTTGACTGCTTGGTGAAAACGGTCAATTCTTTCGAGCTTTTGAGCGCTTTCAATATATCTACGCCGGCACGCTCCTTGAGGATTCATGATCATCTCCACCTACCTTACCACCGTACTAACTATGATTTTAATTTTTTTTTTATACGATGTGGCCAAATCCTAGGGGACAACCCTTTGATGCGTTAGCATGGTTTTGGCCGGAAGGGAATTAGGGTAAGGGAAGTGAGGAAACTTGAGTTTTGCTTGCATTGCTGCGAGCTATACAACAGCCCAGAGACGGAGTGGATTATTTTAATTTCTTAATAAAAGCTCACGGTCATCTGGGCTCGAACCCGGGACCCACGGCATGTTGGTCTTGCCGCTCAACGCATTGATCCACGCCTATTTTCTTGAAGTCTCATTTATTTAACAACAATTTGGACATTATGAATCTTTCGAGAAATAAGTTGGAAAATCAGCTCAGGTTAAACTCTAAGCTTCAGTATTCTATTGATTATGCTGTTGCTGTATTTTTTATTCTTTATTATTTTCAAACTGTGACGAACTTGAAATAAAATTTAAATAAATTGCAAGAAAAAGGTAGTCCTCTATATTCGGTCTACAATGACGTCATGTAGGTTGTCGTATTCTACTCGCCAAACCCTTCAATGTGTTGTGGTGGTTATGAACAAAAAGATAAGCCGCCATCTTGTAGGTCCGCCATACTAGATTTAGAATGACGTCACGTAGCTTATCGTATTCAACTTAAAGCTGAGCGGTCGATTTATGGGCCCCGATGATATTTATAGTTCGTAGTCCCCAGCCCTTCTGTTTCCAACCTAGAGCTTTGTTCTAATACCAACAGAATGGGTATTAGTATTCTCAAATAAAAACTATTGCTTATTTTTATTTGTAATTAAATTTATTTATTTAAATTTCAGTCCTCACTGGTCATTTGTAGCAACTGTTATCCTACTCACCGAACGCTTTCATTTGATACCATTGTCAATGGGGTTGTAAAGGAAGAGGTAAGCCGCCTTCTCGAGGCGTTTGCCATATTGGATTTAGACAAATATAAAATAACTATTGTCATCAGAACCAAAGCTGTGTGCAAAATTTGAGCTCAAGTGGATAAAGGGAAGTAGGTTAAATTTCAATAATTAGATTTGCACTTACATCATATCTTACATAATGTATCCATTGAAAAATATGCATCTGTTGTCCGAAACTTTATTCGATACAGCTTATTTTTCAAGTTATTCTCAAGGCTGCTCCACAACCTTCGCCGGGTAGTGATAACCAATCTCCTGCCCACTTTCGATCACCTGAACTTACCTCTCTTGATTTTCATTTACTTTCAACAAATTTTGTAATAGATTTTAGAAGGTTTTGGTACTTTTAAATCATAAATATGGAATTATCTAACAGTTATATGTATACATTATGTTAATTACAAATATGTGACACATAAGCCACCATCGCCAGTCGATTTATATTTTATGTTATGTTTTTTAACTTTTAGGACTTTTAACCTCAAGCGAGGAAACTTGGAGGCACCTTGATAAGGGTTTTTGGAAAATTTTTAATAAATAATAAAATTATGTGAGCTTATGGAAAATTTTGGAAATAATGAAATAATGAAATGTTAGGAAATATCAAAGAAAAAAATCAAAATTATCGCCAAAAACTTTGGAATCACCCCAACGTATTTCTTTACAACATTTATCAAAGAAAATATATGAGATAATTGTGAACGAACCATAGATCAATATTTTAAAAATTTTGCTCATCTATTTGACCAACTTTTGTTCGTGTAATGGTTTTGCAAGTCTGAGCACAGACCTTTCAGTAAAATAGTATACATATCAAAGTATTCTTGTAAGCATCTCCGCATCTGTCTATATTTGTCGAAGAAGAGCTATGGTAATTGGTTCAACTGTGGCGTCTAAGTTCGTGTTCGTGTTCACTTAGTGCTTGCAATTCACAAACCTGGCTACAAAAGAGCATTTGTAAGACAAGCTAGACAGAAAAACGATACAATGTCTTCTACGATAACAGAAACAGATCTGGACAAAATTAAAAGAAGCTTAGCATCAATGTGTGAAGAAATTATTACAAACGACCAACTTACCTGCTGTACAAAAGTCAAATAAAAATGCTTTTGGCTGTAGTACATCTATATATATATATGTATATATAAATATATATATATATATATATATATATATATATATATATATATATATATATATATATATATATATATATATATATATATATATATATATATATATATATATATATATATATATATATATGCTTGTGCTCATATAATTAAGTCACATAGTTAAGTTAGTTTTACTCTGTGTAGTTCTTAACTTTTATTGATAATATTAAATTAAATTAATAGAAAACAATTCAAATCAAGTGTAACGAGTTCATTTATTCCAATTTTTTTCAAAAATAAACTCATTTGTGTATAAATTCATTTTGAAAAGTTCAATAGTGCTTGAGCCACAGTCAACATATAATTAGATCACCTGTCAAAAAAATTTTAATTCTTTATATTTTTTATTTATAATTTAATTTTACCTAACTTACATTTAATTTTTAGTTGTTTCTAATGACTTCCGAACATCTGCTATTCATAGTATTAACCAATGCTGCACATTGGTCTGAAGAGATGTTGTACCACTCTTGCTGAATAATTTCCCAAAGAAAATGCTTATTGCAGGGTTTTTTCGCTAACAGGCCACCATGTTTAAAGGTTTTTTTTGTGTACCTTCTCTGCAATTCTTTTAACGGGGGGCACCTGACGTAGGGTCTTCCATCATTCCCGAACACATTGAACTTCGACTCATCGCTCCAAAAGACTAGTTTCCAAAAATTTTGTTCCTTCAAAATAAAAAAGGTACACAAAAAAACCGTTAAACATGGTGGCTTGTCAGTAATGGTTTGGGGATGTTTTGCTTCATCTGGCGTTGGTTCAATTGAAAAGATAGATGGAAAAATGAAAAGGCACTTTAAACAAAAATTTAAATGGGGTTTTCGCAGACAATTTGCCCTTAGTCTGGGTCTTTCAACAAGATAACGAACCGAGACACCGCTCCCGGGTCAATAAATCTTGTTTGGAGGCCAACCGCATAAAAGTTCTGTAGTGGTGTGCACAAAGTTCCAATTTTAACCCCATCGAAAATTTATGGGGGACCATTAAAAGGACTGTTGCAGCGAAAAAACCCAGCAATAAGCATTCTCTTTGGGAAATTATTCAGCAAGAGTGGTACAACATCTCTTCAGACCAATGTGCAGCATTGGTTAATACTATGAATAGCATATGTTCGGAAGTCATTAGAAACAAGGGCTTTCCAACTAAATATTAAATGTAAGTTAGGTAAAATTAAATTATAAATAAAAAATATAAAGAATTAAAATTTTTTTGACAGGTGATCTAATTATATGTTGACTGTGGCTCAAGCATTATTGAACTTTTCAAAATGAATTTATACACAAATGAGTTTATTTTTGAAAAAAATTGGAATACATGAATTCATTACACTTGATTTGTATTGTTTTCTAGTAATTTAATTTAATATTATCAATAAAAGTTAAGAGCTACACAGAGTAAAACCAACTTAACTATGTGACTGAACTATATGAGCACAAGTATATATATATATATATATATATATATATATATATATATATATATATTAGACTGATTTAAATTTTTGTTTCTGGCCGGCATCAGCCGATTCTGAAAGTTTGCTCAGAAAGATAAAATACTCTGCAAACATTTTCAAAAAAAAAACAACATTTAGGGGTAGTAGCAATCTTGTTTTAAAGGGGTTGTGAAGCCAAAAAAATCCGCCATCTTCATATCATCACTAAAGAACTTCTATCCCAATTAACTTTCAAAAGTTTCAACAATGTTGATCTAACTCCTACCATTGCAGGTACAGTCACTTCCAAAAGTGAAAAAATGTTTTGAAATTACCAAAAATTCAGCATTTTCCCAAATTTTATCCGATATTTATGTATGTAATTAATACACCTTTTGTTATTTTTATTAAATTGCTCACCTTATTACCTTTCCAAAAAGGTGCAACATGCCACGGTAGAGAAAGGATGAGAAAAACCACATCTTTAGAAATCCCTGACTGCCTAATTATTTTATTGCACTTAGGGTAGGAAATTCTTTAAATAACAAATTTTTTTAAGACAATGGGTGAAAAATGTTTGTTTAATTTGTTTTAATTATTACTGCACAAAAGTTATAAAAATGTAAATATAATTTTATTTTAGTTTTTCGCTAACTGTAATAATCTAATAATCTATTGATTTCAAAAAAATCCAAATCGTTGCGTGGGGCGGAAATAGACAATGTAGTTTTGAACCTAGAGAGACATTTCAGCTCTTCGGCAATTGAGTTTATTCATAGCTCTTGTTTATGTACCAGCTTTGTTTAAATCCCATTGTCTATTTCCGCCCCACGCAACGATTTGGACTTTTTGAAAGCTATAGATAATTTCGACCCAGAGTTAGCGAATGTCGCTTGCAGTAAATTTGAAAGATATTTATGGTATCCGTATCTGAGTGAAGATTTGATTTGCTTATCATTCTTTGATGATGATGTTGACGAAAAGATAAAGAATTTGATGATTAAACAAATGCGCGTCAATGAAAATGATGATGAGCGAAGACTAAAAGCTGACATTACTGGGTGGGACTTAAAAGAGATTACTTTGGCAAACATTTTCAGCAAAAACAGTCTTAATTTTTTCTAAATAATCGGAGTCGAACCGGATTTTTTGCAAAAAGAGATTCCCGAATGGCAGAAAGATGAATCCTATCTTTCCTGTAAAATGCTAAACCTGGAACTCCGAGTTGTGAATGATATATCAGAGCGATCTGTAGTCCTAGCCGAGCAATATTATGGTTCACATAGAAAAGATCACAAACAATACCAGGAAATGATCCTCACAATCTACGAGAAGAGGAAACAATCTCTTTGAAAATATTCCACCATTCAATTCATCTGAATGCTGACTGTATTTATTAACATGATATGTTAATCCTGTAAAGTTAAATAAAAAAAATTCAAAAAAATATTATCCATGTTATTTTACTTTAATTTTAACTTTCAAAACAATCTTCTGATACTACCATTTGCTAAGTTACTTTATTACTTTTTTGCCGCTGCGTTGGGTAGATCAAAATATAAAAATAAAAGAGTGATGATATGAAGATGGCGGATTACTTTTTGCTTCCAACCCCTTTAAAACAAAATTTCTACCCCTAAATGTTGTTTTTTTTTTAATTTTTGCGGGGTTTTTCATCTCTCGAAGCAAAGTTTCAGTATCTGCTGATGCCAGCCGGAAAAAAATTTGAATCAGTCAATATATATATATATTTATATTGCCTGGAGCAAGAAACACAAAACTTGATACATACATTAACGAAAATTCGGAGAAAACGGGCGAAATTTTTTCCGAATCTATAGTTTTTGAGTCGCTGATATGAGTAATGACACTCCCGATGCAGTTAGATTCTGTGGCGTTAGGATACTACAGTGGTGGTGGTGGAAAGGGAGGGGCATGTAAAAATAATCGAAAATGACACACATTAGTGTCGAATCCTGCGTCTTCAGGGTCGTAGAAATGAATAATGACACTCCCGATATCGATTGAGTTGGGGTAAGATATCCTTAACATAACTGCGGGTAAGGTTGGAAAGAGAGTTTTATGTCAAAATAATTAAAAATGCCCGATACTACTGTCAAATCTATAGTTTTCAGGATCACTGAGATAAAAAAATACTAGATACTGCAGGGGGTGGAGACATCCCTAGAGTGACATGTAAAACTAATCGAAAAAGGCGTTCCCATACCGAAGTTTGATCAACGCCGGGCATACTCAGCTAGTAGCTTAAAATAAATAATAAAATGATTTTCATCCCACTATAAATGTGTGAAGGGCATTGGGATCGACAATAATGAATATATTTACCGATTTTATTTTGAAAGTATGTAAACAGATCTAATTATTTAATATGTTAAAGTATTAAGCGAGATTAAACTTAGTGTGTTTCATTAATCTGATAACGACATCTTATTCTAAGAATTTGGGCTCTCTGGTATTATCCAGACCGAAACTATGAGGGTTCGAAAATACGGCGAAAAGCTTCGAGAAAAGGTAGGTAGTGCCCAGTCTTGGCGGGGGCACTACCGTGCCACAAAATAAATAAACTCCCAAAGAATGCCTTTATGCATTAACATTTATAGGAACTTCTTTTATACTCATGACGAGTACTATGCAACCTTTAATTTTTCAAGAGCACTTTGTATTAAATTTAATAAAAAAAAACCATCAACAAAATACGTAATGAGTCTAAGGAAAGGTGTCCTTTTTGCGTAATAACAATCCTTCTCTTCAGCTAAAGACATACCAAATGTGTTGCTGCAACAACAAGCGTATTGCCCTTATTATTTTGATGCGCCAGCTACCAAAATAAGGTCCGAGACCGTTTAATAAAATTTATATTCTAGTTTATTGTGTGCTGTAGTATTCTGAGTAGTATTAACGAATAAATAAAATAAAATGCAGCATATGGGGCAAAATTCCTCAAGTGTACCAGGTGAAAAAAATTTATGTCTCCGATTTTGTTCAAACTTCACCAACTTATTGTTACTGTTATAAGTAATTATCGTGCTAAAGGATTTAAAAAAAAATGTTGTGCAGAAGTTACAGGGTGGTAAATTTTTGCATTTTGGCACTTTTACTCGTGCTCATACCTTTTTTGAAAATTCATAACTTTATCTAGTACATTTTTAGAGGCCGGGAGTCAATTTCTCACTATATCCCTATTATCATAAAAAATTAAGTCAAACTTACATCGGGCACTCGTTCTGTGTCATCATCTCTGGATGAAATTGCACCATCTTCTTCAGAAATCACTTTCACTTTGTTTTTGCATGATCCACAGACTTTTGCGTTGACAGGGTCGGAAACTGTTTGCGAATTTGTGAATTCACTTTTCTCAGAACCTTGTTTTTCCACGTATGATTCTTCTCCTTCAAAGGATTGCAACCATAATTTATATCTTTTCTTTATATATTTTTTTCCAAAAATTTATTTTTTATTCGGAAGGCCATGTAAATCACTAAAGATCAGCGTTCTACGGCAATGGTGAGGGTGACGATAGTTATGAATTTGCAAAAAAGGTATGATGACGAGAAATGTTTACCACGCTGTAACTTCCGCAAAAAATTTTTTTTCCGAAAACCTTTTACCGCGATAATTACTTATACAGTAACAATAATTTTGTGAAGTTTGAACAAAATCGGATGCATAGAATTTTTTCACCTGGTACACTTGAGGAATTTTGCCCCATACACAAAATAATAATTAGTAAGATTTAGCAGGCTAATTGCGAAAAGTGCTAATCAAGCAATCGCTCTTAACATGAATGTGAGTGCCAGTGTAAGTAATTTTAGTGCCCCATAATCTAACCTTTTTCATTATGAAAACGGCTTCCTTATGAAAAGAAACGTTAAAAAAAATTGCTACATATTCAAAATGTGGCAAGTAATTTTAGGGGATTATCATAACCATAACCGCAATAGATTACCGTAATTTCAACGAGATAGGCCTATTTCTTAAATACTGAAGAAGAAAATGGTTATTTGAAAGCTTTTTTAGTGGGTCATAAATGGTTGGAGTTCTATTAAGCATGAAAAGTTCGCAACATTTTATCATTCTTAACAGGTTAACGTAAAAAATGCACCTAAATTCCTATAAAAAATCAATTGTGTGGAAGAGTAAAAGATAGCTGTGAAGGCTTCTTACGTGATATCAAACAGAGAAGAGGGTAATCTTTATTCGATTTAGGGAGGGAATCATAATGTAAAGAAAGTTAAACGGTTTAAAAGCAAACACCATTCATGTACAGTAGAAATAAAAAGCATTTTTGTTTACAGTTCGGTTCCTTGAAGTGTATCTGGATTTTTAGGTAAAGGTTAAGGAAGTAATCCTACTTCACTACTTTAATTCCTACTGTGTAATCATATTTTAAGAGAGACAGTGTTTTCTGTAACGCTATTGCATTTGTATGGTATTCTCTTGTATTGTCATTTCATTTTACCAAACAAGCATTGTTAATGTGCTCTCGATAATTGCTTTAATCTTTTAGCCCGTTAGGTTTTCGGATGCTGTACTCTGCACTTTGTACTAAGTAGTTAAGTAGGTCAGTCGGTAAGAGGCCTCTGTAAAACGCGCTAGTTTTTAAATAAATTATTAAATCAACCGCTTTGGTTTTATTATTGCCTGACAAAATCTTCTAACAATCTCAGAAGTGGGATACGGGCTAAAAAAAATGTTAAATCGGCGTTAAATGTTTTGAGTTTCGAGAAGAATATTATTTTAAATTACGGAATTTGCGCGATATGTCGTGTAATTTTGCCATTTTGTAATTTTGCGCATAGGTGTGCAGAAAAGTGCATAGGTGCAAGTGGTGAGAAAAAATTTAGGAACTGAAAAAATTAATAAAATGGGAAACAGAAGTGTGTTTAACTTTTAAAATATTTAATTTGGAGATCATTTGAGAAAACTAGCTGTTGATGAACAGAATTGCGTCCAGGAAAATATCCATTAACGTGGCGAGTAACTTCACGTGCTCTAAGAAATCCCGAAAAATTTTATCTATCAGAGTGCATAAAAACCTTTTTCTATAAAATTTGCCTAATATTGATATTGAAAGTGTATGCCCAATATATTTTGGAGGATTTTCCGCAATTTGTACAAAATTTTTTTGAACACATGGCCGAACGCATTAACCGGTTTATTCAGCAAGCTACGGTACAACAGACAAAGAAAAGTTAAAGGAATTAAGGCAGCATTCTAGTGGAAATAAAAATTAGCTAAGATTAAGACTACAAGAAGCTATACCGAATTTATCTGAAACGGAAATTGAACAATATTTCCCAAGGAACTGACTCGAGGAAGATGTTGAAGGTAACGGAAATACTGAGCATAATGCTACGAATGGTGATACACCTGACTATTCTTCGGAATCAACTATTGAAAATTTAGATCTTCAACTCAACCAGTTAAGAGACATCGTAAGGAAAAAACAAGAAATCGCGAAATTAAAAAGGAAATTAAATGCATTGTGTTTTGAGGAAGATAATCCATCTGGAGATGTTGATGAATCACTTCTGACCTTCAGTGGAGACAATAATCTAAGTATCAACAAGTGGATACAAAATTTCGAAGACTCTAAAGAAATTTATGGTTGGGATGAAAAAAGTCCTTTATTTACGCCCAGCGATTATTAAGAGGCACAGCAAAATGATTTTTCCTTTCAGCGTCCTATAGATCATGAAAGCAGTTGAAGTCCGCTTTAATCAGTGAATTTCATCATCATGTCACCACAGCTGACATTTTTTGAAAGCTAGTAAAATTAGTCTTGTTATTGATAGGAATTCTAACACGAATAATACTATAGATACAGAGATTATAAGTTCAGCATCTGAACTGATGATGTTATAGATAAAAATGAAAATTTGGCTAGAGAAGATATATTTTTTCAAGCACAAAGTAGCAATGATGATACAGTTTTAAAAAGTATCCTGTATATCGATCCGTGTATAAATGATTCAATTCAACAAAATTTATGTGTAAATGAGAATTTAAGTTTTGACGACAAGGCTCTTGAACAAAATTTTGCAAGCAAGTTCTAACCACGAATTGAAAATAATACTAACTAAAAATACTATTTTTAATTGTACTCCAAGACGTTTACCTTTTGCACATAAAGTCAAATTAAAAAAAAATTTTAGATGACCTGCTCCAGAGAAAAGTTATTCGCGAAAGCAACTCTCCTTTTACATCCCCAATTGTCTTGACTAAGAAAACGAAAGAAAGATAATTATCCTTTACCCTTAATAAAGGACCAATTAGATATGTTGCGGGGGAAAAAATATTTTTCACTGCTAGACTTAAAACACGGGTTTCACCACATCAAGGTCTCTGAAGATTTAGTGAAATACATTTGGCTTATAGAACGCACCGGCCGTATTTCAGCGCTATATTAATTCCATTTTTTAAGAATTTATAGATCAAGCCAAGGTGTTAACATATATAGATGATTTATTGATAGCGTCAAAAACAGTGGAAGACCATATTGAAATTTTAGAGGAAGTAATGTGGGTGGTAAGTGAAAATCAATTAAAACTTAGATTTGACAAGTGTAAATTTATGTTAGAAAAAATTACATATCTAGGATACGAAGTGAGCGCAGGGGAAGATGTACCGATAAATAAAAATAACAGAAGAACATCAAAATTAGGAAGGAATTTTGTGAATTTTTTCCTCCAATGATAAGATACAAAAATTTAATCTTACAACTGTCACATACGGCACTACGTCGGCTCCATTGCTTGCAATAAGAACACTATAGAAAACAGAAAGAGATAAAGCAAGTCATCATACTGAAACAAGAGAAACTATACTAAAGGACTTCTATGTAGATGATCTAATATCAGGAACATACTCCTTACAAAAGGCGAAAGAACTACAAGGGGCTTTATTCAGGTGCTTGAAAAGGGTCGTCTCAAATTACGGAGATGGAAAAGCAACCATAAAGCTCCACTGGATAACTTGGAAGAAGATATGCGAGATCAAAGCAACGTAGAGATAATGGAAGGAGAAGCTGTTAAAACATTAGGGCTGTACTGGAGCGCCACAGAAGATGAATTTAAATTTAAAGTAAAGCTGGAGTCATCTACAAAAGCAATAACAAAACGATCAATATTAGCTATATTGCGAAACTATTCGACCCTCTTGGGTGGTTAGCACCAGTTATAATAAGGGCGAAAAGAATGCTTCAAGAGTTATGACTAAAAGGATACTCATGGGATCAACCATTAGAAGACGGATTGGCCAAATAATAAATAAAATTCAGAGATGAGCTACCATAAACCTGGAAACAATTCCTTTGAAATACATGGGTTTTGTGATGCCTCCGAAATGGCATACGGTGCGGTTGTGTTTATTAAAATAACCACGGAATTTGGAAAAACACACGTAACGCTAATTACATCAAAAAGCAAGGTAGCTCCACTGAAAAATGTAACACAACCTCACCTTTGTAGCGCAGTTCTACTTACAAAGTTTATACAACAGACAAAGAAAGACTTGGAATTAGAAGATATGACTGGACTGACTCACTGATAACTTTGGCATGGGTCAATGGGAAAGCCGACAGATGGAAAACATTTGTATCACACCGTGTAGTAGAAATTCAACAAAATATAAGTTCACTGGATAGGAGACATGTTAGATCAGAGCACAACCCTACAGATTAATTCTCAAGTGGATCCGCAGATATTGAAGGATAAAACACTTTAGTGGACGAGACCATCTTGGCTAAAATCCTCAGAAATAAAACAATTAATTTCAGATCAGAAAGAGCAGCATATTATCCATAAATCCTTTTATCGACGAAAATGGCATTGTAATAGTTGGTGGTAGGATTGAAAAATCAGAAATTCCCTGCGACGAAAAGCATCCAATAATCTTGCCACGGAATCACCATGTAACAAAATTGGTCATACAAGAAGCTCACTTCGCAACCCTACATGACGGAAATGAAGCAACACTTGCCTTTTGTAAGACGTAAGTATTGGATACTTAATGGTAGAAGCAAGGTACATCAAGAACTAAACAAATGTGTTAAGTGTTGCAGATTTAAGGGACAATCAATTACACAAATAATGGGAGCGTTGCCACCACCGAGAGTCACTCCTTCAAATCCGTTTACACATACGGGTATCGATTATGCGGGACCAATTCAAATTAAGGCTTCAAAAGTAAGGTACAGTTAAGGATATATAACAATTTTCGTATGCCTTGCAACTATGGCCATTCAGCCAGACGAGGACTCCATTGCTGCATTTACAGTGACAACCGGACAACTTTTGCAGGTGCCAAAATGATGTTAGATAAGGATCTCCAGAGAACTATAACACAAGCAACTACGGTGGGACGAAAAAACCGAACACTTCATGCTGATTAATTTAAACAAATTCGGGGTGTTAAGGCAAGGTCGGTTCACAAAAAATCTCAAAATAGTCTAATAATTTTATTGAAATGATTACATAAAGTTTTAAAAGAAGCTATTTTAACAAATTTAACAAAATTTCACTTAATTCACTCGAGGAAACTTTTCACGCACAAAATTAAACAACATTTGACAGTACGAAATATATTTGTCTTACTTTTTAGTATGCTTTCGTCTCTGTTATTCAACGACCCCAGCTGATTTTAAATTCCTCGAGCAGCTTCACTAACGGATAGGAATTTGAAACGTTACAGCGCTTCCTCTAGTTATTTATTCTAAGTGTGGGACCGCAGTAGGCGGTTGAAGGCATACAATGGCTATTTATTCCACCCGCAACTTTTTACTTTGGGTGAATTTTGGAAGCAGGTGCGAAGTCTTTAAAATATCACCTAAAGCGAATCATAGGCAATACTGCACTAATTTTCGAAGAACTAAACACGTTATTATGTCAAATGGAGGCATGCTTGAATTCTAGATCGCTATGTCTACTAACAACTGACATTGACATTGCACTTGCTTTTACTCCTGGGACCTTTCTTGTTGGAAGGGCTTTAGCAAGACCGCCAGGATCTACCATCTCGACAATGATGTAATTCCACTGACACGTTGGAAGCAAATTCAAAAGAATAACACAAGTCTCGCTTACAGCAGCGACGCAAATGGCGTTCAAGAAACCATGATGATAACTAACGATCCAAGTACCTCAACACCAAACGAACTAGGAGACATTTCTCACAACGAATATATTAAGAAGTAAAGCAAAGATAACTCGTCATCCACTTAAAAAAAATTTTCTGCCCAATATATAGCTGGCTTCAAACGAAAAAATACACAGCCAGATCGAAACCCAGGAAACTCATCTACGAAGATTGCTAAACTAATCTTGACAACAGTGATAGTCTTATGATTTGTACAAAGTGGTAATACGCAATATACAATTAAGCGACCTCAACCTGGTCTTGACATAGAACATATTGGGAAAACAATGTTGAAAAGAGGAATTCTAAGAATGGAACTCAACCTTTCCCTCAACATAATACGACAGGCAACAAATCACTAAGCAAACATAATGCTATCAATAATGGCAAGGATGTATGATATCGAAGGTCACTCAACGAAGAAGATCAATATAACAGCTAACAAATTAAATAAGGTGGAAACGAAAGTTAATAAAGTAGAAGGTTGGTATTAAACAATCGATGGGAACAAGCTCAAATATTATCAACTTACAAAATTTCTATCGATGCTTTATAATATGGAAAACCACTATATTAAAAAGCCATGTTTGGAGGAAGCAGTCTGTTAGACTTTGTAACACCTAGTAAGTTTAAAGACAACAACAACAAAACTTCGAGTAAAATGCCAATTAAATTAAAAATAATTCATCAACCTGAACCAAAATTGGAGGTTGCGACAAAAAATGTAAACATAAGTATATATGAATTCCTTCACATAGTATACATTGACGAATATGACCTTTTTAGAGTGAGGAGTAATACATACATAGCCACTGATATTTCATTTTCTCTTCACGCAACCAATTTTAATAATCAGCGGTTCCTTGAACTAACTGAAAAGGAATTTAAGAATTGCATTAATGTGGAAAGAAGCCTAAGATTATACACACCTACTGTTGTCAGTAATATTGAAACTAACGCAAATTGTATTATCGATGAAATGTATCATTGGCAAGATAAACACGATTGTCAAACAAAAGAGTTCAATACTCCCAATGTAATGTGGAAACATCTATTCACTTGATAGCAGATTCTTCAACATCAGCGGCCAGTAAATTCAACGGAATTAGAGAGAACGTCATTTTAACTGGAGTCGGCATACTACAAAATTATCAAGAATGCCTTAGTCAGACACGCAAAAACACACGTTCAGAATATTCGGACCTCAAGATGGAAGAAAATTGCCTATCATGCGATCACGGCATTTGCTAGCGATCGTCTTCATCATCTGGAAATATCACAAATGCTGTGCATGGAACCTGATATCAAGGAATAAAAACACAGAAGGTTGTACTACTGCGAAGAAGGTGAACACTCATCCCAGTACGGTCAAAGGCGACTCCATAGATTTTGACTTACAGCCAAGCGTAGACGTCTCAAAGCAGTTGTCTCACACGCGCCCGCATGTCGTCAACATTTCCAATCAGCCGACTATGTACGAGCGGGGACCCACAAATAACCGGAATTTCTTTATCGTAAGCATTTACTTTATTATTTTTCAAATAAAACCTCAATTTCCTTCAAAGTACTCGCCATTAGCATTAATAAACTTGTCCAAACGTTCATTTCAGTGTTTCAGTTTCAGCGAATTTAAAAGGTGCTAAATTCGTCCTTATTGGCACCTACTAGCACCTTCGTGACATTGCATTTAACGCCTCCGCATCGGCAAAATGCTTCTCTTTCCAGTCCCTTTTCATCCTCGGGAACAGGAAGAAGTCCGAGGGGCTAAATCTGGCGAATCTGGTGCGTCAAGGTAGCCGTCTTGGTTGAGGCCAAAAACTGGCGCATACTGAGAGCCGTGTGCGCGGGAGCGTTGTCGTGATGCAGAAATCAGTAATTTTTTCGTGTCACGTTTGCACTGTACACGCACAAACAGAACTGCCAGAGAAAAAACACTAGTCGCGGTCGCAGGACGCCGGTTGGAGGAATGACTCAGGAGAGTTCCTACAACAGCCCACTGGCGGCGCAACCTGAAAACAAAAAAGCCCCGATGCGCAGCATTACGATTCCGGTTACTTTTGTGTCCCCCCTCGTACGGCCGGTAGCATGTTTACCGAGCAAACATCATTATGAAAATAGAGCAGTGTCATTTACCTCCAGTGTACTTTGTGCAGTAAGCAATTGTGTCATAAATCAATTAGCAATAATCAATTTGTGTTATTAAAAAGTTAATAGTAAGCTAATTAATCCTAATCCTATAAAATCAATTAATACCCAACGTAAAGGTTCAATAGCAAAAAATGCCCTTGAAAACAATTTGATAATAATTATATATATATATATATATATATATATATATATATATATATATATATTCTAAATAGTCAATAATTACTTTGTTTTGGGATGCTGGTTAGATTTCGCAAGAAATATATCAGAACTTAGATTGGAAAAGAATTTGATTTTGATTTCACGTGTACTAACTCGTGAAATCACTCTGTGGGAAAATAATAATTTCAATTTGTGGATTTATTTGATGTAATTTTTAGGGCTTTAGGTTTATTAAGCGTGCCTCCTATAGAACGTTGCTAACATACGTGTCAAGGCTCTGCGCAATCTCAGGAAATGAAAAAGCAGAAAAAATAGCGCAGAGAGGTATCAACGAGGAAACTTCAATAACTCCTATTCTAAACGTCCTTATCCAGGAAGTCAAAAAGGAAATCCTGGAATCGGGGACAATTAAGCATATACACACACACGCTTTTGTATATTTAGCGCTCTATGGAACTCTCAATGCACCTCAATCTAATAAGGCCGAATTTAAACTTTATGTACACGTCGTGCCAGAGTTCTAGGGAACGCTACCGAGCAGGGGCATCCAACGGGCCATTTAAATCCTCAATATATGGGAGACGAATACCTTCCCCCTAGCAAACCAGCCAACCAACTAATGCATAATTATATTATTTAATTTTATAAACAGTAATCGTCAAACGCAAATTTTCTTATAAACTCTGGTAATTTTTTATATTTATGAAAGTTGCATATTAGAATTGGCGTTATTTGTTAATTTCTATATTACAGTTTTGCGTAAGTGAACCTTAGTTGGATGACGAAATTTCAACTATCCTTGAAATTCTTAAAACATTAGTCTGCTAAACCAACTAGTTATAATACTATGCCAACTGTGACTGATTGCTTTCGTAAAGCAATTAACCATAAAATTCTCAGCTAAGGTATGAGGTACTAAATAAGATATTAGAAACTAAAAGCTCATCAGTTTACCAAAAATTATGGCAGCCGAAAAAAGATTGTAATATTTGTAAGACTTTGTAATTTAATACAGATAAGCAACTGCAACAACCAACCACAAAGTAATAAGAGTAACCTTATGATTGTTTTCCTATTTATATTCTCAAAAGATAAAATAAGAAACGTTGGTTATAATTACCCATGGTACATAGTCCTTCATTTACTAAATTTGAAATTCGTCATAGAAACTGCTACGTCCTAGACACGGATCCAGCACTCCATTTTAGGGAGGAAACAAAGGTAAATTCTGAAGGTGCTTCCGTTGGGATCGTAGAACTGGAAGGATCATGAGACCGGACGTCAATGTCTGCAGACAGGTCTCGATTTTTGGATAAGTGTTCGATGTGGACTATAAAAATGGCAAATGGCTCTGTAGAGAGTGCTTCCGATTACCAGCAAGGTTTCACGAACTTCAGACTCCGCTCGGGGCTGCATCTACTCTCTCAGCTTTTTATTTTTAATTTCGCGGTTTCGTATTAGTTCTTTTTATTGGTTTAGGTTTAGTCGAAGTTTGGTGCCGCATTTTTGTTTTACATTTTCGAAATTATTTTGTGTAATATTTTTAGGCAGTCAGTCACCTGGAGGCATTTCGTGTTAATTTTTAATTAGATTTGCCTTCAGTTTCCTTTTACTTTTATGAAATAATTTTGAAAATTTTTGTGGTTTTGAATAATTGTAATATTTAGGGTAAGTAGAGTTGTATATTATTTTTACATTTATAATGATAAGCCAAAAAAACTGCCAAATTAAAACAAAAATTATTATCGTTAGTATCAGCACCAAAGGAATTTCAGTGTATTCGGGAACGATTTATTGATTCCGTACATTTTCATACGATTAATAATTTTAGTTAAAAATATTTTACGAATTGCTCGCATGTTAAATATTAATAAGGCGGCAACGGGTTGTATAAGCAGCCATCTTATTTTTTATATATGCTGATGTTGGCCAAACAATGGATAAGATCATTAATTTTCCAAATCAAACTCTGAATAGTTTGATGGATTCGTTTAGGAAATCATCTAAATAAGTTTTATTTTCTTTGATGTTTCTATTATACTACCGTACTTAACAATAACGGGATAGGTCGCATTTTTTACAAAAATACGTTTCTTAAATCGTTAACTGAAAAATACGAACAATTAATAAATAAAAAAATCATCTTTAAACCAAAATTATAACTGTAAAATTAACATGAAATGAACCTTAAGCGATACTTATGTACAGCTGATTTTCCTTGTAAAAGCATCGAAGGATTTTCCTCGATACACAAATAAATGCTTTTACATAGGAAGGAATAGTAAGTCACTTTACAGTCCCTTTAACTGGTATCTGTCTCTTAAAAAAACACAAGTACATTTTTAAGTAGACATATTGGAAATGTTTACTTTTTTATTGCAGAAACAGGCAAAACGTGTCCCGTTTAGCTAATTAGCATTAGTATTGTTTTCAAAAAATTAGGCTGTGTGTACGATATTAATGGCGAAAAGTTTTTGTTTATTTTGTCAGTTTCAAATTAAATAGACTTATCACGTTCTTACGACAGTATAAATCGGTGCTCCATGTGACTTTTTGTGCAAAGTTTAAAGCATGTAGTTACTTTTCGTAGTAGAACTTTCGATAGGCGGCACTGTAATTTGTCAAATTGATTATGGCCCTGTTTATGTGGAAAAATTTAGCAGAAATAAATAAGCTGACTGTGCTATATATGT
Source organism: Leptarthrus brevirostris (assembly GCA_964036015.1). Taxonomy (NCBI): domain Eukaryota; kingdom Metazoa; phylum Arthropoda; class Insecta; order Diptera; family Asilidae; genus Leptarthrus; species Leptarthrus brevirostris. The sequence goes on along the minus strand of OZ038372.1, from coordinate 98,615,513 downwards.
ACACATAAACTCTGTAATGTAGTAGAGTTTGAAAATTTAGGTCTGCTACTTTAGTGAGTAAATTCCGTTTTAGCATGCACATAAACAGCAGTCGGTAGCCAAGATCCTTTAGTTGTTTGGTTACCTCTTCAAAACGTAAAAGTTATTTTGATGTAAGTTTGGTCAGATGTAGTAAACAAATAATAGATAACATTTAATGTTGAGCCACTGTTCAAGTATTACGTAACGCAAATTTTGAAGATTTATGACCCCCCCCCCACCATTACGGAACACTCAGATGATTATTTTTACCAAAAAATATCAATTATGTTGCGCAAAATACCGGAATAAGAAGCAATGTAAATTACACTTTGTCCCTATAAACTGAGCCTTGAGTCACGAGTTAAGAGTTAGGACTTTTAATTTTAACAAAAACTTAATGTTACGTAACGCGTTGCTTGACCCCCCCCCTCTATAACGCACCGTAATGTTTCCCCCTCCCCACCTAACTGCATTACGTAATATTTGAACGGCCCACTACGAAAAAAAGAATTGGTATAGCTTCAATCTTTCGAACACAACGAAAAAAATGTTCATTCCAGCAAATAAATGCTTTTGTTTTATTTTATTTTAATGTCGTAGTCAACTTAAAAGAAAGGTTACTTTTTCTATGCAAAACGCAATTATGCAATTCGCATAAACCAATTGGAATAAATTGAAAATAAAAAAGTGAGCTTTTTAAAATGTCTGCGATGGCAGAACTAAGAAGGAGTTAGCAACTCTGGAATGGACTGCAAGAAGTCATTAAAAATATTGTCGAAAAACCGCAACTAAAGGAAATGGATTTGAAATTATACAATATAAAAAAACTTTTTCTTTAAACCAAGCATACATTTTTTTAAGGGTAAAAACTGTCGCATGAAAAAATAATCCGGCTTATTTGGATTAAAGTGGTTAAGAAAATAAAAATTGGAACCAGTGATTCTGTTCGCCTTATAAAGGTTTTACTCCATTACCAAAATAATGGAACACACCAACAAAAAATCTTGATAAAATACTGATTTTCGTCCAGTCTAGCATTCGCGAAATCCTTAAATAAAGCATTAATCGCTTCGCGGGAGAATGCTTTTTTTAAGGAAATGATTTATATTTGTGTATGTCAATCAGGTATTTTTTAGTAACTCCCCAGAATTTTGTCCCTCTTCACATTCTGTTTAAACATTGCCATTAAAACGAAATCTTTTCTAAAGTATTTTAAAGACACATAATTATTTTCATTTAAAGAAATTCGATTATTATTTGTTTGTTCTGCCCTTCATCTGGCAACTGTATGCAATGATTAAGACAGTTTATTCGCACACAAAATGCTAGTTCACCAGTCTCCTTGAAAGCTAACTTCTAAAGGATTATCAAAAAAACAACTAAATTGCAACGTGCACTGTATGGGTCATTAACTACGTGATGAAGATCAAATCAAGAAAACCTGTGTAGCCGTACGAAGTCAAGCCCGACTCGAACCTATGGTGACTTGGTATAGTGAAAATAAATAACGCGAATATCTACATAGAACTCAGAAGCATAAATAGAGATTAATAACAGCCTGATGAATTAGTCTTGATTTAACAGTGAATTGATAAGTTCTTATAAATAAAGTTAAACGTTGTATTTTTAAGAAAACTTGTAAAGGAAATTATGAAACGAGTGAACATTGTAGTGGTGAAATTTTAGAAGTATAATTATAATTGTCGAAATTAACTCGCCGAGTCCGACGGGCCCCAACAAAATAACACCTTATATTAAAAATAACAACTAACCAGGCTCTATATGTGTTTATAGGAGGATTGTTCAAAAAGTAATGATAATATTGACCTTGGGAGAAAGTGTGTTGAGAAGGGTGGTAATACTGCATACCATCGTGTAGCCAATTCTTATAGCAATCGAACATGACAATTCTCGTAACGCGTTTTAGATATTCGCCTACCATGTCCAGCAGAATATAAGTAGTTTGAGCAATTTTGTAAAGTGAAATTTTCAGTTAAACTTGGGAAAAACCAAAAAGACGCGAATGAATTATTAACTACTTTGTATAGTGAAGATGTTATGGAGCAGGTGACCTTCTGCAAGTAGTATAAAGCATTGGAGAAGAGTGTAGAGATCATCGTCGACGAGTAGCGCGAAGAGCGCCCTTCAACATCTCGCACCGAGAAATGTAAAGAAATAAGCTGCCGTTATCGTCCGCGAAGAATTATGAATTACGGTTAAGGAGCTCGTCGCCTGTCTAAAAGTTTCAGTTGGCAGCGCATTTTCCAGTTTACACGATGAAAAACGAATTTTGACTGCATCAAGACAAAGCGCAGCCCCACGTAGCTAGCTCACACTGTAGTAGAATTCTTGAGCGTTTGCGATAGTGCAACGGTATTCCACCCATCGTAAGTCCAGACTTGGCACCTTGCGACTACTGGCAGTTAACTGAAGTCAACTATCAGTTCAGGGAACAAAATTCAAGCACAATGACGAAGTCACCAATGGTGTGTTGGCGCGTTGCAAGGAGGACGAAAAAAATATTCTGCAGTTCGTGTTTAAAAAGTGTCAGGAACGGTGGGAACCGAGGGGTTTATTTCGTAAAAGAGCTTGTAGATTTGAAAGACTGAATAAATATTTTTTTAACTGACTTCCGAAAAAATAAAGAGGTTCTAAGGGGGGTGGGTAGCCTAACTTTGTAACGCGTGGACCTATTTGGATGACTTTTTCTTTGGAGTATGTTCCTCGATTGGTACCATGTCAAGAAAAATTTGCTGGGTGCGGGTAAGGGGTGAAACCTATCTTCGTAATTCGTAGACCGATTTGGATAATTCTGTTTTGGGAGTATAACCCCCCACTGCTAATAATGAAAAAGATTCGGTACTAGGAAGGGTTGGGGAGGGTGAGGGTTAGTCTAACTTCGTAACGCGTTTACCGATTTGGATAACTCCTTTTTGTTGTATAAATTACGATCACTTATTGCTAATAATCAAAATTGGCCCTAGGGTGAGGGGGGGGGGGGGGAGGGGGTGGTAGTCTAGCTCTAGCTTCGTAACTCGTGAACCGATTTGGATGATTCTTTCTCTGTAGGGTAGAGTATGTTCCCCGATTGGTCCCATGTCAAAAAAATTTGGGGTGGGGATGAAACCTAACTCCGCAATGCGTGGCCCGATTTGGATAGTTCTTTTGTTGTATAGAGTATGATCCCCCATTGTTAATAATGAAAAAATATATTGCTGGAGTGGGGAGGAAAGAGGAGGGGGTAGTCTAACTTCGAAACCCGTGTAGAGAGTTGGATGATTATTTTTCTAATGTATAGAGTGTATCCCCCATTGGTACCGCGACACAACTTTAAACGGTGGGGTTGTAGTAGGGGAGGCGTTGGACGATAACTTGTTAAAGCGTACACCGATTTGGATGATTCTTTTTATGTTATATAAAGACGAATCCCCCATTGCTAATATGAGAATAAATTTTTCACTAGGGTGGTGGTGGGGTACGTTAACTTCGTAAAGTGTTTACCGATTTGATGTGTAAAATATATTGCCCCACTGGTACGACGACAAAAATGTATAAGGTGGGGTGGTATGCGAAGGGGGCGTGACATAATTTTTTAATTCACACACCAATTTGGAAGATTCCTTTTTGTTGAAATATGTTTCCTGATTGGTAAATGATGACAATTTTGTACGTAGAGTGACTACGATGATTCTCTGACTACGATAATACGATAATTATCTCTTGCTGTATAGAGTATGGTGGCGCACTAGGGCCGTGTTAAGAATTTTCTAAGGTGAGGTTACAAAAGGGTAAACGTCACTTATTTCGTAATACGTTGTTCGCACGATCAACATTCTTTCACTCATATATACGAAGACACTAAAAAGTGAAAAATAAAATAGTTTTTTAAAAAAAGTTGATCCGACTTCAAAAAAAGTGCTAAAAATCATAACAATTAATTGTATATCTATTATCTATGACATTTTGAAGTCGATGCAAATTAAACAAACAAGACAACCACCCAACCACAATTGAAGATAATATATAAACCTACCTGAACGTTTCAGCTCAAGGAATCATAGAGAAGAACGATTAAATACTTTTGTAGTAGTTGTTTGGTTTGTAGCTGTGTTGGTTCAACTTGTTTTTTAAAACTATTTTGTGTCTAGAGCATTTTTATCATTGCTTTTATCACATAATGCGAAATATTTCGCGTTTAACAAAAAACGTTCGTATCGAACTTAAAGACGTTTTCAGGTCAAAATAACAAAATAATTTGTGATTGAACTTAAAAACTTGCGAAATACCCTTTAAAATAAAAAATAAAACGGGAATAACAACAGAGGAAGGTAATGCATTTAGAAAGAACGCTAAAATTCATTAGATTTTCGAAGCCTCTCATGGCGACAATAATTTGAAAACACAACCTTCATAACAATTTCCAGAAAAACAATACCTGCAAAAAATGTAATTTAATTTTAAATAAAGTTTAATTTTCTAATCCCACACCTGGTGCTATAATTAAAAATAATAATATGTAAAATATTTTAAAACAGCTTAAAATGGTCCCATATCGATATCAACATATCCTATATTTCAGTTAGCTTAAAAACCATCGCATCACGTTAAATGTTGGTGGACGTGCAACAAGACTTCACGCTTCTTTCCTTGTTGCTAACAATTACGTAGTGAGTATCACACCAATTTACGTGAATAACGCCTACCTTAAAGCAAATGAATAATTCATCATATTTCATAGCAACTTGACGCTATTAAACCAAAGGCCGCTAAGCTAAACATAATATCAACATTCTCAAAACCAAATACCTGTGATTTCTTTTTGTGGACATTATGAAAAGCTGCAATTATAGAAAATCGATAAATTCTGTTACTTCGGAAATATAGGTTCAAAGGATGAAGCTAAATGTACAGACGCTCATTAATAACTTGAATTTTTAGTGGCTCGCTTCCATCTAACACAACCAAATTGCTAGGACCGAAATGCAGTCTTCAAGGTAAGCTAACATCTTTTCCTATATGGAAGTTTTATGAACCAATACATCCATGTATACTTCATACAAATTTACCAGAGACTATTTTAAACAATTGTTTACTTGAAAAACTCCATAATTTTCAATAGTTACTAGAGCGCGATAATTAATTAAAAGTGAGTAAAATGAGTAAGACATAGCCACCCGAAATACAAATAGAAGTTGTGCATTATTTTCATAAAAAATACACCCCCGCATTCAGTTTTCGTCACAGCTAATATGGTATTAACAAAAAGTCAACCGAAAGCAATTGATATAAAATAACGGACAATTTTATACCCTCTTTAGTACTTTGTAATTAACAATATAAGTTTAAAAGAGGTAGGAGAGGAATCAGGTGAAGAGTGTCGGCGTGAAGGCAGGGAGGGATAGATGTGGAAAGATTGTTATTCGCCTTTTTCTTAAATATTAAGTGCAATTTTTATTTTGCTTCAGGTTTTCCTCGTCGTTTTTACAAAGCATGAGCATTAGCTCCTACGTGACAGATACCTTGACGCGCTTAAGTTGCGACAGCTAATGATCTTTGCTGACGGGGTATGTAGGCAGATTAACCGGATAGGAGTCGAGCGATATCAGAGCAGATCGAGCAGATTAAGGCCTCCCTGGTGTAGGCAAAATGTTACCTCCAAAGCTGAGTACCCAAACCTTGCGTTCAAGAGAACGAGGTCAATAGAGAAGCAATCCCAACCAGCAGCATCGCGATCAATAAGGAGTACCTGCAATATATGAACGGGGTTGTGGAATAGGGTTTCACCTCCAGCATCCCTAACATGTATAAGAAAGACGAGGAGCAGGCCAGAAGAGTCCTTTTGGATACCGTTACTATTACAAAGTGGTCCCATCAGGTGCCAAGAACCAGCATAGGCTCCAGGGAAGGACAACCAGTCTCAGACGGAGCTCTCGTGGAGGCTCCTAAATGCCTCTTTGGGTGAAGATGAGCTTTTTACATCTGCATCAGAGGACCTATACAATACAGAATTATTCAGATTGCTCCATATTAGTCTCCATTCCTTTAACGCAGCATTTTTTCTTCGTCTGACACCGGACATTATATAGTATGGAGGTGCGCTGACATCAGGAGTATATAACAGGTTCCAGATCTGACCTTTGTTTCTGACCTTATGTTAAAAACTGGAAGGTCTCTAAAAACACTCCACTAATAGATATATTCAATTCGATCTATATACGTTATCGTCATTTCAAACTACCAGCTTTTAGAAATTGCAGGAATATTTACATATAGAGCTACCATTGAGGCATCACTACCATCAGAAGCCTTGTTCTTCGAACAATTAAGAGGACCTGTATAAGTCAGCTATTAAACTTTCCAGAACTCTAAATGAAATCCTCTCCCTTAAGAGACACAACGGAAAACAAATACCACCATGATGGAATACGCAAGTGTGTACTTTTCGAGAAAAATGTATTCAGCGAAGAAGGAGTCTCATTCAAACCTACTTTCGAGGAAGTCTAGGGGAAGAAGTGCCCTAAGTTGGAAATAATGACAATATTAATAAAGAGGCACCTCAGGAAAATTACCATGGCTTTAACTTTTGTAGAAAGTTGTTCGAGATTTTTTTCACATTTTATCGCTCGTCACTCCCTTTACTCAATAAGCCTTCTGTTTAAATTTTTGCGCAGGCTGAGCTTAAGCAAGCATTATCGAGTATCTCCTGAGCTTAAGTGTTATCGTATAAAAACTTATTATATGACTATTTTCTGGCATCTATGATCAATAGGTCTATGATGGTAATAATTACTGAAGTAGTTTTCTAGTAAATAGAGTAGTAAATATTTACAGCTTATGACCATATTTAAAGTAAACCGAAGTAGCCTATAATGGCTACCTAACTATGTATGTAGGTCTGCTTGAACTGGTTTTGGAATCATTACATTTTCTCCCAAGTATTGACTCTCCCTGAAGGAAATACGCAAATTTTCGGTGATGGTTACTATATCGATAAGTAAATATATTATTTTTTGTTTTAGTAAGTAAAGCATTATCAAATGAGCTTATTCAATTTATTTTTATTAAAACTGTTGAAGTTTTATTTATAAAACAATAATTTACAGAAAAATGAGGCCACTAAACACATTTCTTCCCTTTAAATGTAAGCGTATAAGTTCTCTTAAGACTTATTATTCCACGTAAATCCGACAAGAAGCGAAAATGAAATTTCATTTTATCAGATTCACTTCTACAAGTTACAGTGGCATGAATTGCTAAATCATTCATTTCACGGTCTTGTACTTATGCGGTGTAGCTGTACCTATGCTGCGTGCTAATTTTTAATAGCCCGATAAATGCATGCAATTTTACTCAACTGAAACTTGTTTACCTTTCCGTCCTCGACAGGTCACTTCTTATCTGTGCATGAAATGCTCATAAAAATAATAGAAAATAAGATTTTCGGTAGCTTTATAATCCATTGTAGATGTAGAACATGTTACAAACAAAAACCACGACTTTTGCGGTCCGACAGTAGAATAGCCAAGAAGTATATACAGGAAAAATTTAAATACATTTAAACCATTCACATTACTGATTCCTAATCTAGCAAAATGGAAATAAAGCACTTTAATTAACAAAATAAAAGGTTTAATTAGAAAATAAAAAAAGGGGAAACAAAATTGTAACTTTAACCTGGATTATACCTTCTCTTAAGTATATGCTAATGTCCTTTTATTGGAATCTAATAAAAAGAGAAACGGAAATCATAAAATCAATTTTTTTAAGCTCGGACTGAGTTAAAAAAGTAGACTAGAAAAAAAGATGAACCGACTTTACAAAAAGCTTAAAAGTATAAAATAATATTTTAAAGTCAAATTAAACAAAACAACAACACCAAAGGTATTCAATCTACTCATATTAATCATCCTTCTTTATGATCTCTTGATCTCAAATGTTTAGATATTGTTATATAGTACCTTCGATTGTGGTTTGGTAGTTGTTTTGCTTGTGTTCAATTTGCACCGATTTCAAAATGTCGTAATATACATTTAAAGATCAAACTGAACCATTTTTAAATCGCGCTGGTCGCCTTTCAAGTCAGTAAGATCGTTTAAAATTCCACTATGTCTGTTTTTATTCCAACCTGGCCCAAACTTTCATGTCAAACAAGTCCACATTTTTGTATCAAACTATTTCAAGTATTGAAATCAAACTAGTACATATTTTCAACTTGAACCAGATATTTTGAAAACTTGTAATAGTTTCAGATGAACATTTGGGCTAGTTTGATTTCAATACTCTAACTAATTTGATTTAAAGATGTGGATCTGTTTGAATTGAAAATTTGGGCCAGGTTTAAATAAAATCAGATTTCCTGAAATTTAAGCCGACTTCACTGACCAGAGAACCATGAATAGATATAAAACTTTTGTGAAGTCGGTTCAACTTTTTTTTAAAAATTATTTTATTTTTTACTTTTTAGTATCTTCAGATATCTCCAGCGTTGCCAAGTGGCGTGTAATTACCCCAAAACGGGGTAATTTATCTTAGTACGAGTAAAGTGGTGGGTAAACATTATTTGCGTGTAATTGCGTGTAAAACGCCAAAAAAATATATTTCCTATATCAATCAGAAAATCAGCGAGTAAGAACACTAAGAACAGTGAATAAAAACAAAAGGCACACGACAGCCGACGGAACATGAGTCGAGAAGAAAGACAAAAGACGGACAATAGTTTCTATTTGTAGCCCAAAAGAGAATCGTCTCGCGTCGCCAATAACTTTCAACTTTTGCTTCGGGTTTTTAATTTGTAGAACGAGTATTTAGTCGCCGTAAACTTTAAAACTGTAAAAACCTTAGAATATATAACAACAGGAAAGGCCCTCATCTGTGAAACCGTCTACGTTAGATCGGCACTTTTCTTTTAGGCGAGGTGAGGACGGAGAGCTCTTCTCCTTAGTTTGCAAACTGCCAAAGTTATTACCGTGAATTGTCCGATTGTTTCACAATTTTGTTTTGTAATTCCATATAAAGTTCCGAGTATTTTTTACTCTTTATTTTAGTGCAATATATTAGAAAACTTTAAAGCTAATAACTTCCAACTTTTTGAAGTGTAGACAGTGTATTTTAATAGACATTTTTGAAGTGCGCGGTTTTGAGTTGTACACGTGGAATATCGTTTTTCAGGGAAGTTTTTGATTAAAATAATGCTTTGTTAGTTCTTAAGCTTGATATAATTGCATTGACATGCTAAGAACAGCAACGCAAAGTAAAGAAAAGTGAAGTTTTCTTGGCGTTCTTTGTTTGTTTACATTGTCGATAGTTTCTGCCGTTGTCACTCCCTCACCAGAAGATGGTGATGCGATGTTCGACACTATTATGGTAGTTGACACCTTCCGGATCCCGGAATAGAGCTGATGGACAAACTCCTTGGTTCCTCCACTGACGCAGATGCCTGAAATAAACGGGGAGACTGCTGACATCACTGTGATAGAGGTATCCTCACCTAGACACAGTGATGTTAAGAGTGATTCAAATTAACCTTCATCATTCGAAGGCAGCGTCCGCAGCCCTTCCCCTTCGTCTTGCACAAAAAAGAGAAGAGCTCATCCTCGTACAAGAACCTTGGATCATCAGAGACAACGTTTGCGGACTCAACATGAAGGGGTATAAGCTCGTCTATTTACAAGGTACAGGTTAACAAAGGTCATGTATCCTCACTAAGAATAATATTAATGCATTTATTCTCCCTCAGTTCAGTGATAAGGACACCACAACAGCCGTACTGGAGCTCAAAAACAACAATATCTGGATAACCTCCAGTTATATGGCGCACGATGTGGCGGACATTCCTGGTACAATACTCAGGAATGCGATCAAGGAAGCCACTAGACAAAAGAAGACGCTGGTGATCGCAGCAGACGCCAACGCACATCATATAGTTTGGGGCAGCTCGGACGTCAACGAAAGAGGTGAGTTACTTTTTCTCGGAACTAACCTCCAGATTTGTAATGTGTTTACTAACTCAATTAGGCGGGAGGTTTTAGACATTACTTTAGTCTCGGAACAATTCGCCCACTTAATAACGGAGTGGATGGTATCCAAGGAACCATCCTTCTCCGAACACACCTATATCGAATTTGGGATAACACTTCACAAGCTGATGTGTCCTCCTTATAAAAACAGGCTAAGGACAAACTGGGACCTCTACAGGATGGTCCTTATCAACAGCCTGCCTACTACAGGTCCACCCGTAATTGAAAGTAAACAAACCCTTGACAAGGTGGTGGACACTTTGACGCTTGCGTGTAATGAGGCGACACAAATTTCTTGCTCCGACAGGGTCCCGAGGAGGCCCAAACCTTCGTGGTGGTCGGGTGAGGTCATGCCTCGAAGAAAGGAGTGTCGTAAACTTTTTAACCAAGCAAAAAGAACTAATGTATGAACTTCTTATAAAGAATGCCTCAAAAAATTCAAGAAATCGATTGGGAAAGCAAAGCGAACCTCGTGGGAGGGCTTCTGTAACAAAATCGAAAGCTCCTCTGAAGCGAGCCGTTTGCGGAAAATAATTTCAACAAGGCCCATTACCCCAACCCTCTTGACCAAAAGTGATTACAGTAGGCCTTCATCCAGTCTTGCGTCACTGGAGTTACTTGTCAACACGCACTTTCCGGGGTGCTCAGCAACCGGTAATTTTGAGTTGCCAATTACTTCGGGCGGCCAAGAACTGGTCCACAAAGTACTTAATGTGAGGAAACAGAAATGGGCGATAAGAAGCTTCAAGCCCTACAAATCACCGGGATTAGATTGCATCATCCTAGCTGAACTACAATTAGCTTCCGAGATACTGATTCCGTGGCTAATGGTCATTTATGAGGCTTGCCTTAACCTCACTTATATTCCATCCTCATGGATGAAGGTGAAGGTGGTCTTTATCCCTAAAGGGGGATAAGCCTCACACTATAAGCCCAATGATTTTAGGTCCATTAGTCTCTCCTTCTTCCTGCTCAAAACCTTGGAGAGACTCTTAGATGTATATATTAAAGAGACAATTAATCCTTCCAATTTGTCTCTTTCGCAACATGCATACACTAAAGGAAAGTCCATAGAAACAGCCCTACACGAACTTACTACAATCATAGAGCTTTCGCTACTACAAAAAGAATACTCACTTGCAGCCTTCCTTGATATTGAGGGTGCCTTCAATAATATCAGGTCAGAGGCGATAATGGCATCCTTGAGGAGACTTGAAATTGACGATCCTCTTATTGAACTTATTGACCTCATGCTAAAAAGCAGGGTCATTGTCTCAAGCTTGGGGGGATCCATTATCCAAAGAGAGGTAACCAGTGGTACCCCTCAGGCAGGATTCCTTTCACCACTCTTATAGAACTTAACTCTGAATGAGTTACTCACAGACCTGGAGTTGTCCGGTCACAAGGTTATCGCCTACGCCGATGATATTGCCCTGATATAATTAGGTAAACACCCCAACACACAAGTGATACAATACGCCCTCTCCAAAAGTTTATTATGGAGTAATGGGTGTGGTCTGGGTATAAACTCGAACAAAACAGAATTTATACTCTTCTCTCGGGGGCATAAAACACCACCTAATAACTGCCCTACACTAAACGGGGTTAGGCTGAAACTGGGTAATCAGGTTAAGTATCTAGGTCAAGTCCTAGACAGAAAACTTACCTGGAAGCCTAACGTCCAGGAAAGAGTACGGAAGGCCACAGTAGCACTCTACTCGTGTAAAAAGGCTATTGGGAAAAGATGGGGTATAGAGCCACGCATTGTGCATTGGTTCTATACAACTGTCATACGACCTACACTTATGTATGGGATCATTGTTTGGTGGCCGGCACTAAATTTATCAACTCATCAAAAAGCAATGTATAAAGTTCAGAGGATGGCAACACTGCTGATAACAGGTGCCCTTAGAACCACACCTTCTAAAGCCCTAACCACTATTCTCCATCTTCTACCGTTCGATCTATATGTTAAGCAAACCTCATCCTCGGCCGCCATTAGGCTTAACTCAATCCAGACCTGGAAACGAACTGACTTCGGTCACTCCAAAATATTGGACAGAAGAACTGCCAACAATATCGACTATACCTCGCCCAAGATTTTCTTTGGAACAAAATTTGACTCCTTCTTTCCCACCAGATCGGAATGGGAAGAAGGTCCTCCCCAATGGGGGAGTCGGTGCATCTCTACACCGACGGCTCCAAAATGGAAGGCAAAGTGGGTGGAGGCATCTTCTCGGAACATTTGGACCTCGGTGTCTGATTCCGCTTGCCTGACTACTGCAGCGTGTTCCAGGCGGAAATCATGGCTATTAAGGTAGCTGCGGACCGCCTGAATCATCTAACGCTACCCGCAGATAATATATGTATTTTCACAAATAGTCAGGCCGCTATTAAATCCCTCTCGCGAGTATACAACACCTCCAAAACGGTTATAACATGTCGCTCAGCACTAAATGACATATCTGAGCATCTGAAAGTGCGGCTCATCTGGGTGCCTGGACATAGTAATATTCCGGGCAACTGTAGAGTCGACGAACTAGCGAGAATCGGTACCACTCGTCCTGATTCGGACATTTACCACCAGCTGGGTAAACCGCTGGCCACATGCAAACTGGAACTCTTACAGAAGTCGCTTAGGATTGCAAACACTAATTGGCAGGAGGAACACACCTGCCTGATTACCCGACAGATATGGCCAAAGCTCGACCCTACACGGTCAAGGGAGCTCATCTTACTCGGACGCAAAACAATTAGCAGTACCGTGGCCCTAATCACGGGTCACTGCCTCATAGGCAGACACGCTGATAGACTGGGCGCGTCCTCAAATGACTTCTGTAGGAGTTGCCATGACGAAGAGGAAGAGGAAACCATACTCCACCTCCTCGGCAACTGTCCGGCCCTAGCCAACCATAGGAACCAGTTTCTGCGCTCCTCCTTCTTTGAAGAGTTAACCGAGCTAGGCACCACTGATGTCAGGGACCTGGCTCGATTTATCAAAAGTTCAAAATGATTCCCGACGACGAGTTAGGGCCGTACACCCTTCCCAACCTAGGCAAATCTATTTTGGTTTGCCTAGAGCTGGTCCCACTGGAAACACGGAGCTGGCTCGGTGCACAGGGGGGAACATGTCCACCCTCCTATTACTTAGGTTATTTTTATGGGGGTTGCTAAAGTTTTGGCAGCCTCAACGTGGTATCATAATGGGTCTCCTAGGCCTAAGTTTGCCTATCTCAGGCAGCCACCTTAACCTAACCTATGTATAGAAAAACTGGAATATTTAAAAAACATGCGAATTTACTAAATAATACACCGTTTATGTTTAATTAATTAAATCATTTGTTTACACACTGCACTTGTAACTTCCACTTTACCATTCAAGTCAAAAACATAACCTGAATTAACTTGGAAATTGAAACTGCTGCAACGTTTGCGCAGATGACTCATCTTAAGATGCAATTTCATGTATAGAGAAGAATGAAGAACTAACGCACACTCATGCGTAAGCCACGATCGATAACGATTTTACATCTCAAAGTGAGGTACCGCTCCTTTTCTGCATGACTTATATACATATTTTTCATTGGTATTTATTTCAAAGAATTTCTTCGATGAATTCCTGCATACCTAGTTTCATGCACGGTAATATTTTCCGCTGGGACGTTAAAAAGGATAGGTGCGTTTTCTTTTGTCGCTGCTCGGAGTCTTTCGAGAGATAAACTTGTGCAGAGCTTGATAGGTGTTTGTAGTTGTAATTTCCGGAAATAGATTGAAAACTAAAATAAACTTTAAATCAAAATTTTTTTATATTTTTGATAGGATACAAAATGCAAGGAATTAGTAGAGTATTAGTAGTAAATAAGCAACTGTACTGAAAAGACTTAAAATTAAAAAAAAAAAGATTTAATTAATCATCTGGAATAATGTTGTTGATGTAGTGAAAGTGACATATTCATTAACTTGAGGAGTTAAAGTTTCAACAGATATTTTTACTTTAGACAACTTTGTTTTTTGTTTTTAAAGAAGCCTTTTATTATTATTATTATTGCATTTTGCGAAATCTGGTTTTAATTAGGAGTGAAATATGAATTCTGTCCTTCTTAAGGAAAATCCTACCCTACAAATGGCCTGAGGATAAAAAAGCAGTGTACCTATTTGTCAGCAAAGATGAAAAGGAAATGAGTAATTTTACTTTTTAAAATACACAGTTTTTATAAACAAGCGATGACCGAAATGACTTCAAGCCCGTATAAGAATTTCTAAAATGGCTTTTGAACATATGTATATTTCCGTTATCCATAATAGGGGAGAATTTCAAATACAAACATATGCATTTTCCGACTGGGTTCGATAATTTATTGCAATTATCGGAAGTCAACCTGATTTAAAGATCAAACATTAGCTGCTTTCGCCTGACATGGTTAAGTGAACCAACTGAAATGAAATTTTGAACAACCAACTCTCTTAACTTTGATTATTGAATTTAAGGGGAACTTTTCTTTATCACCGCACCAGTACACTGTTGTTGAATAATATTTACATTTATACTTTTTTTTTAAATTCACTTGGGCTAAGGCCTGAATTTATTAAGGCTGCATGAAAATGGTTAAACGAGCAACAAGCAGCACGAGCAGGTTCTAAGTTCAATGCATATTCTCTTATTTTCTTATTATTTTCTTTTGGGTTTGAGCATAATTTCGTGCCGGTTTTTTTGATTCTTTGTTGTTGTAGAGTATGGTAGAAAATGATCCCTGAAAACTAACTTTGTAACGCTTAAACTAATTTATATAATTATTTAATTTTTTTATATATGGTGTTGCGCCACTGGTACCATATTAAAAATGTTGAACCTAGAATGGGGACGGAGGAAGGGCGACACCTAACTGCATAGACTATGTTGTGCCATTGGTAGAAAGTTAACAAGCTTGTACTAAGGCTGGTGCGGGGTTAAGGTGGGAGTTGGATGTGTGTGTCAACAAAACCTTAAAACTTTTATCACAGGCAATTGAGTAGTTTTATAATATCAAAAATAATTCAATTAATAATAAAAACATAAATTTAAAATTCAATAAACTATAAAATTCAACAATCCAAAAATTCAATAATAAATAAATAATTCAAAAAAGGTGATTTAAGCTCCGTGCTCCTTCAGAGTCTCAAAGAGAAATAAAAAGGTATTAAATTTGAGTGGAATTAATCTTAAATAAATGAAAAAAACAGAATTAATCTTCTGTGGTTGATACAAAATTAAGCTTCTGTGAAGAAATGAGAAATGGAAAACATAATTATTCTTCTGCGACTAGTATATATTAAATCTGACCGAGGAATGGGTGCCATACTGAAAACCTCGCCGGCTATTATAGTTACAGTTTAGCGGATTTTTACTATCTTCGTTATTAAGTTAGCATGCCTGGTAGTACTTTGCCATTCATAATTGGAAATGTCAAGTGACGTTTTAAGTGACAGAAACGTGAAGTGCAAAATTATTTATTTATTATTTTAATATGGCATTTTATGGCAGTGACACCAGGAGAGGTGAATTTATTGGTTTTGAAGAGGTTTGCTCGTAATGCAGCAGAGTGTTATTGTTTTTCTTGCAATGGTTGCATTTTTTATAGCTTGGACAATTTAATGTTGTATGATTGGTTCTATGTGATTGATTTTTAAGCAATTTCTGCATATCTGTTTGCTTGTGATAACTTCGTGTCACTGTTTAGTGGTTAAATTTAGAAATGTTGAACAGTGAAAGATAATGTAGTTTACTCTGCAATGGCTGCAAGAGGTTTTTGTACTACTTTGTGTGTGAGTTTTATGTATTGGTGTGTGTTGAAGATGGAGTTAGCGGGATCAATAATTGATAAAAGCCATACGACTATAACTATATTTATTGCTATATAAAACTAGTTCACGGGACGAAGCCCATTACAAGACTAACTTACTGTATGAGTATACAATGTAAAAATATTCTTCTGTTATACATTATTGGCTTCTTAGTATTACTGTATAAGAATATTTTAGTGCTGCCAATATCTCTACTTAAGATATTATTATAACATCTTCCCCTTTCAACGGAATTTGAGTAGGTTTATTATAGACCTAACTTATAGTATGTGAGCATAGGCGGATACCTTTTTTCAACTTAATCCTAATCATTTAATCTTTGTAAATTCTATATTAACTTAAGTCGAACAATAAATTTTGTGGTACAATATTGTCATTCAAATTGATATAAAAATAATTCAAAAGTTGTTTTTTTTTTTGTTTTTTGTTTTTTATATATATGTATACCTAAATTACAGACTGCAATAACTTCATATTATCATCCTCACAACTATGTACATTATATCAATTAAATTCAAGACTAAATCATAGGTATGCACTATTAAATTAGAGAATACAATATTATATCTCTTCCTCACAACACTATCAATAATCTTCAAAACTAGAACTATGTATGTATGTACCTAAAACCCATCTGTTATTAATATGCATTGCTCGTGGAAAACTGTCATTTAGACTGTGTTATTGAGAGTATGTAAGCCTACTAGGTTGTATGATTTTTCTACCAAAGCGAGTACGATATTCAGTACTATTCTTAGATTCGACTTGACATGATTGATTAGGCTTAGTATTGTCATGTTCCGTAGGATTTGCGTTAGGATTAGGAGATATGCTTTGATTATAGTTACAAAGGCCGTTACCATCTAACATCGGATTATTATGCTTATGATGATTATTCTGGTTAGAATTAGTTTGCGGTATTACTAAGATGTGTTCACGATTGCGACGATAGATAGTACCATCATTTTCGTCTGATATTAGGTACGATCTCGGTTCCTTGCAACGCCTTACTGTTTTTCCGGGACTCCATACTGAATTGGGAGTCTTTTTGTAATATATTCTTTTACCACTCTCTATAGACGTAAGTGGTTTTGTGTGTCTGTTATAGTGAGATTTCATTTTCGACTGTTTTGTTTTTATATACGATGCATAATCTTTTATTTTAAGTTTGGGTTTTAAGATATTTTGATTCATTGGTAACTTAGTCCTCAATTTTCTTGACATTAAGAGTTCTGCGGGAGAAAAACCACTTGCATTTGGTGTTGATCGAAACTGGAGTAATGACGTATAAATGTCTTGACCTGTTTCTAGACATTTTTGAAATAGGTTCTTAATGGAGCCGATAGCTCTTTCGGCAAGACCATTCGATCGAGAAAGATAAGGACTGGATTTGATGTGCTCTATGTCCCATTCCATTGTAAAAGACTTAAACTCATTTGAGTTGAATGGAGGGCCGTTGTCAGAGATCAAAATGGACGGTATGCCATGACGCGCAAAAATAGACTTTAACTGTGTTGTTACTAAATTTGTACTATGTCCCGAGGAAAGTAGCGCAACTTCAGGAAAAGAAGAGTAGTAGTCAACAGCGAGCAAATAAATATGCTTATTAAATTCAAAAAGATCAACTCCAATTTTATGCCACGGTAGCATCTTAATCGAATGCGGCTGAAGTGGTTCTTTTTGATTACTGGATCTATGGCGTATGCATGTTTCGCAATTACTAACTAGATTAACGATATCATTATTTATATTTGGCCAGTATACTACACCTCTTGCTAAGTTCCTGCACCTTTCGATACCCATGTGACCCTCATGTATTCGCCTTAACATATCTTTCCGTAATGAACTGGGTATAATAAGGCTTTGAGATTTAAACAATAAGTCACCGAATAGAAAAATTTCATCGCGTATGTTGAAGTAGGGTCGGACATCCTCATCGACCTCGTTTCTACGGTTCGGCCATCCTTTCTTGAAATAGTTTTTTATTTTCGTCAAGGTTTGATCATTGCTTGTTGCTATTTTAATATCTTTAAGTTTAGCATCAGTCACAGACAGAGACGAAACTAGTATGTTGCAATTCAGAGTAGTTTCTTCATCTAATTCTGGTATGGCAAACTTAGTTAATGCGGCGCGTGAAAGCGTGTCAGCGATATATAAATGTTTACCTGGTTTGTAAACGACTTTTAAGTCATAAGCCGCTAACTTGAGCATAAGCCTCTGCAAAAGCAGTGGAACTTTATAAAGTGGTTTTATAAATAAGGACACCAACGGCTTATGATCGGTTTCAACTGTTACCGTGTGGCCGTAGACGAATTGGTGAAATTTGGTGCAGCCGTACAAAATTGCGAATAGCGTATGAGCGTAACCTTTTTGTGACTCTGTCAAAGTTGCAGATCCATAGGCAATAGGTTTTCCGTCTTGAGATATGACAGCACCAACAGCATCTTTTGAGGCATCTGTGCTAAGGGTTAACAACTTATTTGCGTCAAAATATGCGAGAGTCGGACTATTTGTGAGGTCACGTTTGAGATTAGTGAATTCCAGTTCATGTGGCTCTTCCCAATGCCACAAAATATCTTTTTTTAGTAGTTCCCGCAAATTACTAGTTTTCGAAGACAGGTTATTAATGTAGTTACCTAAATAATTGATCATCCCGAGAAATCTTTGTAGATCCGATACAGTTGTCGGCCGAGGCATTTTACAGATAGCTTCAATTTTGGTCGGATCATTTCGAACTCCATCTTTACTAAAAATATGTCCCAAATATGAGATTTTTGATAGACTAAATTTGGATTTCATTTTATTAAATTTAATACCAACTTCCCTTGCTCTTTCAAGGACGCGCTTTAATGTATAATCATGTTCTGCTTGTGTTCTGCCAAAGATCAAGAAATCATCTATATATATTAAGAGGTTAGGAATATCAGAAAACAATGTGATCATTTTCGCGTGAAAAATCTCTGGGGCTGCATTTATTCCAAAAGGTAACCGAAGAAACCTGTATCTACCAAAGGGAGTAATGAACGTGCAGAGTTTAGACGAAGAGTCATCAAGAGGTACAGCCCAGAACCCAGAGTTTGCATCCAAACATGTGAAAACCTTAGCGTGACATAACTGAGCTTTGATGTCTTCTAATTTAGGGAATTGAAAGTGTGAGCGCTTAATAACCTTATTTAGATTACGTGGATCTAGGCATAACCGAAGACTACCGGTACGCTTTTTGATAATAACTATTGGACTTACCCATTCGGTAGGCTCACTGACCTTTGAAATTATGTTTAATGTTTCCAGACGAGAAAGTTCTTCCTTTAAAGGGTTGACTAAACTATAAGGTATTCTTCGTGGAGGCACAGTAACTGGTGACGCATTATCACGGACTTCCAAATGACAGTTTTCTTGGAGACAGCCTATCCCTTCAAACACATCATTAAAACACCTGACAACTGTATTTACATTGTTAGAGGTTAGAGTTTTAATTTCACTTACTTTGGTGATTAAATTCATTTCAATACATGTAGAAAGACCTATTATTGTCTGGCAATTAATGTTAACAATATGAAAAGCTAATCTATAGAATTTGTTATTGTAAATACATTTAATTGTACATTTACCTACTAAAGGTAGGCGTTCTCCACTGAAGGTTAAAATTGTAGCGACTGACGGTTGTATTGTTGATGAACAGAGCTGCAGCTGATTGTACTGTGACAAACTCATAACATTTGTTTGAGCTCCCGTATCGAGCTGGCAAGTGATTTTTATATTGTTGATAACGAGTTCAATGTCCCATGAACTCGTATTGCTGTTGATTTTATGACAAGTTAATGATCCCAAAAAAAAGAATCTCCTCAGAGTCGAGATTACTACAGCTGTTGTGGGTCTCAATACCCTTAACCATGACTGATGATTTGCACATCGACGCGTAGTGGTTGCAATGTAGAAGTATAGCAACTTTTTTATTGTCTGGGCTATCCTCAATACCTGTAGCACGTGCATAAATTTTAAATTGCGTTATATTATTATTATAACAGTGTGGAGCTCATATTTTTGTTCAAGAGTCCATATTTGGGTTTAGGCGAAGTATTTTTCTCTCTCTCATTTGCAGATTCAAGCATTCTAAATCTTATTTCGAGAAAGAAGGTGAAATTTTTGTAATTTGGGAGCGTTGTTTTGTTTCGTAGCTTTTGTTCTCAATGATGAATTTCTTGGGGTAATTTATTATAAGAATGTGGATCAAAATGCAGTCCCATTTGTCCAGGGGTAACTGTAGAGCTTGAACCACATCTATACATTTCTCCGTTTGGTCGAGCAATGTTTTAATGGTGGGAGCTGTCTCTGCCTTTAACTGGTGGTTGACAAGAGATCGTTTGTTATCTCTTGGTCAAGAGTTCCCATGCTTTGTCAGAGTTAATTTATATGATCTCGAATAGTCGTAGAAGTCTCTCCGCTTCGCCGGTGGCATTTGTTTTAGGTAGTGTAGTTTTTCTACTTTACTTAGATTCTTATCTGAGTCGATTAAAGCGGAGAATAATCTCCATGATTTATAATTGTCATCGAACTTTGGTATGGCAATGGATGATTACTTAAATTTTTTAATTATCTGTGTTGGAATAACTGAACTTGAATTGAATTCAACTAATAATTCAGAATTCGGTGTTCTCATAGAAGTTGAGGCTATATTTGCTCACTTTATCGTCGTTTAACTCCCATATGTAGTGATGTGTCGGTCACGAACGATTCGGTCGTTTTGACCGAGTCAGTAAAATGACTCAAAAGACCTGAGTTAATGTTTCCCTACTATGTATATCGGTCAATCGTTCACAAAGCACTTAGTTCGTTTCATTGCCTAACCCCAACCACCGAATCTTTTTTTTTTTTGAGTCACTTCTGCCAAATGACTCGTATGACCTGACTCAGCAAAGGGACCGAGTTTGTCCATCACTATACATATGGCCAAATGATTTTTGCGGTTAATGGCAAATTGGCTTTTGAAATTTGCTTTTGGGTCTGTATTAATTTTTCGATTTCAGACATTTTGAAACTTAGGGCTTATGCGGTTTATTCTACTAAAAAATTCCACAAAGCCTTAAAACTATTATCACAATAAATTCGGTAGTTTTATAAATTCAAAAATAATTTAAGCATTTAAAATGAAAAACAATAAAATAAAAAATAAAGCGACTGAAGAGTATTTTTTATATATCCTAAAACGTTTACGTGAAGCCATTAAAAACTGTGGCTAAACAATCAAGGATGCTTCAAGAGTAGAAAAAACTATGGCAAAAGTGTTTCTTAATTAGATTTAAGGGGGGAAGTACATGAAGAGGCCGAAAAAAAAGGACTTTTTTTGGGATTTATTTTTGGGAAAATGAAAAAGGGTCCACATGAAATCGATATTATATGTATTTAGGGCAATGTTTTAAGAAGAGAAAAAACATTTTTTACATTTTGAAAAATAAAAAATTAATCAACTTTTGGTGGGTTTCGTAACTCGTGTCGCGGCTGACATCGAAATCGGCGTAAATTCTCCTGGCCGCAATTTTCATCTGAAATCAAAAAACCAAACATTTTTATACTCGAGGGGGTTGTTTATTCTAGATAGACTACGATCTTTTCGAAATTCGAACATTAACTATAAAAATCGGGCATGAAAAAACAAGTTGGCTTTTTTTGCAAAAATTTTGATTATTTTCGCGTCAAAAATGGTCTTAAAATGATTTTTTTGCTATGTCCGTAGTCTATCTAGAGTAGTTTTTTATGCCCTTTAAAATGAGTGCTGGATGAAGAAAATCAGTTCACTAGCTTTTTGTAATCTTTTACGCCAATTTGAAAAACATGGTTTTGAGAAAACGCCGTTTAAAGTTTGTCCCGAAAAACTGACGAAAAATATGCAGATAAGGAGAAGGTAAGAGGGAAGGGGTATTCTCAGAAAAATCGGTATTTGGACTGAAAACGTCGAGAACGCTCTTTAACAGTAAGAGTGTACCTTATCTTTTGAGTTGAAACGTTCATTTGAATAACATCAACACTAAAACGATGGAAGAGTTTTCGAGACTCTTCATTACTATGATGAGGCGCAATGTTTCTGAATAAAGAAGTGCTCTAATTAAAAGCGATAGGGAAATGCTGCTCTTATTGTGCTTAATGAAAGATACTTTGTAGGAATTAAGCTACTGATATTGAATGCATTTGGGTGTGACATTAAAACAAACATTGTTTTGACATTAGAAACTAAGCATTTTTAATTTGTAAATATCCTTTTTGTATTAAAACTCTTGACGGAACTGCTTTTGATTTAAAAAGTGATTACGACCTAATATGGCGATAATTTCTATATTTAAGAGATGCAAAGAAAGACATACTATAAATCGCATTAGACAAAGGATCAGAAAATAAATTTTAAGAGTCTTAAGTTTCCGTTCCACGACGCTTTTTTCTCTTGCAGTTAAGGCATGCCCTACAGCGCACGAAAGGCATGCCTTTATTCTGGGAAATTCGTAGCGCATGCAATAGCGCACGTATTCCCACAGTTGATAGGTCCACACGCGTCTTTTCACGCGCTATTTCAATCATTGTTTTAAATTTTAGGTTATGAAAATTACTACTTCTACTACGAATAAAGAACTAAAGGAAAGGCCGATACGTATATATATGAGAACAAAAAGTGAAGCAAAATTTTCTGCAGGCTATAATTATCACTATGTCAAATTGCAAACTCATTGTTTGTCAAAATTTGTCATTACATTTGTGAAAGTTTGTATGCCGGCAAGTGTCCTCTGGAAGCAAATTTTAAATTTGGTGAAATTTGTGTAGGATTTCCAAAAATTGTGTAGTGCAGTGCAAAATAAACATTAAAGACAATTAATTATAAGGACATTATAAGTGAAGTTCACTTAGAAAACTTTTAAAATATTGATAAAATGAAGTGTATAATAAATTTGTTTGAGAACAAAGTCCGAAATCATCCTCTTGGAGTCTCGATTCAGAGGTAAATATGGAACAAATAGTAGTTAAATAACTGTACACGCATGCCTTCAGATTCACAGAGGGACCAACGCGTTAGCAAATTATCATTAATTTGTTGGCGTGCCGTAACCGTGAATACTATACGCAACACCCTTCACGTATGGCAGCTGGTAACAGTCATGTAGTTTTTACTCTAGACTGGCTAATGATGAAGGGTGGAGAGACAGTCACTCTCTTGATCAAACTCCCCCAATCCAGGGTGTTAAATGACTACCGTGCCCATTGGATAGTTTGCAGCTGGGGATAACTAGCTGTATTCTAACAGAGCCTCCTTGATACCTGTCCGCCTCAAGGAGTAAGAAGGACCTACCATGGTATGGGGCTCACCTACCATGGTATGGGGCTCTACCATGGGTGATCTCCTCAACCCTACAATATGTTCAAACCATGAGTACCGCCTTGTCGTGAAAATTGTCGATTACGAAAAATTTATTATGCACAAAAAACACGCAGCCTCGGATAAACCCGAGACTGCTACTTCGTCCACCCGAAAAGGGGGACAACCCGTCCTCAAGGCAGACCCAGCCCACGTGTTAAGAGGGTAATCTTCTGCGAGCATTGCTCGCTCCTCCTCTAGCATCTCTAGAGTCCTGTGAACCCCCTTCCACGAGGAGAGTACACGCTGCTACCAAGGCTTCCAAATCCGGTAGCAGCAGTTCAGTTCCTCTTCCTCCTACAAAACTTGCGCGTGGTAGTACATCCCTGTCCAAGGCTAAAACACCCTACTACAGAAAGAATACTCAATTAAAGCCTTCCTTGATATTGCGGGTGCTTTTAACAATATCAGGTCAGAGGCGATAGTGCCATCCTTGAGGAGGCTTGAACTTGACAATCCTCTCATTAAACTTATTGACCTCATGCTAAAGAGCAGGGTCATCGTCTCAAGTTTGGGAGGATCCAATATTCAAAGAGTGGTAACTAGAGGTACCCCTCAGGGAGGAATCCTTTCACCACTCTTATAGAACTTAACTCTGGATGAGTTACTCACAGACCTGAAGCTGTCCGGTCACAAGGTTATCGCCTACGCCGATGATATTGCCCTGATATGTTCAGGAAAGCACCACAACACACTGGCTGAAGTGTTACAATACGCCTTCTCCAAGATGTTATCATGTAGTAATGGGTGTAGTCTGGGCATAAACCCGAATAAAGCAGAGTAAATACTCTTCTCTCAGAGACGAAAACACCTCCTATGAATTGCCCTACATTAGATGGGGTTAGGCTGAAACTGTGTAATCAGGTTAAATATCTAGGTCTAGTCATAGATAGAAAACTTACCTGGATGCCTAACATCCAAGAAAGAGTAGGGAAGACTACAATAGCGCTGTACTCGTGTGAGAAGGCGATAGAGAAAAGATTTGGTACGGAGCCAAGCATTGTGCATTGGCTCTATACAAGTGTCATACGACCTGTATGGAGTGATTGTCTGGTGGCCGACACAAAATATTTTAACCCATCACAAAGCAATGGATTAAGTTCAGAGGATGGCAACACTGCTGATAACAGGTACCCATAGAACCACACCTTCTAGAGCCCTGAACACTATTCTCCACGTTCTTCCGTTGGATCTCTTTGGTAATCCTCAGCCGCCATTAGGCTAAACTCAATTTAGACCTGGAAACGAACTGACTTCGGTCACTCCAAAATCTTGGACAGAAGAACTGCCAGAAATATCGCCTTTCTCTGAGACTAAATTCGGCTCCTTCTTTCCCACCAGATCGGAATGGTGGGAGGGTACTCCCCAATGGAGGGAGTCAGTGCACCTTTACACTGACGGCTCCAAATTAGAAGGCAAAGTGGATGGAGGTATCTTCTCGGAACATTTTGACCTCAATATCTCATTCCGCTTACCTGACTACTGCACCGTGTTTCAAGCGGAAATCATGGCCATAAAGGTAGCTGCGGACTACCTGAATCATCTAACGCTACCTACAGATAGCATATGTATGTAGTCAGGCCGCCATTAGATCCCTCTCGGGAGTATACACCACCTCCAAAACGGTTATAACATGTCGCTCAACACTAAATGACATAGCTGAGCATCTGCAAGTACGGCTCATCTGGCTGCCTGGACATAGTGATATTCCGGGCAATTGCAGAGCTTGTTCTGATTCTGATAATAACCATCAGTTGGGTACACCGCTGGCCACATGCAAAGTGGAACTCTTACAGGAGTCTCTCAGGATTGCAAACATTGTCTCATAGGTAGACACGCCGATAGACTGGGCGCGCCTTCAAACGAGGAGTTGCCATGACGTAGAGGAAGAGGAAACCATACTTCACTTCCTCAGTAACTGCCCGGCCTTAGCCCACAGTAGGAACCGATTTTTGGGCTCCCCTTTTTGAAGAGTTAACCGAGTTAGGCTCCACTGATGTCAGAGACCTAGCTCGATTTATCAGGAGTTCAAAATGGTTCCCGACGACGAGTTAAGGCTGAACACCCTTCCCAGCCCATTCAAATTTAATTTGGACTTCCCGTGAACTGTTTCCACTGGAGAAAAGGAACTGGCTCGGTGCACAGCGGGTAACAGGTTCACCCTCTTATTTCTTAGGTATTTTTATGGGGTATGTAAAATTTTTGTAGCCTCAACGTGGTATCACAATGGGCCTCCTTGGCCTAAGTGTGACTTCTTAGTAAGCGACTTTAACCTAACCTAACCTAAATAACAGTGCTGCATTAAATGATTTAATGAAAGGCAGATTTTTTTTCTGGCAGCTATAAAAATATTATTATTTGTAACTACCTTAACAAGTAAACAGCAAAAGATTTGTACCACAAAAAAGAGAGAGAGTGATTTAACAGTTTTTAACAAACTTAAAAAATAAAAATTTAAATGGACCAGTTATGGAACAGTTTTCATCAAATAGTCCAAGATAACTGTTTTTTTTCTAGTGAAAATTCTAAGTGTCCAAAAATAACTGTTTTTGTGGTAGAGAAATGGATAAAAATGAAATTTTAAAAATTCTGTCGGAAATCAATGGAGGACTCAATGAGAATCACTTAGATATGTTTCATTTCATTTGGCGAGCCCTCTTTTTTGGTGGAGCCCTATTTTTTCTTGCTATTACATTTATATAAATAAATGGTACTCGGACCGTCGATCGCTATACAATAAATATATTTTTTTTTTGTTTTTATAATAATCTTTCTCACTCTTTTTAACAACTTAATATGCTCAAATACCACCAAACACTGGCAGTATTTTAATATTAATTAAATATCCACAAGGCGGATCCCTGGAATAAAAAGCATAAGGGATGGGCGATCTTCGATTCGATCTCGACGGATCGATCTTTTTTGCCTATCTAAAAAATTGTTAATGTTAGATAAATGCGTTTCGGATCTCTATAATATATTAGTGTTATCTGTATCCGTGAGTACCATGATTTTGCGATTTTGTAATCATCGGTGGGTGTTTGTCTCAAAGATTACCTACTACTAGATAACCCCCTAACCACCCTAAATTAACCAGCTAGTCTTGAAAAAGTAACACTGGCTCCACAGTAAAACGAAATATATCCAACTTTTAAAGTCATGAGAATATACATGCAAATAAAGAGTACACGTAGTGTGCAGTCATTTACTAATGTCAAAATTATTTGAGAGAATCACTTACTGCAGTCAAAATTCTGTTCTCATCCGGAGAGAATTACAGACTCATGTCAAAAAAGTATCGCCAAATCTTGTTGAAGAGTAAAAATGTACCAACAAGTAGCACCAATAAAAACAATTCATGTTAAGCACATGACTGAGTTACTGACTTGGGTGCGTAAGAAACTTTCAAACTTTCAATGGATTCCGATCTTTTAATGATTGAAGTACATTTAACATTTGTGAATGTACATAAGAAACGTATACGTGTCTCTCATCCACAAACTTTCCCGGAAAACAAATGTTTAATTCCAAATGTAGGGTTGCCCGATGCGAGAAATATATAAAAGTAACCAAAAAATGTTCTCTACTTTGTTCGAAACCGTTTATCTAGTAGTAAGTAATCTTTGGTTTTTCCTTTATTTCTGGTTTGGTGATTCTATATCAAGGAAAAAATAGGTGTGTATTTAAGGAAACATCAAAAATAATTAATTTTTAAATTTGCCAGGATTACAGAAACTATTTGGAATCGATCTATGAACATCGATCTGTTTAGGGCGATTAATCGATCTTCAAAATAGGAAAAAAATTATAGATCGTTCCGTACTGAAGCGGTTTTTTGATAATCACGAGTACCCATAGAATCGCGAAAATTATCGCGACGTGAACTAGACAGATAAGATTCCATAGTATCGAATGATTTTTGGTGCTTTTAACGCTTTTCTCGAAGATTTGATGATTTGCACAAGTGTTGTACTCGTATCTCCAATAGTTTTGGTTTTGAGTTAAAAGCTGTGAAAAGTTGAAGCCAACATGTAACGGAAAGTAGAAGTTCAAATTTCATGAAATTTCCTACATTAACTTTTGAATCAACGAAATGTCAGCTAATTAGGTATAGAAAGTGTTAATCCTTGTGTGAGACAAAAAAATATACAATATTTTATTTAAAATGAAGATATTGATAGATTTGGTTGTAAAGTGCCTGTAATGTTTTTGTTGATATACTATAAAAAGTTGAAATACAACATCTGTGCACTTAACCATCGAAATAAAAATATACTCGCCATAGTACCACACAATTTTGCTCTTTCAGATGCAGGAAGAATCTCAGACGACGATGGTAACCGTATATACATGGGAGCCTCTATCCCAGTTAATTTTTTTATACAGTATAATGGCCAAATATTACAGCTGAGGGCTTTGCGGCTCATTTTAGAACAGTATTTAACCCTATTTAATCTTACTTAGATACCGATATTACTATGTTTGAACTTAAATTTGCAATTGATCAAATCAAGTTAAACAAAGCGGTTGGATATGATAGAATTCCGTCGGAATTTTATAAAAACTCTTCTGATCAGTTTGTGGTAAACCTTCTTCAGTTCTATAAGGGGAAGTACCTACATCTTTTCAACAGCAGATTATCTTCCCTCTTTCCCTGTTGATGTATGCAGATGATATCGTCTTCTTAGCTGATACTACTTTGAAATTGCAAAGTATGATTAATGAATTGCGCATGTATAGTGAGATGTGGAATTTTATAATAAACCGAGAAAAGTCAAAAATAGTAATATTTCGTAATGGAGGTCGCAGATCTTTGAAAGAAAAATGGTTTTACAACAATACTGAAATAGAGGTACTGTATGAGTACAACTATCTAGGAGTGACGCTTACATCAAAGGTAACAATGATTCCACATCTAAAAGAAAGACTTTAATTAGCGAAGTCAAGCATTAACAGCGTTTGGAATATGTTTATCACTAAAAAAGATATCCCACTATCCCACATTCTTCGAAGTATAAAATATTTATAGCAGTTTGTAGATCTATTATGTGCTACAGTGCGTAAGTTTGGGGTTGTATAATTTTCTGAATGTTGCGGCACCGTACAGAGAGTTTTTGATTAGAGAATATAATAATTGATATTGGTATTGGTAGACGTGCGATTTTCTAATTTTACTTTTTAACTTATTAGTTTATAAATGTATGCATTTAGACAACATCGTATTTCTAAGGTTCTTTTTGTTTAGTAATTTATAAGTTCAAGTTATATTAGTTATTAGTACAAGATCGTTTGTGTAGAATTAAAAATAGGATTTTTTAACTAATGTTTAATTAAGTTTAGAGCTAGCCCAACCTGACAGACGGTGTAATACCATATTAAGGTTCTTTTGAAGTAATTCTAGTTATTAATTTTTGTATGAATTAGGACCAATCAATAAAGAATGTTAACGGCCGAATTGGGAATTGTCTTACCAAAGTAAAATATGATTTTATACTTTTGTTGATGAAATCACAGTAGATATGATTTTCGTTTCAATTTTTAATTTTGTTGACATAGAGTTATTTTTATATTAAATAAGAATCGTTATTCAAACGCAAATATGTACCTGTAGGTACGCAATATACGAATCGTAATCTAAATGCAAATATGTGCCTGTAGGTGCGCAAAATGCATTCTTCAAGATCGAAGAAATTAAAAGTTTATTTTGTTTTGCAATAGATTTTTTTACTGGAAAACCGTTTTTTTTATTTGTCAAGTTAGATGTCATGTTACATGATTAAAATAAATTTATATAAAACTTGAATTAAGATTTAACTCGTTAAACTTGTTTCATAGAATTTATGTTTGTGTAAGTGTAAAATTGATAATAGTAAAATAGGCGCTTAAATTCATATACCATCAGATATTCTACCCCAATATACTTAATTACATGTTCAAGATGATCGAATCTTTCAAACTAGCTTTCATTGACATAAGATGTAAGGGTCTTGTACACATTCTTTATTGATTTCAATTCTGAATTTCTTTCTTATCTTTGATTGATGGCATACTTTTTTTGCATTATGTGGTATCAGGCCCGTAGAGACAAAATTCGGGCCCGGGGAAGTACCACATACGGGCCACCGCGAAAGGAATTTCGGGCCCGGGACTAACCGTTTACGGGCACATATACAATCGAATTACACTTTTTCGATCGTGAAAATTTTTTCTGTTGATGACGGGGCCCCTTTTGAAAACCCGGCCCGGGGGGTTTACCCCCTTCGCCCCCCCTCTCGGCGACCCTGTGTGGTATGCCGTTATTCTGCTTTAAAGCAATAATAACACCATATGATTCCTCATAGCAAACACTTCCAACAACTCGATATCAATCTGTTATGCCGATTTTCGTCAAAGTTTCCAATTCATCAATTATCACCTAAATAGGCTCATTATTATATCCTCCTTTAAAAAGAAAAAACGTTAAACCTTTGACGTGTTCGAAGCTCCAATGCATATATCTGAATGCAAAATTCAATCTAACAGTTTAATACTGTGGCGGTTTTTTCGTTCAGTACATTCATTTTGACCACAATCTAGCTAGAACTCAATATGTCTTTACAAATGTATGAAAGATCAAAAGTTTCTGGCGTGAAGTGTAATGTTTTCTAATTTTTTCCTACAAGTAAATTAACAGATTATTCAGAACTTAGGAATTTAGAACTAGTTTTATGTAAGTTGATTTACGTAATACTAAGCCGACTACGTTTAGTCTGCTCGTATTAAAAATTTAACGGCTATAAAATGTTATCCTATTTGAATTTCCTGTCTCTTTTTCTGTCTAATTTTCGCTTTTATTCTTTGTAATACCCATTATTTGCTTATATTGCTTTCATAATACTATACATAACAACAAACATTTGTCGACTTTGTTGTTAGGCAACTCAAAATGAGAGGTTATGTCACTTTTAATAATAATTTTTTACCGCTTCAGATGGTGACTTAAATTACATAGTACAAGTATTTGCTAATTTAGGATGTTAAGACTACACCAAGTTAGTACTACGTAAATCGCATTACGTAAAACTAGTCCTAAATGGTCTAAGTCAACACAATGCTTTATTCAATGGAGGTGTGAGGAGCGTTGATTTGTTTCGACTTTAGTCAGGTTGTAGTATGTGTTGTTTAGCGGAAGAAATTCTGAAAAAAAATTTCATTAAATAGACAACGATTTTATATCATTTTCCTGTTAAACTTTGAATAAACATACTTAATCGTCCGAACAAAGAAGAAACTATAATCTTCAGAGCACTTTTATTTGCTAATGATGTCTTGGTATATCCTTAAGACTATTACCTACTTGACGATGCCAAGTTAATAAACACCTAAAACCAAGGCAGGGGGATAAGAAATCCCAGTGAAAAAGGAAATGTAGTACCTAGGTATATTGTTCGCAAATATGTAGACGAAAGTTTAATACGCAGGGAAAGGCAACAATTTGACACATTTTTTCTATGTATATATAAAAAAAATTCCTGGCGAGTCAGACAAGGGCACTGATATTATTTTCTTAGAAAACTGGAACTGTCTAGAACTTTATTTAATTTTTTCTATTATACTATATATCAAACGTTCTACACATTAGTCCGAAATATTTCAGATTTTTTGGCTTGCAAACTTCGATGATAGGGGGTGAATGGTATTTTTTCGCATATTTTTGGGCATAACCCAAAAACTTGACACTGTCAATTCAGTCTTCGCCACCTAGGAATTGTGGCGTCACCACCCAAATAGAAGTGGATGTCGCTCCCGGTTTCTTTTTTGTAGCTGCAACAACCAATGTAAGCATATTATTAGACAGTTGGTCAAAAATATCTAGACACACTAACTATCCGCCACTATAAATACCCGGAAAATTTGAGACAAGAGAACTCCGACAAACCTCCCCCAGTAGATAGTCCTGCATCAACACTAAAAATAATAAAAATGTAAAAATTTGAAAATGTCCAATATTGATGGTCAAGTATTAAGAAATATTGCACCCCTCCAGAAAAAAATGCTTTTCCCACGCATCAGAGCAGTGACGAATGCCCACAATCTTAGAATATATACAAAGGCCCTGATCTGTGAAACTGCCGAAGTTATTACCGTGAATTGTCCGATGGTTTAACAATTTTGTTTTGTAATTGCATATAAAGTTCCGAGTGTTGTTTACTCTTTATTTTCGTGCAATATATTAGAAAACTTTAAAGCTAATAGCTTTCAACTTTTTGAAGTGTAGACAGTGTACTTTAATAGTGACATTTTTGAAAAGAAGTGCCCGGTTTTGTGTTGTGCAGACAATCGGCGTTGTACACGTGGGATGTCGTTTTTCAAGGCAGTCTTTGATTAAAATAATGTTTTTTTAGTTCTTAAACTTGATATAATTGCATTGACACGCTAAGAACAGCAACGGAACCTAAATAAAAGTGAAGTTTTCTTGGCGTTCTTAGTTTGTTAACATTTTCTAAGATCGAATATTTTGCTTCTCCTTAGCTAACCCAGTGGCTCGTGATTTAACTTTTATAAAGGGACACTAAAAACTTAAATTCGTGATTAAAATGTTTAAAAGTTTTTATTTAATTTTTCGATATAGATTCTCTACAAAAAGAAAATCATTCGCAATCATTCTTTGAGGCAATTGTAAAATGCGATTATGCTCTAATTTCCAATTTATTTTGGCCCTCCTCTAGAATTGTCGCTGTTCTACTGCTGCCATGACGAAAACAAACACAACTCAACGATTCAACTACATCAAGAAAAGTGCCGAGGTTTTTTGGCTTTAGGGCCTCTCCTTATAGTTATATTCTCTAAGCCCACAATGCACCAGCCGCACATATAGGACCTGGGGAATGTCTAGTTTGCCAACGGGCCCCAGGGAACGAGTTCAAAAGTCTTCCTCCGCCAGCATATCTGGAACCGACTCTATGAGCTGGTATAAAAATCTCGATTGTCGGCAGATGTCAGCAAGTGCAACTAAACGACTCTGTGAATATATATAACAAGCCTGGATACGAGTGAGTGCTAGTAGGGATGAGCGATGTTGGCATAACATCGATATTGACATCGATGTCAACATCGACGACTAAACATCGGTGATCGATAATAATCGAACTCTAAACATCGATGTTCCGTAATATCGATGTTAAATACAATGAATTTGTAGAAGGGCGTGAGAAAACAAGATGCTTGAATGGTTTATTTCTGATTCGCTGTTTTTTACTATAATCAATTAATGTACATTTCCAATATGGCTTTACTTAGGTTTAGAACCATCTATTAATGCGGAGTCGAGGCCTTTCCATGAAGAATATGGTGGGACAGAGAATCTGCAACAGGTGCAGCTTTATGGAACAAAATTTGGGATAAAAAACCAATTATACTGAGCGGTGATTTTAACCGTGAACGTCGAAGACAAGTAACTAAAATTAAAACTGAACAATGATTGAACAATATCGAATACAAGATCGGGAACAACTATCGGCGTAGATATTTGGTTTTGGGCTACGAAAAGAAATGGTCTCGTGAGTTTGATGATTGTTTTGTTACCAAGACTCTTTATTGCTTTTTAGTTAGACCGATTTTAGAGTACGCTTCCGCGGTCTAGTCACGATTTTATTTGGTTCATATTAGTTTCTTCGAAGCGATATAACGTAGGTTCTTACATTTGCCCTTTGTAGCCTTCCATAGAACAATCCTGTTATATTGCCTCCCTACACCTATATACTAAAGCTTCTTTCTGTGAGCACTCTACAGACGAGACGCGAGTCTTTGGGATTATGTTCGTTTATGAATGTTTGCAGGGTACAATTAATACCCCGAAACTACCTACCCGTCCGAATATCTTAGTTCCTTGTCGCCCTTTGGGGAATTATGACTTTCTTTACATCTGTCGACCTAACTACGCTTTAAATGAACCTATTAATTCTTTGTCTTTTGAATGATCATTGGGATGTACTTTACTTGAACATATCTAAAGCTGAAATAAAATGCTATTTGAGCAGTCAGCGTATTTAACGTCACCTCTTTGTTTCTGATTTGATTTGTTTTTGTATTTATTTGATTTATAAAAAGTAAATAAGTATGTTTTGGAATGTTATGTGTTTAGTTTACCAGAAAAAAAAAATATATATATATATATATATATTTACTAAAACATGAGTAAACCTGTTTATGAAGCTTAAATGGAAAACATAATGTAACTGACCCTCAGCTGCCTCCGTATATAAAGCAAGCAAAACCCTGTGACAAATTTGAGTAACATTATCAGCCCATTATTGCTTAACTTTGTTATTTTATTATCTATAAATTAGAATATGATTCAAATAACAGATCAGCTGGAAACCGGCCTTATTATAACTCAGAATTTAATAGTTTTGCCGGTTGCTTCTACTGCTGCTCTCTAAATAGAATTTCAGTTTCTCTCACTATGTGGAGATAAGTAGAAGGGAGCATCTGACCAACCAACATTCTAACTTACTTTCTTCTCAGCCGAACTATATAAACATGTTTAAAGGTATTTTTTAATCTCCTATAATTATAAAGCAACATATGCTTAGTCTTCAATATAGAAAAACAATATTTTTGAATTTGAATCCGGTTCTTTTTCGCCAACATCGAAGGTCGATGTTCTGTCATTAACATCAATTGTGCGATATTCTATACACTTCAACATCGATGTTAAAACATCGATGTTGATTCGCTCAACATCGATGTTTCGTGAACATCGATGAACATCGATCATCCCTAAGTGCTAGTCATATAAACCTTTCTTTAGGGACAAAGCCTCACATATTTTTGTCACTTTACTAGTGTGAAATTGTGCATCATAATATTTTGAACACGAGCATTGTTGTAGATTTGTTTTTCAATATTTCTTCAAACTTACAAGATGTCACAATTTGCACTTAATTTTTTAGTCGACCCATACTCAATTTTGCTGCTGTTTACAAGGATGTTTCGCGCTGAGAACGTTAACAATTATTAAGCGTCATATTTACTGGTTAACAAATCATAATTTATTAGGTAGAGTTTCAGCTGATTTTTATACTTCATCTGATATATGGATTACATACATATTTGTTTAATAATATTGCTAGTTTAAAT
This sequence comes from Leptarthrus brevirostris, assembly GCA_964036015.1. Classification (NCBI taxonomy): domain Eukaryota; kingdom Metazoa; phylum Arthropoda; class Insecta; order Diptera; family Asilidae; genus Leptarthrus; species Leptarthrus brevirostris. The sequence continues at coordinate 98,581,115 of OZ038372.1, read as the reverse complement.
CGTATTGACTAAATTTTGCTTGCTTAGCCTCCAAGAGCACATAAGGAACTCAGATATGTTGTGACCGGTATTAATTAAGTCTTACAAATTCTATTGGTTTGGTCAATCTTAAAATCATTGTTGCAACTAGATTTCCTTCACTTTCCTTTCTAAAAGAAAAATCATTACAATCGCTAAGGAAACGTAGGAGTATATGCCTAGAGTTATTAATAATCAGAAATTATCTAAAAATTAAAATCAATATTAGTTGTAACTAATACTTGCATTAATATATTATTGTACAAGTTCATATGAACGTTACTTAAAGCAAAGGCAAACGACAGTAAACATTGATTCAGTCTTCGTAGGTAGAAATATTAAAAGTATACCATTCATTTCCTAAATATTACATCACTGAATATTAAGTTTTGTTAGCATATCCCCTAGTGAATCAAAAAGCTTTTATCTTCGCCCGGGATCCGATTATCGGCTTTCTTCAATTCATCGCCCTCTGCTTTAGTATGGATTTACATACCTTTTAATAAACCAGTAGGTTACTTTCTCATTAGTCTTTGAAATTAAAAATAATGTAATACGTGAGACTGTGTGTATCTTTAAAATTAATTACTAATTAATTTTTAGATAACAATTTATAAGATTCCTAATTTTTCAATAAGCATGTATTCGATAGCAGTTAGCTAATATATATATATATATATATATATATATATATATATATATATATATATATATATATATATATATATATATATATATATATATATATATATATATATATATATAGGTGATGTTAGCTTGTATAAAATCATAAGTTTACAAAAACAATTTTTTCTTGTAGTGTAATCTTATCTTTCTTGAACTGGTCCCCCTTACCGCTATACCATGGAAAAGTAAAACGAAATGCAAAGCTCGTTCTATTAGGAAAAGCTTAAATAAAACTGGTGGGAGACTTGCTTTTGTATAAATGTTGCCTCACGTGCCCACAAGGTAGAAGAAGAAAACCTGTACGAGCTTATTAAAACAATTCTTTTTCCTTGAGGTTTATTATTATTATTTAATTTGATAACCAAAGTCAGGAGTGTTCACATTAGATAAATTTTCCTTGTAAAATTCTTCTGGATTTTTAAGGTACTCAATAAGCCAATGAATGCAAAATTTTTAATGCATAGCGATAAGGTATAAACATTAATTTAATTTTGCCTTTCTTGAAATTGCAAGGTGGTATTTTCTCATATATTTCATCGGATGGGATAATAATTTATCCATGTCTGATGGAATGTTTGTGGGATGGGATTTTTATTACCGGAAGAATGAAAAACTATCGGCCAGTGCAAGTAATTAGTTTTAAATCCTTAAGAACGAATTTAATGAGATAAGCATTCTTATCTCCCTTGAACTCGTCTGTAAGTATGGGATAAAAATGATATATTAAAATGCTAAAAGTAAGTATAAGTATAAGTAATCGCAACACTGCAAAAAATCGGATTAGAATTGCATACTTAAAATATGTTTATATATTGCTTAGGTGATGATGTATGATGAGAAACTCGGTATGCGCACAACTTTTACATTGGAGACGGATTTGGATCAATTAGTTCAGAGGCACGATTATCATGCCATAGTTCCGGAGTTCGATGCTGGGTCTTCCCGTTAGTTTTTAATTACAAATAAAAGATCGACTCTGTCTCATGACTGTTGTCTTCTTCTCTAATTGCCCTCCAGCCCAAGGCATGGTAACGCATGACAGAGTTGGTCCCTGGCTTTGGCTGCATCATAAAAAAGCCTTTTCCGTTATAATATGAAACTTCTGGTAGGTTTGAGTTTTCTTAAGGAGGGCAAACTCTAGTAATGTGGGTTCCACCAATGAAATAAGTTTAAAGTTCATTGAATTTTCGATCAGATCAGGTCTAATGTCATTATAAACTTTTTCGATTAATACCATAATAAATTTGTCAATCTAAAAATATTTCCCCTAATTATAAATATATCTATTCTGTCTTTTTCTTTCTCTTCTTCTAAATTAATAAAATTTGAGTGCCTCTACGTGATTTCAAAATAACTGTCATTTTATAAGCTCAGTAACGGCTAATCCAATTGCGATGGGACTTTCACGGCAGTGTTCAATATTTTCTTCGGTACTGTAATAACAGGGAGGGGGGAGGGGGAGTCACATGTACAAACAATGGAAAGACCAATATTAGCATCGAATCCATACTTTCGGGGTCAGTAAGATGAATAATGACACTCCCGAAGTCGTTACAGAATTTGTTGATAAGAGGTGGAAAGAGAGAGATATGTACAAATAATCAAAACTGACAGATATTAGTATAAGAATCTATAGTTGACACTGCCGCTGATATTAATAATGACAGTGAAGTTAAATACTGCGGTAGTAAGACACCCCTAGGCGTAGGGGTGGGAAGAAAGAGATAAAAAAAAATTACCTACATCAAATGATGTTAACGTCAAAATCATACTTTTCGGAATCACTAAGATGAACAATTACAATCTAAATGACGTTGGATACTATGGGGTTAAGACACATCTAACAACCGTAGCGGAGGTTGTGTGAGTGGAGGTTTGTTTTAATAATTCTGGATACTGAAAGAATATTCAACGTCAGTTAGCTTAATTTTTTCTTGAAATTATACAGTCCGTAAAAATAATAATTTGGATTTTTGTGTGCTGGTATTTTGTAAATTGGATTTCCATTTTTCATTATTTCATACTTAGGAATAAAAAATTTCTACAAATATTCGGTTTTGATATTCTCCACCAAATTTAACTTCCTTTTGGGAATATCACGTCTGCATATACATACATATATACAGCAGTAGTAGTTGTTGTCAGAGATTAGAAATCTCTTAAAAAGGAAAGCTTGGATGAAACAAAATAATTTGAATCAGACAAAAACCATTCACTACACTGTTACGCTATATCTGATACTTTAGGATAAAAATCATTCAACCTAGACACCTACAAGAGATTCGCGAAAAGACTCGCAATATTTTTCAAAGAAGATTCTCGGCAGTGGTTCTTTTGGCATTCAGCAGCCTTCGTACTGTTTGGCATTTCCATCTTGTCGAATGAACAGTACCGAGTACCAGGCTGTTCTGAAAGCGAACGTTACACCATATCTGGGTAGATATTCATAGGCAGACTTTGTTTTACGACATTATAATGCTCGAATAATGTAATTGTTTCTTCCAAAGCGTGCTTTGCCAGCCATACCATCGAGTTGCTTGGATGGGCATCACGTTTACGGGACCTTAGCACATTGGAGAATATTTGGGGATCGTTAGCAGGGACAGTTTATGCTTACAACTGGAAATTTAAAGGCCTTAATATAATGCATTCAACACAACCAAGTTGTCCAACAGTGTTGCCCAGCAAAATCGTTACTTAAATATAATGCACAAACTTCTAAAATGTCATCAGGTATTTTCCCGCTAAATAGCTCGAATGTCAAACGCCGAATGTTGCTTATTGGATCCGACAAATTTCGGTTATTGCCAAATGTTGTTGCCCCAATAACAATTAATAACTTTTGAATTATGTCAGAGCAATAAAAGGGTAAGGTACGTGACAAGCTTTAAAAAACACTGCAAATCAACCAACCAGGGCTATTTCGGCGGCAAAAATATAATTTAATGAACAATAATTTACTCCATCCCATTTCACCATAGATCAAAAATACAAAAACTGTTTCATTTGAATCTATTATTAAATTTACAAAATCCAAAATATATCCCAAAATCAGAACTACGCGAACTTTTGCAGAGCAAGTTTTCTTTTCGTTCGCTCGTACTGCATATAATCTCAATTGAACTCAGCGACATATATTCCAGCAACCTTCAAATAATGACCTAAGCATGTCCTGACTGGGCATGTTGCTTCATTTGGAGTTGGAAGTAAAGCTGTACCAATTTTATTAAGCAAATATTATTTGATGATTTTTAAAGAGATTGGCATGTTCTCATTTATTGTAAGTAATTGACAAAAACGTAAAGAAAAATCGAGATGACATATTTTTAGCCTTTGCTATTCTTCCCATTTCCGGAATTCCAAAATATGTACTTCTTGGATTAAGTAATTGTAGGAAACTTCAGGAAAAGTTAATAATAGAAAGCATGGAGAAATAAAGAGAGATAAGTCGAACGTGGAGACATTCTGAATGATTTTTGTATTCCCCAAATGAAATCAATTTCAGTCGAATTTTAAGGGAACACTTTTTCATTGCCGAGCTTTGTAAGTGACTAAGAATATATAATTTCTAATTTTTACATGTCTGAATTTTAGCGGACTTGAAGGAAGCAATTCTGCACACAAACAGGCGCATCACATTCCTTGTACAGAAATAGAGGAGCTTTCTATTTTCTCGCACACACTTCAAAATATAATTGGTACATATCTAACGAGGGAAAATGAGAGCTTTATATCACTGTCTGTCTGCAGAATCCTATTCTTTAGATAATCAGCTAAATTTTGATTTCCTTAAACGAAACGTAGAAATGCTTTTAATAGCTGAAGTCTAATAAAAAGTCAAAACTCTTTAATTTTCAGTTCCTTAACAGTATTTCTTTGATGGAATCAGTAAATATGTTTAGTATGTTCTGTGTGTGCTCACTCGGCCCAGACATCTTATCCCAAATCAGCAACAACAACTGCAGAAGCCAAGGATGTATTACATTTCCTATTAATTTTAAATTAGCACCGCATTAATCCTGAACTTTAGAACGCGCCTTTCAAATCGGCCTTATGAAACAAAAACTTTACTTATCACTTGAGCTTACTTTTGAATGCTTTGACATTTCAACTTCACTCACAATATAAACTTTTACTTAGCAGCAATAAGCACTTAAAACACTCACTCCGTTGATGTTAATTAAAATTTTCACAAACTCAGCAATTTAGAAGCGCGTGCAGATAATCTTGTTAATACATAAAGATGTTTGCTAAGAATTTCACCTGCGATACCGCACGGCAGGATACTTCGCGTACAACTCGAACGGAAGACGATGAGCAACTGAGATCCGAGACTTGTAAGTTTTCTTCAACATTCGTGGGATATGTGGGACTGGATTTCGTTAGTCATTTGAACGAGAGGAAATAAACCTACAACAAACACAGTGAAAGTGTAACAACAAAATGCGCGGGAAGTGGGAAATATAGGAATTTAAAAAGCTCTCGGCACGTTCGTAAGCGCCACTGGTGAGCTAGTATACGTTCTTAATACACAATTTTGACTTTGTTCCTGGAAAGTCCTTTCTCAATGAATATCATATAATGCTGTACTCACACATGGATAAACAAAATAAGCTTGAATTTTACAATAGGCAGACAATCCTTTATGACGGCTCGATTACGTCCTTAAAAGCTGCCAAATTTTGTCATGTGTAGGAGGACATAAAACCGAGTCTAACAGGGCTACCGGTAAGGCAAGGACAAAATCAGTTCTATTTTACTTAGTCCGCGTAATATGTGACATTGCCCCAAATGTTCTTGGCTGGGATAAAGCTAAAGCTCCCTCCGTGAAGGCTTGAGTAAAAAGCTCATTATCCTATTCTCCGCTATAGCTCAAAATTGTGTTTGGCCCCTTAGTAAAGCTTTCATTGGAATGTTTTGGTTACACCAAACCAAAAAATTTAGAAAAAAATCAGTGAAAGTTTGTTAGTTTCGTGTGAAACCTCACATAGCATAAACTCTGCAAGTAGATAAGATTCTTTACACCACCAACGTGTTTAGTTATTTGTAAACTTTGAAATGCCACAATAAAATATAAAATGGTTTTTTATTTTACTGTTGATTTAAGTTTGAGTAAATACGGCTTTGTCATACTAACTTAATAATATTTTTGTAATATCTTTATTAGGATCTTTCGGTTCACATTTACTCCTGCTGATTGACCCAAAATTTACTTTCACTGAAACATTTTCTATCTATAGTTCCCCGTAACTACTTGTATGGCATGGAGCGAGAGAAGAACTTCACACAATTGGACGATAGCAAATGCAAGTGGACTAAAAATTTTAAGTCGATTCCAAACCACCACCATTCTTCTGCAACCCCAGATGACCTTTTAACGTAATCTGTTGTCAGCGGAAAATAACCTGTGAGTTGATGCAGGGCCATCACGATATGACTTATCGATGACTAATCAAAATAAAATTAGTAAAATTAGCATAAAAACCCGGAGAAAGGCTTTCGTAACTTTCTATAGTAGCGAGAAAATACATCTACACTTGGAAACACATCTCTGTCACTAGCGCAGCTAAGAGGTGCCTACAAGAGGGTGTCCTGTCGCCGGTGCCCTAGTAGCTAGTAGGAGGCGGCCTCTTAAACCAGCTTAGTGAGCTCGATCACCAAGCAGTCGGATACGCGGACAACCTTGCAATCATTATTACGGGGAAGTTTGACTCGACTGTCACTGCGTTAATGAGGTCAGCTCTGCGCAGAGTTACCAACTGGTGCGCTAAAGAAGGTCGCACTATTAACCCTGCCGGAACATAGAGGAGTAGGCATGTGAATTCTATACAAGGTTCGGTGGTGAGGCAGGCGGAGGAAGTCCTGATTCCTCAAGTCATTGAGAAGTTCGCCAGAGTTGATCGAACCCTGCAACAGATCATATAAAAAAGTTCTTTTGGAGACCTTGCGTTTTTTAAGACCTTGCGTTTGTTGAAAAGAAGCTTCGTCAAATAGGGATCGTCAAGGTTCCTAGACCATCTTTTTACAAAGCCAGGCGTGGAATTTGCTCTGCCAACCAGGAAGTTCATGTAGTTCGGCGGCGGGTTAAGTAACACCCCCCAGGTCTTTGAAAAAGTCAAGCCTGCTCAAGGCGAAACCATCCGTGGAGAAGTTGAAGGCAATAGGACGAATTTTCCGTGAAAAGGACATAACGGTGCATTTGCTGGCATTTAGTGGAAGACGATTGTTGGAGCGCCAAACATGAAAAATGCGGATATCGGAGCGCAACATAGAGTCACAGGAGACAACGTGGAAGATTTTAGTATCATCAGCATCTGGCAACGGACAGACCAGTAGGATAATAGCCACTGAACAAAGAGTGGCGGAAAACCGAGCAAGCAGAACTTCTGAATGAGAATGGCATGGTTAATCCTATCAAAAGCCTTGCTGCAGTTGGTGAATATGTATATGTATGTAGTAAAAGGTTATACACAAATTCGAGTAAATTGTTAGTGGTTGACTTACCCTTCAGAAGTCGTGCTGGAAAGAACTTGGGAAGGGTCTACATTGAAAGCACTGCACGTCATTAATTAGGGTTTCAAAGGCCTTCGTAAAATGAGACAAATTGGCGATGGTTCTGTAGTTAGATATGTCTGCCTTGTCTCCCTTCTTGTGAAAGGGGATTTTCACAGAATATTTCCGGAGCCCCGGAAAACGCCCACATTACAGGGACAGACTAGACAAATAACATAAGATAGGAGTGACCATTGAGCAGCATCTTCTCAGAACGGGACACCGTGAGGACCGCATGAAAACATGTCGGATTGATTCAACAGTTAATCAGGTAAGACTGCGTCGTCGAGAATCAAATCCTTGTCAATTTGGAGCAGTCTGTGGAAGGGACGAAGTTAGCGAACCAATTTGCCGCCTCAAGACGGTCATGGCTCTCGCGGTCACACAGCCTCAGGGAGGAGGGTATCCGTCGCTGGGTCGCTTAGAATTAATGAACCTTCAAAGCTGCTTGGGATTACTGAGGAAAGTGGATCTCGAGTTAGACAGAAATCTGCTGTATGTCGCTCGTAAATCGGAGGAGAACCGTAGGTGAAGCTCTTAGTAAACCAAGTAGTCCACTTAAAAATCTAAGGTGTCTCAAATGGTTATCAATCCAGGGTTGCGAGGAACTCGGGAGCAAGAAGAGAAAAAAAAGATCGGAATACACTGCGTGAAACAGGGATAAAGGGCGCTGTTAAAAGCCTGGTCAATCTGCGGCTTAGTCAGAACAGCAACCCAGACGTAGTCCGAAAGCCAATCGATGACAATGGGGAAATTGGCAGACGTGAAGTGGAAGGAAAAGCCATTCAAGGGGGAGAAGAAGATCCCGACAGCATCGAAACACAAAAGAGCAGGACGGTTGCAGGATTCTGAGGCAGACGGGGTTCGGCACCCATGCACGAATGAACTATCTGTATAACTATGTCAGTCGAAAAGCCTGCACCAGTCATTTGCGATGGCATCGCACTGAGTGAGGCCAGCGGAGGCACAAGTGTACAGGATGTGCTGTCTTGTGCTGAGGGGCCTCTCAGTCTCGGGACCGAATCCTATCGACCGCCGGAAGGTTGAAATCGCCGAGAACGACAGCCTCGTCAGAGGGTTAGAAGACGCTTCTGAAGCCGTCGATAGAAAAGGACAGGTGGTCATACACTCCAGAGAGTAAACCAGGGGGAATGTAGGCGGTGTTGCAATCGCCTGATTGAAACTGCCTAGTTTTAGTTTCATAGCATTTGGTTGATGTCCGGCTATTTGGCGCACGATGTGGCGGACATCCCTGGTACAACCTTAAGACATGTGGTCACGGAAGCCATGAAACCGAAGACAACGTTGTTAATCGGAACATATGCCAACGCGCACCACAGTCTTTCACCTTCACTAACTCGATTAGGCCGGAAGTTCTGGAAATTATACTGGTCTCGGAACAATCCGCCCATTTTATTAATGTGTGAAAGTTATCTAAGGAACTATCCTGGGATGGGATGGTAGTTGGTGAAACCTAACTGCATTGACCGATTTAGATCATTATTTTTTTGTGGTATAGAGTATTGCTAATATGAAACACATTTTGCGCCAAGGTGGGGTAGGAAGGGGGTGGGTAGCCGAACTTCGTAAAGCGTGGACCGATTGGGATTATTTTTTCTTTGTTGGGTAGAGTATATTCCCCGATTGTTACCATGTCAAAAAAAAGGTTGGTGTGGTGGAGGTGATGATGTGAGCGGGGGTAGCAGTGAAACCTAACATCATAATGCGTGCACCGATTTGGATAATTCTTTTTTTGTTGTATAGGGTATGATCCACCATTGCTAATAATGAAAACAATTTGGTCCTAGGGTACGGTAAGGAGGTATAAGGGTAGTGTAACTTCGTAACGCGTGGAGCGATTTGATTGACTCTTAATTTGTTGCGCAGAGTATGCTCCCAGATTGGTACCATTTCAAAGAATTGTTTGGTGGGATGGGATTTGGGGAATGGGAGTAAAACCTAACTTCGTAATGGATGGATTTAGATAATGCTCTCTTTTTGTAATCCCTCATTGCTAATGATGGAAAAAATTGGCCCCTGGGTGGGGTGGACCGAATTAGGTGTTTCCTTCTTTATCGAGTAGAGTATGTTCCGCGATTGGTTGGATTGTGGTGGTGAAACCTAACTTCGTACTGACTGGTTTAGATGATTCTGAATGCATAGAGTATCAATTTGTATTTTGACAAGAATTTTGGCTGCTGTTAAGAGTTTGGGGGGGGGGGGGGGTACCTAGCTTCAGAAGGCATAGACCGATTTTGATTCAGTTGTACAGAATACGTTTCCTGATGGATTAATGATAACAATTTCGTACCTAGAGTGACTACGGTGATTCTCTGACTATGCTACTTCTCTCTTGCTGTATAGAGTACGGTGACGCACTAGGGCCATGGTAAGAAGCGTGTGGTGAGCGTGACTAATTTCGTAACATGTAACTACCTCTGAAACTTTTGAAATTAATTTCTTCGTACGAGCTTCGGCAGAATATATACTAAAATTGGAACGATACAGAGATTAGCATGACGCCTGCGCAAGGATGACACGCAAAATCATGAAGCTTTCCACATTTTTTCTCCACAGACGGCAGTCATACCACAGTCGTAGTTTATAGATGAACTGGTATTATGGAGTTTATAAATTAAGTTAGGATTATATGAATTATACGGATTAAGGAAATATGAATTATCTTACTGACTAAGATAGGTTTAATTTCAATAAACAATTATTATTATTATTATTTTGGGTATAAACCTTTGTCCTTCGGCTTTTGGCCGGCGATAGTTTTCCCTTACGTCGGGCTAAAGTCAAGATTTCGGGGATCCATGTGCGCATGATGAATGTATTTACTTCAGTTGTTAATATTCATGCACGCATGGGGGATTCCTGCTCCAATGGTCGCAGGCAACAATGAATTTGTTGCATGCGAAACACTTTGAGCAGGGTTGAAACGGCTGCCCCTAAAAGGGGGAACAGCCGCCGACCAGGAAGCCGTCCAATATGGGCACAGACGCTGCCTGGATTTAACTGGGGTTCGCGGGGTCGTCAAACCTGTGATTTCAAGGAGTTCTTATTATTATTCTTAGTACGAGCAGCACTCTTCGAGTCGTATATATGAAGACACTAAAAAGTAAAAATAAAATGGTTTAAAAAAAAGTTGAACCCACTTCACAAAAAGCTATAAAAAGCATAAAATAATTTTTAATTTTATATCTATTACATTTTCAATTCAGTGCAAATTTTACAAACAAAACAAATACCCAACCACAATTAAAGATAATCTATAAAACTACCTAAAGGTTTCAACTCAGAGGATCTTAAGGAAGGACGATTAAATACTTTTGTTGTAGTTGTTTGGTTTATTTAATTTGCACTGACTTTAAAATGTAATAGGTATAAAGTTAAAAATTATTCTATGCTTTTTAGGGCTTTTTCTGAAGTCGGTTCATCTTTATTTTTAAAAACTATTTTATTTTCTTCGTACAGACTGTTAAAGTCGCATTTCTCTAACTCATGTTCTTGAATTTTTAGATCCTTCAATGATTTAAGACTTTTTCCAGTGAAGATACCAATACAATTTTGAAACATTCAAATTTCTGGCAGCTCTAGTACAGTCAATCTGGCAAAAACGGCTGCAAATCACTCCAAAGTGATGAAACTTGGTGAGTGGTTAAAGAATGATGAAAGAAAGCTTACCTGGCGATGGTCACCTGCTACCTGTTCAAATACTCAAAAAAAAACTCAAAAAAATATTTTGAAATGCATTTTTCTCGAAAACTATGCATTTTACAGAAAAATTTATTGAACAAAAAATGTAGAGGGCATCGTTATCTACAATTAATGTCATTGGTGCTATGTTGTACAACAAAAAATGTGCGCAGTAGGTGGCGCTAAATTGCCAAAAAAAGTGTTTTTCGACTTTTTTGTCCTGAAATTTTCATTTTTCAGTTACGGTTCACATAGAAAAATTGTTCCTTTTAATTTTATGAACAACTTTTATTTCAACATTTTTTTCATACAACTTACCGTTTCAGAGCTGCAGCTTGTTAAAGTGAAAATTCCACTCTAATTATTGCTGCTTGTATTAACGTCTGCCGACCTCGGACACCCACGTGACGCACATCATCCACAACAAACTTGTCAAAAATAAAACAAACCTACTGTGCACATTTTTTGTTGTACGACATAGCACCAATGACATTAATTGTAGATAACGATGCCCTCTACATTTTTTGTTCGATAAATTTTTCTGTAAAATGCATTGTTTTCGAGAAAAATGCATTTCAAAATATTTTTTTGAGTTTTTTTTGAATATTTGAACAGGTAGCAGGTGACCATCGCCAGGTAAGCTTTCTTTCATCATTCTTTAACGACTCACCAAGTTTCATCACTTTGGAGTGATTTGCAGAGTTATGACTTTTTTTTCGCCAGATTGACTGTACTACTCACATTTTCCGGTTAACTGCGATTTTTGCCCACAATCAGCTTTCGTACACCTGTTATCTTATCGTTCTGTGACACCTTTCCAATTTCTCACATATCTAAGTTCTTCTTATGCTCTGCCTTCTCAACTGCTCTTTAACTTATTTTTATTCTGCAAAACATTTTATTTTGATTAATTTTTACTGTTCTTTTGTATTTGTTACTCTCGATTTCTACCCCTACGCAAAATAGTTCGCCCAGTCGAAAATTTCTTTAAAAAAGTGTCATTAAATTTAATTATTATTTTAACCCAATTCTTTTCGGGAAGAATTTTTTTCTAGTACCTTATTCTACGAAAGGTTGATTATTAATTTATGGTAGCTTGAACACCGAAGCTCTAAGTATATTAGAGCAACAGTCGAGGAAATAAAATTTTAATCGAGGAATTGACTTTTAATTAAAATCGTGCTTAAAATTATTAAGCCCTAAAAAGAAAAAAAGTGACATGTTTTCTAAATTAGTAGTTAATGTAGATGAAAAATATTTAGTTTACGAACTTAAGGAAATTAAAATATTAAAATTATAAGCGACTAAACTTAAAAAATCGAATTTGTGAAATTAGCAAAAAACTTTTTTTTTCACCACGACAATTCTTCTTTGCCATTAGCAAATATAGCTTATAGAAACAATACAGAATATTCGTCTTTAATTATTTTGTACATAATTACTCCCCCCCCCCCCAGTTAATAAAGCAACTAAAAGCCTAATTAATACACCTCTTCCTACCAGAAAGTCTAATACAAATTTGACGTACTTTCCGTATATTTCCGTGTACACGGAAATTACACGACAATTTGAGGGTGGTAAATAGACACTGCCTTTTTATAATGCATAACAATATCTTTCTACCAGGAACTTAAAATCTCAATAGTAAATAAAAGAAACACTTTATATTGGGTATCCGTTGAATACAAAAACCTCGTTTCGGGGTAGCTCCATGTAAGTGGATAAAGACCCTAAGCTCTACAATAGTTTTAAAAAATAAAAATAAGCCATAAATACTTAGAGGAATATTTTAAAACAATAATAAATGTTTTACTTGAAATGATTTTTTGTTGGTATTTTTGTAAAAACATTTTAATTTTTACATAATACGCACAGGTTTGATAATGTTAATTTAATGAGCAATATCTGAATATGTCAATATTATACTGAGTAAATTTTTCGTTATTGAATAGACTACAAAATGCTTTTACATAATTTAAACAAATATAGTTTGGTTTTATTGAACGAATAAGTGTACACAAGATTTTATTTGCGTGTATGAGGAGAGTGATTCTCAATTGCACATGGTTGTTGCAAAAAGCAGCTGACGCTTACTTAAATTAGAAAAAAAAACATTTTTAACATGCGTTTATTATAAATCTCCTATTTAACTTATTTCATATAGGGTACGTTCTGTGACCTAACATTTAATCTAACCTAATAAAAATTCTCATCGTCGCATCAAAGATTTCGCTCAGCATTAATATTGATTTTTACGTTCGCGAAGTCGCTTTGCAATTTAAAACACAAAAACCTTTAGAAATATATTTTCATACCTATAAAGCATAATCACCAAAATTCCCTATTAATAGGAACCACACGTACACACCTGGTATTCAAATTTCGTTAAATTAATGTCCCTACCAATCAACATGGAATAGCTTGCGTGTCTAAAGCGTGAGAACTCGATCAATATAATATGTAGTGCGATACGCAACAGATGAGAGCTTTCAAGTTTAATTTTCTCTTTCCAAAAATACTGGAATACTTTCCTGGAAATGGTTTTGCGCAAACCCCATATTTATAAATGTGTATATTCATCCTGGGGTAGATTACGTCAAAATACACGTGGAAATACGTTATATACCCTTCAGTTTTGATGGTGTCACTCTGCGCATTTACCTTCCAGAACCACAACGTTGTTTGGTTTCTACTTGATTTTCATTAAATCTGAGCATTTTTAAAACTATTTTATGTTACTATTTTAAGCTAGTGGATAAATAGTTTAAGTATTAATTTTAGATTGTAGGTAAATAATAGCTTAAAAATAAAATGTAAATGAAGTTTGCATTGATAAAGGCATAATATTGCTTCCTAATTTTTCTGTTGCATTTTAACCTTTGAATTAAACAAAATCAAATGAATGAAACGTCAAGAGATTATTCAAATTTTTGCTTACAAAAATGTTGAAAGCATAGCTAGAAAACAATTTTATAAGATTGACTACATTTAAAGCTAAAGAAACATTTTGCAAGAGCAAATTCGATTGTTCTCCAACTAATTAGGTCTTATGAAGAAATATTAGTAATTTAGTTAGTTCTAACGTGGGTTCTATTCTACCTGTAAAATTAATCCCCACCTACCTAATAAGTACTTCATGACTCATATTGGAACTTTTAATAGTACTATTTAACACTATTTAATGAATATTATTAGTTGTTTAATATAAACAATAGTTCATGAAATTATTATAAACAATATTTTGCAATATTATTTCATTATTCTTTATTTTAAACAATATAAAAAGTGCATTATTAAATGAATAGTTGCATGACTTTTCTTATGAAAAAAATGACAAAAATTGTTATTGATTTTATAGTTCAAGTTAACCTGGTTTGCAATTGAAACACAGGAAAGATCCAGAGTAAACCGGCAGAAGCCGTGTGTAAATAAAACAAAAACAATAAATAATAATGATAATAATAAGAAAAAGATAGACATAAAGTCACTTCATTATAAACAAGTGAAATCTATCAGAGAATACTTCTATAGCAAAGAAGATAACTCTCCATTGCATGCAGCAGTGATCAAAGCCGACAGCAAACAAACACCACTTGATTTGCACAACAGAATGCTGGATAATACCCTTAACATAGCCACACACACAGATAAACAGCAAGCATGGTCACAGAAGTCTCTCCACGGAAGACATTACGCTGACTTGAACCAAAATCATGTCGACAAAGATGCGTCGAACGCTTGGCTCAGTCGCGGTGACTTATTCCCTGAGACGGAGGGATTCATGCTTGCTATACAAGACAAAGTCATTAGCACGAGGAATTATAGGAAACACATCCTTAAGGATGCGGCAGTTCAGGACGACACGTGTAGACTTTGTCATTTAGCTTCTGAAACAATAGAACATATAACGGCTGGATGCAAACTCCTTACTCAAACAGATTACTTGCATAGGCACAACCAGGTCTGCAATGTCATACACCAACAGTTAGCCCTAAAACACAACCTTATTACACCCGCCACATACACACCATATTACAAATATACACCAGACAGTGTTCTTGAAAACTCCACACATAAAATATATTATGATCGGTCAATAATAACGGATCGGACAATACACCACAATAGACCGGATATTACTCTCATAGATAAACACAGCAAAACAACATACCTAATTGACATTGCAGTACCTAACACCAACAATGTGCAGAACACTTTTAGGGAGAAGATTACGAAATATACAGATTTGGCACATGAGGTGCAGCGGATGTGGAAAATGGACAAAGTGACTATCGTGGCAATCATCTTGTCTTCCACAGCCGTTGTACCGAAAACACTAACCACAAATATACAAGCACTAAGGTTACATAAAAACCCTACACACACACTACAGAAAGCGGTTGTTCTTAACACTTGCCGAACGGTTCGCAAATTCCTGAAGTACGGAAAGGACGCTTCAGACAATACATAAGGACATAACGAACGAATGACAAATCCCCGAAGTCTTGGCAATACGCCCGACGTAGGGGGAAACTACCGCCGCGCCGGCTAAAAGCCGAGATGACACGCGTCAAAACAGAAAAAGAATAATGATCATAAATATCTCAGTATCTCACCGTCTGTGCACCTGGCTTGAAACAATGGGACGCCATAAACTCTTTCACATGTTTCAGTGTAACCTTTTCAGTTGTGATTTTTAGATCGAACGCTTGAACCAGACGATATAGGTTAGTTTTAGGGATCAGGAACCTTTTGGCAGCCGATAAAACTGACATTCCATCAATTTTTATCAATTTTAGTACATCCACTCCACTAAATTTTCATACGTTTGTGGCTCGAAATTTGTTTTCCTTTGGTAAATCCGCGGCATAGTGTCTCAGAACTACAAAAAATATTTTTTTTAAATATTAGTTAACAAACAATGGATTTTAGTCAAGAAAAAGGCGATATCAAGCATTATTACATTTCTCGGTTCACCCAGAATAGATTTCCCGCTTCACCCGAAATGCACTTTTTTTAAATAAACACGTGGTTTATCCATAATTATCAAATAATCATAAAATCCTTTCACACCCTTATAGACAACTTCCTAACGAATACTTTTCTTCAACTTACCTTTTATTTGTTCATAAAAACCATAAAATTAAGTGCCTCTAAATCTTGATCGAAAAAAACTTTGGAAACCACTGATTTTTATAAATATTCCTCACGAAGTGAATAATGCTCGAAGTTACTTCGAACTGCCATGAAATATTGTTCTTAGTCATCCCAAATATGAAAACTCTCATGTTACCAACTTAATAATAAAATAAACCCTTTGAAACGCCATTTCCCTATTCACCCGCACTTCCCACAATACCCGACTCTCCCCTATTATTATTCTATTTAAAAAATTCTTCCGCTGGTGATGTCGTCTTGAATTAATAAAAGAGTTTCAGACAACGCGCTATAAAGTATAAAATAATATTTAACAAAACAACTACCTCCATACAATGAGATGCATTCAATTTATACAAACATACATATATGCATATTAATCTTACTTTGTCATGATCTCGAATGCAGAAACGTTTAGATAGTTTTATGTGATACCTTTCTTTGTGGATAGGTTGTTATTTTGTTTGTTTAATTTGCTTAGATTTCACAATGTCGTAACAGCCATGAAATTCAATATTATTTTACTTATTTAAGCCGGTTAGATTTTTTTTAAAAACTATTTTATTTTCTCTTTTAAGTGTCTTTCCGATATGCTACTCGAAAAAGTCACCTCACTCGAACAAAGCGGTTGAAACAGTTCCAATGGTAGTGCAATCTACAGTGGCGTAGTAAAAAATACAAAATTTCATATAACATTTTATCTGATAATTAATTTTTGTAACGTATGTTAACAAAATTGAAGATCAATAGAAAAAACCTCTCAGAAAGAAATTCTGTTTTCTTGACGCGTCATCTTCGAGATAGCATGAAGTCGCGCATGGAAAAACCGTAAAATCGAAACCGTTTAAGTTGTGTTAAGTAGGCTATGTGAAGTTTGAATTTACCGGGAGCAGAGCGGACAAGGTTTGTATAAATCACGTGAGCGAATATCATTTAGAGCATTCAGTGTATTAAATCACTTCAAAAGCCCTTCTGAGTTTTCAGTTTATTAAAGCACATTTTTAAACTTTGATAATAGCAAAAAATGTGTTGCTGCAGTTACCGAGAATTATTCAAGGTTAGTTTTCAGAGCTCATCCAAAACCACCGTAAACCAAGGGCAAAATGGTCAGAATGTCGGGAAAGTTACATTGCTTCTTATGGGAAAGTCAGGCACTTTTTAATTAATTTCTTTGTAACGCCTAAAGTGATCGATCCCGGAAAAATTGTCTTCTAGTGTCATTAAGTAAACATAATATATATTTATAATAGTGTTTGTGCAGTGTGTTTAAGAAAGTGTAACAATTTTTTAGTCTGGACATTAATAAAAAGGAATTTAAAGCAAATCGGCTGCAACCAGTCATGCTCGGTGCATGCCTTTCTGACTGCGTTTTTGGTGAATTGGAAAATTTTTCCTGTTTAAATAAGATATGTCAGTACTTCTGCTTACCAAAATGGATATATTTTTAGATAACTAGATACAGTAGTATGTGTACAAGACTAAAAAAACAATTTTTAATAGAGTGAGTAGTTTTGGCGGTAGGTCGGTGTTAAGAAAAAATGAGCCATTATTTGCAATGTAAATTTTAAGACTATTTACGACCGCATAGAAAATGGCTTTTAGTTTACGGTAGTTTTGGCTCATCTCGTACTATTTTGATGCAAGTTATTATCCACATTGTTTGTGCACTTATGTGGCGATGTGGTAACAATGCCAATGCATACTATTTGTCTGTTCAGACAACTTAACTCAATTGCGTATATTTCTTTGATTCGATATATTTCTATATAGAGTTCGAAAATCCTCAAAATGGATACGTGGTTAATCAAGCGGCCAAAAATCTCGGATAATCGAGAAAACGATATTGAAAATAGAGCACAATCTGTTGACTCAACGAGAAAGGTCAACGATGATGGTAAAAGTTTACTTTAAGTAAAAGAAAAACGTTCATATGTTTTTATTTGTTGTATTATCATTGAGTTTTCCCTCCTCGAACAACATGGACGTTAATAGATTCAAATGGTTGCAGCTGTGAATTGCGGGGAATTTGGAATAGGAAAAAGCCTGATCTCTGGGATATTTTCTGATTGTGAAGCGCTTTATATTCCATTTTTATAGTATGTTATAGGTTCTAAATTAACTTAGTTGGATCAGTCTTAGCCCACTACTCGGAGTTCCTAATTTCAAATCTGAAGGCTGGAGATTGTTTTTTTTAACTAGTGAATAAAATTATTTACTTAAACAATTTTTGTACAATTATATTAATTTTGAGACATGAAATATAATTAACGGAAAAAATTATAAACGTCCTTTGAGCCCAGACAGATTAGTGTTTTACTGTTTCACATTCCCCACAGTTAACAGATCCGACTTCGGAAGCGTTCGTGTCGTTAGACGAAGGCTTATATTATGAATGATTATTTATCAATTTATAATACAATATTTTCCGTATTTCGTATACTTATTAACTGCATGTAAATGTCAATATATTGGTGTCTTTAGGTTTAGGATCTAATGAAGACCTAAAAGTGTGCCTACAAGATATCGCTGTTCATTTTGAAAAAAAGCTAACAGATGAAGAGAAGTATCATATCCTGAATATCCAGATGAGGTCCACGTATTTCCAGCCAGTGGTCCGAGAAACCTGAAATTTCAAAAAAATGCCAGAAAGAATTCACTTGGTTGGTATATTCTGAGAAGCTAGATGGAGCATTCTGCCATTTCTGTATTTTCTTTACTCCGAAGGAAGTAGAAAAAGGAAGTCATACACCTGTCAACAATCGCATTTCGTCGGTGGAAAGACGCCAAAGAAACATTTCGAAACCATCAAGATCTGGAATACCATAGAGCTGCAACTGTGTCAGCACAAAATTTCATGGATGTGCAAGAAAAGAAGATTGTTGGTATAAATTTACAGTTGGACACTATAAAAAAGGCTACAATCCAACGTAATCGAGAAATTTTGAAATTGATAGTTAAAATCGATAGTTGCCGATTCATCGGCAGACAATAAATCGCATTGAGAGGACATCGTGATGCTGGCCCCATTTCTCTGCAAACTCCACTCCATAACGACCTCAACTTTAAGTCTCTCTCTCCTGCGATTCCGGATGAATTCTGTTGACAGTACTTTGTTGCAACATCTTGTTCAGACAGGACCGTCGAAAAGCCGTGTAACAAGTTACACTAGTCCACAAATTCAAAACGAACTCATCGAAATTTGTGGAAACATAATCCTTGAAAAACTTGTTTCAAAAGTCAACAAAAGCGAATGCTGCACTATTCTTGCAGATGGAACAACAGATATTACCGGCACAGAGCAATACTCACTATGTTTCCGCTATACAGAAAAAATGAAGGAGAATGTATTTTGCGAGAAGATTTTTTTACGTTTATACCAATGCAAGACACCAGTGGTAGGGGACTCGCGACATCTTTGTTAGATGTTTGTAAAAAATTGAACATCCGTCTCAATTTTTTAGTCTCTCAGGGCTACGATGGTGCTGATGTGGTGAGTGGCGAATGGAATGGTTGTGCTGCGGCAACGGAACAATATCCATCTGCACTGTATGTTCATTGCGTTAGCCATTCGTTAAATTTGGCAGTTGGTCAAGCATGTTCGATCTCCTTCATAAGGAACTGCCTTGGGTCGATAAAACAGATCACTCCCTTCTTCAGACATTCTGCAAAACGCGAAGCTATCCTGGCAGACTTCATTGATTCTGTGGATTACCCAACAAAAAGAGAACGCCTACAAACGTCCATAAGTTTTTGAAGATCGGAGCCACCTTAGCAGTGACCATTGCTAGCAACGAGAGGAGTTTTTCAACTTTGAGACGTATGAAAGATTGGCAGAGAAATGCAATCGAAGAAGATGGACTCAACGGTCCTGCATTTTTGAGTATTCACAGAGAAATTGATGTAACGGCTGAGGAAGTTATAAACAGATTCGCTCAGAAAAATAGAAAATTTGATTTGTAATGATGTAAACTGATGTAGATGTAACTAATGTTGAATAAATTGAATTCCTTTGTAGCACTGCGATTTATCTCATCCCGAATATAACAATCATGGAATAGCTAAAGCCAAGGAAATAAAGAGAATTAATGATAAAAATATTAAATTTAGTTTACAAAGTTGATGTAAATAATTGAAATAATTCTATAGAAACTTGATTTACAATTTAAATATATATTCTAAATTCTATTATAATTTACTTATCCCCCCCCCCCCCCCAAAATTTCTTACTACGCCTCTGCAATCTATACAAAGAAAACAGAATCATCCAAATCCAGCCACACATTACGAACACTGACGCCCCTTTTCCATACCCTCATCATAGATGCAACATAACATAATGTAACGTGCACGAAGTAGGCCACGAAAAGGGAAATAGTCAACCGTGTAATGCGCATGTCCCAGGTGGCCAGAAATCAAGAAAAGGAACTGTCAAACGGAGAAAGTCAAGGACGACTCGAACCCATGGTGAATATGTGAGGTGAAAATGTGTAACGGAAATATCTAGAACTAAGTGACTGAACTTTATAGAATTAAGCTAAGTAGTATAAATAGGGCTGAGCAGTAGCCTAGGCAGTTTTAGTCGTGATTTAGACTGCGAAGTGTTTAAATGTGATAATGCGAATAGTCAGTTGTATTTTAACCAGTGAAGCGATCGGTATTAATCATTAAAGTGAAACGTAATATTGTGAAGAGAATATTGTCAAGAAAATTGTGTATAGAATTAATCGATAAAGTGAATAAAAATTGTGGGAATTTCTGACTGTAAATTAGTGTCTTAATTAATCCGTCAAGCTTGAACAGCCCCAATAATGTTACAATAATAAACGAGTCATCCATAACAAAAGGCATTCCATTAAAATCAGCATACTTCACCCCACCACAGGTGCAACATTTTTCTTTTAATAGCAACAAAGAAGAATCATACAATGCAACATGCACCATGTTATGTTCGTTTATTTGCGTAAAGATGCATCGACCTGAAAGAAATTGGAAATTATATTAAAATAAAAATACAACAATAAGTTACTTATCTTGTGTCCTATGTCCGATAATATGTGTCCTCTCGTAGTTGAATGATGCTGCAAGTAAATTAATTTTATTACATTCCAGAAATAATGTTGAATTACCTACTTAGGAGAAAATTACGAGAATATGATATGCGGCTTCTGTTGTCCGAGGAATGTATCTGCAAAAGATTCCTTAGTATATGATATACCAGAGAATACTTACTTTAATGACGTGAACCGTCCAGCTGAACTACATTTTGAATAGTATAATATGCAATTGCACCTCAGGCGCACGTATACCGAACTGCACCGTCCCAGATGATAGGAAGGTAGGGTACCTTCGTTAAAAATTGCGACATCCTATCCAAGGAAAATCGAATGTCTAGAAGTATTTACCTAGAATTAAGATAGTTTAAGTTAATTGAAATTTACTTTTTAAATTGGAATATTTACCTTTGAATATTTACCTTTGTCAAGATCTTGTAAAGCAGACAGGGCTATGCATGGGACTTTTACTAGAAAAGAATATTATTAATTAAATGCTATGCAGTACTTATCGGATAAGCAAAGAATAGTAAAAATAATCAAAAGAAGATTAAATCATGAAGTATTACTTACCTGAGCTGGGCTTTTCTTTCGGAATCCTCGATCACTACACTTCTAACCTCGCACTACAGCCAAAAACATTTTACGACTCACTCTTTATGTTCCCGACAAAATTTATTAAATATTCGGTTGGTTCCCAACCCAAGGGAAGGATCAAAAACAAGAATTAAAAAGAAAACGATATATTTGAAAAAAAATCAGAGCACGTGCACGATACCTGTGAACAAAATCTTTTCTTGCAAAATTCACATCGAAAACGAATTTTGCGGATGACGAGCAATATACCACAGAAAAGCTAAATAAACATAGATAATTTTGAATGAAAATTTTATAAATTATTAATGAAAATTTCAATCCGATTGGAATCGGTACGGACCGCTTTGGATATTGGACTAGATTTTTCCAAAAATTTCCAATAGGGGGCAAATTTTAATAAAAGAAAGCCTTGGTATGTGAAGGGTCCCTTTTTCCGAATTAAGCCCCAGAGTGAAAGTTGAGTGTCCAAGAAGTGAAAGTTTAAAGAAAATTTAAATAAGCCAGAAGAATAAAAACAAAGTGAAAATAAGTCAAAATTTAAAAGGACAAGAAGAAAGCGGTAAAGGAAAATAAAAGGAAGGAAGTGTAGCGTGACAGGATGAGAAAAGGCAATCCTCGCCAGGAGTAAAACGAAGTCGGGGACGAAAAAGAGGAAGTTAATTTTGGGAGAAGCGAGGAGAAGAAAAGATTAGTATTGCCTATTTTTTTTAAAAATTTGATGTATTTACGTATCTGTTTTTTTTGAATATTATTAAACATTCATTGCACTGTCTTGCTCATTAGGGCGATCGCTTACATGCATTAATACATTATATCGATTTATTTTATTTAAACATCCTAGTTATGACACTTTGAGAGATTGTTTGCGTTAATAATAATATAACACGTGAAATGAATATATAGTATAGTTATTTTTTGGTGGAAATAAATTAGTGCTTTTTTCTAATTGTTTTTAATCAATACATAACCCCGTCAACAAGTTCGTGCACTTACAAGGGAAAAAACCACGTGGCGCCCATTATTATTGTTTTTGGAAAGTCGGTTGAAAAGCTACTGCCGGTTTCGTTGTGCCATTGTTGCCATTAGGAATACAATAAAATAAATAAATAATAATATATAAATATAATAAATAAGACAAAATCGCACGTTAAGTGGGATTTCACAGCAAAATCGGAATTATGTAGATTTGTCTTTTCCTCCCTTACAGAATTCTTTCCTCTTTCAAACGCCACCACCATGGCTTGGTAAGTGTAATTTACTCGTTTTGTTATAAAACGCAAAACCTCTTGCTACACATTTGGGTATTCCGTTTCTCAGTCCTCCTGGTGCCGGAGTGCGTTTTTCTTGCTCAAAACGGGACAATCCAAAAATGTTGTTTGTTCTTTTGCAACCTTCGTGGCTTGAGTAAGTATTAATTGTCGATTTACTACACTTGATACTGATAATTTGTATCAGCAATAATGCATGTTTATTACCTCTCCCTCAGTTTACTTTTGCTAACCCAGAATTCAATTATGTCTGGATTAGATTCAAACTCCATCAACACATCACATACAGCTTTTTATATTAGGAACGCGGATTACTGCACTGTATTTATCTCAAACATTAGTAAATATAACTATAAGTAATACATAAGTACTACTTTATTCTTCACAGCCTCAAAAGTGTAAGACAAGAAAACACCAATCCGTAAGATAACGGCTATGCTTTGGCCATCAAATAGATAGAAGCTGCCTGCTAGCCTTATAAATTGCGTCAATCAGAGGAATCGAGACGGATCTCTTTGAAAGTGAAGAGTCCTTGCAAGTCTGTTATTCATAGAGTTAAACTCAATTTTGACTAAAGGTTTTTATTAGCTAAAAGAGTTTTTATTAATGAAAGGTTTTTTGTTAAAACTGTAAAAAATAATTTTTCGTATTCATCTATACCGCCACTCATTTATACAAGGCCAATCTGTTGGCTTCTTAAATTGTTGCCATCTTATCTCATCGCCCTATATGCACTCTTAACTGCCGCTGTACTACTACTACTACTGACGGTTCGCCTTTGATATTAAAATGCTGTGCGTCTTATTTAGCCAAACCTTTGCACAACCTTTCCTACTTTTGGTATACAAGAGAAATGTTTTCCCACAGCCTACTCTAGCTACAAGCCCGGAAAATATGACAGTTCGGCCAGTTTACCACAAAGCGTTTCGTCATTTTTTCATTTTTCTTGTATCACAAGAGACGGAGTTGGATCAATACGTTGAGCGGCAAGACCGACATGCCATGGGTCCCGGGTTCGAGACCAGATGACCCCGTGAGCTTTTATTAAGAAATTAAAATAATCCACTCCGTCTCTGGGCTGTTGTCTAGCTCGCAGCAATGCAAAAACAAAACTCAAGTTTCCTCACTTCCCTTACCATGATTCCCTTCCGGCAAAAACCATGCTAACGCATCAAAGGGTAGTCCCCTAGGATTTCGCCACATGGTATATAAAAACAAAATCACAAATTAATCAATCTTTGCATACAAATAAAACTGCACATTTTCCTTATCACTACTAAAGAGAAATCCTAGTGTTATTGACGCATTTTAAGTTGTTACGCTTCCAATTTTTTTGTACCGAAAATGTAAAAGATTTAATTAGAAAAGAAAATCAAATAAAACAAAAAAAATTTACCTATTTGTTGGTGTTCTGTTCTATCCTAAATATAGAAGTGGTGCTGCAAAAGATCTCATTTATTTACAGATATGCACTAAAATACACAAAAATACTTACTAAGGAAGAACAGCATAAACATTAAAGTTATTTTTGGGACGCTTCCAATTTCTTTCGGCCGTCCTTTACATATCTACCAAGTTCACACATATATGAACCTTGAAAATTACAGCGAATCGCAAGCATTCCATTGAGAGATAACTTATCAAGACGACAAGACGTTCCTGTTGCGATAACGACGAAACACGGGAACCACCCACTTGATCAATTATGCACCCTGGAAATACAACTCGGTGATCTGTGGATTAACTGCTAAATGAAAGTAGGTAAAATTCTCACCTACTAGTTATAACTGTCAAAATTTATGGATGGGGACTGGATACCGGAAAAGATAGAATAGTGTAAGGAAATCTTGGATAAAGTTTAGGGAACGTTACAATAAATTTTATAATTTAAAATTTTGCTAGTAATTAAAATAACGTTGTAATATTTAATAATTTTGGCCTAAAATATAATAAGTCAGAAAAAAAGTATACTTAGGATAATTAGGAGTTACAAAAAAAAGGAGATGAATTAATTACATATTGTTGTATAGGCATAAAAATAAGGACAGGGAATTAACTGGAAGTATTTTTAACCGACTTCCCAAAAACAAAGAGGTTCTAAGTTCGACGCGTTTTTTTTTATGTCTGACCGGGCATTACTTCGTAACGCGTCGACCGTTTTTGATTGATTCTTTTTTTGTTGGGTAGAGTACGTTCACCGATTGGTACCATGTCAAAAAAATTTTTGGTAGTGTAGGGGTGGGGGTGAAACCTAACTTTGTAACGCGTGGTACGATTTGGATGGTTCTTTTTTTGTTGTACAGAGTATGATCCCCCATTGCTAATAGGAGAAAAAACCATTAGCCTAGGGTGGGGGGAGGGGGGAGGGATAGTCTAACTTTGTAACGCGTGGACCGATTTGGATAAGTCTTTTTCTATTGGGTAGAATATGATCCTTGGTTGATACTACGAGAAAACAAATGTTGCTGTGGTGGGGGTGGGAGAAGGGGGTGGAACCTAACTTTGTAACGCGTGGATCGATTTGGATGGTTCTTTTGCTGTTGTATAGAGCGTGATCCCACATTGCTAATAGGGGAATAATTTGGTACTATGGTGGTGGTGGGGGAGGGGGAGGGGTAGAACCTTCGTAACGCGTGAACCGATTTCGATGATTCCTTTTCTGTTCGGTAGAGTATGTTCCTTGATTGATACCATGAGAAAAAAAGTTTAGTGGAATGGGGATGGGGTAGGGGGTTAAAACTAACTTTTAACGCGTGGACCGATTTGGATGGTTCTTTCTTCGTTGTATAGAGTAGAAGACACTAAAAAGTGAAAAATAAAATAGTTTTTAAAAAAAAAAGTTGAACCGACTTCACAAAAAGCGCTAAAAAGCATAAAATAATTTTTAGTTTTATATCTATTACGACATTTTGAAGTTGGTGCAAATTAAACAAATAAAACGTGTGTCGACATTTTTCGTCATCGGAGTTTTCTTTTGTTTGAAAATAAGAGAAATATTAGTTTTGAGTTGAAATAAAAATTAGTTGAAATTTTGGTTTATCTTAAATAACATATTTTGTTTTTATTTGAGTGTGTGGACTCTTAAACCATGTGGCGCCCAATCCTTCAAAGTGGAAATAAGGTAACTTTCGTATATTTTTTTTAACCCACCCCTCACCTGAGCGAGCCAGTTACGCCATTTGGGGATGTAACAAGAATTTTGGCGACCAACGTGGGGCCAGAATATAATCTTAAAGTATTAGGGTTTGAGAAAAATAGGACTCATAAATAAACGCAGTAGTGAAAATAATTGACAGTATCAAATTTGCCTCGTTCGATTGGAGTTAAAAGTTGTTCTGATGAGTGATTTTAAATTCAGCAAATTCTTTCGCAAGCGCGTGTGTAAAGAGGTGAAAACTTTGATGATCACATTGATCAGAAGTAGTAGCAACATTGTCTCGCAAGTTTGTAAAATTTTAGCAACAATATCATTCTTTTTTGCAACAGACGCTAAAAGTCGCATATAGCAACAGACGCTAATCGAAAACGTGTACTCACCAATTAAATAAAATGCTTTATATCCATTTTTAACTATAGTTCTTCGATACCACATACTGTTGATATTATATCCACACTCCACTTGATACGATATCCATATCTTAAAAATATTTTACACTTGTGAAGACTTTCACTAAAATATTTTACATATTTTTGGAATTTTTTTTGATAAACGTAACACAGCAGTATAAAAACAAATTCTATCATTATTCCTTCAAAATTACAAGCACATTATTTTAATTCTATTTATTTTTTTGTTTTAAATATTAATACTAATTTGATTGATATTTAGTTTAACACACGATAATTCCACCGCCCAAATGCAACTAAATTTCGCAGCCACTCACAATCGGATGTTACTTAATAACTAGTGAGCAATGGAAGCCAAGAGAATTTAAGAGCGTCATTTTTGGGTTTATAATAGCTGAATCTTATTATATTCTCAGCTGTGAGTTCAGTTTCAGCTTATATCTTTGCCACATATTTTGTAAACAAATATACGTAATAGCCTCAACTCTCTTCCTCCACTTGTCAAAAAGTGACTTTGTAGAATTGCTTTTAGAGTTTTTTTTTGCTCGCATGATAATGAGACAATCAGTAATTATAAGTTTTGCTCTTTTGGATTGTCTTGTAAGCATAAATTCATTTAATTATTTTGATTTCAGAATTAAAGTATTTTTGATTTTGTTATGTTTTAAGGAGTTGCGTATGATTATAAATTTTTTTTGTAAATTAACTGTCCACTTGTATTTGGGATTAAAAGATATATTTCCATAGTATGCATATAGACCTGCAGGGCCGCCGAGAGGGGGGGCGAATTGGGTAAACCCCCCGGGCCCGGACTTTCAACTTTTCGTCATCAAAGTCATCAAGAGAAAATTTTTTCCATTTTAATTATATATAAAAAAAATTGTTTACAATCGAAAAAGTGTAATATACTAGACAGATTTTAAGTTGAAAGTCACTCATTCGATTGTATATGTGCCCGTAGACGCATAGCCCCGGGCCCGAAGCTCCTTTCGCGGGGGCCCGTATGTGGTACCCTCCCGGGCCCGAATTTTGTCTCTACGGGCCTGTAGACCTGCGTTGATAATTAATAAATAATATTTACCTCTTAGAAGTTTGTTTGTTAGGTTAGCAACGAACGTTAGTATACGCTCAAGCTCTATAAAGTTTCATATAACAAGAGACAAGATGGAAATAAATCGACTGTGTCAGGGCGAACTTGCCTATGAGTTGGATATAAGGGGTATGCCCTTAGGGAAAGTTGAAGAAATGAGGTCGTCTCTTCGACCAGCCCTAAGATTAGAGAGATCAGGAAAGAAGTTAATTTTAGATTGCTACCCAATCCCTTTTGAAAAAGACCCAATCCCTTTTGAGAAAGAGGTTCTTAAAAAGAAAGTAGCAGAAATCCAGGCATTATTGGCGGAATTAACTGACGGTATCGGCTCAAATGAATATAAGAAATTAGTAACAAAAATTGAGTGGGCCTTGGGTAGAGTTAATAGAGCGGTAGCAACAGATGAAGAGCAGAAGAACTAAAAATCTAAAGTTCGGCAGAATTAATAACGGCCATGGGCTCCATGTCAGAAGGATCAGAAAACGAGGAGGGTAAGGAATCTAACGCTAGTGATGAGACTTATAGGTAAACAACTATAGCTAGGAGTCCTCGTCCTAGAGTTGCGTTATGTAAATGGGACATTAAGTTTTTCGGGGAACATGGGCAGTCCCTGAATTCGTTCTTAGAGAGGGTGACAGAAATTGTCGAAGCCAGAGGCGTAAGCATGATCCACTTTTTCGGTCGGCTCTGGACCTCTTTTCTGGTCGTTCCTTAAATTGGTACAGGGCAAACAAAGCTTTGTTTCACTCCTGGTCTGATCTTGTGATAGAATTAAGGAAGGAATTTTTGCCGTCAGACTACGACGAAAAGCTTTTAGAAGGGAAAGATGAGACTGTCGGCACTTTCGCGGCTATAATATTAAACATGTTTTCCCGTTTGACTTCACCACTATCAGTGGAGGAAAAACTAAAGGTCCTTAAACGCAATATACGTCATTTTTATCAGACGCAGTTGGGTCTTACAGTAATTAAAACCATAACAGAACTAGTAGATCTAGGCAGAAGACTAGAGTCAGTGCGTACTTCTGTAGAGTCGTTTGCTCCTCCCCCATCTAGGCGAAATAACAGTCTCCTCGAACCAGATCTTGCATATGTCGCCACCGAGCGGACAGAAGTCGCAACAGAGAACAATTCGGCGGCCTCTCATAATCCCTGACCCACTCCAAAGTGTTTTAAATGTGGTAAAAGGGGACACTTTGCGCGATTCTGTAGAAAAAATGTACGATGCTTTGGTTGTGGAAATTTGGGGGTTATACGCCCCAATTGCAGAAATTGTACAAGGGAAGCAGGCAGGGTAGCGTAGGCACTACTCAGCACAGTTTCGAGCTCACCTAATCCCAGACAATCCGATGTGGCTAAGAATGCTATGTATGATAGAGATGAAACAGCTTTAAGTTGTGGAGACGCCTTTAACACATTGTTGGATTATATCTTCTCGAAAGTTAACGGAGATGGGCGTCCACACCTTGAAGTCCTTGGTTGGAAATTATTCGAGAAAATGACATTAAATATGCGAAAGACGAATGCTCAAAATGTTGTCTTGGCTGATGCCAATACAATTAGAAGGTCGTGTTAAAATTATTGAGGTTCTAGTTATTCCTACACTTACTCAAACTTCTATTATTGGAATCGATTTTTGGCAAAAGTTCGGTATATAAGCAGATCTTAAAGAAAACTCCTGGAGACTTAGCATAAAAAGTGAAGAGTATCATCTGAGCGCACTCGAAAGTCACTCCAAACTAACGTCTGAGCAGCAGAAGGAACTCAACAAATTTATTCAAAGCGCGGAAAGAAAAATGGGGAAAGGCATCGGTTGCACAGATCGGGTTGAACATGTAATTCGCACAGAGTCGCCTCCAATAAAACAGAGGTATTACCTTGTCTCACCCGCGATTCAGAAAGTGATAGATGCAGAGCTAAATAAAATGTTGGAAGAAGGTATCGTCGTGCCGTCGGAAAGTTCTTGGGCTTCGCCAGTGGTGATGGTGAGAAAGAAAGACGGATCCTTTCGTTTCTGCGTGGATTTCCGCAAATTGAATAAGGTAACCGTAATGGACGCATATCCATTACCATACGTGTCAGCTACACTTAATAAACTACGAGATGCAAGATATATGTGTCGCTTGACATTAAATCTGATTTTGGGAAAGTACCGGTGGAAGAAAATTCTAAAAAGTATACGGCTTTCACAGTGCCTAATAGAGGCTTATTTCAGTTTAAAAGGATGCCATTCGGGTTAGGTAACTCGCCTGCTACCTGGTAATGAATTATAGATAAAGTTCTTTCTGGAAGCCTCGATAGTCATGTATTTGTATACCTGGATGACGTTATTGTCATCACGTAAACGTTTGAACAGCACTTGAAGGTCCTAGGTGAAGTATTGGAAAAACTGCATAAAGCGGGCTTAGTCATCAATTACGAAAAATGCGAATTCTGCCGGTCAGAATTAAAATATTTAGGATATGTTATCGGCGAACATGGTCTGCAAGTTGATCCGGAAAAAGTAAATTGTATTCTGGAAATATCGAGTCCGAAAACTGTTCCCGAAATTCGTCGATTTGTTGGTATCGTATCTTGGTACCGTAGATTCATACTGAATTTCTCATCATTGTTAGCTCCCATTACCGATCTCCTTAAAAAGAAACGTAAGTTTATTTATTAGAAAATGTAAATTTTCAATTAAAAACACTTGTATAAAATTGTTTCACAATTTTTATTATTTAATCAAGCTAATACATATGTTAAAAATAAAAGAAAATATTCCAATTATTGAAAAAAGCGGTGTGTATAAAATTAAGTGCGATGATTGTCCGGCAATATATATTGGAAAAACAAAAAGGAAAATCTTAACAAGATTTTCTGAACATATCGCAGGCGCAAATAACAACAAACCTAAGTCAGGTTTGTCGAAACATCTGGTCTCTGAAGGTCAGTCCTCTAATATCAATAATATTAGCTTACTCTTTGATTTACGAGAAGGTTACGTGATGAATAGATTTGAAGTATTTGAAATTAGAAAAGCTTTGGCTGATGGTAGTGTATTAGTAAATGATCAGAGAGATTTTACAGATATTAGTCCGTTGCTTAAGCCAGATCTCTTTTTTGTTGATAATGGTCAGTAGTCCCCTTGATAATGCCCTAAGAAGGCGAAACGCGTCATTTAAAAAAAAAGGGTTAACATATGTATTAACTTGATTAAATAATAAAAATTATGCAACAATTTTATACAAGTGTTTTTAATTGAAAATTTACATTTTCTAATTCCCGAAATGTTTCACCAAGTGCTTAAAAAAGAATCAATTAGCTATATAGTAAGTTTATTTGGTCAGATCAATGCAAAAGAGCATTCGAGGAAATCAAGGAAAGATTAGTTATTTCCCCAATTCTTACGTGTCCTAATTTTGATCATGAGTTCGTCTCTCATACAGATGCATCAGGGTATGGCCTAGGGCCGTTTTAACACAACATATCAATGGAAAAGATACGGTCGTTGCATATTTAAGTAGATTCTTGAATAAATGCGAACGCAAGTTGAAGATGATATCTTGTGGAAATACAAGCGTCCTAAGTACCCTTCTCTAACCATGCAGACAGATTCTTGGAAACAAGTAGTCCCCAAACAAGGGCGATCCGATCGTTTATTTCGTG
The DNA here is from genome assembly GCA_964036015.1 of Leptarthrus brevirostris. Taxonomy (NCBI): domain Eukaryota; kingdom Metazoa; phylum Arthropoda; class Insecta; order Diptera; family Asilidae; genus Leptarthrus; species Leptarthrus brevirostris. The sequence goes on along the minus strand of OZ038372.1, from coordinate 98,549,779 downwards.
CGTACGATAATCCGACCTTAGGACATTCAGGCATTCAACGAACCTACTCTCGACTGTGTGAGAACTTTTATTGGCCGAAAATGAAAGCTGACGTAGCAGCACTTTGTGTAATCTTTGAGTAATCTAAAGTCAACATTGTTTGCAACATAACACGCAACAGGCAACTATCAGCTCTCGAAATGCACAAATAATTATTTAATTATTAATAACCAGAGATGGGCTAGATTCAGAAATATTCAGAAGATTTTAAAAACTGTATGAAATTTTAAATGATGCTAAATAAATTATATACACATTTACTTTGGGACTGAACAAACATGTTCTGCTAACTTTTTCGAAAAGGTAGCTGAGCATACAGTATTGAAATGGCCAAAACCAAAAGTTTAATATAAAAAAGTAACACGCCCATTAGAGGCTAATTAAATGCCACACTGTCAAATAAATTAAATTAAAACAATAAGGCCCTATATCATTAGAACGATTTAAATACCTACTGCAGAAAAATGTATTTTGCGGAAAATTTTTTTATTGATAATAAACGTGATGTACTGCTAATGTTTTCTTACGTTCAGTTAAAGTCCTCTAAAAAATAATAATATTCCTCTGATGGTGATGAATAGCTAATTAAATGCTTCCGAAAAATAAAAATTTCTTATTATTCTGATTAAATTTTGCTACCTTTCATAGTGACAGCGCTTCATAGCATTTTTTTCCTTGTTTTTTTTTAATTAGAAATAGAAGAAAGTCCTGTGAAATGCTCGGTAGCAGTCACTCGAAAATCGATACCGCTATTTGATGGTTAATTTATAGTGTTAGGCCAATTCGCGACGTTAGTAGACGAGTCTGGTGTGATAGTTTGTAAACAAAAAGCATCTTGACAACGACATAAACACATGACACGGCATCTCAGTAGACAGTTTGAAGCGTCACGAGAAACGATGCCGTTCAAAAATCTTGAAGTATTTGTGAGCAGAGCGCAGAAGATGTAGTTTACTTACTGGTGAAACGTAGCGGTGGAACTGGGCACGTTATGGATTATGTGGCGTATAAGCAGTTGCTTTAAGTTTAGTATAAAAACAAAGAATTGTTGCCAAATATTTTTCAAATCGTTAAGGCCGTTGCTATGTTGGTTTAGAGAGCTCTCGGAATTACCAACTTTGATTCACTTATACTGCTCCTTAGTTAGATCTATTCTAGAATGTGCATCTCAGGTCTAGTCGGCCTACTACGCGGATCATATAGAGGGCTTCCTTGGGATGTCCGCTTAGACTTTCGCCCTACACCGAAAGGCGATTAGGAGTGTCGTCATCTAAAGTTTGGAAGTTTTATTCATCGAGGGAGATTACGTCCATATCACTATAACCCAGTCCAAGGACGTAAACGTCATGCAAAGTGAATAGACGCGTTCCGTCTAAGCTCCCAAATTTTTGCTTTTATCCACTCTTATTGGTGCAAGTTTGAGCAGTTTTTAACCGTCGCGTGTATTATCCGCTACGATCTTTTATTTTCATAAGTTGATGAGTGACTTGAACTGAAATAAGTGCTTTTGTTTCAAATGAAAATGGGCAAAACGAAAAGCCGGTAGTGTACAAAGCGCTAACAGCAACACAGTCACACCAAGTGCATCCACACGTAACACTGAGAGATCAGCAACGAGAAAAAATTGACAGCAATAGCACACCAAGTACTGCAGTTCGATCCAGTACTCAGTATTCAACTGCATTCCGGGCTATACCCAAATGGTGTGGGCAGATTAATCCAAAAAGCTCATCACCACTAATATTTAAATTCTCCACGACCAGTGAACAACGTCTATTCTTGCAAAAATTTAAGCGGTGCAAAGTGCTACTAAACCAAATTTCCCCAACCTTTCGCTCGGACAGTGGAATATTTGCAAATGAAAGCCTGACTCGTAATAATCAGCAAATCCTACGCAAGGCAAGTCATTGTTTGATCCACTCTGCTTTCACACGTAATGGTATTGTGCACATCAAGTACGCAGAAGCTGATGCACTGACACCGATCATAAGTATTGACGCCCTGGACCAACACATATCTGAAGCATAAAAGGAGGGAGTTGGATGTCAATATGTTTCTTTTTAATATTATTTTGAATTTCATATTAAATTTTGATTATGGATTTAAACTTAAATTTACTGATAATGCCTTCTTGTATCTTATACTTATCTTCTTTGCTGTTTAATTTTATTGCCTATGTAATTCTTAAAATTAGTATGATGCTTTTCTATGTATTTGCAGTGTGCACCATTTCTGCTGTCTGTTTGTCGATTTTGATAGACCTCTGTGGCTACCTGTTCGTTTCTAACTATGGCCGATAGTTTTTCACCCCTGGATAAAGTTAGAGCGCTGTGTAATATTTTTGCTTCACGTGCTTCGGGATTAAATATTATTTACATGAATGTAAGAAGTTTGAGAAATAAAACTGATCAGCTGCAGGAAATGTTTCTGGGTGCTAAAATTCATGCTCTGATTTTATGCGAAACTTGGTTGAACGAGAATGTGAGCTCAGGACTTGTTTCAATACCTAATTATACCATTTTTAGAAATGATAGTGTTGGTAGGATGGGTGGCGGTGTTGCTATATATGTTCACAATACTCTAATGGTATCTATTGTTGCTTCTTCCTTACCTGAAAACGACTTAGAATTCTTGGGAATTGAAATTAATACAGGCTCTGAGAAATGCGTTCTTCTGAGCGTCTATTGCCCTCCTAATAGATTCAGTATAGAAAAAGCGTTGGAATTCGCTGATACTGTCTCGTCTCTTGAGTTGAGATATCAGAATCTTATCATATGTGGTGACTTTAATGTCAATGCTCTCAGTCCGGGCTTAGCAACTGAAAATATGCTATACTTATTTCAGACCCTCGATATCAAGGTAATCAATAGTCTGCCTACATACTTTAACTCAGGATCACCATCTCAGCTTGATTACATACTTTCTACCAACAAACATATGTATGTATTATTTCATAGTCAAATAACACCACCTAGCAACTTTGACCATGACTTTCTATTCTTAATCTATAAAATGAACCTAGGTCCTTTGCCAGATAGTGTGAGTTTTTCGTACCATGACTTCAAAAATATTGATAAAAACCTTCTAATGGAGGATTGCTACGAGATGTCGTGGAATTCACTCTTTGATAGCAACTTGGTGGATGAAAAGGTGGATATTTTGAGAACTTTCCTTTCATATCTTTTTGAAAAGCATGTCCCGAAAGAATTTTTTAAGGTACTTAGTCCTCGCTGCCCATGGATTACTAGGGAGATCCATCATGCAATGGCTGAACGTGATTTTTTTATCAAGCAATATAAGAGAACACGCGATATAAACATGCATAACAGATACAAAGTGATGCGAAATAGAGTAACCAAATTGATTCGATCATCCAAAAGGGAATATCTTGCTGCAAAATTGAATGTGCACTTACCTGCAAATTCCTGCGAAATGGAAGGAGGCACTTGTTATTCCTATTGCTAAAAAGGCGTCTCCATCTGAGCCTGGCGACTTTCGTCCCATCAGTTTGTTGGGTTTTCTAGCTAAAGTATTGGTAATGATTATGTTTAAACAGGTTATGAAATTTATTTAAGAGAATAATATGATGACTGCATGGCAGTCTGGTTTTAGATCCGGCCACAGCTGTGAAACTGCATTATTGAAAGTAACTACTGATATTCATGAAGCTCTTGACCGGGATTTTGTTACAATTCTAGTCTTACTTGACTTTAGCAAACCGTTTGATTCCAGAGGTCCCTCTCTAACCCGATGCCTATCGTTGATACAGAGGTCCCTATCTAACCCGATGCCGTTACACTCAGGCGTCCCTCAGGGCTCCGTTCTTGGCCCACTTTTGTTCAGCTTATACATAAACGATCTTCCAAGCACTATTTCTGATGCTTCTATACACCTCTATGCGGATGATGCGCAGATATACCTTAGTAGGCCAATTGGTTTAATCGAGGACTGTGCTCAACAAATAAACGAAGACTTGGAGCGCATCCATGAGTGGTCTTCAATACATGATTTAAAGCTCAATCCATCAAAATCAACCTGTATTGCTATATATAGACGTGACATTAATAAGTCGAACCTTCCAGCTATTACGTTAAGCAATACCATCTTGAACTATGCTGATTCAGTAAAGCGCTTGGGCGTTAAATTAAACTCTAGATTTACTTGTTGCGATTATGTTCGAGAGCAGCTTGGAAAGATTTATGGAAGTCTAAGACAACTGTGAATTAGCACACACTACCTATCAACAGAACTACGCCTTAAGCTTGCGCGAACACTTATTGTCCTTCACTTTACTTATGGGAGTCTTGTCTTTAGCAAGCCTGACTTCGAATGCAAACGGAGATTGTCAGTAGCATACAATGATGTCGTAAGATATGTTTTTAAACTACGTCGCAACGCTCATATATCAGCTTATGTTAACTCTCTGCTTGGGACGTCTATTACAGCATACCTAGCAAGGCGTGAGCTCACTTTCCTACATAGTCTTATAACAAATAAAAGTCCATCATATTTATACGAAAAGCTGCAGTTCCTGCAATCGGTCAGGAGTTTTCAACTTCTTGTGCCTAGATCTGATTCATCATATGGCGAGCGCTCTTACTTTGTTCAGGCTATTCGTAAATGGAACTCCTTTCCTAGAAATATTCAACTTGCAGGTGCTAGCAGGGGTTTTGTTTTGTTATGTTGATAAAATCGTATAATGATTCTTAGATGTAAATGGAGTACATTGTTTTGATTATTCTTAATGTATTGCAGTTCACTTAATTTCGTCAATTTTTATTTTCTTTTCTTTTCTTTTTTTTTGGTTTCTTTTATTTTCATTTGTGTCTAATTATGTTCTTTAAGTAGTTAGTGATTTCATTAGATTAATTTTTGCACATTTTGTATTATTGCTTGTTGCAATTCACGCTACTTTATTTCACGAGCCATAGTATGTAGGTACAGTAACAAGATTATTAGTCGTTTCTACAATTCCAAGTAAATAAATTATTATTACTGGAAGGAGATTTTGAAAGAAGACTGGAATTTAGCACTTGGCTTCTGGAACGCGACATTGACGACAGGGCGTTTCTGGTCCGAATTATGTGGCCGGACGAATCTCAATTCAACAGAGATGGTATCACGAAGTTCCATAACCTCCATACCGGGTCGAAAACTAACTCACACAGACAAATGTCACCTCATTCCAGCAGAGATTCAGTCTCAATATTTGGGCTGGTATCATCGGCAACCATTTGGTAGGACCATTCATTTTGCCGCAAGTGCTTAATAGTGAAATTTATGTGAACTTTTTAGACACTGCACTGCTTGATTTAATAGAGGAGATTCACTTAGCGGGAAAGGCTGGCTGCAATACGCCTTAAACAGGGAGTTAGAAGGAGATTGTTGAAATGCATCCAAAGTGGCGGCGGACATTTTGACCGGCTTTTGTTACTTATCAAGATTAATTGTAATTATTTTGAAATTCAATAAAAAGCATTTTAGAATTAATTTGAGTTTAATTTCTTTAATTTGTTGATTTTTATAATATTCTCCGATATAATTTCTACGTATAAATTTCTACGTATCTAATAAAAATAAAAGAGAGGTGTATTAATTACATGAATTTCGGAGAAAATTTGGAAAAATGCTGAATTTTAGGTAGTCGGAAACCAGTGTCTTCACTTTTGGAAGTGACTGTACGTGCAATGGTAGGACTTAGATCAGTAGTTTTGACATTTTTGGAAAGCTCATTAGAAAAGTTGTTTTTTAGCGTATGTTAGATTTCTGTGTTAGGTAGATGAAGAGATAAAAATAAAAGAGGAAGGTGCATACCATGAAAACTGAAATTTATGAGTCAGCCTGTACCTTCCAAACTGTTGATATATATATATATATATATATATATATATATATATATATATATATATATATATATATATATATGTATATATATAGATAGATAAATCGAAAACGGGAAAAGTTTCTTTAAAAAAATTTCAAAAACTGTGGTACTTTCGATGCACTTCTGACGTGAATACCATGAGTACCTAAGGCGGAAACGTTTTTACACTAGGGACTCTTGTCGGCTCGACCCGGACCTTATCTAAGCATGCGTAATGTTGGTTCACATCTGGGGTCTTGTGGGGACAGTTTACACGTGGATGCGCGATAGGTATATACGTTATATAGAAGAATATTCCCGGATACAGACAATACGTGTCAACTGCTACTATCTCTGCACTTTACCTCACTATACGCGGAAAGTTTGATATCCCTTCTTTTTCTGTTCCCTCATCTTAGCTGCTGTGATTTCAACTTTTTCAGCTCGTTGTCATTGCGGATCTCAGCTGTCCGGGGTATTGTGGAGCAAAGATAAGGATGCAGATATTGAAGAGCAATTCTCGTTGCAACCAGGAACAGGATTAAACCGTAAGAACCATTACCTCCGTGAAACCTGTCGTCAAGCGGTTGTAGAAGAAATCAACCAAATAGGTGTTGAAAAATACATAACTCGCACTGCCGGAAAACTCATGAATAACAATGATGCTAAAGCTCCCATGGTGTATTCAAGAAACGTGCTGCATACAGCAAAGTATCAAGAACGGGCGAAGCATTTCTTGGATAAAGATCCTAGGTTAGCATTGGAGATTACGTCTGCTACCAAACACGCTAATCGTGTTCATGCAATTGCTTTATTCCCATTGTATGCAAATTACTGGACGGCCGAACAAGTACAAACCTATAGAAGAAAGGCCAAATCTCCAGAAGGTGTAGAAATTCCCGCGGATGCATCTGGATTTTCTATGCAGAAAATTGCACGTTTTGCCACGAATCTCGAGCATTTCTCAATGCAGCTGGGAGAGTTTTTTGTAATTGTAATAATATTGAGGAATATGAAGATCAATTTGCGTAAAATATCAACACGATACGTGTCCGAGTACGCATCGATGCAGCCCATTTTCTGAATAAGTACCACTAATTATTTAAAGACTTTCCCAAGACAAGAAAGGTTTTCTGGGTGGGAGCAATCGGACAGTTCAATCTTGCAGACAGCGTGAAGCAGGCAAAATGCATTCGAAAAATTGAAGGAAAAATTACAGGTGAGTTTATACTTCCCGATTCTGACAGTCATTAACATGGCACATGTTTTTATGGATGGTATATAGCCCGCCAATATCGTGTCAGGGGGGGGGGGGGGAGTGACCTCAGAAGGGTTGCAATTTTTATATTAGGCGAGTCAGACTTGTGTAACTTTTTTGTTGCTTTTCCGTCACGCCTGTTTTTTTCTTGCAACTTTTTGTTGCTTTTTTGATACGCATGTTATACATTTGTATGTTTTTTGTTACGCGTGTTCCGGACGGACTTGTAGCTTCTTTTACGCATATCAGCTTTAGCTTTTTTGTTTCGCCTGTTATATATTTGTAGCTTTTTTGTTACGCGTCTTCCGGATTTGTAGCTTCTTTGTTACGTGTGTTATACATGTTATATACACATCGAAGATTTCTACAAATCAACCGGGATAACTAGCCTAACCCTCATCGTCATAATCATACTCACACTTCTCGTGATATACAGGAAATTTCAAAGGAATTATGGAACATATCCATCAGTTATTCCTAAAAATAATCCTGCATGAAACATCTCGACAAACGCTCCAGCCAACGAATCTGCAAGGATCCAGTTCCTTTGGCCTACGCTCAACACAAAGGGGGATAGAGTTACATGCCCAGCATAAGTACGCGTGTCATACACAATTACATAACTCAGCATAAGCAATATAAACTTCATTTTTCCAGATAATTCTTAGCGCAAAATTGTAATTCTTTATTCCGAGAATGTCATTTCCCTGTAGATTTCCACAAACTGCTGATTTAGCGTCTGTAATAAAATAGGTTGTGTGAAGTAGAAGCGTGAACATTGTAAAATAGTTTAAGTTAGTCAGTCATAATTTTAATTCGTTTGTGATCAGTCGTTTAAAAATAAATCAATTATAATTTAAAGTGGTGTTTAATTTTATTTTTTTTACCAATAAAATCAACTACAAACTTAACTCACGCGCGGGGGTCACCAATGAACAAAATTGACATGGTTGAAAAAATATTTCACAAATATAATTAAATACAATTATTTGTTATTTTTGTTATAAATAACCTCTACCTGTCATTGACATTGTTTTTCCTTACTGTAAGCATCTGAAGTCTGCACGAAAAAAAAAAACATTCCAAATTCTACTTCTGCACTACCAAAATAAAAAATTTCAATACGTCTTCACACATCGTCGGAATAGCACCAGTTCTGAATACAGTTGACAACTGCTGTATATGACACTTTGACAGATCCTTCCAAAATTCTGCACTCTTTAATTCAATTTTAATTAATTCTTTAAAAAATTTAGAAATTATAAACAAATAAAAAATGAAAATGAAAAAAAAATTCACAAATGAAAATTAAAATTGTAATAATAAATTCAAATTCTTAAAAGAAGAGAAATTAATAAGAAATAAAAATGTTGGGAATTACATTTACTGAACAGTGTATCAAGAATGGACATAGATATGCAATTCCACTTGTTAACTTCCCGATGTAAACCTGAGGAAATCCGTGTACAAAAAAGAGGACAACAGCCTTGTTCGCCACCTTATATATTAACCTGTATATGTAATTAAATTATGCCGCTATAAATAACTTCCTTCTTTTACTTATAATTGCATGAACATTTCATTATATTTGTCATGTTCAATAATTGCACGTAATACTGTGTTGGTTATTCACTGCTAACCTAATTTTAATAATTTTATTTTCTATTCACTCTTATTGAATGCCTTTCATTTCAGGTATGTAAAGAATTCAGCAGATAAGTATCAATTGCAGGTAAACTAAGGTATCGTTTAACTTTGTTGCTGTACCCTACCTCGGTCAACTTTGGTTTCATTTTAGCACAGATTTTTATCATTTTTGTGAATGTTTACAAAATTAATTAAAATGGTTTGATTGTAATGATTGTTGTTTAATAGGTTAATTAAGGGGGTCGTCTAAACTTAAAATTTTGAAAATATAGATTTTTGTTTTTTTGCATATTTTTAAAGTATAACTATCCTAGAGTCATCATGCAAAAGGATATTGCTCAATGCGTTAAAATTTCTTAGTAAAAATGTTTCAAACCGGTCGATGTGAAGCGTGAAATGCATGGTTTTAAAACTTTAAACGCGTTTTTCTCGAAAACATGTTCTTAAAATTTTCTGCACATTTCTGAACAAATTAATTGACCGATTACAATGATTTTTTTATATCAATTAAGAACCCTTTTTTGGAGGTTTGTAAGTCTCCGGTTGAGCGACCAGCGCGAAAACCGTACTGATGGATAAGGTGGATGAGTGATTCAAAAAATTTAAATAATACCGAATTAGTGCAATTGGTCTATAGTTAGAGAGGGAACATGATAGGTGAAAAAGTAATGGAAGAGGTTTAGCCAAAGCAGAGGTGCGGCGAAAAGCCATCAGGCCCGGTAGCTTTGGGCACGTCGAGTCTCGAAAGAACCCTAAAAACTTCCCGACTGCGAAAGTGTAGCGGCTTTTGCCTGCTAGTGCACTTTGATGGAGGTGGCTGCGATGAAGGTAGTAAGTAGGAATCAGCAGCAAACAGGTTGGCCTTGCCTAATGAGCCAGTAAAAACATTCCCAGTATAAATAAGTGGTGGTATTAATGAACAGGTGAAATTGTTCCATACGGCGTTTTTACTCTGCGCTCTGGTCGAAATTGAACTTTGCCCGATTAATCACTGACTTGCAAATATTTCGACACGAAGGCTACTCCTTTTTTTCTTTGTCTATGGAACAACAGTAATTATTGGACCAATTGGTGTTAGTTGGTTTGACGGTTTTGATACTATGAGGAATAAAGCGAAGCATTCCAAACCATAGAATGTTCAAAATATAATCGGTGGTTTTGTTAACGTCTCTCATAGAGAAGTAATCAGACCAGTCCAGCTCTTTGAGATATTTATTAAGTCCCGCCCAACCAGCATTTTTATAAAGACACTCTAATCTTTTGGTGAAATTTAGATGAGTGGTTATCAGAGAAGAGGTGAAGGATTAGGCGGAGATTAGACAATGGTCCGAATTGCCCAAGGAAGCGGTTACCAGAACCCAGAACTGGTCCAAATTCGATGTTATGTTTTTCAAAGGAACACATAGCGTCAGTGACAGACATATTCGGGCTGCGGTATAAAAAACAGAAAGGAATGATGTACTGATAAAGTTTAAAGTTAATCCAAACGTAAATAAATTCTGGATCAGTAAAAGAAAATTGTGAGAGACGGGAAAAGGACACATCGTTTCGTATATAAAGCGCTGTTGGAATAACCAAAAGAAATTTCTTAATGTTTATTCCTATTTTTTTCTACTTTAGGTTTATGTATGTTTCCTCAAGGACTAGCATTTAAGGGACACTTAGCTTTCTACAAGGTTTAAAGTCTAGAGAGATATTAGTGTGCAAGATCTTTACAAGAAAAATAACATTTTTATTAAATTGTCAGTGAGTAAAGAAAAGTTATCTTCCTTTGAAAAATAAATCAAGCTAAACGTTTCTGTCTTCTGTCGGTTTTAATTTGTAATTGTAATGTACTACTCTGCTGCGTAAACGGGCACGGGGGCAGCACCGAAATTGAAGCAGCAGATATTCTCGCTAAGAGAGGAGTTGCAATGGAAGCTCAGGAAGCGGAACAAATAATTCCTCCGATACACAGTGTTGCCAAATCTCTCAATGATGGGCTGTTAAGGGGTCCACAGACAGTAGAACCGCGTGCTAGCACCAGGTACGGTGCTATATCAAGTTTCATCTTTTATAGGACAGATCTATAACAGATAAGCAGTGCGATGACTCGGATGACGAAAATCAAACTGAGTTTGATTTTCTGTGGGCGGGGCCAACGGTGCTAGAACATGTTCTCTTGTATGTAGCGTGGTGTGCGCACAGGTACATTTCATTTCATTTCATTTCATTTATTCAAATATAAAAGTGCATACACAAGTTTAAAAAACTTTTAACAGTACGCTACAGTCAATTTAGGAAATAAATCAATTTATGGTGAACAATGAAGCTACTAAGAATTAAATCAAATAAAAGTCTACTACATATCATAAAGCAAATATAAATAATTTGAAAGTAAAGCAAGCGAAAATTGAATTTGTAAATAATAAGAAATAAGAAAATAATCTTATAAATAAATTAAATGTATAGTTTTAAAATTTCATCTAAATATAAAAAATACTGTACAACCTTTCACACACGAACCAGAAGTTATAATTCACAAAAAGAAATAAGACGTTTGAACTCATTGACAGAAGAAGCATCCTGAACTCTTGCAGGAAGAGAATTCCAAAGTCGGGCGAGCTGGACAAAGTAAGAACCCTCAAGGACTGACGAATGATGCCTAGGAATAAGCAACCTGCGACCTCTCCGCGACTGTAAAAGTTGAATGTGCTCAGCAAGATATATTGGTTCTCCAGAATGAATTAAATTAAACAAAAATAACAAGGCCCTACGCTTTAAGTATACATCAATATTACAACCCAGTAAAGAAAGCTTCAAGGGAGTAATGTGATCCGATCGGCTCAGTTTAAAAACAAATCGAATGCAGTCATTAAATGCAACCTCTACCCTGCGCCTGCAAGTTGAGTCAAGTTTTGGGTAAATTAAGCTACCATATGTGAAATAAGGCAGAATAAGACTTCTAACCAACTTTAAGCGCATTTCAAGAGGCAATACATCGGCAGACAACCACAGCCTTCTCAATCCACCATATATCCTTCCAAGAGTAGCACTGACATGATCGCAACACCTCAAAGAAGTATTCAGTAACACCCCCAGATTATTAATTTTGGTTACAAAAGGCAAAGCACTATTATTAAGAATAACAGACGGTAATTCATTTACTCTAAGCGTTGTGTTGCCATATAAAGCTATACATTGGGACTTACTAGGATTTAGTATGAGGTGATTGTTCAATGACCAAGCAGAAATTCCCTCGAGGTCATCATTAACTCTAGCAAATAAATCCTCCAATAATCCAACCGGTCTACTCAAATAAAGCTGAACATCATCAGCATAAAGATGAAGCTGCACATTTTGGACTGCCGTAGGGAGATCATTAATGTACATACAAAATAATAAAGGTCCAAGAACAGACCCTTGCGGAACTCCACGACATAGAGGTAACAACGATGATAACTTGTCCCTTATTCTTACCCGCTGAAACCTGTGTGCGAGAAAATTATTTATCAGAGCTGCAGCAGAAGTAGAGAAACCAAATTTACTATAAAGCTTTTCAAGCAGAATCGAGTGATCAATGCTGTCAAATGCTTTTGAGAAATCAAGCAGAACCAGAACACCAACATTTCCTGCATCAAGTGCAATTCGAAGGTCCGTTGACACCTTCAACAAAGCAGATTCACAACTATGCTTCGACCGAAAACCAGATTGAAATCTACATAAAAGGTCATTACTACTCAAAAACTGTTGAATTTGAACCACCATTATTTTCTCCATTACTTTTCCAAGAAAACTCAGTATGCTAATAGGCCTATAGTCAGAATGGATACTGGGGGAAGTTTTCTTAGCAACTGGTGAAACAAGCGCTATTTTCCACGCATCCGGGAAGGAAGACGACATTAGGCAACAGTTTATTATGTTAAGCAGATATGGTGAAATACATGGCAATATCAATTTAATGAAACGAGGATCCACTTGATCAGAGCCAACAGCATTCGATTTAATAGAATATATAGCTCGCAAAAGTTCAAGATAATCAATACATCGGAATGAAAATGCATTAGATCCAGATTGATGAACGCGAGAAGAACCACTCACACCATATGTAAAGGTAGACGTATCAGGCTGCAATGAATTGGACGCAATTTCAGTGGGGTAAGTAAAAAACTGGTTCATTTCGTCCGGATCGAGATTACACTCCGCACCAGATTCTTTATGGATGCTAAGCCTCTTCAGATTACCCCAAAGGGTTTTAGGAGGTAGAGTAGGGTCTAGTCTGGAAGCAAAATAATCACGCTTTGCATTGCGAATAGACAAAGTAACTCTATTTCGTGCAGCCCTATAGAAGGAATGACTGCGGATAGTCCTGAGTCGTCTCCACTCTCTGTACAAATACTCGCGCTCTACAATAAGGGATCTAATTTCTTGAGAAAACCATGGACAATGTTTAACCCTGATACTCTTAACTCTAAGCGGAACATATTTATCGTACAAGTAGGATATAAAACTATTAAATTTTTCCACCTTGGAGTTCACTGATAGATCACTAAGGATGCTACACCATGAGAGCGAACTACATTCGGTTAATAAACTACCAGTATCGACGTTATTATAATCACGGTAAGAAAAAACCTTCTTAGGAATACAACCACCAATTCGAATATTATAAGTCATAAAGAGCAAATCATGATCTAAAATACTGATTGGACTAAGCTGATTATGAAATAGAATATTGTCTTTTTCAGATACAAAAAAGAGATCGAGGAGCGAGGGATTGCAACAATTAAAATAAGTAGGTTGATCATTTACAGCATTTAAATGCAATGATTGCATTACGGACAAAAACTCTACAGCCGAAGAATCCCTGCTGAGTAAATTTACATTAAAGTCGCCACCCACTATAACATCACTACATCCATGCAATAAGTTATCCAACGAACCTACAAACTCATCAGCAATATGACTAAGAAATCTTCCGGGTGGACGATAAACAGCCGACAATACACATTTTTCAATTCCGGTATCAACCATTACACAAATAAATTCAAAAATACCACCTGACGAAGATTTAATTATTTTAGATTTTAAATTGCTTTTAACATAAATCGCAACTCCACCACCACAACGATCTTTTCGGTCAGCACGATAAATTTTGTAGCCAGGTATGGATACATATGATGAGGGTATGCTATTATTCAGCCATGTTTCACTAATCAAGATAGCATGAATCTTGGAATCAGAGAATATTTCACGCAGCTCATCAATTTTGTTTCTAATACTCCTAGCATTAAGTGTACAAACGTTCAAACCCTGGGACCGCCTACAGAAAATGCCGAGCATTGATTTTACCCGGTCCAGCTCACACAAGCCACTACCCGAAATCATTTAATATCACGTAACTGTCAATGAGTCCAAGAAAAACTAAGATATTTATACATAAAAACATTCCGCCTATGAGAAAGGTTGCCCAGACCAGCAAGAAAATCAAAATTGAATTAATAAGTAACAATATATCCATGTCTATACAATTCAAAATAATAAAAAATAATAAAAATAATTTTTACAGAAATAAAAGCAGAAAAAAAAAAAAACAATTATCAGGATAAGAATTTACCAAATAAAAATTATGTTTGATCACTATCGACCGCATTTGATGCACCTGCACTTGCTCCACACTTTACGGTTGCAGTAATTTCACACAATTGATTACAGCTGACAACTTTAAGACGAGCATCATCAGGTTTGCATTTAATATAAACAAATCCATCTCGGCTGAAAACTGTTGCAACTTTCCCAGATCTCCGCAATCGTTGCGCCTCCCTCAGAATTTGATTATTCTTCGCCGTTAAGCTCTCATTTATATATACTGGGCATTCGGACGAAAATCCACTAATCTGATTTAATTTAAATTTAGACTTTTTAAATAATGAAATAAATGAGATGCATTCAACGGAGGTAGAAAACTTCAAAATTATTGGGGGATCAGATTTGGTTTTTTGTTTCATCCGAAAAACATCGAAATGGGGGGAGAGAGAATGTCCAATTTTAGCAGCAATAGAATGCATAACCTCCCTCAAATTTTCATTATGCTTTTTCGGAATCCCCCTTATAATGGCATCAGGTAGTCGCATAACACGTTTCAAATTTTCGCACTCATAATCCAAGTTCGAGTACTTCTGCTTAAGTTCGGCTAGCTTAACCTCCAGATCATCGACACGGGATCTCAAACCATTTATAGCATCCGACAACTTTTCAGACACTCTAGCTTCAAAGGCAACAAAGTACTCCTCAATTTTGGATAACAGTCGCTGCTCCATCTCTAAAAATGCACTATTTCCAGGAGAGTTAAAAGCAGAAGCATTATACGCACTGCCAGAGGCCTTCGCATTCGCAGCACTACGAGTGACCACTGTATTGGAACTCTCTGATGCAGCTCTAAGCTTCTCACTACCGTTGTTTCTTGAAGAGATCTTACCGGTTGTAGATGATGTTCCAGACATAATGCAATTTATATTGTACAAAGATTTTTTAATTTATAAACTCAGCACTATGTTAAGAAGTCAAATTATTATAAGTATACAACGCCAACTTCAATTATAGCAACAATTTCCCGGTAGTTTTAGTCACAGAATGGCTTTAATCACTTACAAAATTGGAATTTTTGCAGAGCAACTACAAACGCGTGTTAGTTAGCAGACATCATTCACTCACACGTAGTAGCCTGTAAAACACAATAAATTATTGTATTCTTTTTAATCTCCTGTAAAATTTACATTTTGTGACTTAATACGCTTTTGCTCTGAGGTACGGATATGCATTTTGTCCATCCTAGACAACAGGTTCGGTAAATTTGTCTTTGCCAAGCAAAACCAAAGGAGTTATAAGCTAATAAGATTCAAAATAAAACATGTTGTT